>JACRUU010000005.1:14056127-14341127 GCA_030449085.1 Kryptopterus vitreolus | reverse complement strand
AATTGCATTATTATGTAAATTCATCGTGCATGGTTTACTTGTTACTTATAATAACCCGTTATTTGTAGTACTCATGAAGGACCGATGTAAGCTGTTCTGCCGTGTTGCCGGGACAATGTCCTACTACCAACTGCACGATCGAGTGGTCGATGGAACTCCGTGCGGTCCTGACACTTATGACATCTGTGTTCAAGGCCTGTGCAGGGTATTGTATAAATATACATACGCGTATTGTTTTGAAGTTTTTTTTTGTTTTATGGTATTACAGTAATCACATGTATGTTTTATTGTCCCGCAGCAAGCAGGCTGTGATCACGTTTTGAACTCCAAGGCCAGGAATGATAAGTGTGGCGTGTGCGGAGGGGATAATTCATCCTGTAGGACTGTCGCTGGCACTTTCAACAATGCACAATATGGTAAGATTTCCCTGCAGAAGGTTGCTTTAAATAGGTTTTACTGCAAAACGGAGGTTAAATCCTAGTTTTTCTCTGGTGACCTTAACATAAAGAAGCAGATTGCGTCTGAATTCTCGAGATGATTCCTTTTACAAATCAATTATTATTGCCTCTCTGCTCTGTTTGCACATTTACTCTCTTGAAGTCTTACATGCAGCGTCTCATGTTTTGGGTCACAAAAACCTCCTGGCATGAAACTTCTCTGCACTTCTCTTCTATCCTTCTTGATGTAGCAATATTCATAACCGATTCGTTTTTTAATAGCTGGATACATCTTTAAAAATGTAATATGTATCAGAAAAACGCTTAAAAACATAATTTAATTCAGGGTATTCAAAGTATGTTTTTTTTTTTACTCAATAGTGTGACTCTGCAGCCAACTGAGGTTCTGGTGTGTATAAAGTGTATTTTCAATTCATTTCAGGCACTGCACTCAGTGTTGCTGCACGACTGCAAGTGTAGTTAGTGTGCATTACACTGTTACACATTCCACTAGAGTCGTATTATTTACACGTCCCAGTGAATGGTATTTAATCTGATGTTTGTTATTGTATATATGTTATATAGATGCAGGGATTGTATATACAGTGTCCAGGAGTGGAGTAGTCCTCTGGTAACCTAGCAGAAGAAAGAATTCAGGGAATTCACCAATACCCTTGATGGACCTTTGGCGCCTGGTTTTATTTGGCCCGGCCGATTGCTGTGGTCAAGGCCTCCCATACGGTCCTATTGTTCGGAAGTGAGTTGAGGTAGACCACAGGAATCTGCGAGCTTTGACTAGGAGCGTGTTCCTTTTTCTGCTGCAAATCCACGTTTGTTTTCTAGACTCAGTGTTCGCTCGGATTCTCTCGTGAACTGCCAGAGGCCAACTATAAAGGCTATTCCTCTTGTGTGGACAATTTGTGGTCTAGACTGATGCTCTTTAACAGATTTGGGGACTGTGTGTGTGTGTGTGTGTGTGTGTGTGTGTGTGTGTGTGTGTGTTGTGTAGGTAGTTTGGGATCGAGTGAGCTGTCTCTGATCTTTTAGACTGATGTGTGTGTGTAGGTGTTTTTTCCCTCTGTGGGAGATTTAGAGAGACACTCTGTCCATAGCGAATAAGAAAAGACATCACTATCGCTAAAAGTCTCCATTTTAGAGAGAGACCGGATTGTAGGGATCTACATCAGTATAGAAAGTGCCTTGAGAATGTGTGAGAGAGCAGTGCACCTTGGGCACTATCTCTTGGACATATCTCTTGAACATTATATTTCTTGAATATTTTTGTGTGTGTGTAGTATAGTGTAGATTTGTGTTTGTGTGTGTGTAGTATTATGTGGATTTTTGTGTGGGTAGTATTGTTTATATTTTTGTGTGTAGTATAGTGTAGATTTTTGTGTCTGTAGTATAGTGTGGACTTTTGTGTGGGTAGTATATTGTATATTTTTGTGTGGGTAGTATAGTGTATATTTTTGTGTGTGTAGTATATTGTATATTTGTGTGTTTGTGTGTGTGTGTAGTATAGTGTATATTTTTTGTGTGTGTAGTATAGTGTATATTTTTTGTGTGTGTAGTATAGTGTATATTTTTTGTGTGTGTAGTATATTGTATATTTTTGTGTGTGTAGTATATTGTATATTTTTGTGTGGGCAGCATAGTGTATATTTTTGTGTGTGTAGTATTGTGTATATTTTTGTGTGTGTGTGTGTAGTATATTGTATATTTTTGTGTGGGCAGTATATTGTATCTTTGTGTGTATCTTTGTTTTATTTTGTGTGGGCAGTATATTGTTTTATTTTGTGTGGGCAGTATATTGTATATATTTGTGCGTGGAATATTCTATAATTTTGTGTGGGTAGTATATTGTTTTCTTTTGTTTCCGTAGTATATTGTATATTTTTGTGTGTGTAGTATTGTGTATATTTTTTTGTGCGTAGTATAGTGTTTATTTTTGTGTGGGTAGTATAGTATCAATTTTTTGTGTGTGTAGTATTGTGTATATTTTTGTGTGTGTGTAGTATATTGTATACTTCTGTGTAGGTAGTATAGTGTATATTTTTGTGTGTGTAGTATAGTGTATATTTTTTGTGTGTGTAGTATATTGTATATTTTTGTGTGTGTAGTATATTGTATATTTTTGTGTGTGTAGTTGTGTGTGTGTGTGTAGTATAGTGTATATTTGTGTGTGTGTAGTATATTGTATATTTTTGTGTGTGTAGTATATTGTATATTTTTTGTGTGTGTGTATGTGTATATTTTTTGTGTGTGTAGTATAGTGTATTGTATTTTGTGTGTGTAGTATAGTGTATATTTTTTGTGTGTGTAGTATATTGTATATTTTTGTGTGTGTAGTCTGTGTAGTGTATTTTTTTGTGTGTGTGTATATGATTTTTGTGTGTGTGTGTACTATTTGTGTGTGTGGTGTGTCGTATCTTTTGTGTAGTGTATGTGTGTATATTTGTGTGTGTGTGTTAGTGTCTTTTGTCTGTGTAGTGTGTGTGTGTTGAGTATCTTTGTGTGTGTGTGTGTATATCTGTGTGTATATTTTGTGTGTGTGTCGTCTATGTATGTGTGTGTGTGTGTCTGTGTCTTTGTGTATATTTGTGTGTGTTGTGTGTGTGTGTGTATATTGGTATATTTTGTGTGTGTGTATGTTTATATGTGTGATTTGTGTGTGTGTGTGTGTTGTATTTTTTTTGTGTGTGTGTGTCGTATTTGTATCTATTTGTGTTGTTTGTGTGTATTGTAGTATTGTATTTTGTGTGTATATTGTGTTGTATCATTTGTGTGTGTGTGTGTGTCTATTGTGTATGTTGTGTGTGTGAGTAGTATATTGTATATTTGTGTGTGTGTGTGTGTGTGTATCTTGTATCTTATGTGTGTGTGTGTGTGTCTGTCTATTGTATATTTGTGTGTGTAGTTGTCTATTGATATTTGTGTGTGTGTGTGGTGTTATATTTGTATTGTGTGTGTGTGTGATGTGTAGTGTATATTGTGTGTATGTTTGTGTCTGTTGTTTTATGTGGTATTGTGTTGTGTTGTATATTGTGTTATATTGTGTGTGTGTGTGGTGTGTGTGTTAATTTTGTGTGTGTCTTGTTGTCTGTAGTATTTGTGTGTGGTGAGTAGTGTAATATTGTTATTTGTGGTGTGTGTGTATCATGTGTGTTATAGTTGTATGTGTGTGTGTGTAGTGGTGTCATGTTCCTTTGTATGTAGTTTTGTTGTTGTTGTGTGTGTGTAATTGTCTGTAGTGATTGATTGTGTGAGTGTGTATCCTGTGTGTGTGTTTGTCGTTCGTATATTTGTGTATATGTGTGTGTGTGGTGTGTGTGTGAGTAGTATATTGTATCTTTGTGTGTGTGTGTGTGTGTGTGTGTGTGTGTGTGTGTGTGTAGTGTGTATTGTTATGTATATAATTTTTAAAAATGTGATCTGATTGTTTATGTGACTCAATTTCTCCACATGCTGAATGTCGACAGATACACTTGTTTTATTTGACTGCTATGAAGGTGTGTGTATATATATATATATATATATATATATATATATATATATATATATATATATATATCGACTGCATATAACTATATAAACAGTTGTTATTATCCTCATAACTGTCATATATTTAAAAATGACGGACTGAAAAGGTTTATAAAGGGTTATAATGACCTATAAAGCACGAAAGTCAAATCATATATCAGTGCTGCCATCTATGGACCGACTATCCAGTAACTTTAACCTCAACCTCCAACTTCTTCTGTTCTGTTCTGTTTCTCTTCTCTTCTTTTTTCCATTTTCTGTTCTGTTTTCTCCTCTTCTCTTCCCTTCTCTTCCCTTCTGTTCTCTCTTGACTATTCCTTTCTTTTCTTACCCTTTCATCTCTTCTCTTCTCTTCTCTTCCCTTCTGTTCTCTCTTGACTATTCCTTTCTTTTCTTACCCTTTCATTCTCTCTTCTCTTTCTGTTCTCTCTTGTCTATCCCTTTCTTTTCTTACCTTTTCATTCTCTCTTCTCTTCTCTTCTGTCTTAGGTTCTTACCTTTTCTTCTTCTTCCCCCCTTTTCCTTCATACTCTTCTCTCTAATTCTCTCTTCTCTCTTGTTCTCTCTTTTCCATAGATTTCTTTACTTTTCTTTTACCCTTTCAATTCTCTCTCTTCTCTTCTCTTCTCTTCTGTCTTGCAAACTTTCCGTCCTTTTTCTCTTCCCTTTACTTTTATTCTCTCTTCTCTTCGTTTCTCTGCTCTCAAAATTCTCTGTGTTCTTCGTTTTCTTACCTTTTCTTTCTTTATAACCTTAATCCTATCTTCTCTCTTCTATTCTCTCTATCCTTTTCTCTTGTCTATCCCTTTCTTTTCTTGTTGTCTTTTCTCTTCTATTCTCTTCTTCTTCTCTTCTCTTTTCTTCTATACTTCATCTATTTCTTCTTTCTTCTCTTCTCTTCCTTTACTTCTATTCTTCTTCTTTCTCCCTTATATCTTCTAATGACTATTCCCTTTCTTTTCTTCAAGGTTTTGTTCTAATCTAGAGGTTATCTCTTCTCTTCTCTTAGTCTCTCGATCGTCGTTCTCTTGAAAAATTCTCTCTTCTATATCTTGAGTCTATGTTCATCTTATTTTAACCTTTCTTCTTCTTCTACCCCTTTCTTTCTTCAACTTCAAACCGTTTCTATTCTCTGTAAAATTAACTTCTCTTCTCTGTATGTTCTTATTCTTTCTTCTTCCCTTCTCTCCCTCTCATCGTCTATGACTCTCTTCTTTCTTACCCTCTCTTTCTCTCTCTTCTCTTTCTCTTCGGTTCTCATTTCTCGCTTTCGTTAGTCGGTATCTCGCTGGGATCTTTGAAAGGGCGTATCTCGTGCTTCATATATTGTATATCACCGTGGTCTGAAATTTTTTACTCTACTCTAAAATTATATTCTCGTAGGGGGTTATGACTAAAACCTTTGGCGGTGTCTTAAAGTAATTGAGAGTATTCTCTCTTCTCTTCTCGATTCTCTGTTCTCATTGTATAAGGTTCTTTTTTCTAACATTATTCTCGTACTTCTTCTTGCTCTACTTCTCTTTACTCTTATGGAGATCTCTTTGGGATCTCATATTTCGTATATATGGTTGACATCATTTATCTAATCCCCAAAGAGAAATGTAGTTAGGAACCTTATGTGTATAGCCATTATCGTAGGGTATATCTTGTAGATAACGTTCTTTACTTTGTACACTTAAGGTTATATTCTGATATCATAGCCTTTTCATTCTGCAAAAATATCTGATGGAAAGGATCTTGTCGGCGTCAGCAGTCTGTCTATTCCTTCTGGTATCTTTATTACAGGGTCAATCTCTGTTCTCTTCTCTTCATGCTCTCTTCTCTGCTCTTCTCTTTCTCTTCTTCTCTTCTCTTTTTCTTTTAGTTCTCTTCTTTCTTGTTCTCTCTTGTCTAAAGTCTATCATTCTCTCTTAAACTTCTTCTCTTTATAGCTCTCTTCTCTCTTCCTTCTCTCCTCTCTCTCTTCTCTCTCTTCTCTCCTCTTCTCTTCTCTTCTCTTCTCTTCTCTATGCTCTAAGGAAGACAGCTCTGGAATACTTTTGGGAAATTACAGGATAACACAAACTTCTAGGCCATAATTACTTCTGCTTTTCTTTTCCCTGCTGTTTCTGTGTTTGTGGGTGGGCCCTGACTTATGTGGGAAGAGCAAGCTTTTTTTATTCTTTATTTTTATTCTTTGCTTTCCTTCCTGTGTTTACTTTTGCATGTGTGACATTTAAAGCCTAAAAGGTGTGTTGAATTTACCAGGGCTAGACCATGCAGCATACTGAAGCTATTAACGCAAGGTGTGATGGAAAGTTAAAAACAAATGTCACTTCGCTTTCTACGCTGGTTAAAAATTAATTTCCTCTTGGGGTTTATTTTTCCCTGCTTGGGTTTTTTTTGTCTGTAGGATATAACGTTGTGGTACGAATCCCAGCTGGTGCAACCAATATCGATGTCCGGCAGATCAGCTACTCGGGAACGCCAGAAGATGATAACTACCTCGGTAGGGCTTACCATATGTAAATGTTCCATTCCTGGTTTTTCTTATAATAATCGTGTGTGTGTGTGTGTGTGTGTATGCATGTGTGTGTATGTATGTGTATCTAAGTATGTATGTATATGTGTGGTGTATTCATTCATTCATCTTTCTACCGCTTTATCCGATCTTCCCATCGGGTCACGGGGAGTCTGTGTCTATCTCAGGCGTCTATGGGCATTAAGGCAGGATACACCCTGGATGGAATGCCAACCCATCGCACACACACACACACACATTCACACACACATTCATACACTAGGGACAATTTTCCAAGGTGCCAATCAAACCTACCGTGCATGTTTTTGGACCGGGGGGAAACCGGAGAACCCGGAGAAAAACACCCCTGAGGCACGGGGAGAACATGCACAAACTCCACACACACATGGCCGAGAACGGGAAATCGAACCCGGGACCTGGCGGTGTGAGGCGAACGTGCTAACCACAGTACGCCACCGTGCCCCACGTGTGTGGTGGTGTGTGTGTGTGTGTGTGTGTGTGTGTGTGTGTGTGTGTGTGTGTGTGTGTGTGTGTGTGTGTGTGTGTGTGTGTGTGTGTGTGTGTGTGTGTGTGTGTGAATGTGTGTGTATATATATATATATATCTATATATCATATATATATATATATATGATGCGAGAGAGAGAGAGAGAGATAGGGGGCCATGTTGGTGGCTTAGCGGTTAGCACGTTCACCTCACACCGCTAGGTTCCGGGTTCGATTCCCATCTCGGCCATGCGTGTGTGGAGTTTGTGCATGTTCTCTCCGTGACTCAGTGTTTTTTCTCCGGGTTCTCCGGTTTCCTCCCGGTCCAAAAACATGCATGCACGGTAGGTTGATTGGCACCTTGGAAAAATTTGTCCCTAGTGTATGAATGTGCGTGTGGAGGGGGAGGGGTTAGCTCAGTGGTCTAAGGCGCTGGCCTGTGAAAGATCCGGGTTCGAGCCCCGGTATGGCCAAGCTGCCGCCCTTGGTTATTGAGCAAGACCCTTAACCCTCTGTGCTCCAGAGGCGCCGTATCATGGCTGATAGTCTGTGCTCTGACCCCAAACTACTACAACAACAATAAGCTGGGATATGTGAAGAAATCATTTCTATACGTGACAAATAAAGGCTATTTTATTCTATTAGGAGCATTGCTATACTGGAGCAGCTTTTAGTTCAAGTGCAGGTAAATATAGGAAGATATAGAACGATATTGAAATCAGCGGGCAAACAGCAGAGCAGTAGACAAATGTAGCAGTGTGTACTCTGCCCTCCACTCATGAACCAGTCCTCGGCCCGAGCGGCCACATATGTCTTTACTGTACAGTTTATTGGTTTGTGGAACAGATGTGGAACAAAAGGAATAAAACACCTCTTTACTACCGGCGTTATTACACCATAATGTTGTTAATCATTATTATTCTTATAACTGCATGGTCTTTCATGCGTTATTTCCTTCTTCATGTTTTCTAAATGCCAATGACATTGGAACCTCGGCTAACGAGTGTAACATTCATTCATTCATTCATCTTCTACCGCTTTATCCGATCTTCTCGGGTCACGGGGAGTCTGTGCCTATCTCAGGCGTCTATGGGCATTAAGGCAGGATACACCCTGGACGGAATGCCAACCCATCGCAGGGCACACACACTCACATTCACACACACATTCATACACTAGGGACAATTTTCCAAGGTGCCAATCAACCTACCGTGCATGTTTTTTTGGACCGGGGGGAAACCGGAAACCGGAGAAAAACCCCCTGAGGCACGGGGAGAACATGCAAACTCCACACACACATGGCCGAGACGGGAATCGAACCCGGATCCAGGCGGTGTGAGGCGAACGTGCTAACCACTAAGCCACCGTGCCCCGTACGAGTGTAACAGTATACGAGTAATTCAGTTTGAGTCAGGATCAGTATAAATATTTATCTCGGCTTACAAGCAAAATTTCGGGTTTCAAGCGATACGGATTTCTCAGGGCGAAATTCTTGCGAGTATACGATCAGTCGCCATACGCCATAACGATCAGTCATGCAGTCAGTTATAACCCCTCAGTTCCTCTGTTGAGTTCATAGCGAGAGCATTGTCTTAGCGTTGTCTCTATCACTGTCTTTGTTTTGTTAATATTCATTACAGGATCACATACACTGTACTGTTCACACCTCGCATCTTGTGTATTGCATTCTTACAGTGCTGTATTATTATTTAATGTGGAAATACTGTACTTTAAGTACGCCGTTATCCACTCTTCTTAAAGGTAAAGTACCCAGTAAAGAATATTTTAAACTTTTAGATGTTAAGGCACAATTATTAAAGGTTATTATTAACTAAAAGTAATGAATATTAGTTGGATTATCATTATCATATCATTATATTTTTGCTCGTTTGGAATGTATTGTCCGAATTTACATCATTTATTATGGGGAAATTCATTCTGTAATACAAACTTTTTTTTCACTCATGAGCTACGTCCCGGAACAAATTAATGTTGTAAAATCGAGGTACCAGTGTATTCCAAAAGTTTCATTACAGCATGTTCCAATATATAGATGACATTTTGATCCTTTTTTATGTTTATGTATTAATTGTTGGCTTCTTTGCTATAAATGACGCTCACCGTGTACCAATGAGCAACAAATATATACAGGTAACATTGTGTTTTGTAGATTGGTACAGTCTGCTCTATGAGAGGATGTGTAGACATTATATAGTACGGATTCATTTATCGTACGTGCCTCGAGAGTGAAGAGATGAAATGGCTTTCACAAAGTCATAGAGATTTCAAGGGAAAGCAGTGCGAAGGGAAAGCAAATGGAGTGTCAGAGACGGAGCGGGAGAGATAAATGAGGGTCAGGGAGATGTAATTAGAGACAGATGGGAGGGAATGGGTTGACGGAGGACCATTATACCGAGTGAAAGTAATGAATGTGTTAAGAAGAGAGCAACATTTGCTTAAGCCCGCTCTTAGCATTAGCATAGCCTGACTCTAAAGCGATTGGTCAAACAAACACTGGTACACACAGGAAGACTGTTGTAAATACACACGAGCATGCAGGATTTTGATACAGGAATGTTTTCCACACGTCCTGAGTGCAGAGTGGTATTGGCATTTGCTGTGTATTTATAATGATCTTGAGGGCATAATTGATGTTATGTTTTACTGCTCTTTGCTTCCCAGCTCTTTCTGACAGCCAGTCGAACTTCCTGCTGAATGGAAACTTTGTGGTGTCCATGTTTAAAAGGGAAATCTCCTTAAAGGGAACGCCAATCGAGTACAGTGGCTCAAACACCACAGAGGAGCGCATCAACTCCACTGAGCGCATGGACGAGGAGCTCATCCTACAGGTTGGCATTAAAGCTTTATGTGTGAGATACACTGATGTGTGTGAGTTCACGAGTTCAGATCCTGCTGATATTTAGACGATGATCTGATCCTGATATCAGATTTTCAAACATATCTTTTTCAGGTATTGTGTGTTGGGAACCTCTATAGTCCTGATGTGCGTTATTCATTTAACATTCCTATAGAGGAGCACCAGGAGCAGTTTGTGTGGGACCCCTCAGGTCCATGGCAGGAGTGCAGTCGCATGTGTCAAGGTGAAGTTTAGCAGTATCATATAATAGTAACCATTTGCATCACTGCCTAATTGAAATAAAAAAAACTCTGTGTGTGCGGTGTGTGTGTGTGTGTGTGTGTGTGTTGTGTGTGTGTGTGTGTGGTGTGTGTGCGTGTGTGTGTGTGTGTGTGCGTGAGTTTGTGTGTGTGTGTGTGTGTGTGTGCGTGTGTGTGTGCGTGTGTGGGTGTGTGTGTGCGTGGGCTGTGTGTGCTGTGTGCGTGTGCGTGTGTGTGTGCGTGTGTGTGTGCGTGTGGTGTGTGTGGTTGTGTTTGTGTTTGTGTGTATGGTGTGCGTGTGTGTGTGTGCGTGTGTGTGTGTGTGCGTGCGTGTAGTGTGTGTGCGTTGTGTGTGTTGTGTGTGTGTGTCGTGTGTGTGCGTGTGTGTGTTGTGTGTGTGTGTGCGTGTGTGTGCGAGTGTGTGTGTGCGTGTGTGCGTGTGTGTGTGTGTGTGCGTGTGTGTGTGTGTGTGTGTTCTACGATAGGAGAGCGACGGAGAAAAGCAGTGTGTATGCGTAAAAGTGATCGCCTGGTGGTGTCAGATCAAAGGTGTGAGCATCTTCCTCGACCAAGGGGTGTAATGGAGTCCTGCAATATAGACTGTGAACTCAGGTACAAACTCACACACACAAGATGCACTGAAAATCACTGAACCGTGGATTTGGATTAAAAATGTTGTGAATAAAAACTAGACGCGATTTTTATGTTTTTCGGCCGTAATATTTTTCCACTACATGGGTTTATAGCGTATCGATTTTTAGAGAGGGCAAAAAAATGTAGGACGTTTTAAATAAAAAGTGAGTTTATGTGATTAATTAAAGCCTGTGGACAGAATTTTTAAACGAATCATTCAAAATATGCATCTACTGTCTATATCAAGACTTTTATGGAAATTTAAGGAAAGGTCTTGTGCTAATTAATTTTATTAAAACAGTAAAACCCTGGAGCACTATAGTAGTACTTCGATAGAGTAATCCCAAGTCAGAGCTCAAGCTTATTCAGATTAGAGTTTATATTCAGTGTGTATGTGTGTGTAGATAGAGAGATAGACAGAGAGATAGACAGAGAGATAGATAGATAGAGTAGTAGATAGAGAGATATATAGAGAGATAGAGAGATAGATATAGATAGAGAGAGAGACTACTCTTTGGTTTTATTCAATTCAATCACCTCACTTCCCTAGATTTCCTTTAGAAATAAATAAAATAATAGAGATAGTTAACTAGTAAATAGATAGTATAGATCTATATATAATATATATATATAGATATATAGTATATATATATAATAGCATTATACTATACAATAGAGACAGGGGACTTAGCGAGATAGAGCAGTAACTAGAGATTCGGTTAGACAATTCGCCAGATAGATTAGACCGTGTGAAAGATCAGTACTGGGGACATACGGCCTATGTTCCTGGTTTTAGTCAAAAACAAGAAGACTTGATGGCTTTTCGATTTTTAGTGTATATATGACCAATAGTAATTGCGAAACATGACCCTTGGTAGCCATCCAGAAGAAAGGGGAAATCAAAGAACATCCGGGAGAAAGAAAAAATCAAATATATATTTTAGATATAATTAATTTAATTTATCAATCGGCACGGAATTAGTGGGTCTTAAATAAAGAAATTATAAAAGAAATAATAATAAGCAATAAGCTATCCCGATATAAATATAGCATGATTTTATAATAATATAATATGAGGCAGATCCGATATAGATGGTACCCAGACATATATATCCTGGCGCACAAAAAATAGTCGACCAGTTAGCTTATATATAGCCAGTCCCAAATAGGGCCCTGCCATGGTGTCATAGGAAGAGTTCTGTGCATATATATCCCCGTTGCTACTATAGGGGGTTTTATTTCTCGGGTTTCTCCGGTTTCCTCCAGAGCCGGTCCAAAAATGCACGGATAGGAGACGGTATTGGCACCTTGGAAACAAATGCCACATAATGAATGTGTGTGTGTGTGAGCATGTTATGCCAGATAGTTATAACCCATCGCGAATTTGCACTGCTCCCTACCTGTTGGTGATATTCAGGCATAGTGTTGTCCTGCCTTATACCCTATAGATAGCCATAGATCCATTTAGCCCTATGTACCCGAGGGTTATAGATGCTTACATATGTTCTATAGTGAATGATTCTCACGTTTGCTTACATTACAGAGATCTGTACATACTTTTACTGTGTACTACTTTTTACTTTTTACTTTTGTATTTCCCCAAAAAACAACGTCTCTTTTAGTCTTCTTTTTCTATGTTTTTGTTTAACCAGTGCGTGTGTGTGTGTGTGTGTGTGTATATATTAATAAATTCAAAAGAATTTATTTGTCTAAACTTCCTTTGTCTAAAACTCACCTTTATGTTCAGATGGCATGTGACGGGCAAGAGCGAGTGCTCCACTAAATGTGGTCCTGGGTACCGTACTCTGGAGGTGCTGTGTATGCGCTACAGTCGCTTGAAGAGAGGGAGTGAAAGGGTAGAATCCCGAGCGTGTGCAGATGTGTCTAAACCTCAGAGCCGTGAGTCCTGCCATGGAGACTGTCTGCTCAAGAGCTGGCAGTACAGTGCCTGGTCTCAGGTGCGCTGCTTTCCACTATTACACTTCCATGTAGAGAAGTTCTTGAGATAAGTACTTAGAAGTTACCTTAGAAGTATTTTTATCTATACAGGACCACAGTTTTCTAAATGTGTGTGTGTGTGTGTGTGTGTGTGTGTGTCAAAAAATTCATACTTTTTTCTGTCAATGGCCCTTATGAGCAACAAGAAAGTATAGTGAATAAATATTGTCAATTAGAGAATAAGTGCCAGGCCTTTGCTATTACTAATGTGAAATTACACTTGTAGTGTTCTAAAAGCTGTGGGCGTGGCACCCGTACACGCGACTCCTACTGCATGAACAATCTCGGCCGCAGACTGGCAGAGCGCGAGTGCAGCGTGTATCAGAGGGTCGTCTCAGAACCCTGTAATGACACGCCATGTCCTGACTGGTCCATCAGCGAGTGGACAGAGGTAAGATTTCTGTTCATATCAATAATAATAATATACTTTATTGGTCACATAAACATTACAGCACAGTGAAATTCTGTTCTTCACATATCCCAGCTTGATGTTGGTAGCTGGGGTCAGAGCGCAGGGTATCAGCCATGATACGGCGCCCCCTGGAGCACAGAGGGTTAAGGGTCTTGCTCAAGGACCCAAGGGCGGCAGCTTGGCCATACCGGGGGCTCGAACCCGGATCTTCCGATCAGCAGCCCAGCGCCTTACACCACTGAGCTACACACCCTCCCTTGTGACGATGATGAGCATCAAAACAAAGTAGAAAACAAAGTCTCAGAAAACCACTTAATCTGATATACAATATAAGATCAAAAGTACGTTTCCACCCGACAATAAGATTTGTATTTGCTTTATGGACATCCATATTTAGTCCCCATTTCCTGTAATAATAACCTTCACTCTAGTGTGAAGGTGATGAAGGTGATGAAGGTGAGGAGGCCTGGGGTCATGACTATAACATTACATATAGGGTTGGGTATCATTTCAATGTTAACGATTCCGATTCTTTTGGTTTCGATCCCAAATGGTGAAACGTGACACCTCGCTTGCAGTATATTAGTTTATTACTATAATTACACTTACCTTTGTCTTCGGTTTTTACAAAGCGTAGTGACACTTTTGAGCGCGTTCCATCCTGTAAACTGGTGTTTAGATTACTACATAAGGAGTGAGGCCGTGAGGGTCGGTGTAGCTCAGTGCCGTTTAAGCCTCAGGGTTACTGATCGGAAGGTCGGGGGTTCGAGCCCCGGTATCAACAAACTGCCACCCTTGGGTCCTTGAGCAAGGCCCTTAACCGTCTGTGCTCCAGGAACGCTGTGTCATGGCTGCTCCTGCGCTCTGACCCCAACTTCCAAACAAGCTGGGATATGTGACGAAAGAATTTCCGCCACAGGATCAATACCCGTAATCAAAAAAAAATAAAATAGAAAGAAAAGGTCCTGGCAGATTAGACGCACAGAAGGTCCTGGCAGATGAAAAAAAAAACACATTTTTATTTTTAATTGTATTTTTTTAACCGTAAGTATTCGATTTTCGATTCCTAACCCTAATTACAAAAGACTGCAGTGATTTAACTGAGAAGATCCTTGTGGTTGTTCTTATTATTATTATTATTATTTTAACTTTGCATACAGTATATTACGTAAAATTTGCCTTGAGGTTCTATAAATTCTAAAAAGTCTATAAATATATTCTATAAATAAAAAGTATTATTATGTTTAATAAACAAACACACTGTAAGAATCTCTGTTCCTTGCTCTGTGTAGTGCACGGTGACGTGTGGAAAGGGGGTAAGGCGGAGACAGGTGTCCTGTGTTTTGGCAGAGGAGAGGCTCAGTGATGAGCTGTGTGATCCCAACAGTAAACCCCGCACCATAAGCAGCTGTGTGCACTCAGAGTGCGCTTCCTGGCAGGTCGGCGCCTGGAGCACAGTGAGTGTGTGTGTGTGTGAGTGAGTGTGTGAGTGAGCGTGTGCGGGTGTGTGTGTGTGTGTGTGTGTGTGTGTGTGTGTGTGTGTGTGTGAAGTGCGAGTGGGTCAAAGGAAATGAAGGTCTAGACAGAGCAGCTCATAATTCACTACACCATCAGATTTTCCCACATGGATTCTCTCAACACACAGACACACACACACACATACACATATACATACGCGCACAACACCTCACACACACACGAGCGCGCGCACACATATCCCTACACGCACACACATACACACACACACAACACCTCACACACTCTGTCAAACTATCCATGTGACTATATTCCGGACTGACAATTTCTCAGACCTCACACACAGTTTTCACACACACACACACACACACACACACACACACACACACACACACACACACACACACACACTCCCACACTATTCCTTCACACACACACACACACCGCACGCGCGCACATATCCCTACACGCACACACATACACACACACACACAACACCTCACACACTCTGTCAAACTATCCATGTGACTATATTCAGGACTAACAATTTGTCAGACCACACACACACACACACACACACACACACACACACACACACTCCCACACTATGCCTTCATAATTGATTTTTTACAGGTTTTATTAGCAGGTGATGATACACAAATTGGCTCACCGTCCATCGCTAATCCTGATCTCTAGTAAAAAACAACAACAACAAAACACACCTCAAGTCATTCACAGACGTCTGTGAGCTCATATACAATCAATCACAATTCACTGTGAAATGCCAATATGATACAATATTCACTGATCTGTATTAAATCCATCATTACGACGATCCGGCACATATCAGAAATATACTTTGTATATTCACGGAATTCCATAATATCCGAGGACTGGTCTGTGCATGAAGCGTATGCCTGTCTAATCAAAACTTTACTAGCCAAATAAACACATGCTGGAGTGCTTCCTCTCAGCCTTTTAAACACTTAACTTGTCTTGTGTCATGGCAGACATTAGTCATATGTCAGAGAGAAGGAGTGTGTGTGTGTGTGTGTGTGTGTGTGTGTGTGTGTGTGTGTGTGTGTGTGTGTGTGTGTGTGTGTGTGGGATTAGGTACATCTGGTGTAAATGATAAATAATTGTTCCATAGTATTGGTGTTTGTGTATAGTGTTATTCTTTGCTATGAATGTGATCATTTCCGTGACACTACGCTTGTCATGGGTGAGTTTTTGCTGAATTGCTTTTATTCATTTACATTTACATTTGTGGCATTTGGCAGACGCTCTTATCCAGAGCGACTTACAACTGAGGGTTAAGGGCCTTGCTAAAGGGCCCACTAGTCGTAGCTTGGTGGTGATCTCCCGTTCCAGAGTCCAACACCTTAACCACTGGGCTCCACACCTCCCTGAAATATTCTCTTCAGTATTTTTATGCATTTGAATGTATTTATTGGTCTCTGTATGAAGCCTGTACAGAGCTTAACCTCGCTGCAGGAGAACATTCTGACATTTGACTTTTGGCTATTAGTTCAAATTGCAAAAATAACATTCCTGATGTGCATGTTTGCAGTGTTCTGTGACCTGCGGCCACGGATACCAAATGAGAGCGGTGAGGTGTGTGTCTGGAGCTTACGACAAGACCATGGAGGACCGAGAGTGTAATGCGGCATCAAGACCACAGGATAGCCAGGTACACAATCACAGTGTCACACTCAAAATACACACAGGCAGAAGGACATTTTGTCCTCGTCAAAGTCTCAAAGGCCAGAAGAACCGAATTATGACTGTCGTTACATTTAACGTAAAAAATAATCAATCCCATTTAATGGAAGCATGTTGGATCAGAAAGCTTTGCTATTCTTTCTTTTCTTTTTTCTTTTTTTTTTTTCTTTTTTCTTTTTCTTTTCTTTTTTCTTTCTTTCTTTCTTGCTTTGTTTCTTGCTTTCTTTCTTTCACTTTCTTGCATTCTTTCCTTATCCTTTTCTTCACAGTGTCACACTCAAAATGTACACACAGTCTGGGGGGGGGGGGCAGAAGGACAAAAGAAAAAAAATTTTGAAGAAGGTCCTCGTCAAAGTCTCAAAGGCCAGAAGAGGACCGAATTATGACCTGGGGAAGTCGTTACATTCGTAACGTAAAAAATAATCAATCCCATTTAATGGAAGCATCAATTGAAGTTAATCTGAAAAGAAAGCTTTGATTTCTTTCATTTAACTCTTTCTTGGATCAATTGAAGCATGCTTTTAAAGTATTTTCTTTCTCTTTCTTTTTCTTTTCTTTTCTTTTCTTTCTTTTAATTTCTTTTTTCTTTTCTTTTCTTTGTCCTCTCCACCCCCACTTTTTCTCTTTCTTTCTTTCTTTCTTTGCTTTCTTTCTTTCTTCTTTCTACTTTCTTTCTTTTCTTTTCTTTTCTTTTCTTTTCTTTTCTTTCTTTCTTTCTTTCTTTCTTGGGGGGGGGGGAAGGAAGAGTGGGGGGGGCGGGGTCTCTTTCTATTATCTTCTAAAAATTCTTTCTTTTCTTTCTTATTCTTTCTTCTTTCTTTCTTTCATTATGTAGTTATTTCTTTTCTTTCTTTCTTTCTTTCCTTCTTTCTTTCTTTCTTTCTTCTTCTTTCTTTCTTTTTTTTCTTTCTTTCTTGCTTTCTTGCTTTCTTTCTTGCTTGCTTTTAATTCATAGCTAAATTTAACCTGTTTTGTGTGTGTGTGTGTGTGTGTGTGTGTGTGTGTGTGTGTAGGAATGTGATTTGCCAGCATGTCCACGAACATCGTCAGCATCCATCACACCACGACCTGCAGTGTCTGGACACCTACACGCCCAGTGGAGATTTGGGTCCTGGACTACAGTGAGTAAGACAGAGGAACAATAAAAATACACACACACACACACACACACATACACACACACACACACACACACACACATACGTGCATAAAATAATTTCAGATGTATATGTGGATTTAAGCATTTTCTTGAGCTTTTGCTCGCTTCAGAAAGAGACTGTGTAGACCATGAGAAAAACATTAAGCCATTTCCCCTTGCCTCGTGGTAATGACAGCTGTTACTGATAAGAGTCTGGGTTGAAAAACCTATGAGTTCATGGTAGTGGGATTTGCCTTGATTGCTTTAACTAATATGTAAGGATTCCATTCATATACTGCCCTGTTTAGAATTTAGAGATTACACTACATAACTACATTTTAATATCACCCAATATGACATCATGTGTTAAACATATGTTAACCATCTAAAACTGGCTACTATGCTACAGGAAGAAATCTGACAGTGGCTTCACGACTGATCCATCACAGCTATTTAGCACTGATTCTTTAGCATATTAATTAGGGATGTCAAAGTTAACGATTTAATAACGCAAATTCACTTCAACGCCATTAAATTAATGAACACTCCACGTTACAGTGTGCACCATCTGCTCCTTCACTCTGCGTTGTGTTCGTGACAGAACGAGACACTGGGCACTTTTCATGCTGAACAATAACAAAGAAGAAATGAATAAAGAAACTTCCCAGATCATTTCTAACTTAAATATAACCTAAACATATCACCAGTTTATATATGTAAAGCAACCAAAACCAGAACATAATTCTTAAAGGAGCCACGTTCCATATTTAACAATTAAAACAACCACTAAAAATGACCTAGAAATTACTTAATTAACATTTTAATATTCATTGAATAATTTGAAATAAATCTAAAATAAATGAATGGTTTAAATAAAGAGAGAGATTTTGAGTGAAATGTATATATTTATAACATCTGTCACAATTATCTGTCACAGATCTGTGATATAATCTGTCACAGAAAAATGTGCCATTAATGATGAAGCCACTCGTGGAAATCGTGTGAAAATAAATTACTGTTAAAGAATAAATATATTCAGTGCTGTGTGATGCACGGTGGTTTAGTGCTTCAGCACATTCGCCTCACACCGCCAGGGTCCGGGTTTGATTCCCTGTCTCGGCCATGTGTGTGTGGAGTTTGTGCATGTTCTCCCCGTGCCTCAGGGGGTTTTTCTCCGGGTTCTCCGGTTTCCTCCCCCGGTCCAAAAACATGCACAGTAGGTTGATTGGCAGCTTGGAAAATTTTTCCTAGTGTATGAATGTGTGTGTGATTGTTAGTGTGAATGTTTTTGTGTGTGTGTGTGTGTGTGTGTGTGTGTGTGTGTGTGTGTGTGTCCTGTGATGGGTTGGCATTCCATCCAGGGTGTATCCTGCCTTAATGCCCATAGACGCCTGAGAGGGAAGATCGGATATAGCGGTAGAAGATGAATGAATGAATGAATATTCAGTGCTCTATTGCTTTGTTCTGTCTTTCTTTCTTTCTTGTAATATATAAAGTATTATTGTAATTTTTTTAATTAGTTTTTTTTTGGTGTGTGTTTTTGTGTTTGTGTTTGTGTGTTTGTTTGTGTGTGTGTGTCTGTGTGTATGTCCAGTGCTCAGTCTCCTGTGGGAAGGGACAGAGGGCACGGTATGTCAGCTGCAGAGACTCTCAAGGAAGAATAGCTGATGGGGTTTACTGTGCCCATCTTCCTCGACCTCCAGAAACCTCAGCTTGCTTCAGCCCCTGTGGCCAGTGGAGGGAGGGAGAATGGTCACCTGTGTGTATCACTCACCGACTCACTGACTCTACACCCATCCGTCAACATCTAATTCCCACTTTCCTCTGCAAAATGTACAATAATGTTCCTGTTCTTCACCATCCGTTTCCCTCCGCAGTGCTCGGTGTCATGTGGTGTAGGTCGAACGACACGCCAGGTGGTGTGTATGAACTACAACCAGCAGCTGGACGCGTCTTTTTGCCACCTAGATGAGAAGCCCAGCTCGGAGCAGGAGTGTGCTGCAGCCCCGTGTCCTTCGGTCTACCAGCTTTTCCCCAATAACCAGCCCTACTTTCCCCATGACCCTCGCAGCCATCCAGGGCACAGTAGCTGGAATGTTCCCTCAGCAGACCACCAGTGGAGGACTGGGACCCTGGGGATCAGTATGTGCCGTCTTACTTCTCTTCTATTAGTCTCAGCAGCATATCTGCACAGGCTTTGCATCATGTTTTGATGAACAATCTGTTGGGATGTCCCTTTTCTAGTGCTCCAGCACATGTGAGGGAGGCTTCCAGAGGAGAGTGGTGGTGTGTCAGGATTCAGAGGGCCGCACCACAAATTACTGTGACGAGAGAGTCAAGCCAAGCGAGTCGAAGAGCTGTGACTCGGGTCCCTGTCCTCTGTGGAACTATGGCATATGGGGAGAGGTGAGCTCGTCCTGAATTAATTTGAAGTAAATGCCTTTATTCTGTTTCTGGCTATAAGACTTTAATCTGAGGTAAATTCCTTCGAGCTGTTTGTTCTCCCTTGACATTTTAGCTAATCTGTTTTAGTGTTTGTAATTGATTCATATTTGGCTTTGTTTTATGTCGTATAAAACCCATTCGAAAACCATTTAAATTAGCGCTAGCAATTAGGATTCCAGTACATTTAAAGCATTTGGCAGATGCCCTTATTCAGAGTCACTTACAAATGTGCAATCAAGGGGATTTGAACCTGCAATCTTCTGATGCAGGGGCCAGTGTCACTGAGCGACCACCTTCCTAGTACATTCATTCATTCATTCATTCATATTCTACCGCTTTATCCGATCTTCACGGGGAGTCTGTGTCTATCTCAGGCGTCTATGGGCATTAAGGCAGGATACACCCTGGATGGAATGCCAACCCATCACAGGACACACACACACATATTCATACACTAGGGAAAATTTTCCAACCTACCGTGCATGTTTTTGGACCGGGAGGAAACCGGAGAACCCGGAGAAAAACCCCCCTGATGCACGAGGAGAACAAAAGCGCATGGCCGAGACCGGAATCGAACCCAGACCCTGGCGGTGTTAGGCAAACATGCTAACCATGTCGGGGAGATACGTAATTTAATTACAAAATAAAAGAAATAAAATAAAATTACTCGTTGTAATTAAATCACAGTTACTTATGAAAAAAATAATCCCAAAGCCCCGCCCCGGCTCAAAAATACAATTCACCAGCAACCAGTCCATAGAATTATATTATCTGAGAAATATAACCTATTTTTTTCTGTGGAGTTGAAATTTTTTCAAGGTAAGTGCCACCTAGTGGAAAAATGAAACTAATTAAAAAGTAATTAAATGTAATAAGTTACTTTACACAGAGTGTGTGAGGTGTTGTGTGTGTAATTGTGTGTGCGTGTATGGATATATATATATATATATATATATATATATGTGTGTGTGTGTGTGTGTGTGTGTGTGTGTGTCTGTGTGTGTGTATATAACCATATATTGATGTAGCTCACATGCTGCACACATGCGTTCTCATGCTGGAACAGGTTCGATATCCAAACATATCCTGTACAATTGTGTGCCTCTAAACGTGCATTAAGAGTTTGGGAAAGAACCACAGATGGCCGCTGTCCTTATACTTTTGTCCGTATAGTGTTTTTGTAAACAGGTATGGTACAAAATGCTGAAATACTCCACTCTGATCCTCGCTGTGTTTCAGAATAAATAATGCTTGATCTAACATGGCACCAACAGAACACTAGAAAATATGATAAACAGTGTAATGTTTAATCCCATTATAAGCTCCATTATGGCTCTGCTGTGTTCTGCTGGAAAGCGAGGATTCCATGTGGAAAGATTTTGAATGCTGATGTTGATCTTCAAAACAAACGTTACGCCAACGACACGAAAGCTCCATAAAAGCTCGATTTAAGCGACGGACTAATTGAAAATACATGCGCGATCTGGCAGTGCTCTTAATTTTGCAAGAAAGAGGTTTAAAAGGAGATTTTCGTGGGATTGCATTGAAATGATTTTCTGTCGATGTTGACCACGGTCGCTTTGTGAACTCCTGTCTCGTATTCCCCTCTCAGTGTAGCCTGTCATGTGGCGGCGGTCAGCGAACCCGGCTAGTAGTATGCCAGCGTCCGAATGGCCAGAGGCTGAACGAGCACAACTGCGACATGCTCGACAAACCTCCCGACGTAGAGCGCTGCAACATGCAGCCGTGCCCCGGCAGCGCTTCCTGGCACAGGAGACCATGGAAGCCGGTACGATAGTATTCCTTTTTTTTATTATCCACTCTTCTCTCTCTCTCTCTCTATTGTGAGGCTCTCATTTCTGGCGAGTTCACTGATGTCATTCTGCACTATGAAAAGTGTGATTTCTTTTGCGTTCGGGCCTCATCGCTATGTTATTGAAGCAGTAATCACTCGAGTGCTGTCAATTCAGCTCTCATTGTTGAGCCACGATTCAGTACAACTGTGATTTGTCGTTGTGATTAAGGCGTACGGGGGCGAATTTATTATTGTTTTTTCCTGAAACGCAGTTAAAGTGTTTTAGAAAGCACAACAAGATGGTGAACTTTTTCAGGGTGACATTTCAAAGCCAGCATGCTGCATCTCCAGTGGCGATAAACACAGGGCTTAGTATTAGAATCGAGCTCTCGCTTGCCCACACAAGCAGCCGTAATGCTGATTAATCAGAAACAAAAGCACTGCTCCCCGCCGGGCATCGCATCATTACAAACACATGGAGCAAGTCTGCTAGGGCCAAAAAGCAAAGCTAGCGTTAAGAGATCAGGCCTGTGTTGTCTGCCAACACTGATCATTTGATTTTGCAGTATGTGATATTTATTTTACACTGATGTATTTTGAAGCGGAATTCGTTTCTGGTGTAACGTGTATTCAGAGTGTATATTTGTGCATAAGAGTTTTAATATGTTGTTTATTGACTTGCAGCAAATAATTATTGTATATTGTATGTGTATCTTTGTACAGTGAATGTTTTATGTATTCATCAAACCACTAACTATATTTAATTTTTTTAATTACTGGTCGTGACCAAATTACCAAACAATCCGAAAGAAAAAAAACATGATCAGGAATGAATTTTTTCGCTGTTTTACAAAAGCAATGTATAAAAAATGCTTAGTAATAGAATACAGCATAATAAAGTACCTCGACATCAGGGACTACATATTATTATTATTATTTTTTTTTAACTGTTGCTGATAAACAATTTTCTTTATTAAACAACACTGACTGGGAAAGTGACCTTTATTTTACCAAAACCGTGCACTTAATAATTAAGTCTTTAGACCAGCTTCCTCAGCAGTGAAAGCTGGGATTAATTGATCTAAATATTATTTCAGCAAAATTAGTTATGTTTCTATAATGAGAAATATTTTCTATAAAAGATAAAAAAAAAGCAAATATGCTGCGTTGTTCTGCACGGTATAATCACTATGGTGCTGCTTATTGTCAAATTCTAGTGTCAGTGGAAATTTGAGAAGCATTCCATCTTATTGGATTTTTATCAATGATGTTTATTTAATTCATGTTTATTTAATAGTGCATATTATCAATAATGCATAAAATATTTGTGCTTTTTGTAATTATTGTATAGCCATTGATTAGGAGTTCAACTAACCGACCTCTAATAGTTAGTTAGCAGATAACTTTGCCAGACGCATCATCCTCATGAGTTTTTGTTTGTTTGTTTAGTTTGTTTGTTTTTTGGTGCTCGAGTAGGACTTCTTTTCCCTGTCTGTATGAAAACGCAAGTACCTCTCGCAATTAGGGTTCCGACATTTGATGGCCGTTTTCTGAAGGATTTGTTTTTAGAGACTAATTTATTTGTTTACAGACACACAGAACACAGAGAACGTCAGAGGAAATGTTATTTTATGTGCCTTGTTCGAATGTTTGTTTGTTTTTTCATTAATCATAAGCGCCTGTTTATATCTTGGCAGTCGCCGTGTGATAAATCTTTATTTCTTGGCCCTGTTTACACGTGGTGTTTTCCTGCATCTGAGTTATAGCTGGAAAGGGATTATCTAAACCAGATTAAGTAGCAACCCAATAGATTTTAAACCTTTTAAAACAAAATGATAAAGATTCTTTAAGAAAATATCAAAGAAACAAATATATATATATATATATATATATATATATATATATATCTGTATATATATATATATATATACAAAAAATATTCACTTTTTAAAATGCAGCCCAGTTACAAGGCAGATGAAAAGGCCAGGTGTAAACAATTCCCATGTTTGTTTCCTGTACCATTTTCTTCAGTCTGTTGACATTTATAACCTTAAAAAACAAGCTAATATTCATAATCCATGCCATTTCACTATGTGACTTTTGGTGGCATCGTTTAACTATTTGTTTTAAGAAAATCTGCTCCCCGTGATGGGCTTCAAATCCTGCACTCAGGTGTATTTGTTCATCTCCGTTCATTCTTCATTCGACATCGCAATCTTCACCATTATGTTTACATGTCGTTTCCCTTAAAATAAATGAAAATTTAATTACGGTGATGTAACTTGTTTTGTCTTAGTATCTTGACATGAACATTAAGTGTTGTTTTCAGTAGATGTTGGGTTTTTGTGCAATATTTCAAAACTGATGCTTGGTAATTAGTCAATGTTACCAGAAGTAATTAACTGGAACAATATTTCTAGGAAGGAAATATATGTTGAATAAAATAATCATATAATGTTTTTTTTTTTTTTTTAAAGCATTTTACTTTATGGACTTGCAAAAGAAAACAAAAATAATCAGCATCATGTATTATTGCCATTAGTGTGGTTCATGTGCTTGTGATTAGGATAATTGGTTCCTCAGAAATGCATTTGGCCAGAGATTTATCCGCACATATTGCTTTCACTAGAGTTACATTACAGCTAGGATTATAATTGATATTAATCATTGTCGGCACGACTAAAGATGTCAACAAAAAAAAACTAAAAAAAAAACTTGGCTGTACATACATTTAGGTGTTATTTTCCAGTGTGTTATTTTGTACAAGAATAAATGTAAAAGGGCGACTCAGATCAGTCATATTAGGTTTAAATTGATATTGTAAGCATATAATTAATAAAAAATATATTATTATTTGTAAAGTTTCTCTCACATATCTTTGTGTGTTAGTTCTTTAGGTCTGTAATAATGGAAATTTTAAATATTTAGTATAATTCAGGACTACAAAAATGTGATTAAAACATATTGGATATATTAATCACACATAATACTACTTAAGTTTTTTTGTTTTTTTAAAATATACATTTCATTCAGTGCATCGTAAAAAGTTCTTATATTATATAGGATAATATAATGGGGGAGAGATATATAATATATGTATATGAGATATATGATATATATATATATATATATATTTATATATATATATATATATATATATATATATATATATATATACATAATTTATATAATTTATATATATATATATATATATATATATATATAATTATTATTTTCTTAGATTCATGTTGATAGTTTTTATTGTTTAAAACAAAGTTACATTACACTATTGTTTGTATTGATCATAGTGAGATCATAGTGTGTGAGGAAATTCATCCTGACTGTAGCAAGAACAATTTTACACGTTCTTAAGCTTAAAGGTTGGTAAAATACTGCATACTTGAGGCTTTCTAAAGGGTCTTGATATGATTATATAATAGGTAAAGAAACTATGTGGGCAGAACTAGTTATTTGATCACTTAAGTCACAGCTGTGTTTAAATAAGTATTTCCAGACCATCTCAGAATAAAATGAATTCCAGCATTCAGAAATATGCCACATATGATAATCATGGAGAGAAGCGAACATGTCATTGTTATTATACTGCTGCTGTTTTTCATTTTAGTTCCTAATAAAACCCCTTATTTTTTTAGTGGAACAGTTTGTCTAAAGCATGTTAATGGTAGGAGATTCTCATTGACTCATTAGCCATTTGGGTTTTATTTTTAAAGCCTTGCCTTGTTAGAATTTAGTTTTGACAGTAATTGCAATTTGAACATATTTGTTAAGACTTTGATGACAAAATATTTCTCTGGTTAAACACTTTAGTGTTATTTCAGTAAAACGTACAGTGCTTGTTCGAATTACCAATAATAATACTAATAATAAATACAGAACGCCGTCTTTTTAAAATAAGAAATTAAAGATATAAAACTCGAAGATATAAATTACAATGTGTGTTAAGAAACACTGGGATTTGGATAATAGCTATTTGTCATGTTGAACTTCATCCCAAACTCACAGATGTGCCGTGTTTCAGCAGGGCAGAGTGTGTAGCTTTTGTTTTTCATTTCTCCTCGGATCAAACGGTCATAAGCACATTAAATATAGTCTTTCGAACTTCAGATCTTTTCATTTCCTAACATTGCTTGGGACACAGTACTTAATCATAAGGTCACACGACTACAAATTATGTTTAGCAACGTACAGTGGGGGAAAAAAAAAAATCAGTCACACACACACCAGTCTTTATTTCATATTTATGGTCATGTACTAATTCTCTACCCAGTGAGGAAAGAAATGAACTTAAACAATCAACAATGCAAAAGCAAAACAACCTCTCTACCTTTAACCTGGAAAAATGTGTAGTACAAAATATATTCATGTATGACATTTTCAAAATCTGCAACTCCAAATGTCTGTTTCCTGATGAGGCTGTAAAGAAAACTGAGCAGTCAAAGAATTGAACAAGTAGAATGATATTGTATATTTATTATGGACTTTGCCTGGTTATCAGCAGAACTGCGTTTTGCCATTTGGGTCTTTAAAATACCACTTCATGTCTAACAATTCCAGGAATAGAACATAGGCTGGGATTAACCCCCAACTATATTATATATATATTATATATATATATATATATATATATATATGTATATATATATATGATATATAGGATAATTTATTTTATTAGCTCCAATTCTTTTTTATTTATTTATTTATTTTTCAATTTGCTAAAGTAATGTTGCTAGTAGTTATTTCCTTTTTTCACTTACACTATAGGCAGCTGTAAATAGTTTTTTTTTTAAATAAAAAAAAAGAACAAAATCATGACACCATTCTAAAATGGTTTGACACATAATATATATATATATATATATATATATATATATATATATTATATATATATATATATAGATATATAATATATATAGCTATATATATACCGGGGATATCGTGTGTGTATTCTCTGTGTGTGTGTGTGTGTGTGTGTGTGTGTGTGTCTATATGGAGCACTGAAAACACTGTGCTAGATGATTTATAAATACTTCTATGCAATCAGGAAGGAGATTCCAAAACATCTGTTGCATTAAAAAACACTGATGATTATTCACAAGTCTTCTTTAGTTGTGATGAAGGAATTTTTCCTGCACAGTCTTCTTCCTATTATTTGTTCTGCGCTCCACATTTACCTGCCTGGTCTGTTTTTACTTGAACTGTGCGAGTAGTGACTGCTGCTGGTGCACAGATGGGGAGGAAATACCAAAACGTCTGTCTGAGACGGTTCTTCACATAGATCCAAACCTTCTTCACTGCATCGTCGATGACGGTGATAAGTCAATATATTTTTCATCAGAGCGCACCGGAAAAAACATTTACCGCCATCCCACATTTTGTAGTTTGAATGTGCGTTTGAGAGCAGACGCACATCAGCTCAATATGTTATTCATACTCCGCATAAATCTGTAAAAAAAATCCAAAATACAATCCCGCTTACCTCTACTTACCTTGTAGCTCGTATCATATCTGAGCCGTACGGCCGAAGACCAGCGCGCCATTCTAATAGAAAGGAGATGAACTGCATCCTTTTGTGTTTATAAACAGGACAGAACAACCAGAGAATTCTCAGCTTGGAGGAACGTTTTAATGAGACACATGGAGCAGGTGTCAGACTTCACAAATTCTCTGAGCAGAACAGAAACATCTGTACTGTTTAATAGATGCTATGGGTTGGCTGAGGAATGTTACCTGAGGTGTTCCTAAATCACAATGCGGCTTCATAATAGAGTAACTTGGGTTATTTAGCTTAATAATATGTGCATCACCATGGGGCTACTTTCAGCAAAAGGGAAAAATTTCAGGGGGGGGGGGAGGGGGCAGGGTATACTGGGAAGTGGAGTGAATGTTTTGATGCATGCTTTGCTGCAAAGCGGTGTTTGGTAACAAGCTGAAATGTTAACTAGCTACGGCAGCAAAGTGTGTTGCAATTCATAGAATAAAGAGTTAGCTTTAGTCATTTCATTCATTCATTCATCTTCTACCGCTTTATCCGATCTTCCCTCGGGTCACGGGGAGTCTGTGTCTATCTCATACGTCTATTGGCATTAAGGCAAGGATACACCCTGGATGGAATGCCAACCCATTGCAGGGCACACACACACATTCACACACTAGGGACAATTTTCCCAAGGAGCCAATCAACCTACCATGTATGTTTTTGGACCGGGGGAAGAAACCGGAGAACCCGGCGAAAACCCCCCTGAGGCACGGGGAGAACATGCAAACTCCACACACACATGGCCAAGACGGGAATCGAACCCAGACCCTGGCGGTGTGAGGCGAACGTGCTAACCACTAAGATTTAGCTTTATATATAATTTAACTTGGATATAACAAACCACAAAAAACAACGTAATTGTTGACCCTGATATTCAATTATTGGCATTCTGTGTATATTTTCACAATCACAACGATTCTAGCCAATCACGTATCTGTCAGGCGTTGAATATGGATGAGGGCAGGTTTGTAAATAACTCTCCTCGGTTTGCTTTCAAGGTCCTAATCTTATACTTAATTGTTTATATTTATAACCAACTTCAGTCTCAAGAATGTGTCTAAGCTATTTTTTTAAATGCCTCATGATTTGATCCATGTGCTGACAATAAAAGTTAGGATCTAACGATCCTTCTACTTTAACACTGAGATACATATGAATGTTGACAAGATGTTGACATGTGGTATTGAAGCAGCATTCTAACACATCCTGGAATAATCAACAATAATGCCATGGCCTCTAGGAAAAATAAACAGGGTATGGAATATTGTAGTCGCACCGAATCGTGCTTTATTGAAGTCTGGAAGCTACGTGTCACACTTTGTCTGTCAGTTCTTTGTATTAATACCTGAGAAGGGATCAGAAACCAGGTTTCACACACTTACCTTTTAGATCTGTCCCAAGCACCAAAATACCGTTTAAAAAATACACCTCTAATAACAAGATGTCCAATATGATTATTATTATTATTATTATTATTATGGTATTTATTAGTTGGTAATGTATATAAATTGTCTGTTCAACTATGCAAACAGGGCGTATTTATCCTTGCACAATAAGATAGAGCGTCATTGAGCTGAAGAGTTTTCTGTTTAGTGTATTAGGTCGGCTCGGTTCTATTGGAAGAGAAGCTCCTGAGTGGACATATGGTTTGGCATAGTTTGTAAAGTAGTTCCAGATTCCAGTTCCTTTTCACTTGTTTCTTGGAAGCACATACTTTTGTCAGTGTTGTATTTCTCTTTATATATATATATATATATATATATTATATATATATATATATATATATATATATATATATATATATATTTATTTGAATTTGCCCAAACTGCTTTGGTTGAGCATTGAAAATAATTGCATTTGAAAGCCAGAACACATAATTAGCTGCCGTTCATGAGTTTATATATCTGAGGCACTACAGCACATCTTGCTTGACTTTACCAGTAGTTGTCATGTGACTGTTCCTAGATTTTCCTGCAAAAAAAAGAAAAAGAAAAATACAAATTTGCACCCACAGTCAGGAAATTAGTATCACTCATTAAGCTTAGAGTAATATTGAGCATTCTAGCACATTCAGATTGTTGGCTTTTAATTAATTTAATTTGATTTATTTATTTATTTATTTTTACTTCTGGCTTATTTGAGACACTGCTTATTATTAACTGTCATCTGCCGGATATGTAAATTGTTGCACTGTTCAAAGACATGATTGGAATTTATTTTTTAGTATTTGGAATAGTCCTGATTCAACTCATGAAATCACAGAAACAACTATAAGAGTATTGTTTTGAAACAAATAATCTTATATTTATGATTGAGATGAACACAAATATACTACTTTCTCTATATTAGATGTATAGAAATGCAATAATGTTTTAGCTATCTGGAGAAATAGAAAGTTAGATCTATCTAGGTAGGTGGTGTAGCTCAGTGGTTAAGGTATTGGACTCTGGACCAGAAGATCACGGGTTCAAACCCCACTACCACCAAGCTGCCACTAGTGGGGCCCTTGAGCAAGGCCCTTAACCCTTAATTGCTCAGTTGTAAGTCGCTCTGGATAAGGGTGTCTGCCACATGCTGCAAATCTAGCTATGTCTAGCTTTCTAGTTCATACTCTGTTTGGAACCATCAGACAACATCTTTGAATGGCCATGTATACCTCCCTAGCTTTAAAGAATTATTTACGATAAATAGAAACCACAGGATTTCAGTTTCGATAGGCAACTTTCATTGCCTTCACGTCAAGCGCTTGAATATCGAATTGAAATCGGATTAATATGAACCGAGCAAATCAGTGTGTTTTATTAGGACATTTGTATTAGGATAGTATTGCCATGACGGAGTGTGTAAACAAATTGCTGCACCCTTTAAGAGTCTCTGCTTTCCACATGCTTGGCCTTGGCAGACATTTCCTATATTTCTTCCTGTAAGTGAATAGTATTCAGCCTCGGCATGCATTCATTCTGGATTTTTCGCCTGTGTTCTTTCTAGGATTGCTGCCCAAATTTAAACTAGAACAGAAAACGTCCGATGGACAGAAGATATTAATTATAAATGAAGAGCAGACTTGATTACAGTTGTACTTCTCGTGGGTTCACTTCTTCACTAGTTTATATTCCGATAGCAGAACAAAACAACCCAAACCTGTTTTGCCGTTATATGTTCTCTCTCTCATTTTTTTGTGTGATCACAAGGAGCTGAAGGCTTCTTCCTATTTCTTTTTCACTCATTTTTTTTTATAACATTTTCTGTTGAACTCTACTATTAAAACATACCTGTTCATTTCATGAGATAGGTATTTAAAGATAAAAGTCATTAAGAAACTGTTTTGGTTACTGTCTGTGATTAATAAATACAGTCGAAAATGTCTACTATTCAAAAATACAGAGATTAGAATGAATGCATCTGTTACATTATATGGAATTTACAGGTAATTCACTAACATCTACATTTGAAGCTCACTTACTGTGACGTTAGACCGCAGAGATTCCATTTTTCCCCCTCGTGTGCATGTTCCCGATCTCTCTCCCTTCCATTTCTTCTTAAGCGTTGTGCACTTTGTGAGTTTGATGAATGCAGAAGGAGAGCTCGCTGCCTTCCAACCCCGTCAGCTCTCTACCATAACTGTCATAAGTCTGCTTCCCAGCTCCGTACGGCTGTGGCGTATCCCATCTCTCCTCCTTCTGGCTGGTTTTCTCTTCTCCTCTTTCACTCGGTTACAGCCGTGAGGAGGGGCTTATTACCTCCACTCTCCTCCCTACATATTTTCATACTTTGCCCAGTCTTTGGTTCTTTCTGTGGTGAGAGGAATAAAGGAGCATAATCATGTTAGCAGTGAGCACAAGGTTTCTACCTGCATGTTTATGATCAGTCCTTTTTACATAGTTCACTTTGATGTCCTCCAAGCAAACATAAGCCCTGTGTTTAACATGCCTCGGTAATTGCCATGTTTGTGACGGAGGTGTGTGTGTGTGTGTTTCTGGGATAGTATCAATGTGTGCTCTTTTTAAGGTTTAATGAGTACCATTGTAGTTTTTTATTGTTCTGTGGGGCCCCATTTATCCTTTTGTTACACTATGTTGTTTGAAACTGTTAACTAAACCTCACATTTGAGAAGAATCTTTCGTTTCTTTCTTCATGTTTTATTTTTGCCTGGAGTTATGCGTTTGAGATTGATTTAATGTCATTCTCAAAGTTTATAAATCTGCTAAGTGGGTAAGTATAGAGTGATACTGTACTTGTGTACATATCAACCTTTAGCCTGGATAAATAGATCAAACTGCTCTGTAATTACAATCGCTAGTCATAAACATAGAAGGGAAGAAAAGGATTTTCATTTACATTCTCAGGAAAATGACTCTAAGCTTCTCCTTGTGCGTTATTATGTGTATTTTTTTCCCTTTCTTAAGAAACATGCCTTGTATGCTTTACCCACGTTTATTAAAAACAGATGATTGTGTACACTTTAGGTTTGTGAGGCCTCGCGCTCACCTCGGCTTTCGCATGGGCACGCACGTTTGACTTTAAACCCTCTGTATACTGTACATACATTCAGAACATTGTGGAAACATGGACTAAATGTGAAGTAAATAAATAGTTTAAAGGGTTTGTGCTAGTTTTATATATATATATATATATTCATATATGTGTCATTCATTGCAGTGCTCTGTGACTTGTGGCAAAGGGACCATCCAGAGGGAACTGCTCTGTGTTTTTCACAACCGCACTGAAACCGAAGAACAACACTGTGCAAATATTCCTCGACCCAAGACACACAAACTTTGCCGGGCAGGACCGTGTCCCAGCTGGAAAACCAAGAAGTGGCAAGCGGTATGCATGAAATTTCCCAATTCCAATTTCCACTGTACATACCAATATATGGTATATATGAAACAAATATAAAAGTAGTAAATAAGTAAATACAAAATGAATAAAAAACATTTATATAAACTATTGCATATAATTATGCATATATAATGTAGATCGCATTTTCTTTTAAAAGCTACAATAGTAGGACCCCAATTCCAAAAAAAGTTGGGATGCTGCATAAAATGTAATAAAACAATAGAATGCAGTGGTCTGCAAATCTCCGAAACCTGTGTTTTATTCACAATAGAAAATAGACAACTTGTCAAATGTTTAAACTGTGTTAATGTGGCATTAAATTTGCAGTAAATTTGGTAAACAGGTCCGTAATTTAATTGGGTATAAATAGTGTATTTTAGAGCGGTAGAGTCTCTCAGAGTTTGTCAGAGCTTCACCAATCTGATGTGTCTCAACAGAAAAAATGCAAAAGAGTTAATAATATCTTACGCTGGGGGCGTGGTGGGTTAGTGGTCAGCATGTTTGCCTCACACTGTCAGGGTCCGGGTTCGATTCCCGTCTCGGCCATATGTGTGTGGAGTTTGTGCATGTTTGTGCTCCCCGTGCCTCAGGGGGTTTTTCTCCGGGTTCTCCGGTTTCCTCCCCGGTCCAAAAACATGCACGGTAGGTTGATTGGCACCTTGGAAAAATTGTCCCTAGTGTGTGTGTGTGTGTGTGTGTGTGTGTGTGTGTGTGTGTGTGTGTGTGTGTGTGTCCTGCAATGGGTTGGCATTCCATCCAGTGTGTATCCTGCCTTAATGCCCATAGACGCCTGAGATAGACACAGACTCCCCTAGAAGATGAATGAATATCTTACACTTTACATGACATAATATCATTAAAGGTTTCAGCGAATCTGAAGAAATCTCTGTGCACGTAATAAAAGGGTGAAAATTGATATTTGATGCCAGTGATCTTCTGGCCAACAGACCATCTTCTTTAATGGAAATCACTGCATCGGCTCATTAACACCTCAATAAATCATTGTTTGTGAAGACAGTTTGCCATCAAATCTCTAAATGTCTAAGAAACAACAGATTGTGGAAGCATTGAAGACATTAGAGTTGTGAAGGCGATATTCAAGTGCTAATAACGGTAGAAGGATAAGTGATGTGACCAAGTCATTTGAAGGTGCAGTGATTAATAGGAATCATAGTCCTGGTTTATAATCTTTAAACACCTTATAGATGAAATTGATGACTCATGTCTACTCTACAGTACGAGTTCTCCTTTCGAAATGTATACAGGGCTTTTCGGAGGCATATTTTATTGAATACGTGTTTTAGGAAGCATCCGGTAGAGATGCCACACTGTTCCAGGGTCGTCTTCTTGTTTCTGACCACAGTGTACTGTCTCTATTTTTTTAAAATTATTATTTCTACGTTTTGCTGATTTTGCTGGATTCTACCACTTGTCGATAGATGTGTCTGCACTGCTCTATTGTCATTAGTGAATGTACAGCACCCTGAAAAGAACTGGTGTCCCATCAAGGCTGTATCTATGGCACAAAGGCAGGTCAAATACATACATTAGTGAATGTTTTAGGAACATTCTGGTAAAATTAGATGTTCTCCATTATTGTCTTGTTTTTTGTTATTTTTTTTTATTGAATTTTGATGTTGGAAATGAAGCCCATGGGGCACGGTGGCTTAGTGATTAGCACGTTCGTCTCACACCGCCCGGGTCCGGGTTCAATTCCCGTCTCGGCCATGTGTGGTGTTTTTATGTTCTCCCCGTGCCTCAGGGGGTTTTTCTCCGGGTTCTCTGGTTTCCTCCCCGGTCCAAAAACATGCACCTTGGAAAATTGTCCCTAGTGTATGAATGTGTGTGGTGCCCTGATATTGGTTGTTATTCCATCCAGGGTGTATCCTGCCTTAATGCCCATAGACGCCTGAGATAGGCACAGACTCCCTGTGACCCGAGGGAAGATCGGATAAAGCCGTAGACTATGAATAAATGAATGAAATGAAGCCCATTTCTAACTGACCTGAGTCTAAGGTGCTGGGTTCTAATAAGTTACACGTCCATGTGTTTCAAATCAGGCTTGAATATAGCATGAATTTGATTTTCTTTTTCCAAGATCGTACGGGTCTTGTGGACACGATAGAGAGTAATCAAATTGTAAAAAGGATCAATATTAGTGCATACAATTTCCCAAAGCCCTGTGAACGCAGTCTCAAAATCTATGCGGGGGCTCTATACATATGTTTATACTTGGTCAAACAGGGACCTCTGAGTGTGTGTGTGTGTGTGTGTGTGTGTGTGTGTGTGTGTGTGTGTGTGGAAGGGAGGAAAGGAAAAGGTTACAGTTCTGCTGGAACCGACCACACACTGGAAACGTCCTCTCGCGCCTTGCAGCCCATAAAGGTTGACGTACTTGCTGAGTATACCGTCACATCAAGGCAGGACACACACACACACACACACACCACGCACAAATGCATATACACAGCTGGCTATCCACAAACAAAGACAATCCCAAATTTATCACCAACCTAAACGTCTTGAACCCCTCTCACGCTATTCATCATGGGATACTGTGGAAAGAAACGGCGTGTGTGTGTGTGTGTGTGTGTGTGTGTGTGTGTGTGTGTGTACGTGAGTAAAAAAAACAGTGCCATCCCAGGGGCTCATTTCCCTTCTGTTGTGCGAGTTCATCCTGAGGCCAGATATAAACAGAGAGAAGTCTTGTCTGGAAATAGTTACAGAAGCAGGTTTGTGGATGGAGTGGTCACCGCCATCCTACTTAAGCTCCCAAGTACCACGCAACCTTGAAGAACATGCATGAAATCGCATTGGTGGTGCTGAGAAAGGTTCGGAGCCAGGCTCCGGAGTCCAGGAGTACTAGGCTTTATTTCCCCTGAGAGTGTAGACCATTCCGTTGCGGTCTGGAAGCGATCAGCCGTCTTCACATTCGACCATGAAATCCACCACTAGTGCATAAAGACAAAGTTTGTATCTTAACATTCTTTGCCAGTGACTGACTTTAGAAACCTGTGATCACCATTTATTTGTTGCTAGATTCCTAGAAGTCTTTTGCAGCATAGACTTTTTTTTCACAGGCTGTACAGGGAATTGCGTTTTTGTGTTTGGCGCGTGTACATGCGGTGGTATGTTGTGGAGCGTCGGAGACTTTTGGAAAGTCTCTCCCTTCCACCAGTAATGCCCCATGACATCTGAAGATGGAAATACTTGTGTGCTCGTCATCTTCTGATTAAAAGCAAACCCATCCAAAACGTTATACATTGTTTGAGGCGTATATTGTAAAGACATCTAGAAGATAAGGACGTTATATCGAGTCTTGTGAGTAAAGACAGCTGAACATTCAAAGAGAAAGAGAAAAAAAAAAATAATAAAATAAAAAACGAGGACTGTGATTCAAAGAACTTTTAATATTAACATCATAGCTTTGAGGAATAACAACCAAAACCAGAAAGGAAAGATATTTTGCTAGGAAAAATAATGCAACCGAAATCTTCTCCAACTGTTCTGAAAGAGAAACATTGATCTGAAATCTGTTATTTGTTAATAGCATTAAATTCTGTTCCATATTTAGGCCAAATCTCCAGAGCTTCCACAGGCGCAGTAATGTTATAGAATAACACCACGTCCTACATTTAACATTTATGGGATTTGGCAGAGAGGGGCGCAGTGGCGTAGTGGTTAGCACGTTCGCTTCACACCGCCAGGATCCGGGTTCGATTCCCATCTCGGCCATGTGTGTGTGGAGTTTGTGCATGTTCTCCCCGTGCCTCAGGGGGTTTTTCTCCGGGTTCTCCGGTTTCCTCCCCGGTCCAAAAACATGCACGGTAGGTTGATTGGCACCCTGGAAAATTGTCCCTAGTGTATGAGTGTGTGTGTGTGTGTGTGTGTGTGTGTGTGTGTGTGTGTGTGATGTGTGTGTGTGTGTGCCCTGCCCTGCGATGGTTTGGCATTCCATCCAGGGTGTATCCTGCCTTAATGCCCATAGACGCCTGAGATAGACACAGACTCCCCGTGACCCGAGGGAAGATCGGATAAAGCGGTAGAAAATGAATGAATGGGATTTGGCAGATGTCTGTTTTTACATACTTTGAAGTCCTCATCAATAAATACATTCTAATTTTGTTTACAGGACAGGATGTAATGTTTTAGCAAAAAAAGCATGAAGCGATCAGAAAAAAAAAATTACATTAATCTGACATTTAAAATGAAAATGGAGGTGAAATAAAGCGTATAAATAGTATCTTGTATATAAATTGATATAATACATTGATGTTTATATACATACATACATTGAAATTGAAATATTTTAATATTATTATTGATTTCTGTAATTATTTATTTATGCAAAGTCGCCTGAAACCAAAGTCGCCATACTGTAGACCAGTGGTTCCCAACCGGTGTGCCGCGGCACTAAGGGGTGCCGTGAGATCTTTTGAGGGAGAACGTCATTCTCTCTTGGCGGGAGAGGGGGGGAGGGAGGGAGGGAGACTACCGAGATAGCGGAGAGTCCTACTCCACCCCACCTCAGCGGAGAGTCCGTTCCTCAGTCACCCCAGGGTTGTGGACCTCACCCCACCCGTTCCTCAGTGAGGGTTGTGGATTGACGCGTATAACACACGTACAGGACAGGGCGCACAGCGAGTCGCCAGTCGCCACTCGCCAGCATGCCTCAGTACTGATTGGTGACTTTTTTATTAAGGCAGAATCAGTGTAAACAGTATTCTCATATCATCTAGGACTAGGTATAAAGGTGTTGTTGCATGCAAACTCTCGAAATGAAACAAATAAATAAATAATAATAAAAAAGCTACGGAGATTTTAAATATCTATTTCCTTATAAGGGTGCCGGGAACTTTTGAAAGGCTTTCCAAGGGTGCCTCAAACAAGAAAAGGTTGGGAACCACTGCTGTAGACAATATTCTTTTACACTATATATATATTAGATTATTTAATCAAATAAATATCCTGTGTAAAAAGAATATATTTTATTCTATTGATAAGGTCTGTTGGGGGAACAGTGGCTTAGTGATTAGCACGTTCGCGTCACACCGCCAGGGTTTGATTCCCGTCTCGGCCATGTGTGTGTGGAGATTGTGCATGTTCTCCCCGTGCCTCAGGGGGTTTTTCTCCGGGTTCTCCGGTTTCCTCCTCCCGGTCCAAAAATCATGCGCAAACGGTAGGTTGATTGGCAACTTGGAAAATTGTCCCTAGTGTGTGTGTGTGTGTGTGTGTGTGTGTGTAGTGTGTGTGTGTGTGTGTGTGTGTGTGTGTGTGTGTGTGTGTGTGTGTGTGTGTGTGTGTGTGTGTGTGTGTGTGTGTGTGTGATGGGTTGGCATTCCATCCAGGGTGTATCCTGCCTTAATGCCCATAGACGCCTGAGATAGACACAGACTCCCCGTGACCCGAGGAAGATAAGATCGGATAAAGCGCTAGAAGATGAATGAATGAATGATAAAGTCTGTTTATATATGCGTTCCAAACTCTGCCTCTAAACCTTTTATTGCATTTTAGCAACTTTCTCGTTTGTTCTTTGGTTTGTTTGCTTCATAAGTTATTTTAGAATGTTTTGTGTTTCGGTCATAAATGTGACTAATAAGTAAAACGAAACGGTTTGATTAGTTTCATGATGCAAATTGGAGAAATTTATTGAGCATAATTTGCTAAAACATAGAATTATATTTGTAATAGATGTTTTTGTATAAATATAATACTATTCAAAATGAAACCAACAAACCTTACAGGATTTGAAATAATAAAAAAAAGAAAGAAAAAAAAAAACTCCCCATAGTACTATATATATATATATATATATATATATATATATATATATATATATCTATATATATACTCTATGTCTGCCATCTCCATCTATCTGTCCATATCTATCCATCCATCCTATCCATCCATATCTATCTGTCCATCATCCATCCTATCCATCCATCTATCTATCTATCTATCTATCATCATCTGTCATCTATCTATCTATCTATCTATCCATCCATCCATCCATCCATCCATCCCATCCATCCATCCATCCATCCATCCATCCATCTATCTATCTATCTATCTATCTATCTATCTATCTATCTATCTATCTGTCCTATCTATCTATCTATCTATCTATCTATCTATCTATCTATCTATCTATCTATCTATCTATCTATCTATCTATCTATCTATCTATCTATCTATCTGCCATCCTCCATCCTATCCATCCCATCCTATCTAGCCATCCCATCCATCTATCTGCCTATCCATCCATCCATCCTATTATCTATCGCATATCATCATCCTATCTATCATCTATCTATCTATCTATCTATCTATCTATCTATCTATCTATCTATCTATCTATCTATCTATCTATCTATCTATCTATCTATATCCATCTATCTAGATCATCCTATCCATCCATCATCATCTATCTATCTATCTATCTATCTATCTATATCTATCTATCTATCTATCTATCTATCTATCTATCTATCTATCTATCTATCTATCTGTCTAGCCATCCATCTATCTGCCTATCCATCCCATCTCCATATCTGTCCATCCATCCATCCATCCATCCATCCATCCATCTATCTATCCATCCATCTATCCATCCATCTATATCTATCTGTCCATCATCATCCATCCATCTATCTATCTGTCCATCCATCCATGCATATCTATCTATCTATCTATCCATCCATCTATCTGTCTATCATCATCCATCCATCCACCCATCTATCTATCTATCTATCTATCTATCTATCTATCTATCTATCTATCTATCTATCTATCTATCTATCTATCTATCTATCTATCTATCTGTCTATCTATCTATATCCATCCATCCATCCATCCATCCATCATCTATCTATCTATCCATATCCTATCCTATCTATCCATTCATCCATCAGCATGATCTATCTATCTATCTATCTATCTATCTATCTGAATCTATCTATCTGTCTATCTGTCTGTCTGTCTGTCTGTCTGTCTGTCTGTCTGTCTGTCATCCATCCATCCATCCATCCATCAATCCATCTATCTATCTGATCAAAGTGTCTGATCTATCTTGTTCAGCGTGTCGTGACGTGTGCGCTTTGTTCACAACAGACTTTGTAGTTGTAGCAGGATTTGGGGTGGGTATAAAAACAACTGACGTGGGATAAAATTGGACATAACATTAAAGATTATGAAGTACATATATATATAATATATATATATATATATATATATATATATATATATATATATATATATATATATATATACATAAAACTTTGTACTTAGATTCCAATCTTATATCCAATTTTATCCCACGTCAGTTGTTTTTATACCCACCCCAAATCCTGCTACAACTACAAAGTCTGTTGTGACAAAGCGCACACGTCACGACACGCTGAACAAGATAAGTGAAGGAAAGAAGAAAGCAGCGAGCAGATTTAGCTCTCCTTTGCTTTACTTTGATCCTCACCACATGTTCTGTGCAGGAGAAGAAGTGATGTTCAGAAAAACAGAGCTTCAAACGGCTGTCCTGGATACGATCTGGTTGGATTGATCTTTCTGGCTCATGCAGACAATATAGAATAGACTGAAATAGAAAAGTTTGCATGAACTTTGTGTTTAGTTTAATAGTGTTGAGACATAATAACCGTGTCTGAAGCAGGACCTGGAGACAAAACAACACCAGTGTAGAGCAGTTCATTCTTACATGTTCTTACATAAAGACACTTCAGTCCGTATCCTTCCCAGATCATTTCAGCATTGACCTTTGTGCTTAGGATGGAATATAAAAGAGACGATCGATGTGTTTTATTAACAAGAAACACGCAGCGATCTGGCATCCACTCACGCTTCCTAAATTTCCACGAATTACGCCTACTAGCTGCGCATTCACAGCAGGTATCAGTTACTTACTATATTACTGTATATAACCATAAAGTATCACCCCGGAACATCAATCTTAAAGAATCCATGTATCATATTTAACAATTAAAACAACAAATGTACATAGAAATAAACAGAAAATTCATGAATTAACCAAAAAAATAAAATGAATCATTTCCAGAGTGAAATAAATAACAAATAATTTTATTTTGAAGAGAGATTTTGTATGAACTTTATATATGGTTATATATGTTTATATATGTATGTATAGTATTAATATTATTCATTTATGAATATTTATGAAATTCTTCATTTATGGTACATTGAGAACAGAAAAAAATATGTTCTTAATGAGTTAACAATCATACGATTAATAACGATTAAATACTTTCATTTACTGACATCCAAATTTAAAATATTTTGTAGGTGTTTCTTGTTAATGAGGTTTTTCCAAGGATTACTAAAAATATAATGCATTTCTGATGGATGGAATGTAGATCAATGGATATGATAGACTTTGATCAGATAGATAGATGGATTGATGGATGGATGGATAGATAGATAGATAGATAGATAGATGGATAGATAGATATAGATAGATAGACAGATAGATAGATAGATAGATAGATAGATAGCAGATAGATAGATAGATAGATAGATAGATAGATAGATAGATAGATAGATAGACGATAGATAGATAGATAGATAGATAGATAGATAGATAGATAGATAGATAGATAGATGGATGGGTGGATGGATGGATGGATAGATAGATAGATGGATAGACAGATGGATGGATAGATAGATAGATAGATAGATAGATAGATAGACAGACAGACTATAGACAGATAGACTATAGATAGATAGACGATTAGATAGATAGATAGATAGATAGATAGATAGATAGATAGATAGATAGATAGATAGATAGATAGATAGATAGATAGATAGATAGATAGATAGATAGATAGATAGATAGATAGATAGATAGATAGATAGATAGATAGATAGATAGATAGATAGATGGATGGATGGACAGATGGATGGATAGATGGATGGATAGATGGATGGATGGATGGATGGATGGACAGATAGAGATAGATGGATGGATAGGCAGATAGATGGATGGATAGGCAGATAGATGGATGGCTAGACAGACAGATAGACATAGATAGATAGATGATAGATAGATAGATGATAGATAGATAGATAGATAGATAGATAGATAGATAGATAGAGATAGATGGAGATAGATAGATAGATAGATTAGATAGATAGATAGAGAGATAGATAGATAGATAGATAGAGATAGATAGATGGATGGATAGATAGATGGATGGATGGATGGATAGGACAGATAGATAGGCAGATAGATATAGACAGACGATATAGATAGATATAGAGATAGATATGGATAGATAGATAGATAGATAGATAGATAGATAGATAGATAGATAGATAGATAGATAGATAGATAGATAGATAGATAGATAGATAGATAGATGGATGGATGGACCGATAGATGGATGGACAGATAGATGGATGGATAGATAGATGGATAGATGGATGGATGGACAGATAGATGGATGGATAGACAGATAGATGGATGGATATACAGATAGATGGATAGACAGATAGATAGATGGATGGATGATGGATGGACGGACAGATAGATGGATGGATATACAGATAGATGGATGGATGGACAGAAAGATGGATGGATATACAGATAGATAGATGGATAGACAGATAGATGGATAGACAGATAGATAGATGGATGGATGGACAGATAGATGGATGGATATACAGATAGATGGATGGATATACAGATAGATGGATGGATATACAGATAGATGGATGGATAGACAGATAGATGGATAGACAGATAGATAGATGGATGGATGGACGGATGGATGGATATGTGTGGGATGTTTAACAATACGTTTGTGTGTGTTTGTATGTTTACAGTGCACAGTTACTTGTGGGATTGGCGTGCAGAAACGGGATGTGTACTGTAGATTGAAAGGAAAAGGTCGTGTAGAGGAAGCCGCGTGTGATGCTCGTGTTCGTCCCAGCAGTGTGCAGCAGTGTTTGTCCCCTGAGTGTCTGAGTGCCTACAGCTGGTCAGTGGGTGAGTGGCAGGAGGTGAGTTTTCCTCTTTGTCTCTTCTGTAACATTTGATTTTCATTTTGAATTTGGTTCCTTTAGTGAATCAATCCAGTAGTGAATCAAATTGAAATATAATTTAATAGGTACATAGCAAAGTACATAATGTGAAGAGAGAGGGAGGTGGTGTAGCCCAGTGGTTAAGGGGTTGGACTCTGGACCGGAAGATCACGTGTTCAAACCCCACCACCACCAAGCCGCCACTAGTGGGGCCCTTGAGCAAGGCCCTTAACCCTCAATTGCTCAGTTGTAAGTCGCTCTGGATAAGGGCGTCTGCCAAATGCTGTAAATGTAAATGTTTTAATTAGCACCAAGAAGGCATGAATATGTAGGCTGTATAGTAGACATAAGTACAAAAAAAAAAGTACAAAAGTACAAACCACATCTGAATGAGGAAAGGTTTTTACGAGTCCCTATAGATTGTTTACATATTGTTGAATAAACGAGAAGCTTACAATTGTTTATAAAGTATAGTTTTAAACATCACCCTATATATATATTATATTTATTATATTATTATAGGATAATAAGTACTTAAGTACTTAGCTGGCATATTCCTTAAAACTCTGCAGACTTTAGTGCAGATCTGTACAGAATTCTGGTTGACATTTGAAATGGTGTGTCCAGCTTTTATATCAGGTTTAGCACAACACTGCTCCTTGTGGTCACTCATGCTATAACCTGCCCACCCCATTGTTTTGATGTAAAACAGGAATTATTTATGATTCACTTTGAATGCTCATTTACTAGTAAATATCTTATTATTAAAGTATTTATTACTTTATAAATAAGCATGTATTTGTTTATGTTTGCACGTCCAGTGTAATGCTACATGTGGAGAAGGTATAAGATATAGGACAGTCCAATGTGTGCATGGAGTGAAGAATCCTGTCTCTGAGCGTCTGTGTGACCCCTCAAGCAGACCTGAACTTCATCAGCTTTGCACCAGTGCCCCCTGTCAGTATGTCTGGGTAACTGCATCATGGTCACAGGTAAAGCATTTATATTACTCTTGCTCTATACTATATTAATGTCATTCACAGGATTGATCACTTTATTTCTTGACCATCTTTAAATCTCAGTAGACAAAGGAGTCGTTGCCTTTGAATTGCCCTGGTTATGCCATGCATGCACTTATTGGAACATATTTGTGTTGCAGTGTTCTGTGAGTTGTGGAGCAGGTTACCAGCAGAGGATGGTGTCATGTACCGCAGTGCCTTCTGTTCCCAACCTGCAGGTTTTTGGGGCTCAGTCATATATCCAGGTTTTGCCTTCTAAATGCCCGCAGCCTCCTCCACCAAATACCCAACCATGCCAGCTCCCAGTATGTGTATTGCCTGTGTACTGGAAGGTTGGTCCATGGAGCAAGGTGTGTGATTTTATCTGCTTATACATCTGTATGCTGTATGTATATAAAAGACACCATGCCATTTCTACATTGTTTACTCAAACTATATATTGTTCTGCTATTTCTTTCATAGTGTTCTCATACGTGTGGTGCTGGTGTGATGCAGAGGACAGTCGAGTGTCTCACTGATAAACATCTCTATTCTCAAAACTGCTCACTATTGAACCGACCTCATTCTCAGGCAGCGTGCAGACAGAGACAATGTTAGTATTATAAAAAAAAAGATGTATTAAAACATTAACTGTGTACTGTGCAAAGGTGTGAAAAAATGCTGTAAACAAGAATGCTTTCAAAAATGGAAGTGTTAACTATTTATCAGAAGGGAGCACGGTGGCTCAGTGGTTAGCACGTTCGCCTCACACCTCCAGGATCCAGGTTCGATTCCCGTCTCTGCCATGTGTGTGTGGAGTTTGTGCATGTTCTCAGGGGGTTTTTCTCCGGGTTCTGGGGTTTCCCCCCGATCCAAAAACATGTTCGGTAGGCATGGCACCTTGGAAAATTGTCCCTACTGTATGAATGTGTGTGTGTGTGTGTGTGTGTGTGTGTGTGCCCTGCGATGGGTTGGCATTCCATCCAGGGTGTATCCTGCCTTAATGCCAATAGACGCCTGAGATAGGGACAATGAATGAATAATCATTTATCATTAATGAACAAAATGCAGTGAATGAACAAAAGAATCAATATTTGGTGTGAACACGCTTTGCGTTCAAAACAGCAGCAATTCTATGCAGGTTTTGGTACTCTTACACACAGTGTTTATGAAGGAACTCGGCTGGTTGTTTGTTCCATCTTGGAGAAGGAAACACAGATCTTGTGTGGATGTCGACGTTCTCACATCCTTCATGGAATCCCACACACACTCCATGATGTTGAGATCAGGACGCTGTGGGGGTTGTGACATCACTTTCAGCGCTTCTTGTTCTTCAAAGTTAATGACACCAAATACTGATTTGATTTAGATTGTTTCTTTTGTATGCTCACTTTGCATTTTGTAAATTGGCAAAAATAAACAATAATTTTTTTATATTTCTGAAAGCTTTCACTGTTTACCGCACTTTTTCAAACTTTTGCACAGTACTATACATATAGATATATATATATATATATATATACATATATATATATTATATATATATATATATATATATGTATGTATACATACATATATGTGTTGTGTGTGTGTGTGTGTGTGTGTGTGTGTGTGTGTGTCAGTTTCTTGGATGACTACCACCTTAGTCTCGGCTCCAGTCTTCCACACATGGCTTCACTCTGCGTTGCCTGTGGCTGTTGCTCATACACATATGCTTGATAATATTCAATTGTCTTCCCTGAACAGGACTTGATATTTTTTAGTGGGAAAAAAATTTTTAAAGTCTGGATTGAAGTGAGGATTTTGATATTAAGCCCGATAATGATGTTTTTTATCCTTGAAGCAATAAACTTCTAGGTCTTCGTTACGAAGAACGGCTTTTAATACGAGCTGATGTATGCTTTTTGACTGGTATGACTCAGTATTACCGCCTGTTGACCCGACCAGAGAGAACATTGGGTGCCAAGGACTTTTAGGTTCATTTCTTACTTTCAGATGCTTTGGCACGTAGTTAGAGATTTCTGCTGCACGTTTTCCTGCCAAGTCAGGCTTTGGGAGTTCTGAGTTCATGTATTACTGCCAATCAGTGCTTCCCTGAACACGATTTCAATCCACATGGAAATTACATTATGGGGGGGAAAAAGCTTTCATAGTTTTGATTTTCTTTGCTCCACTTATCTTTAAGATATTTTTGTTTTAGGTGAAATGGCCTCCAACTGCAAGGAATTACAGATGAGAGAAGGCGTTCGAAAAGATGGCGAACATCACCTCCGAGTTAAATCAAGAGTCCTTCAGATTTATTGTGCAGAAATGCACACAAGCTTTCCACAGGAGTACGTGACCCTACGCAGTGGCCACACTGACAACTACTCGGAGGTGTATGGATACAGGTAACATTTACTTCGCGATCATAAGAATTAGTTCAGCTGACTTAGTTACAATAAACAGTATAAAAAAAAATATATATAAAAAATGTATGACTAAACGATCGATGCTTTGAATGAGTCACTGAAAGAACGGAAGGGAGAAATGGATGAATGATGATTGAATTAGGAACAGAAAGAAAGAGGACCACGGTTTAGTCTGAATGAGTGACTTGAAAAAATGATTGAATGAGTAATTGAATAGGTGGTTTAGTGTTTAGCACGTTCGCCTCACACCGCCAGGGTCCGGGTTCGATTCCCGTCTTGGCCATGTGTGTGTGGAGTTTGTGCATGTTCTCCCCGTGCCTCAGGGGGTTTTACTCCGGGTTCTCCGGTTTCCTCCCCGGTCCAAAAACATGCACGGTAGGTTGATTGGCACCTTGGAAAATTGTCCCTAGTGTATGATGTGTGTGTGTGTGTGTGTGTGTGTGTGTGTTTGTGTCCTGTGATGGGTTGGCATTCCATCCAGGGTGTATCCTGCATTAATGCCCATAGACGCCTGAGATAGGCACAGGCTCCCCGTGACCCGAGGGAAGATCGGATAAAGCGGTAGAAGATGAATGAATGAATGAGTAAACGAATAAAAGAATAACTGGATGTTTAAGGGACTGAATGAATGAATTAAGAACTGCGTAAATGAATTAGTGACTTGAATGAATTATTTGAATGAACGATTTAATGATTCTTACCTGGTCCTTTTATTGTTGTTTTGAATCCAGACTGAATAATCCCTTTGAGTGTCCGCATAATGGCAGCAGACGTCAGGACTGTGCATGCAGAAATGACTATCCTGCAGTGGGCTACACTCTGTACCACAGAGTAAGACTGGACCTCAGCACCATGCGAATAATCAGTAAGTAGGCTGATGCAGCGTTTAAAATGCATTTAGCAGGACAACACAGAGATTTGTAGTCTTTAATACATTTCAGGGCAAAGAAAATGCTCATGCTCTTAATATCACATTCACCTATCAGTTATTCATTCATTCATTCATTCATCTTCTATCACTTTATCCGATCTTCCCTCGGGTCACGGGGAGTCTGTGCCTATCTCAGGCGTCTATGGGCATTAAGGCAGGATACACCCTGGATGGAATGCCAACCCATCACAGGACACACACACACACACACACACACACACACACACACACACACACACATTCATACACTAGGGACAATTTTCCAAGGTGCCAATCGACCTACCGTGCATGTTTTTGGACCGGGGGAGGAAACCGGAGAACCCGGAGAAAAAAAACCCCTGAGGCACGGGGAGAACATGCAAACTCCACACACACATGGCCGAGACGGGAATCGAACCCGGACCCTGTCGGTGTGAGGCGAACGTGCTAACCACTAAACCACCGTGCCCCTATATATCTATCAGTTAATTATTTTATTTTTTATCTGTAACAGCAGTCACTTGTCCTGTTTAACCAGAGGATGCTGTTTTGTATTGTTTAACACAGCCACAGACGTGCACTTTTCTAAAACCCTTCTCGGCCACCCTGTTCCCTTTGGTAGTGCCGGTGACTGTTACAGCGCTTCTAGATGCCCTCAGGTAAGGATACGCTAAAAAGATACGATAAAAAAAGAGAGTGTACTATTTTGTAACCATCGTATTGTCGATCAGGGTCAATTCAGCATCAATCTCACTGGGACAGGACTGAAAGTAGCTGAATTGACTAAATGGGTGCCTCAAGGCAACTACGTGTCAGTCAAAGTTCATCGATCCGAGGTAAGGCGAATTTAAGCCTTTTATCTTAATTGTTAGCAGTGCAATTTGGAGCGATTTGTAATATTTGGTGGAAATTTGGGAATATATTACTGTGCATCCTTTTTTACGGTATTTGGTGAATAACTTCCTGCCAGGATGGAACACGAATCTACGGGCGCTGTGGAGGATTCTGTGGGAAGTGTCTTCCTCATCCGCATACCGGCCTTCTCGTGCAAGTCCAGTGAAAGACTGTCAAATCATTACAGCGAAATGGATGCGGAGGAAAATTTCCACCACAGGCTTATTTTGTGAAAAAAAAACCGCTCACACTGGGCTGCATGATCGTGCGTGATGAACGCTCGGTCTATAAAACGTATTTTACACGAGTATGACCACTAGAGGTTGCCTCACACGTGCACTGAGGCTTTGTGTGTTTGTTTGTTTTTTCTTCGTATTGGGAAATGTACTGCATACTCTGTGTTGCTCTTTGGCAGCTCTGGTTAACGGTGATCAAAACGCTGGTGAGTTTTCCCTCCATAATCACCAGGAGAAATGTCACATCCCCTTTAGAGCGTTCACCACAACAGTGTCTGTACACACGTAACGTTTCAATAATGGTACCATGCACAGTGCCAATATTCAGTACTGTTATATATTGTGTCTGTCTGGGTTTTCCACATGAGACATTAGACAGAATTTTTTTGTACATTGTTCTTCAGTTTGGTCCTGAATTAGTCCTGAGTTTATTTCAACCTCAAAACAACAAGCAGCACTCTGACCGGCGAAGCTACGAGTAAAGGGTATCAAAAAGCTGTGAAGAAAATGTTATTAGAGCGTTAACTTTTAACATTAGCAAAGGCGTACTGGAAAACAGACTCATTCCTTCAATGAGGAGGATTTGCTATAATCTTATAACCTTTCTTGTCTTACTTGGTATTGGACAAGTTCACCTCATACCACACAAGTATTTATTCCTAACCAGGGGAAATGTAGTCAGTCAGTATGCAAATACACTGATTACAGTAAAAATTCAAAACAGGGCTAAGCCTAAGACATTAATCAACTCAATAGAGTTTATATAATAGTGTTTTAATCTAACTGAACAATGTTTTTTTTGTTTGTTTGTTTTTACATTCATCACAGAAGTGTGTGATCGAAAAGCTTGACTGTCGAACACTTACAATAGGTGTGTGATTAACTTCAATCATTTGGCTGCTCCAAAAGGGATGATTATGGAAAAATCTGGCTCCAAGGGCTTAGCCAGGAGTAAAAAAAAAAAGGAACTACTGAATGATTGTATGTAGATTTTTAAATGTTTTATACAAAATTGATGTTTTTATGAAATCATTTGTATTAATACAAATACATTTGTATTAAGGCTTTCATTGAACATCATGAGTTGCTGACATTAGGCCTCGTACTCGTACTCGCACCACACCTCAGAGCCTTGTTTCACAGCCAGACGCAAAGCACTGCAAAGAACTGTGAAGTACCTATACATCAAGTTTGTTGCTAGGTATATAGCCAAGAAAGTGATTAATCTGTAGAGGGAAATATTTGTTTTTAAAAATATATTTCACTGATGAAGAAAGACGCCTCGGTTATTATTATAATGTTTCATACATAGATTGTTATTTTTCCATTTGCAATTTGAGGTACAGATTGAAAGAAAGTACAATCAAATATCTATCCTGCTATTCAGTCATTCATTTAGTGAGGTTGATGTATTTTGGACGGTCATAACCATCATAACCGTCAAATGTCATAGCCAGTGATTAACAATCTCACCCTACCTCCTGCAAAGTTGGTTATTCAAATAAAATGTTTGTTTTTATTTTCCCCATGTGCTTTTTTTTCCTATTTATGTATGATGATATTTATATGGTAATGGTGTATGTAGATATGTACATTGTGTTGTCGCTATGACTACTACCAATGGCAAACCCTTAGGTTTTAATGTACGTTACAGAAATGGCATTAATATCTTTTTTTTTATTTTTTCATTTTTATGTTAGTGAGCGATCAACTTTTGAAAGGAGTATTAAAATTGCCGGTGCTTTTTAAAAATTTTTTTACTACTGAAATTACCTCTACTATTGGGTCAAAATAAGAGGTCTTGAGGTCCTTATTATTATCTGCATAACCGAGACCTTGTGCTACATGTAACGTCATGCTCAGGTGTGTTGCACCACATGTAACAGCTGCCGCTTGCGCTTTTGATGCTAGTTTGTCAGTGGAAGTAACCAGGAGCGATTTGGAAACAACCCGATCTGGCACTCTATACTTTTAGACCAAAGTCTACACTTGTAGGTGCCTGCACGCCAAGCAAGGGGCCGTCAGACGTCATCTCAGGTCATTTGTGGTTTAAAAAGAGAAGCAGTCTTAGATAAATCTGCGAGCAGCTAACATAACATCGGTTATTGTTGTTTTGACAGGAAACTGAACTCCGAGGTCTGTATCAGAAGCAAAACAATGACAAGACGCACAATGTGCCAAGAAATGTGTGTGTAGGAATGTGTCACTTCTATCATATTCATAAAATAAAAGTATGAATTTTTGTAAACATGTCCAGTATACTTGAAATGCAAATAATGAATAGTCATTACTGTATGTCTACCTACAAATTATGAAATGAAATGAAATGAAAAAAAAGAAATTGGCTAATTGGCCATGTATTATCCAAAGATGTTTCACAGAGGCCTGTCTTTTTTATTTGTGTATGATTGGTGAGGTGTTTTTTTTTTTTTTTTTTTTTTTTTTCTTTGTTTTTTATATATAAAATAATGAATCTTGCTTTGGTGCTATGTTTAGTAGTAAGAAAGGATATATGATCAGTTCTGTATGACATGCCATTGTACTAACTAATTTAAAAGAGCAATAAAAATGGATGATCAATGATCTGTTTTGTTGTTGACTATTAAACTAGCATGCTTCAACAATGTATGGAAAACAACTAATACATATGTCTAGATTCATACATTCATTCATTTATTCATTCATCTTCTACCGCTTTATCCGATCTTCCCTCGGGTCACGGGGAGTCTGTGTCTATCTCAGGCATCTACGGGCATTAAGGCGAGGGAGGTGGTGGCTTAGTGGTAAGGTGTTGGCCTCTGGACCAGAAGATCACAGGTTCAAACCCCACAGCCACCAAGCTACCACTAGTGGGGGTGCCCTTGAGCAAGGTCCTTAACCCTCAATTGCTCAGTTGTAAGTCGCTCTGGATAAGGCGTCTGCCTAAATGCCACAAATGTAAATGTAAATGTTAAGGCAGGATACACCCTGGATGGAATGCCAACCCATCACAGAACACACACACACACACACACACATTCATACACTTGGGACAATTTTCCAAGGTGCCAATCAACCTACCGTGCATGTTTTTGGACCGGGGGGGGAAACCGGAGAACCCGGAGAAAAACCCCCTGGAGATAAAAAACCCCTGAGGCACGGGGAGAACATGCAAACACAACAACTCACACACACACATGGCCGAGACGGGAATCGAACCCGGACCCTGGCGGTGTGAGGCGAACGTGAACCACCGTGCCCCCACATGTCTAGATCTGCTGTATAAACATACACTCCCATTTATTTCAGTATGGAATGGGAATAATAAAAAAAAAGGTTAAAGTCATGTGTCAGAACATATTGCTTTAATCTTACAACTCTGATGTCTCTGTGATCTACAAACTATTCACATCTTTCAGTTCAACAACATACACTGTATAGTTCTAGTGACATGATCAAGGAAAGACATTATTTTACCATTGTTCATTAAACTGGTCTGGATATTGTCTGGACGTTTCCATCCTGACATCAGTCGAGGATTCTCTGATTAGACTCAAACTCAGACTGAGCAGTCTGAGAAACATTGCCCCAGGGGGAACGCTGACCCTTTGCCTTATGACTGATTATAGTGCTTTGGAGGAGGCATGTTTTACATTAGTCTGGTAACGCATTGTTCTAGCATTCTACTCTTAACTTTACCACAGTTTTGGATTTAAAATTTCTGTTTTTATATTTTTAGATAAAACAGGACCTGCTCAGACTGTAGTTATCCTGACACTATTCTTCTTATTAGCCACAATTTAGTTGTGGATTATTGTAGATTAAAAAAAAAAAACAAAACACAAGTGTATTAATGAATTAGTTTTGTTGACATTTTAACTTTGTGTTTTGCTAGTTTACATGAATCCAAATCATTGTATCAGTGCAGGGGGCAGTTCTTCATTCAGTTTGTTTGTAGTTATAATGAATTATTTAAAAATTAACTTTTTTTAATATTATACTGAGAGTTAATAAATGTCCTATTGTGCACAATGTAGCACTGACTTTCGTTCACAAATGTATATAAATTTATTATTTGTCATATGCTACTCAGGTATGTAAATGGTGAAGATACTAATACTAATACTAATACTAATAACAGTAACAGTAACAATAACAATAACAATAACAACAATAACAATAACAATAACAATAACAATAATAACTTATTATTATTATTATTATTATTATTATTGTTATTATTATTATTTGACAGTGATAGGATTATCCTTATGTATTTACAAAACTCACTGGTGTTTAAATATAAATGTTCAAATATACTGTAATCTTATTACTGGCCAGCAGATGGAGACACACGATCATGTGAAAGACGCACGATAATCTGGTTTGCCGATAGATATATATATATATATATATAGTTATAGATATATATATATATATAGATTTATATATATATATATATATCGGAATATATATATTTATTCATATATATATATTATTCATATTCATTCATTCATTCATCTTCTACCGCTTTAATCCGATCTTCCCTCGGGTCAAAGGGAGTCTGTGTCTATCTCATGCGTCTATGGGTATTAAGGCAGGATACCACCCTGGATGGAATGCCAACCCATCGCATGCCATCATAACGCACACACACACTCATTCACACACACATTCACACACTGGGGACAATTTTCCAAGGTATACCAATTCAACCTACCGTGCATGATTTTTGGGGAGAACATGCAAACTCCACACACAGATGGCCGAGATGAGAATCGAACCCTGGACTTCCCCCCCCTGGCGGTGTGAGGTGAATGTGCTGCCCACTAAGCCTCTGTGCCCATATATATATATATATATATATATATATGTGTGTGTGTGTGTGTGTGTGTGTGTGTGTGTGTGTGTAGTATTATATACTGAACTATATACTATACTTGTCAGCATGTGTACAAGAAGCATGACTGATTGGTTGACTGGCCGGTTGACAATGTGTGATATTTTTGAGCAGATAGAATTTAGGCAGTCGGTGTTATAAAAAGATAAGTGTTAACAGTCACCACGAGCTGCACTGAGATGGACTGCATAAGGCATAAGGTGTTGCATTACACGCCTTAAGCTGCATCTGAAAACAGCTGCAGATGGGACGTGAAGATTCCAGCAGAGAGGCCGAGAGGCGCCTGAGCTGCACAGCGCCGGGTGTCTGAACTGACGGAAGAACTGAAGCCTGTCTTTTTGCTTCAGAGCTGCACTGAGCGTTCAGAATAACTGCAGATGCTCCGCACATGTGCTACGTCCTGAGTTACACCAGACAGAGAATGATATCCTTTCCTTTTTGAGGAAGATGGAGTAGGAGTGTGAAGTCACAGCCTTTTGCTTAGGATGTAAACGCAAAGATGAGGGAGGGGGGTTGGATCATATGACAAGCCTGACTCGAACATACTTTATATGATTTATGTGTGGACAGAGCATGATTTGGAGTTTTAAACATTTCCACCTTTCCACCAATGAGTGTACGGCACTGCTTTAGAACAGGCAGTGAAGGTTAATTACTTTTTAAACATATGAATTACTCTGTGCAGCTTTACTGAAGCATTGTTATGGTCTTAAAGTGGTTTTGGATGATATTTAGGATTTGGGAACTATTATGGATAGAAATAGTGATGAAAGCGTATGTTTTGAATTAGTAAAAGAGGTTTAATAATTAAAGAAAAAACTTTTTTTATGGTGTTTCCGGCGACATATAACACAACAGCTGCCTTTTGCAAAGGAACTGTACGTATAAACAAATTGATACTGTAAGCCTAAGTAAACATAACTGTCTATTGTCGACACTGCCAGGAGTGACGTAGAGTGTCTGGAAAGACTCAGAGGCGAGTTGATAGAGTCATGAGGGCGTTTCCCCACCAAAAAAATACTCATTATTTTTAATGGCTTAACACTCCAGTAGAGTGAGCAAGTCTGAACCCTTCAGCTCAATGTTTCAGGTGACGTCACTTGGTGCTTACTAACGCCTGTATAAGCAGAATGATGTCTTTGTGTTAGCAGAATTAATAAAGGCAGCATGAATACACACGTGCCACACACGCACACACACATACACACACACACACACACACACCAAATCTGTCATGCACAGTTAACCACCACCTCTGTATCTAAGTTGAAATGCTTCCATGACTTTGCATCTCTTTTATATTGGCCCTATCTTTGTTCTTTGTGACGTGATTACAGGACACTTTAGGTGTGCCTAAAGAAATATGCAGATGTCAGTCATGTCATTCTAGCTCAGGGTGTAAATCCAAGACACGTTTCTCCACTGTTATTAGCAGTGATGAAAACATGCATAAGCATTTCAAACACAAGTGTTTCTGACTGTCTCGTTCCATGCCAGGGCAAATCTCCCAAAAAACATCAACGTGAAGAGTCTCACATCACAAATGACCACAATACACAAAACATTCTGCAGCACAGAGTACACCCTTTTTCATTTGGTGTTTTTTAATGAAAAGCAAAAGCATAACATAAATATGTGGACCCAAGAATTGGTAGATCTGGTTACCAATGAAAAAATGCTTGCAAAACCCATCTTTATTTGGTTGCAAAAGTTCATTATATAATTGTAAAAAAAATATATAATAATAATAATAAAATAACTGTTGTGCATCTGGAAACACTTGTATTTTTGGATTCAAAACCGATGAATATATATTTATATATTTATATATATATAAAATCCAGTAGGGGGCTCTATTGCTACAATGACCGCATTTCATTTCAAAGGATTTGCTGCAAAAGGAAAAGAACCTGAAGAGGCACGGTGGTTTAGTGGTTATCACGTTCGCCTCACACCGCCAGGGTCCGGGTTCAATTCCTGTCTTGGCCATGTGTGTGTGGTTCCATGTGACTGTCTTGTCATTGTGTGTGTAAGGGTTTGTGCATGTTCTCCCCGTGCCTCAGGGGGCTTTTCTCCGGGTTCTCCGGTTTCCTCCCGGTCCAAAAACATGCACGGTAGGTTGATTGGCGAAAACTTTGGAAAATTGTCCCTAGTGTGTGAATGTGTGTGTGTGTGTGTGTGTCCTGCGATGGGTTGGCATTCCATCCAGGGTGTATCCTGCCTTAATGCCCATAGACGCCTGAGATAGGCACAGACTCCCCGTGACCCGAGGGAAGATCGGATAAAGCGGTAGAAGATGAATGAATGAATGAATGAATGAAAAGAACCTGACCTAAGAACCTGAGCATTTACTTTTTTTTTTAAAGCAACGTCTTATAGAGCGCATAGGCTCTCATAGACAAGGTGTACATATAGCACCCTGTATTCAGCTCATTCAGTGAGCTCAACCCTACTGATGAGGTCAATTATGTGAGCTAGTTAGAAAACACAGACTGTTCCAAACCATAAATGATGATCCAAGATTTGTAATAAGGCTTATAACAAGGATTTACATGCACAAAGACAAACAAAAGTAAACTCTGGATGCTTACAACAACCATATGAGATGTGACAGTGATGTACTCTGTTTACTCAGTCCTATACATATACAAAAGAAAACAATTACGGAGGGGATTCTTTTTGCAAATGTCCATACTTCCTGCTGTGACCTTTATGTGGCTCATGTTAGAGTGGATTTTAAGGGAATACTGCATCATTCTTTTAATGGTTAATGGTTTTCATGCTTTCAATGGACCTTAAAAAAAGCTTCCAATAAATTTTGCCGTAATTGACCCATAAAGAACGTGCAAATAAAGTTGAGCTTATTTTGTTAGCATTACGAGGTCATTAGAGGGCTGTATTTATGTTTCATCTGTGTATTCATCTTGTTTTCTTTTGCCAGTGGGATGCCTGTCATATTTGTACTATGAATAAAAATGGCAAATGGGCCTCATAGCTATCTGACTGCCACTCTCACTTACCTTCACAGTAAAATGTTTTTGAATCAGCCTGGTGTCAAACTTTAAGAAGTCCAACCTTTAAACCATTGCAAAAGTGCAGCACTCATTTCCTGCGCCTTTCCTGCAGTCCAGCACTGATTCTTTCATACAAACGCTTATCCTCTGTACTTCTGCCATGCCATACTGCACAGGAATGTGAAGCACTAGTTGAGTGCAGCTGTATTTTGACAACATGATTGGCACGCTGCTTTGCTTTGGCCAGGGCCATGTTGAGTGAAATGCCAGCCACAGATCCCGCGTGTGTGTGTGTTGTTTGTGTGTGTGTGTGTGTGTGTGTGTGTGTGTGTGTGCGTGGGGGGGGTTCCAGCTAAAACACTCTGAACCGGCTTCAGGCAGAATCCCAAATACATTTTTAAAATGAATCATCATGTTTCTGAAAATGTTATTTATGCTTAGGTATGTTTCGATATGAATAATATGGATAAATATGGGAGGAAAAAAGTCAATAGTTTGGTATGTGAAATACTGTGGATATAATGTCCTTTGACCACACTTTAAATCCATACACCTGTACAGTATTTTATACGCCAGTATCTACTCTAATTTGAAAAAATAAATGAAAAGAAAAACTCTTTTTAGGGAAAAGAAAAGAGATAGGGAAAAATAACCTCAAAGTAATAAGGGAACTCATCCTCCTATCCTTATCTGTATCAGTGGATGGATAATGGATGGATGGATGGATGGATGGATGAATAAATGGATAATACATACATTCATTCATCTTCTACCGCTTTTATCCGATCTTCCATCGGGTCACGGGGAGTCTGTGCCTATCTCAGGCGTCTATGGGCATTAAGGCAGGATACACCCTGGATGGAATGCCAACCCATCGCAGGGCACACACACACACATTCACACACACACATTCATACACTAGGGACAATTTTCCAAGGTGCCAATCAACCTATCATGCATGTTTTTGGACCGGGGGGAAACCGGAGAACCCAGAGAAAAACCCCCTGAGGCACGGGGAGAACATGCAAACTCCATCCACACACACATAACCGAGACGGGAATCGAACCCAAATCCTGGCGGTGTGAGGCGAACGTGCTAACCACTACGCCACCGTGCCCCGATAATACATACAGAGGAATAAATAAATGGATGGGCAGATAGAGGAATAAATTAATAAATGAATGGATGGGTGGGTGAATGAATTGATGGATGAACGATTGAATGAATGAATAAGTGTTCCTGCTTTAGGTGGATTTGGATACGATCGATAGGGATACATCACTTACATATAATACATGTTCCTTGACTCTCTGTTGAATAATAAAGAACAAACAGGAGATTTTAGATTTTAGCTGCATCACTTTGTCACCCCTCAGATAACCTCGACTAGTTGAAATGTGTTCCTAAGTCGTGATTATTTGGATAAACATAATAAATCAAATATTTTTCATTTGTTTATCACTTTGGGAACTAATTCTGGGACTGTGATTTCAGTATGATTTCGTCTATTATTCTATATGCTAATTGCCAAAAAGTAAACAAATCCTTCACTTCCCAAGTACAGAAGCAAAGTCATTAACATTTTTTGTTTTAAAAATACTCCAGAAAAGGGAAAAGTACTGACTACCCTTTTTTACTCATGTCAAAATAAAGACCTATGAACTCTGGCATGTACATAAGTGAATCAAAATCTAAACACACCTTAAATAAATACTTTTTAAGTTTTTAATATCAATCACTGGGCATGGACAAACTGCCATGCTTTATGCAAATGTATTTTAAGGCAATTCTACTTTTTTCTGTTTATGTATTTCTATTTTTAATTTAAATGGTTAAAAAAAACATTTAAAGGAGGGGCACTGTGGCTTAGTGGTTAGCACAGTCGCCTCACACCTCCAGGGTCCGGGTTCGATTCCCGTCTCGGCCATGTGTGTGTGGAGTTTGTACATGTTCTCCCCGTGTCTCAGGGGGTTTTTTTTCTTTCTCCGGGTTCTCCGGTTTCCTCCTCCCCCGGTCCAAAAACATGCACGTTAGGTTGATTGGCACCTTGGTAAAATTGTCCCTAGTGTATGAATGTGTGTGTGTGTGTGTCCTGTGATGGGTTGGCATTCCATCCAGGGTGTATCCTGCCTTAATGCCCATAGACTCCTGAGATAGACACAGACTCCCCGTGACCCGAGGGAAGATCGGATAAAGCGGTAGAAGATGAATGAATGAATGGTTAAAAAAAATTAAGAACATATTTGATAGTCATACATTAACACAAAATGAATTTGTTATCTAATGAATATTTCCAGGCAACATTCGCCATATAGAACACAAAACAAAAAAAACTCAGATGATCATGACCAGTTCTCAGTCATGATTATCTTGTGTCTGTAGTGTCAAAGATCAGAAATAGTTTGATGGGCTAAAAATGAAGCGCGATGAGAAGGGAAATTATTGGCCTTTCACCAAATACATTAAAACTCAAATAACGAGCCAAGTTTAAAAATGGAAGACGTAGAAGGTACAGATATTCATGAAAAAAATGTAAGGAGTAAAAGTAAAAAGGTGTCTGGAAAGAAATTATACTACAAAACGCTACTTAAGTACAGTAAGAAGTACAGTCAGTATTCAATCTCTTTTACTACTCTCTTATTTTAATTATAATTTGGTAAAGTGTAGTAAAGTTTGTTGGTCAGTGGAGAACTGCCCCCCCCAACTGAGCATGATTTCTCCCACGGTTTTTTTCCTCCGTTTGTGTCACCGATGGAGTTTTGGTTGCCGCTGTTGCCTGTCACGTATGGCTTTCTCAGTTAGGGAAACTTAATTGTTTAGAATTTTGTTAAGTTTTGTTTCTGTGTGTCATTTATTATTCATTCATTCATTCATTCATCTTCTACCGCTTTATATCCGATATCCTCTAAAATAGGGGCTTTTTCCGATCTTCCCTCGGGTCACGGGGAGTCTGTGCCTATCTCAGGCGTCTATGGGCATTAAGGCAGGATACACCCTGGATGGAATGCCAACCCGTGTTTCTAGACCGGGAGGAAACCAGAGAACCCAGAGAAAAAACCCCTCTGGGGAGAACATGCACAAACTCCACACACACATGGCTGAGACGGGAATCGAACCCGGACCCTGGCGGTGTGAGGCGAACGTGCTAAACACTAAACCACTTCATTTATTATTATTATTATTATTATTATTATTATTATTGTACAGCTGCTTTGACACAATCTCTATTGTTGTCTCACAATAAACATCCTCAACCACACACAACTAACAACACAAATGAGGATGAGGTTCTCTGTTGAGTCGGGTTCCTCTCAAGGTTTCTTCCTGTTCTCAGGGAGTTTTTCTTTGTCACCGTCGCTTCGGCTCAACAAGAAACAATTAGTGCCAAACTGATTTTCATTTTTCACACATGAGTATTATGTAAAGCTGCTTTGAGACGATGACAACATTGTAAAAAGCGCTTTATAAATAAAATTGAATTGAATTGTTAAAAGCGCTATATAAATAAAGGCGACTTGACTTGACGTAAAGGTTCAAGAGACTGCTTCTTTGAACAGGGAAATACAAAAACTTGGTCTACTGGATACACACATGGTCAGTCACACCAGGCAGGGGCTTTTAGACAACAGTGGCTGACCTTAGAAATCCTGAACCTGAACTAGATGCTGAACTACTGAATGTGAATTGTGACACTTTATTATATTTACATTTAAGACAGACACTTTTAACCCACTTGATTACTATTTACCTCGTTTATACGTGGGAGCCGATGAGAGTTAAGAGCTTCGCTCAAGCGCCCATCAGCACATCCATAACCTTCTGTTTGGAAGACTAGACTACTGAGCTACCTTTTTCCCCCATTTTTACACTTTATTATGAGTAGGATGGCATAGAATCTGCAGTACGAAACACAAGTCTGCATACATTCTCCATCAACCAACCACACTAAGGCATAACCCAGACAATACACACACAGAAAGGAGGTGGTAGCTAGGTGATAGAGAGGTGGTAGCTTAGTGGTTAAGGTGTTGGCCTCGGGGCCGAAAGATCGCATGTTCAAACACCACCACCACCACCACCATAAGCTGCCACTACTGGGCCCTTGAGCAAGGCCCTTAACCTTCAACTGCTCAGTTGTAAGTCGCTCTGGATAAGGGCGTCTGCCAAATGCTGTAAATATATATACACTACTCTAAAGAATGTGAATTCTGTCCAGGGTCATGAGAAAACAATACAGTTATCGGACAGGGCACGGCGAGAGAAATGCAATAGAATTTGCTAGTTTAACCAGAGTCCACTCTAAAGCTTTATTAATGAACCCTTTTTTTATGTATTGTTTAATAGATGCCATATTTGTAAAAGTTATTATATCATCAGTGGACATTTACAATGTCATTTGGATTCAAGTGGAATGGACTTGTAGACGCGTAAGTCACTCTTGTGAAATACTTCACCGATTGTTTTGCTTTTGCTTTAAGGATGTGAAGCAAATTGCAGCTTTACTGCCAAGAGTGAAACAGATTACAGCTCTTGAGAGCAAGTACTTGTCTTTCCTGACTGTCTTCAGTTTTTTTTTTTTTTTTCTCAAGTGTTTGTTTCCCTTCTCTCCACTATTTTGGCTCCATGGTGATTTCCTCCAGCGCTGTTGGTGGAAGTACAAGAGCGAAAGGCAGCGAGTCTGCGGCCACACAGGGAGCGATCTGATCGCCGTGTTGATGTTTCGGTCAGATAACTGTCTCCTAGTCATAGCAATGCCATGTCTCATCCCTGAGAAACCAGGCCTTTACACCTCTCTCATCTTTCCCTATTGTCCCTACACTACTACTGTCATGCCTTGCTGAATGCTCCTGCACAATGGACTACGAAACGCGGACAAAAGCTCAAAAACTATCAAAATTATCTGTCGTACACCTTCGGCAAAAGCTATCAACGAGATCTTAAACAGATTTGCACTAAAACATAGAAGCAATAAACACTTAAAAAAAAATAATAAAAGTTAGTGCTGCAGGGGGAAAATGTGGAGCAGCGGCCTTTGCTGTATAGATGCTAATTTTCTGTTGGCAAGCATTTTCCTATCAGCAGGGAATGTAAGGCCAATGCTTGATCTCTCCTTGGAAAATGTCGGCGAATGCTTATTACTGCATGAGGTACGACTTATCGTGACTGATTTATATCAGATTCATGGCTGCAAATAGACAACTTGAGTGGAGTTGCGTTTATTAAAGACCACAGGGCCTGTAGAAAATGATAGCTCTGCACATTTGTTTACTGAACCTTTGTCATAATCTCTACCGGAGGTGTGTTTGTTCAGGTCTTCCCACACCCCACCCCAACCCCCCTCCCTCCATAATGGGAATTTTGACTGGAATTTTTGGGTCGTCGGGCAAAATTATAGCGCATCAAAGTTCTGCACCTGGAATTCGAGCAATCATGGGATCAGAAAGAACACCTCACATCCTATTGAGCGCAACAAAGAGATCCCAGAATGGGTTCTTAGATGGTAGGTTTACTTTAGGATAGAAGGGCTTTGCTTTATTTTGTTAATATAATAGGTTATGATTCTTAATAACTGAACCACTTTTGCCAAAAATTAATAATATAAATCTGTTGCTTTATGAGGGGGCAGGGTGGTTTAGTGGTTAGCACGTTCACATCACACCTCCAGGGTCCGGGTTCGATTCCCGTCTCGGCCATGTGTGTGTGGAGTTTGTGCATGTTCTCCCCGTGCCTCAGGGGGTTTTTCTCCGGGTTCTCCGATTTCCTCCCCGGTCTAAAAACATGCACAGTAGGTTGATTGGCACCTTGGAAAATTGTCCCTAGAGTGCGAATGTGAATGTGTGTGTGTGTGTGTGTGTGTGTGTGTGCCCTGCGAAGGGTTGGCATTCCATCCAGGGTGTATCCTGTCTTAATGCCCATAGACGCCTGAGATAGACACAGACTCCCCGTGACCCGGGGGAAGATCGGATAAAGCGCTAGAAGATGAATGTTGCTTTGTGGTTCTGATTGAGGTGTCACTCTTACAAATCAGTTTGTATTGAAACAAAACCAAGGTCCACAGTGGCAGGAGGGGGGTGGGGGTGGAGGCAAATGCGATTGCTTCACTTTTTGAATAAACAGCCTTGAGGGTAACTCAATATTTTTTCTGATTACAAGAGAATGCTGTTGTGGGACACCCAAATGAGGCGAATCTTTTTTATGGCCAGGATAAACATCATCATGCAGAAAAACTCATTTGAAGGAAGGGGGGGGGGCCAAAAAAACCTCACCCTACTGGAGAGTCTCCAGATTATGAAGGTTATGGTGAACATGATTACTTTTGGGTGGTACAGTGGTGCCCTCTGAAAGCCCTCAGGGACTTCTCTGGTTTCCTCTCAATAACAAGTCAGTAGGTGGAATAAGCATGCCCCTATGCATGCATGTAATGCACTGGTGCTCCATTCAGGGTGTATTCCCGCCTCATGCTCAGTGTTCCAAGTTATGCTGTAGATCCACCATGACCCCGACCAGGATAAGGCATTTACTGTAGATATATAAATGAATGACTAAGGATTATTGGCCACCACCTTGAAATTCATGCCAAATTCCTCTATCATTATTAATTTCTACTGAGGAACTCTTAATGCTGATCAGCCTCTCTCTCTCTCTCTCTCTCTCTCCCAGGCAAGCATTTCTGTGTCCTTCATGTTCCCACATGTGGCTAATGCATTATGCATGAACTGGATTCCCTTCGTATCACAACACTTTCTCCTTGATCTGGCTTCGACAAAGTGTTCCTTTGTTTTCTCAACCTCTGTCTTCTTTCGTGGGATCAGCCTCCATCTCCGAGCAGCTGCGAAAGGATTAAACTGAAATTATGGGAATATTTGTTCTGTACACTGTCAATAGGGTCAGCACATTGATTCTGTCCATCCTTTCTTCCTCTCAAAACTTCTGATTTTAATTTCCTGGATACACGATACAGCATGAAAGTGCTTTATGCATGCATTCCTTGCAACAGGGCCTTGCCAGATTTCAAGCAGTATCGCTGCTGGAAAGACGGTGCTCTCTGGATGATCCGAAATAGCACAGTCACAGAGATCCTTTAGGCCATTGGCCAGCGGTTTCTGCCTTTGAGCTCAGGCTCGTTTTCTTACAGTTGCTATAAAAAAACGGCTCTGGAGGGAAATTCTAGAACCCATGAGATACATCATACTCTACCAAATTTTTTACACTCTTATCGAACATATTTTAGCCATTTTATTTATTTATTTATTTATTAGTCAGGAGTGCAAACCTAACACATGTACATCAAACACAAACGTTTTTGAAAGTGCAGGAAATTCCTGTTAAAGAATTATCTACCAAATTCCAAGAAAATACAACATTTAGCGACAACATCTTGGTATCTGATTATTTCTTTGATCCTCCCCATTCTCTAACTCTGCTGATGCCCAAACATTCCACCTCTAATATCCAAACAGCTCTTAAAAACAGGAAGCAGGGTGAAGCGATCACGTCTGGAATGTGAGTTTCCATGAATCAATTATTTTCAGGGCTCTCCCAGTTGCTTTTTCAGACACTGCTTTAGAGCCTCCTGAAAACATGAATCCTCTGTAGAAATATCCCAGCAGCACTCCAGCACTCCATGGCTGCCACGGATTTGTAAGGGTCTTGGAAGCAGCCGTGGTTTGTTGTGTCGTGTCTTTGTTGGCCGGTCACCGCTTCTGTTCCTGCAGAATGAATGAGACACGGCTGTGCGAGCCGAACGAGGAGGTTCTGCCCAGAGGAGAAGAAGAATAGGCATTTGTTTTCAAAATGTTGTTGCCCTCCAAACTCGGTCAGGCAAGACCAAAAACACACCATCATCCAGACAAGCTCTGATTGGTGACCATGAGGAAGAAGTGTGTGTGGTACCATTTTCTGTCGACGGAATTATGTGACCCAGGCGCATGTAAATAAACAAGTCGTAATGTTTCTGTCAGTTTGTCACTGTTTCATGTGTGAGTGTTGTGTTGAATGATATTTCATAGCAGTGTAATGATGAGTTTTGCTGTGTGGAAAGGCATCGTTTCTGTTTCTACAGTAACAACCAATGCACTGAAACTTATGTTAATTTTATACAATTTAATATAGAATGAAAATCGTTTATTAAAGAAGCATGTGGTTTGGGGCACGGTGGTTTAGTGGTTAGCACGTTTGCCTCACACCGCCAGGGCCTGGGTTCGATTCCCGTCTCAGCCATGTGTGTGTGGAGTTTGCATGTTCTCCCCGTGCCTCATGGAGGTTTTTCTCCGGGTTCTCCGGTTTCCTCCCAGTCCAAAAACATGCACGGTAGGTTGATTGGCACTTTGGAAAATTGTCCCTAGTGTGTGAATGTGTGTGTGTGTGTGTGCCCTGCGATGGGTTGGCATTCCATCCAGGGTGTATCCTGCCTTAATGCCCATAGACGCCTGAGATAGGCACAGGATCCCCGTGACCCGAGGGAAGATCGGATAACGCGGTAGAAGATGAATGAATGAATGGAAGAAGCATGTGTAGATATTGTATTAGCATCGGCTGCTACAGGGTTCTGTAGAGTGTATGAATGCTGATAATGCATTTATGAAAGAAACCCCCGTGTCAGCACTTTGTTACAGTTAAAATCTTCCTTCCTAATAACAGCCTTCAAGAGAAAGATAAAAGAAGAATGTCAAGGGGAGTTGATTATACTGTATTCTATACACTCCAGGGCAAAAAAAAAAATAATATGTGGACCCATTTGTGCTTCTTGCACTGAACATATGTTCTTTTTTACTGCTCAACATTTTGTCTCCCATTGAGCTATTATAACCTCCGCTCTTTAGGGAGCGCTTTTTTCCCCACTAGATTAGTGGAACTAGAACTAGACTTCCAATGCGTCCCAGAATTGTTTCGCAGCCTGAGGTGAGATCTTTTGCGTTTTTTCACTATAACCTGGGCAAGTCATGTCATCGTGAACCTCTCGTCATGCACACGGGTATTGTTATACTGGAACGTGTTTGAGCCCCTTAGTGAGGTGAAATTCTATACTGTAGTCTGCTAGCTGTACTATATACTTATGCAATACAATATTTTGAATGCAAAGGATAATTGATATTTCTTTACATGTCTCGGCAGTCGGAAGCTGAGGTCAGAGTGCAAGGCCAGCCATGAGAAAACACCCCCTGGAGCTTGGCAATAGTCCCTCTTACGATTAGTAACCCAGAGCCTTAATCACCGAGCTACCACCTCTGTATATTCATTCATTCATCTTCTACCGCTTTATCCGATCTTCCCTCGGGTCGCGGGGAGTCTGTGCCTATCTCAGGCGTCTATGGGCATTAAGGCAGGACACACCCTGGATGGAATGCCAACCCATCACAGGACACACACACACACACACACACACATTCATACACTAGGGACAATTTTCCAAGGTACCAATCAACCTACCATGCATGTTTTTGGACCGGGGGAGGAAACCAGAGAACCCGGAGAAAAACCCTCTGAGGCACAGGGAGAACATGCACAAACTCCACACACACATGACCGAGACAGGAATCGAACCCGGACCCTGGCGGTGTGAGGGGAACGTGCTAACCACTAAGCCACCGTGCCCCTCACCTCCGTATATGTGTAATGATATTATATTTTTTAACAAGATATGTGTATAACATCAGAGGCATGTTAACATTGTCTGAGTAGAACAAACTAAGACATCTGTAAAATAATAATGTCCGACAGAGTTATAGCATCACTATAGTACTTCATTACTAATATGACATTTCAAATACTCTTCAAGTCAAGTCCAGTCAAGAGGTTTTATTGTCATTACAACCATATATACAGTAGCTGACGCAGTACGCAGTGAAATGAGACACCGTTTCTCCAGAACCCTGGTGCTACACAAAACAACATATACCACAACATAGAGCTACAAATGACATATGGCACAACATAGAGCTACAAGAACACAATGCTGAGGACTAGACTAAGTTTCTCCAAGTTAAATAAAGTGCATTGTGTGAAACCTGGTGACCAACCACTCTTGCTGCTTATATACAGATAACTAAAATATCAACTGTAGGGGGGTAACTGTATGTCTAATCATGACACATTAAACCATGGCGAAATACAGTGAATAACTATTCTTGAAGGTTTCTTTATACAGTCCAATAGCGCTCATGGAGGCAGTGTTGACCTTCGGCTGAACAATTTGCTATTGGTTCTGTTACTCTCTTTAAAACGGTCCTAGTGTTTCCAAAATGTAATTTCCTGACTTAAGTGATTTATTACTTTTACATCAGCCCCATGGATTGCGCTGCTGGCACAACAACATTCATGAAGAGCTCATTAGAGAGCGTGAGTTAGAAGAAGAAGAAGAGAAAAAAAAGGTAGAGTAACCGTACGTGGAAACAGAGCAGGGGTCAAATTCCCTCAATCTAAAGGCAGCCTGGTGGTTAATGGGTGGAGGATACCTAAGCCGTGTGGCTCGTATCCAAGAATATCTTTTGGCCTTACAAGACAAACCGATGGCTTGCTTCCAAAAGCAGTGAGAGCAGCTTTATTCATAAATCCCACTAACCCAGTCTGAAGATTCAGCTCAGCATAGAAGCAAAGCAAAACAGGAACAACAACAACAACAACAAAAAAGAAAAAGAGGGTGACATTGGCTTTGGAAGTTTTTGTGCGATGACTCAGGGATGCTCCATTATGCGCCTGTCACAGAGAGTTAGACGAGCGACTGGGCACTTTCATGTCTGGCTTAGCATTTAGCTGATGCTCAAAACGGATTGTTGCTTACCACTAATCTCTTTTCCCGATTGATTTTTGCTGCCTTTAATAAGTTCTTGCAAGCATGCACATTTTCCTAACAGCAAGAATGTCCTCATTGTCATCATGGATTATAATTGTGTGTAAATCCTCACACAGAGAAGTATTCATAAAGGAAAATTCATATGCTGTGCAAATGATTTCTATACAATGCACGATCCTATGGAAATAGATACTTAACCGTCTAAATCTTTATACAATCAGAATTCAAAGTGGAATTACTTTTCTTTTTATCAAGTTCCTGAAACTTTTGAACACTTTTGAACAAAACCAAGTGATTACGACTTTTACACATCCATCAATGCATGCCAGACTCATCACACAGGGATATACAAGTCGAGTCAAGAGGTTTTATTGTCACTACAACCATATATATCTGACGCAGTACACAATGAAATGAGACAATGTGTCTCCAGGACCCTGGTGCTACACAAAACAACATATAACACAACTACGAGAACACAATGCTGAGGACGAGATTAAGTTTGTCCTAGCTACATAAAGTGCATCGTGTGGTGCAAACAGCGCAAAGACAGAACAAGACTGTATTGACAACACGAGACAGTGCATAACAAACAACAATAACACAATCTAAAATAAAATAAAATAACACAACAACAACCCGTACACTGGATCCTGGATCCACTGGATCCTCTATGACACTGCTTAAATAAATATAATGCTTACTGAAAGTGACATGAAATCTAGTACACAAATCATCATGCAATGTTGTTTGCTTACAATGAATGGCCAGTGGGATCATGGCACAGTTATTATTTACAGCACATAAAAGGAAACCATAGAGCATTCAGCACAAAAATGTACGCCGGGTTCATGTTCACAACGCAAACATAGTGGTTCACAGCACAGTCGAGGTGTCTATAATGCAGATGTATTGAGACGTCCTGGGAAAAATGTGAGAACAATTCATCTCTCCATATAAGGCCATGGGGGGGAAAAAAACACACAAGGTCTTTTATGGAATAATGTTTGATGTCTAACAGTTTATTCTTCTGCGTTTCAGATCAGATTGAGAAGAAGGCACTGACCGCTGAGTGACCACTCGATAGAAACCTCAGGTTTGTCATTTCTTTTAAGCTTTAAATTGAAATATATCTGCTTCGACATCGTCTCACAATTCATAAATCTAGAAATCCCCGGCATATTGAGTGCTGACGGAATCTCCATTGTGGTGCATTTATTTTATTTATTTATTTTAATACGATCAGTTCCACACTGCTGAAATGGAAGAGACAGAGAGTGTGAGAGAACACCTGTTTTTGCACATTCACACACTTTTACTTGCTTTAGCCTGCAGGGCTTTGGGGAATTTAGTATGTGAGATATTTAAATAGCAGTATGTGACAGCTGTGCAAAGAAAGCGCCATCAAGATTATATGGTAAAGGCTTACCTTTAGAGAGAAAGGTCTATGTTTATGTGCGAGACTAACTGTAAGGCACATAAGAATTACTGTGTGTGAATGTCTGTTTGTGTTCACACAGCGAAACTACAACCACCGAGACAAAAATATTTATAGCGGATTTCATTCCGTAGTCAGTGACCTATATATCTCAGGAGCTCTCAAACACGTGCACAACGCACATAAGACACTAGACAAAAAGATTCATTTTATTTATTTATCATTGTTATTATTTTTATGATACAGATAGTTTGCTTTTGGTTCAGACAGACAGCGAATCTTAAACCTTAAGTGCCTTCTGACTTCTAACACAAAAAAAAAGATGACCTCATACATATTAATCTATATTCTGTGGCTCTCAAGACAAGCCTTATATATTTACATTACATTTACATTTACAGCATTTGGCAGACGCCCTTATCCAGAGCGACTTACAACTGAGCAATTGAGGGTTAAGGGCCTTGCTCAAAGGCCCACTAGTGGCAGCTTGGTGATGGTGGGGTTTGAACCCATGATCTTCCGGTCCAGAGTCCAACACTTTAACCACTGGGCTACCACCTCCCATATATTAGCAACAGTGGCGAGAACGTTCTTTTTTTGTACTATAAAAGATTGATTTTATTAATAGGAGAAGAACATGAAAGTATGATCCAGATTAGGGGATTTATACTACGTCATCTTATTACTGCAATTTGATACAAAGCTTCCTTTGTTTTCTTCGGGTTCTCCGGTTTCCTCCCCGGGCCAAAAACATGCACGGTAGGTCGATTGGCACCTTGGAAAATTGTCCCTAGTGTATGAATGTGTGTATGTGTGTGTGTGTGTGTGTGTGTCCTGCAATGGGTTGGCATTCCATCCAGGGTGTATCCTGCCTTAATGCCCATAGACGCCTGAGATAGACACAGACTCCCCGTGACCCGAGGGAAGATCGGATAAAGCGGTAGAAGATGAATGAATGAATGAATAAATTCTGCTTAATGGTATCTTTACAGTGTAAGATTTTCACTTCAGCTCTTTCCAAGCTGACCTTGGATTCTTTACCCCAACACAATTGTATTGTAAAAGGAAAGCACTTGAGCATTTGCGGGTTAAGGGTCTTGATCAGTGGTAGCTTGGAGTTGCTGGGTTATGAACTGACAACCTGCCAAAGTCAGATATATTAATCTTAGATCTATCATGTATTTCAGTTCATTAATAAGGAAATTATTTCCACTGACCATTTAATCTGGATTCAGGTCTATATTATATTGTTTATATTACATACACATATGTTTTTGGCAACCCTTGATAACAGGAAAAAACCCATCAGGTTTGACACCAATCATATGACGCCCATCATATGACACCAATTCATTATATATATATATATATATATATATATATATATATATATATATCTATATATCATATATATATATATATATATATATATATATATAAATATATATCCAGAAATTCACCCACGCCTTGCTATTTATGCCCAGGGGCATTTTAGAGAAGCTAATCCACCTTCTATAATGTTTTAGGAAAGCGGGAGAGAGAATTGATGATGCACCACTATGATTATATACCTTGCAATTACATTTATGGGATTTGGCAGACTCCCTTACCAAGAGCGACTTACAATCATTCTGTTCAAACAAGCAATTTATGGGGTTAAAGGGCCTTTCCAAGGGGCCCGTGTGTGTCATCCTGGTTTAGCTAATATTAGAACTCATTATAACTAAAGTGCAATTCCAGCAGGGTGTAGCTCAGTGGTTAAGACGCTGGGTTACTGATTGGAAGGTTGCGAGTTTGAGCCCCGTTATAACCAATCTGCCACTTGGTTAGGTCCTTGAGCAAGACCCTTAACCTGCTGTGCTCAAGAGGTGCTGCATCATGGCTGACTCAGTGACCTGCTTCCAAAAACAAGCTGGGATATGCAAAGAAAGAATTTCACTGTGCTGTAATGCTTATGTGAAAAATAAAGGCTATTTTTTTCTTCTTTTTCTTCTTTTTAATATTATGGTGCCATTTCTTTCCCCTGTAATAATGCCATTTCTTATGTGTGTCCAGGTGTACAATTATAGGAGGGAGGGATGTCCCAACCCTCTCCTTGACTGGTCATGAAATACATTTTATTTTATTCTTGTGTATAATTGTAATTAAAAAGGAAACTTAATAAATTAATTTCCCTTCATTAGCACCAATGGGCCCAAACACGTTCCATTGACAAAGTGAAGGTGCACCAAAAGCCTTTCCGCAAGGTTGATGTCCTGCACAGAGATCTGTCCTAACACCAGTCTGGATGAACTTCAACCCTGACTGCACCTAAGACCTCGTCACTATTGTTCTTGTGGCTGAATGAACGCAAATCCTCACAGCCACAATACAAACCCTGCTGGAATGGGTGATTACTGTCGCGTACCAATGGTACAAGATGGGGTGTGTTTTAAAAATCTCTTACACAAAAAGTCGAAAGTCTTCCATGGGCATGTTGACGCTTTTGTTTATTTTTTGAATATGAATCTTTAGCAAGGTTACTCCAGTTTTAGGGTAAGTAGGTAGCTCAGTGGTTAAGGTGTTGGGCTCGAAACTGAAAGGTCGTGTGTGAGCCAAGCTGCCACCAGTGGGCCCTCGAGCAAGGCCCTTAATCCACAAATGCTCAGTCTGACACAGCTGTTAGGGTTGAACAAGTGAGTGCATTCCTTTTAGGGTTGCACAGGCGAAGGCATTCTGGTGCCTGATGTGGACCTTCCGCTGTGGTGACCCCTAACTAGAACTAGAACCCAAACGATAAAAAAAAAAAAAAAAAAAAACAGCTGCCCGGTTTTGCTCAGGCTGTTTTTTTCCCACCTGTTTTTATACAAAAAGACCCACAATTACGAATGGCCAATTTGTCTTAAATCTTTCAATTTGAAGACAGTAATAGAAGAAAATTGCAAAATATTGTAAATTAAAAAAAAAAAATTTTGCAAATTGCTATTTTTTACTAAATTATAAACTGGAATTTTTATTTATTATTATGAACAAATTACATTAACATATTGACCGACATGACCTTTCCCCGACTGACATTACCTCCTTCTCTGCTTATGTTGGTACTAGTACAATGTGACTAACAGCTATGAAGTGGAATCAACTACTTACAAGTCGTTGATTTGTACAAGTTACTTACCTCCATACTGGGGTTATTCTGTAAACACAAGACTCACTCTAAAAAAAACATTTTGCATTCAAGCAGACTGTGTCCGTGTGGGGGAAAAAAAACACGCAATTAAAATAAGCCCTGTTTCAAGCAGAATTTCCATGGCTGAATTAGAATTGTAGTTCTACAAGGACAACTGTGCGAACTTTGCAAAATTTGCTTTCGCATTTGCATTTCATACAAAAACACCAAGATCTGAAATTAGACCGCAATTAGACCAGCAATGCAGTTTTTGGTAAAGGTGTGAGCACATTGAGAAATACATCAAAGCTACTGGGGAAAGCAAATACAAATGGGAGTTACTCCTTTATTTTGCATGCATCATTTTTAGATACAGTTCCCACACTAGTAAAGCTAATAGACCAGATGAGATTAAATACTTGCTCTTAATTAAAGCTGAAATAAATGAAGCGCCGGTATTTGCGGAATGCTGAAGCTGAATGTCCTACTTTTATAACTAAGTAGGGAGAAAGAATAAGAATAGGAGCTCAATTTGTATGATTTATTGGGGATAAATCAGACGATTGGTGTACTGTGGGTAGCATGACGACCTCAGAGCTCGGGACGGTGTCTCTGTGGAGTACGGTATGTTCTGCCCTTTGGGTTCTCTGGTTTCCTTTCACCTCCCAACGACACATAGGTAAGTTGATTGGCCCATAGATGTAGATTTGTGTGTGCATGATGTAGGGGGAATTCCTACCTTGCACTTCTGGGATAGGATCAGAATCCATGATTTCCATAACCACACATACAGACAAAAAAGTACAATTTGCACTTGTCAGACAAATCCACAGATAGGCCATATATATATATATATATATATATATATATATATATATATATATATATATATATATATATATATATATATATATATATATATATAGTCTTAGTGTTTTAGACATTCAGGCAGTAGTGTGTATAATGTTTATCACTAGTTACAGTTCTAACAGAAAGATCAAGTAAATACCCTGTTTAGATTATAAACAACCAAGTAAATATAATAAATATATAATAAATTATTAATATTTTGACCAGCACATTCTACCTAATAGATTAGCTAAGAATTCCCACACCTTCGAACTTCCTTGTTTGTCTCCCGTGAAATAGATTTCCATTATTATGTACTTTATTTCCTCATGACATTCTGTCTTATTCATTCAAAACTGTATTGTTAAACTTCCAACAACCATGACAGTTCTCCATTCCTTTACATTATTGGCAGAAATAAAAGGCGTTTATGTGTGTGTGTGTGTGTGTGTGTTGTGTGTGTGTGTGTTTGTGTGTTTGTGTGTGTACGCTGGTGGGTGGTCTTATTGGTAGGTGGGCTTTAGCTCGAACACTTTTAATGGCTGTCTGCAGGCATTTCGTCACACAACCTTCCAGCCGTTCACAGTCTGACTCCAAAACTCCACTCCAACCACAGGAAATAACAGGCCAATTTTCCACTTGTTTTCCACACTGCTCTCTTCACCCAGTTTCCTGAATAAACACCTATACACACCTCACCTAGGCCTAGCCTAGAGAGCAAAACCAGCTACACAACACTCACACTATAAAGTCCTGAAATTGTCATATATTATAGTGTATTTTAAAATTGGTAATGCCCATTGGTTAGTATGTGTTGATAAATAGTTCGTACCAGCAGCTCTGACAATAATGCAGGCTGTAATTTTTTACTTTATACTTTTTATTACTATTTCTTCTACTTTTTTTAATACTTTTATACTTTTACTTTTTATGTTTATGCTGTTCTTCGTCTAATTGTCATTACACAATGATGAGATTTTGCACAATAAACAATGTAATTATAAACAAAGAAATTAAAACGCATGATATTATACATAGAAAATATAAAGTGAGTGGAAGTTTTCATTAATATACATTCATATAATATTTATTAAGGTGTCTCCACTGTAAAAAAAAAAACCGTCTGCAGGATAGAGGATGTGTTTTGGGGATTCTTAAAGGTTGTAAAAAAAAAATAAAAAAATAAATAAATAAATAAATAAAAATAAATAAAAAGCAAAGTATGATGATGGAGTAACTGTTTTCAGTTGCTTTAAGGTAAGTAAAAAAAGGGAACTAACTTGTCTCGCTGATATTCCACACCATTAAATGTAAATATAAGTGTATAAAAGTTCAGTGTCTTTTACTTAATGCATTACTGTAACTAATACCCAGTAAAAATGGAGGCAAAAGATATAGGGCTCGATTGTATTGCAAAATCCTCAGGCCCAAACACGTCACACCACCGCCGTGTAGATGATTTTTCTAGGAATGACACGTTTAGTCATGTTCATTAAGTTTATATCAAGTGCTTTGATCACATTCTCACATCCCTATTAAAGGCTGTTATCATGTTAATTAAATCTCTCATCCATGCGAAATGAAAAAGATCTACACAATCCAGTTGATCATGCCGTTATTGATATTGAGTCCTTCAGAGATATAATTCAGTAAACGATTTACCCTATACATAAAATAGTAAAACTGCAGCGAAACCAAGCAGCCACGGCGTGTAGTTACATGTATAAGGAATGTTAGTTTGGCATTTTATAGCATTAATCAGATCTAATCTTTCACTAAACATTTTGCTCTCTTATATATCCTGAGTTGTGCTTTAACTGCTAACTGTTAAGCATTTTTATCTGGCTGTCTGGGATCAGGTTTCTGTTTACGAGGACATTACGTCCCCGAAGTTTTGCTTTCAAGGTCAGTTATCTTCTGTCTCTGCCGGCTTTGAAGTGAGTCTTTAGACGCATCTCAGGGCAAATCTTGCATTCAATCACACTTATGAAACAAGAGTACAAGCACTTTGTTTGGATTCGAGGGAAGTCACTTAATTGTTTGTGAGTCCTCTTGAGAGACAAATGACAAGTTTTTATTTCAGTTCTTTATTTTGTTTGCTTGTAAAACTAGACATTTAAACACTGGGCTTTTTACTCTGCGGGTTTCTAGCTGTTGATTCTAGTACTATCTGGATTAAAACACTGTATATAGTATTTTATAACGGTTTCCCTCTACTTACACATGTATATAATTCAACATAACATTGAAATTGAAATATTAAACAATATACCAGCTTGAAACATGTAAATAAGAGAGTATAGTTCATCATGTGACCAGGTTTTGTGTATACTTAACTCAGATTACGTTCATTTTCTAATTTAAACTGTTTAATATAAATCTGTTTGTTACACCCATTTGACACCACTTAGTAGGCACAAATCTTGCCAACAAAACACGAGTTGGTGACAAGTTTGTTTAGGCATGACGGCATGAGGATGAAGTAGCATTATGCCTATGTTTTCATTCATTCATTCATTCATCTTCTACCGCTTTATCCGATCTTCCCTCGGGTCACGGGGAGTCTGTGCCTATCTCAGGCATCTATGGGCATTAAGGCAGGATACACCCTGGATGGAATGCCAACCCATCGCAGGGAACACACACACACACACTTACACACACACTCATACACTAGGGACAATATTCCAAGGTGCCAATCAACCTACCGTGCATGTTTTTTGGACCGGGGGGAAACTGGAGAACCCGGAGAAAAACCCCCTGAGGCACGGGGAGAACATGCACAAACTCCACACACACATGGCCGAGACGGGAATCGAACCCGGACCCTGGCGGTGTGAGGCGAACGTGCTAACCACTAAGCCACCGTACCCCTGCCTATGTTTTAAACTTTTATTTTTAAGTGTTTTAATCAAGTTGACTTTAATTTTCATATACAAACAATAATTCTTAAAAAAAAAAAGGTTTTGCGCATTGAAGTCTCTTATTCCAGGCTTTTTAATTCCCTGGGTTAGCAGCAACGACACATTAAAAATACGTTTCTTTGCGTTTCTTTCTTGCATCAAGAACTCATCGGAATAAAGTACAATGCTATTACAGACATATGGATTAAGTGTCCGAACCAGTCGCATTCCACATTTTATTAATATTACAAACTTATTAAAATAAACCAATAAAAATCAGCAAAAAATAAATAAATCTTTGTGGCATAGCAACTTTGAGCTTTCATATGCCACATTCCTAGGACTGCACCACCTCCAATATACGATGCTACACAAATGGAGCTGACAACGTTTGGATAATATCCAAGAGCCTCCTTTATGCTACGGCTTCACAATAAAACTATTTGGCACGCTCCAACTGAGATACTATCAACTGCCCTGAAAAACAAAGAAGCCAGCTATCACGTGCCAAAATTTCCAACCCGAACTGCATGCATCAATCACTAAGGTCAGAGTCTGACTGTTACCCAGCACATGCAAACATGTGGAAAACAGTCTCATTCCGCAGATATTTGTAGCCTCGCTAGCGGTTCCCATTGTAAAGACTCATTGTCACGAGAGACGCAATCTTTTAGGTCGGAAACTATACATCACCCAGAGTGCACAATTGTGTACTTTAAATAATATCTAGCTCAATTTGCAATATGGTTCAATTTGGCCCTGAAGGAAGAATCACTTCATATATCTGCCCTTGACCTTGTTGCAGTTTTACAGTGGTTAAGAATCACTTCACAGCACATACAACAAAGCAGCATAAAAGAGACGCTTTAATTCGTTCCGTCATCCGTCTTGTCAACAGTCAACATTTCAATGAGATGGGATGTGGACCGTTTCTGTGCACATCCCACTGAAAATTACACTGCTAAACAAACATCTGGTATAAGGGGGTAAAAAAAAAAATACAAAACAAAAATGAATTGTTCATTTGATCATGTTTCCTATCATGTTTTCTGTTATGTTATATAAGTTACATGCAGTCACTGTTTTCCAGCTTGCTATTATCAGCCTGTCGAGTCCATCTGAAAATGTTTAAATTTCCTACTAGATTCCCTCGAAAAAAACATTTTCCATCATTTCTAGGCTAATGATTGTGGATCGCATGGGGGAAAGCCCATTAAATACTTTTACAACTACCTGGACTGAAACATTTTAGTGTACAACCAGGAAAAAAAAAAAAAGCTGCATGCCAATATGTGAAAATGATCCATGTGGATGGGCGGGAGCTACACAGAGCTGCTGTTACGAAATACCATGAGGACTGTAGCTCTAAGAGTTTCCAGCTTTTTATTCATAAGGAAATTGAAGAAATGGACTTCTCTGACTTATTCATATACATGTACATTATTTCCCTTTGACTAAGCAGAGCTGTATGAAGATTCTTACATTCATAAGTCCAAAGTAACTTATTTGAAGAAAGATGAATTAAAGAATACGTTTGGCAGATAATCTAGAGTAAGCGCAAACACTTTTTACCTTACTTAAGTAGAAATCTGCGGTCTCTATACTTTACTGGAGCTAACTTTTTACTACTCCTTACATTTTCTTGTGATGATCTGCATCATTTATTCATTCATTCATTCATCTTCTACCGCTTAATCCGATCTTCCCTCGGGTCACGGGGAGCCTATCTCAGGCGTCTATGGGCATTAAGGCAGGATTCACCCTGGATGGAATGCCAACCCATCGCAGGACACACACACACACACACACACACACATTCATACACTAGGGCCAATTTTCCAAGGTGCCAATCAACCTACCGTGCATGTTTTTGGACCGGTGGAGGAAACCGGAGAACCCGGAGAAAAACCCCCTGAGGCACGGGGAGAACATGCACAAACTCCACACACACATGGTCGAGACGGGAATCGAACCCGGACCCTGGAGGTGTGAGGCGAACGTGATAACTACTAAACCAGCTTACATTTAAAAAATAGCCTCGTTACACCTATTTCATTTTGGCTTGTTTTCATTCCGGATTGTCATCGTTCCAAAATAAACCATCCGGATTGAGTGAATTTGATTGTGGTTTGATGAGAAGTATAAACATTTACCATTACGACACCTTATTGGTTTGTACTCGATCTATCGCACCGGCACACGACACAAATCATGTCACACTCCAGCGGAAGGTTACTTTGGAAATGTAATAGGTTACAGATGACAAATGACCCCATTCAAAATGTAATAAGTAGTGCAGAAAATAACTTTTCAATTACATTCTAAAAGTAAAGTAACTTATTACATTTTCATTACTTTCATTTGTCCACTAGGTGGCACTCGGGAAAAAGTGGGATATATTTTCGAAACTGGCACGCTTCAGAAGCAAATAGTTAGGCGGATGTTAGGCGGTGGTCAATGTAATTTGTAATCTTCAACATTTGCTAAAGTAACTGTAATTTAATTACATGTTGTTGGGTTTTTTTTGCTGTTACTGTAATGGATTTCTGTTACTTATATTTTGTCCTGAAATTATGTAACGCTGTTACATGTAACTAGTTACTCAGCAACACTAGACACTAGGCACACCAGCAAGTACAGAGCCAGTGTTGGGAGTTTTTACCCAACTTAAAAGATTATCAAACATCTATCAAATGATATTTCCGAGTCCGTTTCTGGACAGTGAGTTTTTCTTTTCAGAAGATACAGAAAAAGATGTATAAAGGATGTATTTTGCATATGATTTGAGCACTAAACATTCAGATAAACCTGTGCTATTATGTGTTTTTATGGTCATAAAGACTTTCTGGTCATACTCGAACCATTAAAAGCCATTCGAATCCTTTTCTCTAATTTCTTCTCAGATTTCACTGTTATTAAATGCTTAACTAATATGCGTTATGTGATGGAATAATATAATGAGTATTGAAGGGGTTAAGTCATCAGACATGCAGAAGTAATTCCCGCTATCCACCCTTCTCAGATAGCTTGTTTGTATTCGAAATCTTCAAAGTACCATTTGATTTTCGGGAAAAACAAACATTTTTGACACATTTGGAGAGGAAAAAAGGCAGGGCTGTGTGTAATGCAAAGGCCTGCCAAGTCACCCAACCTTAAACCAATCGAGCTGCACTGCATGGAGTTGGATCAAAAGGTTCAAATGTAATGTCTAGCCAGCTCTCAAATCCTGTGGGAAGTCGTGCGCTAAGAGAGACACAAAGCTGCACATTTCTCCGGAACACCTGGAAACACTGACCATTCATATATAGAAAGTGTGTACATCAGTTCTTTTTTTTTTGTTTTTTTTTTGTTTAAAGAGGCGTTAAAGGTGAAAAAGCTTTAGAAACGCTTGGCGAGCCCAAAAATCTGACAGGCAATATAAACAACCTATATATGTATGTATTATTTATTTATTTTTTCATTGTCACCCCACCAAGTAGTTCTTAGAAAAGCAGCCAAAAATTTGCTGTTTTTCTGGAACATTCTTCAAAACTTTTGGATGAACATCATGGCTGATGGACCACGATTCTCAAACCTTTTAGGTTTATTTAATGCTTTTCTGATCAGACCATTCATTCATTCATCTTATATCGCTTTATTTGATCTTCCCTCGGGTCACGGGGAGTCTGCCTATCTCAGGCGTCTATGGGCATTAAGGCAGGATACACGCTGGATGGAATGCCAACCCATCACAGGACACACACACACACATACACACATACACACACACACACACACAAGGGAAAATTTTCCACGTTGCCAATCAACCTACCATGCATGTTATTGGACCGGGGAAACCCTGAGGCACATGCAGAACATGCAAACTCCACACACACATGGCCGAGATGGGAATCGAACCCCGACCCTGATGGTGTGAGGTGAATGTACTAACCACTAAACCACCGTGACCCCTTTATCAGACCATAAGAAAGATTAATTTTTTTCATTACAGCATAATTCTGTTAAAGAGTGACGAATGTATTCGAATGCTATCGTTTCTATAGTAACAGATCATTTACAAAGTGCATCTGGATAATATTAATAGAATTAATATAATTAGGTTTTATTCTCTGCTTGTCTTATGAACAAATATACGTTTGTTTCTATAACAATTCTTCTTTTTTTTTTTTTTTTTTTTACAATTCTAATTAGAAAAAGTTTCTCTAATTAACTATTGCCACTTGTAAACAGATTCATATTTACAATATTTACTTCTTGAGGATCCATTCTGCTCTGGTCAAATATACACTATGTGGACAAACATATTTAGTACACCTGACTTTTTTTTTTATCACGATGTTTATCACAGTTTTCTAGGATGTATTTGGATGCAGTAGCATCACTTGACACTTGACTTAAATCTGTTCCAGCATGACCGAGGTCTTTAGTGGCCTTCTACACAGCGCTGACCTCAACTCATTAGGGATTATGTGGGTTGCTTCTTCATCCAACATCATTTTCCCAGTAGAGTGGTGGAACGGCAAACGAGGACTAAAAGTGAATGCGATGTTGAAAAAGTATGAATCTTATTATCACGTGTCTACAAAACTTTAGTCCACATGGTGTACCTTTCAAATAATGTCTTAAATGATACATTGGCAATATTGAACACGGTTTTCCAATGATATCCATGATACATTCATTCATTCATTCATCTTCTACCGCTATATCCGATCTTCTCGGGTCACGGGTAGCCTGTGCCTATCTCAGGTGTCTATGGGCATTAAGGCAGGATACACCCTGGACGGAATGCCAACCCATCGGAGGGCACAAACACACACATTCATACACTAGGGACAATTTTCCAAGGTGCCAATCAACCTACCGTGCATGTTTTTGTTTTTGGACCGGGGGAGGAAACCGGAGAACCCGGAGAAAAACCCCCTGAGGCACGGGGAGAACATGCAAACTCCACACACACATGGCTGAGACGGGAATCGAACCCGGATCCTGGCTGTGTGAGGCGAGTTGCTAACCACTAAGCCACTGTGCCCCCTTCCATGATACATCGAACAAGCAAATATTAGCAAAGTACCAATGACCATGAAAATGCTCATGCATCTGTTTTATGCACACTTTCACTGGAGGTCAGGAACATGATTAATACTGTTTGGAAAGTTGATGTACTGAATCAGGCAGCAGGAAGATCCTGACTTTGCCAAATACAAGCTTTCCATTGCTGTTCTAATACACTAGCACACTGAACAGAGACACACACACACACACACACACACACACACACATAAATAAACACATTTTGCACATTTTACTGACTCCACAGAGAAAAGACTTCTCACTAGTTGAGAGCAGTCCGGCATCTTAAAGCAATCAGAAACATAAAGAATGCAGTATGTGAGGAAAGGAAATTAGTTACATAACAATTAAGTCATAGGCCAGGAGTCTGGAAAAATACACAGTGCATCTGATTTTATTTCAGTCCTGTTTTGAAATAATTCAATCATAATGGGTTCATTTTCATGTTCCATGTTTTAACTTTTCATGAAGGGCTAGAAATGAGAAACACAGACAAGTTATATAAGACTTTTTTAATAATAGTGCATAAGACCACGCTGAGCTGCCGTGCTTTCTAGCATTGTAAACAACACTATTGTACAAAGTGGTTATTCTATTTTTTTTTTAATCTTGGACCAGTCTGTCCATTTTCCCTCCATAACAAAGATTTTCTGTCTGCAGAACTGCCACACTGGTTTACTGTACCAGTAAACTCTAGAGATTGCTTTATAACAGATCAACAAGTGCAACATTCATTCATTCATCTTCTAGTGCTTTATCCGATCTTCCCTCGGGTCACGGGGAGTCTGTGTCTATCTCAGGCGTCTATGGGCATTAAGGCAGGATACACCCTGGATGGAATGCCAACCACATTGCAGGACACACACACACACACACACACACACACACACACACACACACTCACATTCACACACAAGGGACAATTTTCCAAGGTGCCAATCAACCTACCGTGCATGTTTTTGGACCGGGAGGAAACCGGAGAACCCGGAGAAAAACCCCCTGAGGCACGGGGAGAACATGCAAACTCCACACACACATGGCCGAGATGGGAATCGAACCTGGACACTGGCGGTGTGAGGCGAACGTGCTAACCACTAAGCCACTGTGCCCCTACAAGTGCAACAAATATGTGTTAATATTATAGCAAGTGGAACTAATTGAAAATATATTTAACGCATGTTTAAAGCAATTCCTATTAAACAGTACTCAAGTTTTCATTGCAAATAAATAGAAGTTAGTGTTTTGTTTGTTTTTTTTTAGTGCTTAATTCCTTTAAAATCTCCAAAGAATCTTTAAAAGGCTTTCAAGTTTATTATTCAGTCATTCAAGGCAAAAGACGTTACTGAGTAACTTGTATCAATTATAAAGTGACTACAGTGATAGATGTGGCACAAAGGGATCACGTGTCCGCTATTTCCTTATTCTAGGTAAACTACAAAAGGGAAGAAGTTGATTTTAACAAACCTGTTTCAGCATGACAATGCCACTTTGCACAAAGTCAACTAAATGACTATATTGTTTACATGGTTTTGAGTGGAAGATCTTGAGCAGCCCATTACTTTGACCTCAACTCTACTGAACACCTTTGCGATAAACACTAACTTCCCCCCCAGTCCTCATCACCCTACACTTGATTAACGGCCTTGTGGCTGAAAGAGAAGTACACTCCAAAATCTAGTGAAACATCTTGCTAGAAGAGTGGATGGTATTTTAGAAGCTAATGGGAACTAAAAGTGAAATGGAATGGTAATTAATAATTCATTACATTTATATAGCGCTTTTCTGGGCACTCAAAGCACTGAGTGAGTGGGGGATCTCCTCATCCACCACCAGTTTACAGAATCCACCTGAATGATATCACGGCAGCCATAGTGCACCAGAACGCCCACCACACACCAGTTTACTGGTGGAGAGGAGACATGCAATGAATTCAATCAGCAGATATGGGGACAGTTCGGAGGCCAACGGGTGAATTTGGCCGAATTTGGCGAGGACACGCCTCTACTCTTTTTCAAAAGACATCCTGGGATTTTTAATGACCACAGAGAGTCAGAACCTCGGTTTTATCATGTCCCCATCACTATACTGGGTTGTTAGGACCCACACAGACCACAGGGTAAGTGACCCCTGCTGGACACACTAGTATCTCTACAGGCAGTCCCAACCACACCAAGCAGCAACTCCTCTGAACCTGAGCAAGACCCTTGACGCCATTTCTGCTTAGTTTTATGAATGACATAAATATTCTCTGGATTAGGGCATCTGCCAAATATTATACATCTAAATGATGATGTGTCCACAAACTTTGCTCATTTTTTCTTAAACCTTTTTCAAAAGTTGTCTTCTGGTGTAGTCAGACACATTTTCTCATTGAAAATATTTATTTATATAAAGAAGGGAAATGATCTGCCCCTAGCATAAGAACACTACCAGCTTGAAATGAGTGTTCAGAAATTAGTTGAATGATATTATATTTGCTTTATGGTCATCTTATAATAAACTAATATTATATATTTGACTATATTCAGAATATTTATACAGTCAACCGTTTAACGATGTACAGTACACAGAGAAACAAAACAACATTCCCCCAATAATGAGGCGCCCCTTAAAAAGAACATAAATGAATACAAGATAACATAGTGTGACAATGTAATATGAAAAAATACATCTTAACTTGGCTTGTTGTTTTTTTTATTACGACTATTTCAATAAATATGCCCTTATTGCATGTTTACAAAGTTAGGATATAATTTTAAGGTAATTTTGTTGAACTATTAACACATTTAACCTGTGAACCTACAAATGTTATCATACAACACATGTCATAAGGTTTACCTGAATGCAGCATATTATGAGGTACTGGTCATGACACTGCATAATGCTGACCTCACCCGACCCTCACCCCTGTCAGATGTAAACATTACCTCACTATCTCCAAACGTGTTATCTATGCCTATCCATGCATCCCAATTTTCATGACCCTCCCCTAACCTCACAGGCCGTGTGCTTAATTTTAACCAAGCTCTTTCAGAAAACATCAAAAGGCAAAAGGTAAAGCTTCTGCGTCTAATTTGTGTTGCTTCTGATCAGAAAGAATTTCACTCATCCAATGCACGTTTAGCCTTTTTTTTATATTCCACCTCAACCAAAAGGCATTTTATCAACCACAAAAAAAAAAACATTAAAATAACTGCCCTAGTTCAGTCAGTAACATTTTATTTATGTTAGCAGTAGATAATGTGTCAGCGCTCGATTGAGGACCTTAATGAGATGCTATTCCTGTACTGTGAGGGCACTGAATCATCAGAGAACAAACTGCAGTCTGACCCTGGAGCTCCCTCGATGCAGAGGAATGTGCCTGGGAGAGGTCTGAAAATAGCGTAACGAGATCAAATCTGATGCTTTGCTTTATATCGTGCCACCGCCTGAGCTCTAAACCCTATCGCTTTGGCACGCCCTCTCCGCATCCTGTAAGCCAAACACCCTCTGTGGACCATGGCGCAGGATGATAGCCTTCAGACGAGAGAAGGCTCAGAGAAGCCACAAAGCCATGGCGTTTTTTTTCTCTCAGCAGTAAACCATCACGACAGAAGCGTGGCTCGTCTATATTTCCCAGTTGGAAACGAAGCATGATTAGGATTTCTGCTCAGATGTACAGTGGAAGCGCTAAGTTTGCCAAGATGGATATGAACTTGTCAGACGGTGTTACTTTCTGGCGTCGTGAAGCGGGAAAGCATATTTTGTTGATTTACATTTTGACCTGGATTGTTATAAATTGGAACTGTTAAAAACGGCTTGTTCTCGGTGAAAGTTCATGTTAAAATCCAGGTTTTAATTAATACAATGCGAAAACTGAAATCTAAGAAAGGAAATAAAAGCTTATTTCAAGAAAATATGTCTTATTTTTTGCCATTATTTTTTGCCTTAAAGTAAGAGAATTGTATGAAAGATAAAAATGCTTAGGAATATTATTCCATTTAAATTGCATGTCTGTGTTTCCCTCTATTCTCTTTTTAGACTATTAATCTTAAAGTAAGAGAATTGTACTTGTCAGTAATTGTAAACTCCTTCTGAGGAAAATTTCACATTGTGCTAGGTTTCTTCCTGCTCTCGGGGAGTTTTTTTACCGTCGTTTCGGCTTGACAAGAAGTTCTAAACTATTATTCCATTTATTTGTCAATTTGTCAAATATTTGTGTCTGTCAGGGAATTTTTACCAAGGTGCAGATTATTATATTTTTCTTGATTTTAATGTTAATGTGGATAATTTTTTTAAATTCTCAGTGAACAACAATCATTGTTAAGGCATTGGCAATGTGGCACTACGTGTCCGATTTCCTTATTCTAGGTAAACTACAAAAGGGAAGAAGATTTTAACAAACCTGTTGCAGACAATGTTCAAATCATGGTTTTGAGTGGAAGATCCAGCAGACCTCAACTCACTAACCTTTGCGATAAACACTAACTTCCCCCCCGCCCATATCAACGGCCTTGTGGCTAGATATTAGTGCTAGAATTTTTACCAAGTAAATTTTGTTGGCAGATTATTATATTTTTGCTTGATTTTAATGTTAATGTGGATAATTTTTTTAAATTCGGGAAATTTGCAAAGCTGCTTTCCCAACCACACCAAGCAGGAACAACAATCATTGTTAAAGTGCTACAACGTTCGCGGTTCCTAAAGCTGCAACACACCTCCAGGGCTTTTTTTTTCGATTCCCGTCTCGGCCATCTGTGTGTGGAGTTTGTGCATGTTCTCCCCGTGCCTCAGGGGGTTTTTCTCCGGGTTCTCCGGTTTCCTCCCCCGGTCCAAAAACATGCACGGTAGGTTGATTGGCACCCTTGAAAATTGTCCCTAGTGTGTCTGAATGTGTGTGTGTGTGTGTACCCTGCGATGGTTTGGCATTCCATCCAGGGTGTATCCTGCCTTAATGCCCAAAGACGCCTAAGATAGACACAGACTCCCCTTGACCCGAGGGAAGATCGGATAAAGCGGTAGGAGATGAATGAATGAAAAGTGCTACACAAATAAAACTGGATTCAACTGCACAGGGGGAAAAAAATACAAAACACATTTATATAGAATAAAACTAAGCAATAAGCATTACAGTACACAGATGTCCTCTCTTTTCTCTTATTCTGTGGAAAGCTCCCCGGTCCGAGACACCTGTTTCCACTTTATGGGACATACCTAAATCCACTTACCTAAGCCAATAAACTCACTAATCCTAGAGAAATACAGTACCAGTGCAATCACAAAGACAAGCCGAGTCAATAGGTCTTCCATTAATCCCAGAAAAGCTGGACAGTTTTAGTCACGTTAGTTGCACGGGCCAAAATAACTCTTTACAAATAATAAATTACTTTACTACACCTCCATTCTGATAGACATCATTTAGCATGTCACGCTTTCAGGGAATAGTCCTCATCCTAACATTATCTTTACAAAGGCATTTTCATTTTCACAGCTACTTAAATGCAAAGACGCGTTCTTGAAGGAACGAGTGCAGAAATAATATACTGCAGGTGTCGGGCTGTACGAGTATACAGTAACCCACAAGGCAATCCATCACCACCACTCCCAGCGATAGAGATCTGCAGTATATTTTGTGTCATGCTTTGCCACAGGGAGAGATCTCAGAACAGAGCGAAACAACAGGGTCATACGAGACAGTCTCAAGGCTATACAGCTGTTTCTCCACAATAAGGTTCTGCGTTTGATTTGTTCGTTGCGTTGAGTTGCATACTTGTCACTCGGGCTTTGAACAAAAGTATCGCTTCAGCTGTTTTCCGTATCTGCCATTCAGAAGAAAATACTTAGCGCTTGGGCGATGAGAGACAAAGAGTAGCTCTCACTCTTTTGAGGGAGTAGTATCCGGGGAATAACTGCAGAGTCATTCATAATAAATATAGGAAAAAAAGGACTTGCATCCGAAGCGGGACGACTGTTTTCTATTAACACTTTATTTATTACATCACACTAATAAACTGAAATGTCAAGGCAAATATTTCAATGAAGTGAAAATAACGAAAGCACTATTTACAGCTGCCATATCCAGTCACATCAAGGATTACATTTCTATGTGAAAAAAAACAAACAAGCAAGCATTTGAATAGTGCAAGTTGACATTTTACAAAGCAGCACACTATAATTGGAATTGACTTATAGATTGGTTTCTACATTCATTAAATGTTGGATCACCAGAAATTGGGATATTTGTATTTTGATGAAAAAATAAATAAATGCAATATTGCATTGTTCAAAAAGGTCTCAAGAGTGCATTCATTTCTAACTAGTGACACTGATGTGAAGACGGGCCACGACTCGCACGTCCTTGTATTTGAATGAATACTGAGCCTAGTATGATAGACATTATTGTCAAAGGTAGCTTTATTTCTTCTTTTGTGCAATAAACAAAATACACTCAGGTATATGTGCAATAACACCGGTTCAAGATGTGCAATATGATTATACACATTCTTGTGTGTATTTGTCTTTCTTTTTTTTTTTCTTTTTTATATTTTTATACTCTGTTCTAATCTTATATATATAAATGATAGAAATTTCACTCCAAATCTCTCACAAAAAAAAAAAGATTATTTAATATTTATTTTACTCTGAAATTATTATTTTAATATTAATTTCTTATTCATTTCAATGTTAACTTTTTGTGGTTGTTTTAATTGTTATGTGGCTCCTATGCAGTTCATTTGAGGAAATTTAGGAAGTGTGAGTAGATTTTTTAAAACACACATCTATTAGCTTCCATATCTATCTATCTATCTATCTATCTATCTATCTATCTATCTATCTATCTATCTATCTATCTATCTATCTATCTATCTATCTATCTATCTATATCCATATAGATAGATAGATCTATATCCATGTATATCCATACATGCATTCATATATAAATCATATAATATATCGAATAATTTGAACTATCTTAGTCATAGTGAAACTAAACAAACAAACAAGCATTTGAATAGTATTACTCGTATAATATTGCATAGTATATGGGAGTATATGGGACACTTTTACTAATTGTGTGAAAAAAGAAAAAAGAACATTTTAATGCATTTCTTCCTGGTGGCAAACAAAGCTGGTTTTGGGGTCAATCAGTTCTGCAGTAAGGGTGATTAAAAAAGTGCTTGCCCTTAGTCTAGAATAGAACATCTAATAAAGCTCAGCTAGATACACGGCCCTTATGGTGTGTAAATAAAGACCAGACACAGCACTGCAATAGAAAAACGGGATTTCAACTCGGTTCTATGGCAGAACTGGCAGTGAGGTTAATCCCATTGCCACTGAGAGTTCAGGGGGATTAAGAGTTTAACTCCAAGCTCTAAGAGGAAAGGCACTCTTTGCAGTTGGAAAACCCTGAGGGAAATGGAATTGAGCACGCAGGCGATTCCCTCTCTGTTGGGTCCTGCCCTAACGCTTTGTGTGTTATATTGAGGGCCAGCTGTCACTCTCCACTGTCTGAGGGCGTCGTTCGGGACATTTCTGCTCTGTGTGTTTACTGAGAGCATCGGGGGATCAGAGCAAGAGGGACACTCAGAGGAGGGGCATTTTATAAATCATGTGTTTCAGTAAATCAGGATATCAAAATCACATTGTGCAGAAGGTTACATTTGGAAAGACATATTCAAGATCTTATTCTATCTCAGAAAGCGCATTAGAACAGAAAAGGAGAGGAATGTGATGTGATCTACTCCTGTTGTAGCCCAATCACCTCAAGTTTCAATCTATTGCGCATACTGAAATGATTTTGCCTACACTGCACTTGTACTGAGTGCTTATTTGAGAAGCCACCACATTTCTATTTCTATGAAAAAAACAAACAAACAAGCATTTGAATAGTGCAAGTTGACATTTTACAAAGCAGCACACTATAATTGGAATAGACTTATAGATTAATTTCTATATTCATTAAATGTTGGATCACCAGAAATTGGGCTATGTGTATTTTGAGACAAAAAAAAGGCAATATTAGCATATTATATACAAAGTTATAAGGTGATGGGCTGGAGAGGACTCTTCTATTGTAATAAGTCTGAAATATATTTTTAAAGCTCTAACGAAATTCCATTTGGTGCTTTGTTTGCTGTAATTAACTTTTAGAAGCCATCTTATATGGTAGCTCCAAACAATCCGACCATTTCTCTCTGACCTCTTTTAGTAACGAGATTTACCCTCACTGAGCTGTCACTCAATGAATGTATTTTTCTATACACCATTCTGTGTAAATTCCAGAGACTCTCAGGAGCTTTATGAAACATTCAAACTAGCACTTCTGGAATCTACATCTATTCTACAAATAAAGCCACTCATTGTGATGTAAAGATTAAATAAAGGCCCTTGACCTGCATGTGCATAATATATTTTCCTCTATGCTTTTACCACATGTTTGGTTGATTAGATCATTGCAAGTATACACTAATAAAAATGAACAGCGAGTGTACAGGAGGCCTGTAGGCTGGGGTGTGGTGCGGTGTGTTTCCACTCCAATTCTATTTTCCAGTAACAATGCATCATGAAGTGTTTTATTCCTCTTACATCAGAAAGGTTTGCAACTATGACACTTATCAGTTTATTATAGAGCAGCATGTCATACATATTACCATTTATATTACCATATTACCATGAATGGATGGATGGTTACTAGCTGTGGAACATTACAGAAGCTGCTCATTCCCTCAGCAGCCCCTGTTTTATCTCAACATTTAAATTAATAAATCATGGCACGCATGATTCTGAGAATCAACAAGAAAGCATTGGAAAACACTCTGTTACAAAGTGCAGACATAAATGTTAAACAATCAGATCCTTAAAAAAGAGTTTACCATATCAATAAACATATGTCGATACTACATAAATAATTAAAAAAGTACCTAGGGATGGAAAAGATGTATTAGAAATGTATTTCAAATCATGTGCAACACAGTCTGTGTCCTGTCAGAACTGAAAATGCCAAACTAGTGTGACAAAATCAAAAGCAATACTCGTTTGTTGGCAACACCAGAAAGGCTTATAAGTGGCTGTAAATGAGACATTTTAAACAGCTTGATGAAGTTAATTTGACACAATAGGTCTTGATCAAACAGCATTAGCATTGTATGAGTTACAGCTTCAAAACAGCCATACGAGAGCCAGTCAAAAGAGTTGGATGAGGTCCAGCTTTCTTAGGATTGAAGCGATACACCTGCACGGTAAAGGCAGGCATGACAAACGCTCTTCGTAGCTGCTGGGTGGTCTTCTGCACGTGACTCCGCTAGCTGGGAAGAGTCACGACAGCTGCTTTCAAAAACCCAAGGCCCATATTCGCAGGATAATGACATATTTTCACACCAGCCAGAAGAGCAGCAACGCTTTGTGTATGTAGATATTTAAGATGTGTCTTCCTCCAGAACTGTCTCCTGTGGCTGATGCTTGAATGAAGAGAGGTGAAAAGATACGGCTCATGCGACTGTATCAACAAGCAAACATGCACTGTTTTACTGCTGGCCTTATTAATGAACCAATGAACAGTCTGGGGTTTTATCACATTTGTGTCCCAAATGCATTGGAATGCTTTTATACCGCAGATGTGTCGAGAGATTGTGATGATTTGGCACAGATGTTGGACATTTAGTGCTCAACGGATGCTTTTGCAGGATTGCAAGGTTTGCTGACGTTTGGAAAACATGCCTAAACAAGGACATAAATAGGAATTTATCACATTTGCTGTATGTAGAGCGTATGGAGAATGTAGCGTGAAGGATAATGTATATACAGTGCACTGTGCAAACATTTTAGGCAGGTGTGAAAAAATATGCTGTAAACAAAGAATGCTTTCAAAAATGGAAGTGTTAATGATTTACTTTCATCAATGAATGAAATGCTGTGAATGAACAAAATCTAAATCAAATCAATATTTGGTGTGAACACGCTTCGCCTTCAAAACAGCAGTAATACTCCTAGGTACTCTTACACACAGTGTTTATGAAGGAACTCGGCTGGTTGTGTGTTCCATCTTGGAGAAGTAAACACAGATCTTCTGTGGATGTCGACGTTCTCACATCCTTCTGTCTCACACACACTCCATGATGTAGAGATCAGGACTCTGTGGGGGTCGTGACATCACTTCTACTACTTCTACTTCTTCTAAAGGTAGTAACAACAAATATTGATTTGAGATTTAGATTTTTCTTTTGTTCGCTCACATGGCATTTTGGAAATTGCTAGAAAATAAACAAATAAACAATCATTATTTCAATTTATGAAAGCATTCTTTGTTTGCAGCATTTTTCCACACCTGCCTAAAACTTTTGCACAGTACTGTATCTATATCTATCTATCTATCTATCTATCTATCTATCTATCTATCTATCTATATATATATATATATATATATAATATATATATATATATAGAGAGAGAGAGAGAGAGAGAGAGAGACAGAGAGAGAGAAGGGGCACAGTGGCTTAGTGGTTAGCACGTTCGCCTCACACCTCCAGGGTCCAGGTTCGATTCCTGTCTCAGCCATGTTCTCCCCGTGCCTCAGGGGTTTTTTTTTTTCTCCGGGTTCTCCGGTTTCCTCCTCCCCGGGTCCAAAAAAAAACATGTACGGTAGGTTGATTGTCCCTAGTGTATGAATGTGTGTGTGCGTGTGATTGTGAGTGTGTGTGTGTGTGTGTGTGTGTGCCCTGCGATGGGTTGGCATTCCATCCAGGGTGTATCCTGCCTTAATGCCCATAGACGCCTGAGATAGACCAGACACAGACTCCCCGTGACCCGAGGGAAGATCGGATAAAGCGGTATAGAAGATGAATGAATGAATGAATATATATTGAGATTCAAGTTCTGTTTCATGTCCACTTGGCCATGTACAAAATAAACAGCAGATACATATATTTCAGAACGCAACTAGGCAAAGATTTCTTCACAGTTATTTTGGATGTATTATAGCAATGTGGTAAAAGTGGAAGAGCTGTCCAAGTTTATTCGTGTCCCATGTTAATCTTCCCTTTCAGCATTCATCTCATTATCATTCCTAAAGTCTTTCACTGATAACACACTGACATGGACAATAAATTGCAATACTTTAATCTCCATAAGCCAATCTCAGGTGAGGGAAAAAAAAGGGGGAAAAAATAAAGACTCATCTTTAGGACACATGTGCCATAAAGGGTTTTAAGCTCCACTGTAGTCCACACCCTTCTCTGACCAGCAAGTGAGATGTACTTTCAACAGTGCCTGGGATGGATGAATTCCATCCTTTCATCCTTCAAGAAAAAATCATTTGGAATTTCTGTCAGTCCTCCCTCGGTTTTTTTTTTTCCCTGATGATATGCTCCAAAAGGCCTGCAGACATCAGTGAGTGATGTTAGCTTGTGTTTTGTGTCTACTTGCTGATGCTTTTTTAATCATGCACACATGGAGCCAAGCTATGCTCTGGGAGGGATCTGGGACGATGTGACACTTTCACCCATACCGCTCAGTATTTAAAAATGCAAATGATTTTAGTTTCCACCAACTCACTTTTTTTTTTTTTTTTTTACATCTGTGTCATCAGTTTTTCAGTAATGATATTAATAATGTGAGGTGTTGAGTGGCGGCTTTCAGATATTAGTTCTGCCTCATTATCTTATTGGAATGATACCAGTTTTCTTTCAAATTGAACGCATTTATGACAGTGATTAATAGGTACCTCTTTATTGGGGCCCCTTTTAGGGATGTAATTCAATATGAATATATTATACAGAAGGAATGATATATGTTTTAAACAGATAAAGATATAGATATGAATAGAAGGCTCACCATTCAGAGTTTTCGTTTTCTTTCTTTCTTTCTTTCCTTTTTTTTGTTTTAAGAAAGCTTCCAAAAATGTTGACCGAACACCTGGTTTCTGTGCATTCCATAGGGATCAAGAATAAAGTCAAGAAAACAGAAGGTGTTTCCTTTCACGGGTAGGAGCAAGCATGAAGCAAAGCAAAAACATTCGGTCCCTAAGCTGGTAGTTGTTGTACAAAATTTATAATATATTTCTTTGAATGCAGTAGAATAAAATGAGACCCCAAAGTGTTCCAACATGACTGTGCCCCTGTGCACAAAACAAACTGTATATATAGAGATATATATATATATATATATATATATATATATATATATATATATATATATATATATATAGATATATATATCTATATATATATATATATATAGATATATATATATATAAAACGTGCTACCACCCACTAAACCACTGTGCCCTCTATCTATCTATCTATCTATCTATCTATCTATCTATCTATATCTATATATATATATATATATAGTATATATATATATATATATTATATATATATATATATATATATATAGATAGATAGATAGATAGAGGGCACAGTGGTTTAGTGGTTAGCACGTTCGCCTCACACCACCAGGGTCCAGGTTCGATTCCCGTCTTGGCCTTGTGTGTGTAGAGTTTGCATGTTCTCCCTGTGCTTCAGGGTTTTTTTTTTCTCCGGGTTCTCCGGTTTCCTCCCGGTCCAAAAACATGCACGGTAGGTTGATTGGCACCTTGGAAAATTGTCCCTAGTGTATGAATGTGTGTGTGTGTGTGTGTGTGTGTGTGTGTGTGTGTATCCTGCGATGGGTTGGCATTCCATCCAGGGTGTATCCTGCCTTAATGCCCATAGACGCCTGAGATAGGCACAGACTCCCCGTGACCCGAGTGAAGATGGGATATAGCGGTAGATGAATGAATGAATGAATGAATGAATATATATATAGATTGAATGGAATTTTTGGAATAAAGTGGAATGCTGACTGCAGGCCTCCTCCCTTCACTTATATCAGTACTTGATTTGAGCACCATTCCCCACAAAAATCATTCAACATTTAGTGGAACATCTTCCCAAAAGAGTGAACAGCATGACTGAATGTGGAATGGAATGCCCAAAAAGCACTTACGAAACTTATGGTCCGGTGTTTTCAAAGAATGGTCCATATAGTGTACCCTCTACAAAGAGTCTACAATTATAGCTCTATTGGCTTTCACTTAAGATACGGATAGACAAATACTATTATGCAGGTAATGAGTCACTTATTGTTTTGATCTGTGATTTGCTAAGCTTTCAGAAGGATTCCAGTCCTCACATTTATCCTCCACTGCTTCTTAGTATTTAAAGTCAGATCTGTCAAAACATACAAGTACTTGCATCTGTAAAATAAATGTCTGAGGACCACCCGACTGCTGCGCTTGATCTTAGGGTAGAAACAGTCACAGTGTTTTCCATTTGCCTCTGCGGATCAGAGTCCCTGGGTCTGCTCTCAGGATCACACCGTGTCCTTATAAGGCAAAAGCCTGGAGACCTGGTGCTCTTCATTCATAGTTATCCAGTGACCTTACGTATGTGCTTATAGCTTTTGTGTCTCTGGATCATCTGTAACAAGGAAATATTCCATCATTTAACCACAATGCCTGTCGTTATAGTTCAAAGTATAAACATGCAAGCGCAGTTTTGTATTTAGTGTACTGTTTCAGGCACCGAATGCACACTGTGAACAATGCTCTGTTTTTACATGCAGTAATCGTAAAGATTTTTATACGTTTCTATATTGCATTGCAGGGGCACGGTGGCTTAGTGGTTAGCACATTCGCCTCACACCGCCAGGGTCCAGGTTCGATTCCCGTCTCGGCCATGTGTGTGTGGAGTTTGTGCATGTACAGGGAGGTGGTGGCTTAGTGGTAAGGTGTTTTGGCCTCTGGACCAGATCACAGATCACAGGTTCAAACCCCACAACCAACAAGCTATCACTAGTGGGCCCTTGAGCAAGGCCCTTAACCCTCAATTGCTCAGTTGTAAGCTCAAAAGCTGGATAAGGGCGCCAAATGCCAATGTAAATGTGCCGCAAATGTTCTCTGCCCGTGCCTCAAGGAGGTTTTTCTCCGGGTTCTCCGGTTTCCTCCCGGTCCAAAAACATGCACGGTAGGTTGATTGGAACCTTGGAAAATTGTCCCTAGTGTATGAATGTGTGTGAATGTGTGTGTGTGCCCTGTGATGGGTTGGCATTCCATCCAGGGTGTATCCTGCCTTAATGCCCATAGACACCTGAGATAGACACAGACTCCCCGTGACCCGAGGGAAGATCGGATAAAGCGGTAGAAGATGAATGAATGAATGAATATTGCATTGCATTTTTAATTAAATTTTTTAAACTATATATATATATATATATATATATATATATATATATATATATATATATATATATATATATATATATATATATATATATATATCTATATCATATAGTTCTCATCAAAGGGAATCTTGTGTACACTATAATTCCTTTGCAGGAGAAATATGTATTTAAACACCCATAACGTTGTTAACCTGGAGTTTTAAGGTTAATCAGACTGGTAGAGGTAATGGTACTTTTTCATGTCGCCATGTGACTGGCTCTGTAAACAAGCACTCAGAGGTAGAGAACAGTATCCTTATTCAAAAGTGGACTGCTCAGTCAGCTCAGTCTCTGCAGATGCTCCAACAGTTTTGGTCTTTTTTTTTAATGCGTAAGAGCTATTAGCTATATATGCAACTCCATTCATTAAATATACTTATATAGTTCCTATTTTTGTTGTTTTATTTGATTTTATTTTTCCAAATAAAAGTATATTTTCAATTTAAGACTTCAAAAAGGTTCAGTTGTATTACATTTATATATACCAATTATAGAAAGACACACAGTTTGGGGGTGCCAGAGTATTCAAAATCACTTACCAAGAGTATTTGGGCATCATGATTGCATTAGCACCAGGCTAAATAGTGTGTTTCCACAGTAACTGCATTGGCTAGCCTTAATTGTCCTATCCCACAGTCGTGTCCCCGTCAATTTGGATGATGTATAGTTTATTGTGCCACTTTTTAGGAAAAACACACATCCATCAGGCCTAATAAGATGACCATTTTGCTTTTGACCACAAACACTCTATACAAAACATCTCACTAATACAGCCTTGGTTAGAATGTATACCACTATCACTAATAGTATTGGTGGTGGTGGTGTTAATAATGCTAATTGTAGTAATATGGCAGTAATGTAGTTTTATCCTGAGTTCAGGTCTCTGTGTTTGACTTGGGTTTCCTCTGGGTTCTCTGGTTTTCTCATACTCAATCATTAGATATAGATTCGTTGTACTAAATTATCCCTTCTGATAAAGGCTTGTATGAGTAGTGTCCTTCTGACTTACACCCTGGTTTAGTGGAATAATAGGACCCTGACAAGGACCAAGTGGTTAATGCAGCTAAACATTAGATAGTAGTCATAGAGGTTACGATTTTGAGATTTGGCCTGTTTTACATAATCTAAAGTAGACTGAATTAAAAACAAAACAAAAAAACAACCCACATTCAGATTCCGTTCATACTAGAATCGGTCTCTTGCAAAAGAACCTTGTTAACTATAAATTCTCTTCCATAGTAGAGGTGAAATGTATGTGTGAAATGTCCCCTTTTCAGTTAATCAGATACTAATTCAGTTGACTCTCAGTCATTCGCTGAAGTGGGAAGAGAAACAGGCTGTAAGAAATCTAATTGTAAACCTGAGTGTGCAAAGGTCACAGTAGGCTGTGGAGAAACGCATAATGAGACACTCAGATTATACGAAAGCTAATCAAGTTATCAATTAGCTTTGGACATGACATGACGTGCGAAAGCAGGAAAAAAAAACACAGTAAATATATTCTTTTCAGGCACTGGAACGCAGTAATCTTTCTTTAAATCTATGGAAATGCATATTTATTTTACCTGAACGAAATAAATATTTTGTTTATATTATAATGCTATAGAACTCTTGTAAATGTAAACTTTCCAGTTACAAAAAAAACTTTTTTATTGAATCTGACTGACCTTCCTGTCACTTTGGTCACATTCCACAGTTTTAACACCTCCCCTGGATAGCATTCAGCTGATCAGACATGGATTGGCCAGTTCCTGAAAATGAAAGGTCACTTCTTGGCAAGCGTGTGTGGCTGGTAAAAGGCACGCAATGGTGCCCCAGGGGTGATTGGGTAATTACTCGAGAGTCATGAAGGGCAAATGGAATGTTTACTCTACCCTGGGGTCACCCCGGTGATGGGCACGCTCTCCCAGGCCCAACAGGATTTGCATTGGGTCCACTTTGTTTTGTTTGTCGCCTTTTAAAAGCCAATTACCCTCTTGCAGAGGCAAGTTTACACACAACATTTGCTATGGATTTACAATGTATTGGTTGAATTGCATGAGCGAAAACAAAACAACAAAGCCACTTCATATACAATCGAAGGACGCCATTGTGTGCACATTGTGTTGTTATAACAGCAACTGATGGACTAAAAGAGATTAGATTAGAGGATACTTTTTAGTTCTCACATTTTCTCAGAGTAAGAACTAAGTATAAAAACTAGGGCTGATTCAAATATTTAATAATAATGAATCAAATAATTCGCATGAGATGAGTAAATTAATCACAACTTCATTGCACATTTTTAATGGATTAACCTTAAATGAATACTTTTTATATTCATTTTAATAGTTTTTAATACTCTAATCAATAGGAGCATGGACAAATATAGATGCTCTATACAAATGAGTGTTTTTTTTTATTAGTGAAACCAAATTATAAATCGAGCATGATGATAAAATATTATAGTTAATGGTTTTAAGTAATTATGGTGTTTTAAATTACACAAATCATCAGGACAATATTTTTTTAATTACCAGATGTGTGCCTGATGGCAGATTCTGAGGCTTGATTTTATACTTGGACATTCATTCATTCATTCATTCATTTTCTACCGCTTTATCCGATCTTCCCTCGGGTCACGGGGAGTCTGTGCCTATCTCAGGCGTCTATGGGCATTAAGGCAGGATACACCCTGGATGGAATGCCAACCCATCGCAGGGCACACACATATTCACACACACATTCACACTACTACACTAGGGACAATTTTCCAAGGTGCCAATCAACAACCTACCGTGCATGTTTTTTGGACCGGGGGGGGGGAAATCCGGAGACCCGGAAAAACCCGGAGAAAAACCCCCTGAGGCACAGGGAGAACATGCAAACTCCACACACACATGACCGAGACGGGAATCGAACCCGGATCCTGGCGGTGTGAGGCGAACGTGCTAACCACTACGCCACCGTGCCCCTATACTTGGACAACCAGATATTATTTAAATATTTAAAATTATTTTCCGGTCAAGTATATTTATTTATTTAATTTCTTTCATATCTGAGTAAAGAAGTGATTCATTTGTATATTTATTTATTTCGATTTTCAATGAAAACAGAAATGCGCAATGAACTAATAACGCGTTAATAAAACGACTGCCGACTGCCAACTGCCGTTTACAATAATGCCTTAATCTTGATAGCCCTGATAAGAACATGAAGTTCTCTCTATTCTTACTTCTCATTCTCAATAATCACTTGTATGTATTATAACTCCTAAAGATATTTACTATTCAAAATGACTTTCAAATCCCGGCCAATGTAAAAGTATAGCGGAGAAGTCGAACCTTAAACACATGAACTGTTTTCAACTTATTTAACTATTTATCTTTATTTTAAAACAAACCTTTGAATAGTTTTCACTCTGCCTTAAAATATTACGCATATCCACATTTGTCACACGTCATTTCTCATTGTGACTTACTTTTACATTTATGGAATGTGGCAGATCCCCTCAACCAGAACGACTTATAAAGTGCTTTGAAGTTCTCCATCAATAATTCTATATGAATGCTTGTTCATGAGGACACAGACTAAGAACAGCTGAGATTTGTCGAAAATGGAAAATGGTATTTAATGTAAAGAAATGTAAAGAACCATAAAGTGAAAGATTGTTGCACAGCATCAGTGCTCTTACAGAGAAGAGTCTGGAAGCATGTTTCTTGTACCTCTGAGAGATGGTGGGACCAGTTGAGGAGAAGTAAATATGTGTGTGTGGAGTTTGCATGTTCTCCCCGTGCCTCAGGGGGTTTTTCTCCGGGTTCTCCGGTTTCCTCCCCCGGTCCAAAAACAAGCACGGTAGGTTGATTGGCACCCTTGGAAAATTGTCCCTAGTGTATGAATGTGTGTGTGTGTGAGTGTGTGTCCTGCAATGGGTTGGCATTCCACCATCCAGGGTGTATCCTGCCTTAATGCCCATAGATGTCTGAGATAGACACAGACTCCCCGTAACCCGAGGGAAGATCGGATAAAGCAGTAGAAGATGAATTAATGAATGAATATTATATATATATATATATGTGTGTGTGTGTGTGTGTGAATGTGTGTGTGTGTGTGTGTGTGATTATATATATATATATATATATATATATATATGTGTGTGTTTAGTGCTGTGTTTATTTGTGTGTTTATTTATATTATACATCTTTCGCTGTCTTTTACATTTTCATACACTATCATTTCAGTTTCAGTATAAATAGACTCAGTACATAGTTGTATACAAATCTACACTCCTAAAAGTACTAAAAAACACACATTACAATATTTTTTCTTTCTTGTTCTCTCATGGTCACTTAAAATTGTGATTGTGAGTTGTTTCCTCCTGGTCAGTGCTTCATTTTTCTGTGTATTTCGTAGAAAACAAGCAGCAACATGATGGATCATCGCATTTGCTTTTACTTTGATCAGTTGAACTGAAATAACTCTATCTGTCACTGATTGACATCTTACACAGAAGTGTCTGACACTTCAGAAGGAGGCTGGCAGGTTTATCACTGAGGAACAATATAGGAACCCCCTTCACATGCAGTCAATTTCATTGGCAGCTAATTTTGATGGTCCGGGACGTCTGCATGAAAACCGAGTCATGATAATGAGAAACCAACATCCGGTACTTTACGATAACATGAAAAACACTTTTGTTATGTCAAGATCATGAGAAAATTGTGTTGTGATCGTGAGAAACATGTTCTCCAGAAAACTAGTATAATGCATGTAAAAATAAGACTGGACTATATCATTGCTCACATCATTGGTTTAATGGGCACTTGCTTTCAAACAACAACAAAAAAGCTGGAACAAATTGAATAAGTGTAACAGGGGTTTCATCTGGACGCTCTTCTTAAAGCCTGATGTATGTGTATAATGATGAGAATATGTTTTTCATCGAGACTACAAAGCGTAAGACCATAAGTCGCTCTCAGTCCGGGCATCTGCGACATGCTGTAAATGTAAACGCTCAAAGTGCTTTCTTTTGAACATTTTTAAGAGTACAAACTTTCACCATAAGGACAACCAGGTGTTTACAAGGTGACAAATATGACAAACAACCAAAAAAAGCAAGCCTAATTTCTAAAACCAGATCCCTTTCGTATAGATGCCGTTTATGTTTTAAAGCACGACGTCAAACTTTCATATGTGCGCCGGATTAATCTGAACCTTGTGAATTCATCCATGGTGATGTCATTGCTTTACATGAGATGTGCTCTCTGAAGAACCGTCTGAGTAAATGAGAAAAATATGGGTGCGCGAGAGGAGTCACGATCCCGCCGCTGAGACTTATGAATCTTATCTTGTTTATGGAGGAGATGGAAGCTCGGGGGTGATACGGAATCGAATTCTGTTTCTGTAAGGGTTCACTAGTTGAAAGCTGTGCTTGTTCAGAAAGAGAGGAAGATTGATGGAAGGATAGCACCGCCTGCTCTGACAACAAAGTGCCCGTGGGCCTTCATTTCCACACTGGTTCGAGGGGCGAGGGTGGACACATCCGCCGGATACAAAGCTGTGAATGCTATCTACATCTGACCGCGGGGACGTAATAGATTTCTCGTAATAGACTCTTGGCAGAAACCTAGCGTGAACTTGCGCGTACATAATAATAAGGAAAAAATAGTGGACTTCGTTTCCTAATCGTACTAATGGTGGGAAAGATTTAAGAGGTAGCCTATAGGTTTGAACGCCGTCATGCTATTGAACGGGAGTGAGCAGGTCTGCAGCAGAAGGAGTGCTTGGCAGTGAGAGCGAGCCTAAATGGGTGACCTCATTCGACTAGCTGCAACTCATCTCTGTGGAATGGTGCGTGCTGCTGGAACGCTCTCTCCATACGGGCAGAGACTGGGATACCACATATTCTCATGCTGGTCTGGAGATCGTGATCAGCACGGTACAGGTCGCAGCCTCAAATTTCCTTTTGCTCGGAGGACGGCTATCAGATGTCACAAAGAAGCGTGGCTAACAGGACTCCGCGAGAACACTTCACGTACTCCACTGTTACTTTCAGCAAAGTTGACATGAAACTCCAAAAAATGAAATGCTGTGATTTAAGGACGCGACGATGCCTTTGTAATTTAACCCTGTCTGTTCTCTTTCATGGACTCTTGTAGATTTCAAATGAGCAGAGTTTTAAACATGTAGACTTTCAATCCGACCGGATATTATTGGTCAGACTGTGCCTTTAAAAAATGATTTCCCTCATAAGCATAATCATTTTTATTACATTACAGATCGCAATGATGCTTCCTTTACCGCATGGCACAGATTTATTTTTTATTTTTTAAAAGCCAGATTAAGATCTTGGTACCGCACCTGGACACAACTCAAATATACCCGAGCTTGTCAAACACACGTTGGCTCAAATAAGCACGGGACACAAAAGACATGTTGAGCGAACAGTATTGGCTGATCACAATATGTAATTTGTCCTGCTTTTACGTCAAAAAAAGGGAGGATAAATTCTTGTACATCTAACAAAAACCTCAGGGTATCAAATGAACATATTTCTTCCAGGTGTGCCTGTGAGGGAAAGGCTAGATAGCAAGAGAGACTCAAAGAAAGAATCATTTTCTCTCTCTCTCTCTCTCTCTCTCTCTCTCTGTGGAGCGCTAGTGCTTGGGAACACACTTTTTCTGTGCATAAAGTGGAAGAGGGGGGAATGAAAACAACATGGAATGAATGGTGCGCTTTAGAGACCAGCGTGAAGAGAGCTGAGCCAGAGGCTAGGTCTAATCCACACAGAGCCTCAAGAACAGACACACACACACACACACACACAAACTGGATGTCTCTCCTGAAAGCACTGTTGTATAACAAAGTATATGTGACCAAGCTTCATTTACCCGACATTGAAATACACTAATGATCGTCATTTATTAACGCCACGATTCCCTGTCAAGTAAAGCTGACAATGACGAAAGCTGTGTCTCCGATTGTGCAAATATCATTTCGCAAAGCAAAATAATGAAAGGAACGCACAGATCCACTCTAAATACAATGACCTAACGTGATTTTCACACTTGATTAGGTTCCAGAAGCTTTACCCGGTTCTCACGGGAGTAGGTTCAATGAAAGAACTTTTTTTTTTTTAATTTTAATTCAAATGCAAGCTGACATGGCTCATTGCAGCCGTCAAGACTGCAGTCCATAAAGCTGCTCTTGGATTCCCGAGCAAAACAGCACCACTGCTCCTCTCTGCCATGACCTAAATACATGGCCGCACCTACGCATGCTAGAAACAAGAGCTCCTCGGAGTGCATTTCTGCACAACATATGCTCTGAGTGGAACCATATGAGGCTGCCTCTTTCAGCACGAAGATCAAACTTAACTGTGTTCCAGCCCTTGTTCAGACACACGATGTGAAATACAACTCAGAAAATGAATGCAATATGTAGCGCTGGGACTCGGGGTTGAATCTCAGTTCTACCTTGTGCTGTCTACAGCCAGGCATTTGCTTAAAACCAAATGATTCAAACAGATACCAAGAGGAAAAGATCTGCTGAATTTGCCTTTTGACTACTGGACAAAAAATGTATTTCTTTTTTTACATAGTCTGTGTATAGAAGAAAAAAAATGTGCAGGTTGACATACATAAAGATCGAGTCAATAAGATATTTTACACCACCATACGAGTTCCTGTTTTGACATTCATCATGTTGGGAAGAAGTCGTGCAGCACCTATGCTCGGTGGTATTTTAATATGAGGCATCCACATCAGTGGAGAGAGAGAGACCACAGACGTCTGCTCTGTTTACATACTTGTGAAGCCACTGACAGATTCCCGTCAGAAGATCTGGGAGTAAAGCAGCTTTGTTGGCGCGGCTACAGCTTGCCCTCAGGAATCGAGCCCTACGTGCTTGCATGAAACCCTGAGATGCCTGCTGATCCCCCAGAGGCTCTTCTACAGAATTGCCAGAGGAGCATGATTTCAGATGTACAGTACCACTTACAGGGATGTTATAGTTCTCAAGTCTTCTCTTTGTTCATTTGCAGTTAAAAAACGGACTTTTAAAATAGTAGATATATTACATATATATTACAGGGGCACGTTGGTTTAGTGGTTAGCATGTTCGCCTCACACCGCGGGTTCGATTCCCGTCTCGGCCATGTGTGTGTGGAGTTTGCATGTTCTCCCCGTGCCTCAGGGGTTTTTCTCCGGGTTCTCCGGTTTCCTCCCCGGTCCAAAAAAACATGCACGGTAGTTTGATTGGCACCTTGGAAAATTGTCCCTAGTGTGTGTATTTGTGTGTGTGTGTGTGTGTGTGTGTATGTGTGCGTATCCTGTGATGGGTTGGCATTCCATCCAGGGTGTATCCTGCCTTAATGCCCATAGACGCTTGAGATAGGCACAGACTCCCCGTGACCCGAGGGAAGATCGGATAAAGCGATAGAAGATGAATGAATGAATATTACAGATATATAGACCATAGTAGATATTATTACATCGATTTTGAGACACTCAAGAATGAGGAAAGAAAAGAGCACAATAAACATTTACATAGCTCATCACCAGATACACACAGTACTGTGCAAAGGTTTTAAGCAGGTGTGAAAAAATGCTGTAAACAAAGAATCAATGAACAAAATGCAGTGAATGAATAAAGAGAAATCTAAATCAGATCAGTATTTGGTGTGAACACGCTTCCCATTCAAAACAGCAGCAACACTTCTAGGTACACTTACACACAGTGTTTAAGAAGGAACTCGGCTGGTTGTTTGTTCCATCTTGGAGAAGTAAAGATGTCGACATTCTCACATCCTTCTGTCTCTTCATGTAAATCCCACACACACTCCATGATGTTGAGATCGGGGCTCTGTGCGGGTCGTGACATCACTTCCTCTACTTCTACTTCTTCAAAAGGTAGTAAAATAGATTTTTTTTCTTTTATTAATATTTATTATTATTATTATTATTATTTATTTTATTATTATTTATATTTCTGAAAGCATTCTCTGTTTACATCACTTTTTCACACCTGCCTAAAACTTTTGCACACTACTGTACATAATGTCAATGTGTAAGCCTGCTATAGACGACCATAATCTCATCTGAAAGTTGGTATTCTGTACCATAATGATTCCTGCTGATAGTGGTGGTATTTAACTCTACTTTCTTTCCTCTCTCTCTTCCTGATTCTCCTGATAGTGGTGGTATTTACTCTCTTTCTCTCTCTCTCTCCGAATCTCTCTCTCTCTCTCTCTCTCTCTCTCTCTCTCTCTCTCTCTATCTCTCTCTGTCTAGCTGTTTAGATGTAGATAATGGACATAGTTACCTAGAAGAGTCATTGCTAATTGTTTTGAAGGACAGTATCTCTGCTGTATATTCTTTATAATATACATATATCAGTAGTAGAGTGAAGTATTGCTAAATGTGACTAATATCTGCTGGAACTTTTAAGTATTGTCCAGGAGAAATCAAAAATATATGTAATAATATTAGGACTGTCAAAGTTTACACGTTAATAACCGTTAAAAATAACCAAAAATTCACTTTACTGGAAGTAATTTTATTAACACGTGATTAACAGGCATTATTATGTGAGTGACCTGCTTCTTCACTCTGTGTTGTGTTGGTGAATAAACGAGACCAGGACAACAAAGACACTCGACACTAAACGATCATTTCAGGATTGATCTTTCCTCAGCTTAACGCGAGCGCTTACTGCTTGTAATGTTAGGATGGAATATAAAAGAGGAGATAGATGTGTTTTATTAACAAGAAACACAAATTCCCAGAATTAAACCTACTAGCTGCGCATTCACAACGGGTATCAACTACTCACTATATTACCGTATGGAACCTAAACATATCACCAGTTATATTTATATGGAAAACAAAATTCAACAACAAACCGAGACAATATGGAAAGCAACCAAAACCGGAACATAATTTTTAAAGGAAGCAGCGTACCATATTTAACACACATTAAAACAAATTGACACTGAAATGAACACGAGATTAATATTAAAATAATAATTTCCAATTTGAAAGAATCATTAAATAATTAAAATGTTATTAACGGAACAGATTTTGAGGGAAATTTATATATTTATAACATCTGTTACAATTCCAGCACTAGAAATCTAAAGTATTCATTTATGTACATGTGTGAATAAAAATGCTACAAACGCTAAAATAAATGCTAAAATAAAATAGAAACATTACATCACGTGAAGCTTCTCAATTGGCTATTAAGATTCGGTATATGTATATGTATTAATAGTTTCCATGATGATGTCATCATAATTCCTTAAAACTTGGACTGTTTCTTTTCCATGATTTTTATGCAATGCAAAATTTTGGTGGTCTTTGCTGATTTAAGTTATTTTAGGAAAAAGATAAGCTCCTGTGCACACGACCACTCAAGACAGGAATGTACGTTCTCGAATGCTTTCGAGACATGGCTGCTTATTAGCCTACATGACACACTAAAAGCATGGAAAAGCTCCTTGTCATTACTCAGAGGTGACATTCAATTTGTCATCGTCACATCCTCATCCATGTAGAAAACACCCACAGCTGCCCCCTATTCAAATTCAGCAGATCTGTCTTCAATGCTAAAGGAGGAGGAGAGTGGGGAAGGGGTGTTGTTTTTAGCATACAAGATCCTCCATGTCTCTGCAAGGAGCTTTTATAAGCCATTTGGTGTAATATGGTTGGCCTGAGTCTTATAATCCTAGAACATTTGTTTCTTTGTTTTTCTCTCTCTCTCTCTCTCTCTCTCTCTTTTTCCTCCCACTTTGAAAGCGTAGATGTCAGCACCAGTATCACGGCTTTCAACTATTAAACTTTCAACACCTGAACAGCCTGAATATTCTAAACATTATTCACATCGTGGAAAGGATAGATGTGATACTTTTGCCAGCAATAAATTGTTTGTTTTAATTGAAACAAATCTGATAAAGTGTTGATGGTATTACGTTAGGCTGATTCAGGTCCAACACATATTACACAGTCAATTTTGGCTCTGGATCCTTTCCAACATCCCTTATAAAAAGGGACCTTGTGTAAAGTGCCTGATCTCACTGAACCCACTGGCTGGGTTATGTATATGTCAGGATTTTACTCAGCACTTTTTTTAGACAGTTAACACAATATAACTTCTAGTTTTATGTTTAAATCTAGTGTTTGGTTTAATATTTCTACCCAAATTCATGCATGGATTTTCCCCCTTTTCCTGCTGATGTATATGTTTTACATGTGGAATAGGTTTTTAGTTGCCTGTTAAATCAGACCTATTATGTCAATAAGCATCACTTTTATAACATTGCTTAAAAATCACTCCGTTTTTGGTATCAAATGTTAACTCCTTTAAACCAACTCTAACCACCAAAGATAGCTACAGCCAACTAAATACAAAGCATTGCTAATCAAGATCTCATGATTTAAGCTTGGTAAAGTGATATACATGAGGTCTCTGCCAACATTAAGGGTTTCGTATCACATGCTGCGTCAGGACCAAACTGTCTTCCAATAACTAAAGCACACTCCTTTAACATCAGCATGCAAATTGTGAAAAATCCCACTTGAGAATCATTGAATGGAGAGGAAGGCCTGCATCAACACCTAACACCTACCTACCTGCCCAGATGTTTAAACCCCCCCCCCCCAAGTAGTTTCACCCCGTGACCATTTCAGTCTCATGACGTTAAATGTGTGGGTCACACACCGTGATTAAAGAATGCGGGATTTTCCCCTCGTCAGCTTGTCAAGTGGATAATTGAAAGATCTCTACTCTGATAGAAATGCATTGTCCTTTGTTTGGTAGGTTTATGTTTCTTTTCAGATTTATTTTAACTCATAATTATAAATGACGTTGTGTCAAACAATACAACTACTATTTATTACAAATATAATACATGTTTAATAAAAAAATTTTTAGGTGTTATAAAAGCAATTTTCCAAAAAAATTATAATTAAAATTTAATTTTCAATAAAATATTTACCGGTATTTAAAATAATAAAAATAATAACATATATATAAAATAAAATTTCTATTTATTTATAAAATATTTATTTACAGCTGTTTTGTATATTTTGACAGGGTAATTATAGAAACACAATATCTATGGGCTAAAAATGTAACAATATAGGTCAGATAAATGAATGTGTGGCCATGTGAGTTGCTCTAGCACTGTATTATAGAATTGATTTGGATTAGGTTACATTTATTTCAGATTCTATATAATGCAAGAATAAACAAATACAACAGCACAAAAGGGTCGGACACAGATACCACTCTGAATAACATTTCCAAATCTGCCCAATATAGCATTCAATATATTATCCCTATTGCTACTGTCTATTGTGGCCTTGAACATGGGCCACATTAAAGCTATGTAGTGTGAAAAACAGACAGTTTAGTCACACCAGACCATTCTGCGTGCTATTTTCACTACAACCGCAGTTCTAATCGCCAGCCCATTATTCTACTGACAAGCTCTATCCCACATGATGGAAGCCCCTCTCAAAAGAGTTTTAGTGACTGATGGAGTGATCCCGAAAGGAAAGGAGGAGGGTAAGCTGGGTTAGACACAGCTGAGTGTCTCAAGTATTTTTCCCCCCAAAGGGATGCAATGTCCAAATGTCTATCCATCTCATACCACATTCATCCACCCTCCTTCAGCCAGTCATCCACCCTAATGCCAACATCTATTATAGCAGATTCAGGGACATCCCCTTTATAAGGTCTATTAGAGACTAAAATGGTATGTCTAAGATGACGGATGTACAGTTTAAGAAGAGAAAGACATCAGTTGACAGGATCCTATACATAAAATGTTATGCTACACCTCAAAGCTCTGACACCTTTTGTGCTACTTGGCAGGTCCCAGGGTTCCTGTAACACCTTTTAAATGACTGTCTGTAGCCACCAAAATCAAAAGTACCAGGTAATAGTGTTCCATTTCTAATTTATGAGCCCTTTGGGAAATTATACAATACTGACTAGAATACTGAATACTGTTTCATACAGCTATACAACTACATTCACACCATTGGACGTCGTCTTCGCGCCTTTGGAGATTACTTCAAAAAGAGCTCGGCCTTCACAGGACTTGATGAATTGCCTTAAGAGTGTAATGACTTCATATAAAACCACTCCATTCATCCAGTGAATGACTATTTCTGTTCGTCCCAGCATGCATCAAGTAAAAGCATTACATTTTCCATATACAGAAGGTGAATTTGAGCTTCCAATTTTCCCTCTACCCACTGCCAGGGATAGTGAGAATGACCGGGATACATTTGTGAGCATGTAAACATGCATACCAGTGTGGTGTTTATATCATTGCACTTCCTATAGCCCAAGGTCCATTATTCGTTTACATCTGGGAGGGATTTCCAAGCTGATTTGCTTAATTAGGTTTCAGTGGGTGCTAGATGCATTGGCAGGCCCAAAAGCAAGCAGTCCTGACACCATTTTTGTTTTGCATTTAAGGCATTCGGCAGACGCCTTTATCCAGAGCAACTTACATCTTACATCTTGAGGGTTAAAGGACTTTTCTCAAGGGCTTTGAAACTGTGATCCTCCAGTCCAGAGACCAATGCCTTAACCGCTGAGCTCCCACCTCTCTTTTATCTGTTATAAGGACAATGCACTGGACATTTTGACATTTTTATTGGTATTATATACCAGGGGTCGGCAACCTACAGAAAACACTGGGAGCCACAATGCCACTTTTGACATTTAAAATGAAACAACACTGTTTTTTGCCTTTATGCTATTTATAAACTAAACCATAACGTGTTGCATTTATGAAATCAATGAACGACTGAAGAGAAAAATAAATTGTATGTTATTTGAAGGTTTTGAATGAAACACTGGATGAATATTCACGTCCTTCTTATATTTATGAAAAACTTAAATTATCCGCTGGCAGCAAAATAGAAATGCCGTCCTCTTTCTGTGCCGTCAGCTGGAGCTAATATAAGGAGCTGAATAATAAAAGGACCATGAAAAAATGAAAAAAAATTTTGAAAAATAAAAAGAATATGAATATATGCAAAACAAATATATGCTGGAGGGTGTCGCATATTGACGGTTGTGACATCTATTAAGAGCAATAAAAATGTTTAACACGTTTTACTTAGATGTTACAATATTACCATAATCTTTACGTAATCATTACATTAAAAAAAAACAAATGAACGTAAATAAAAACATTTAAATTAAATACTCATTAATTATTATATAAATATAGATATATAAATATAGAAAAATAAATAAAACATTTTAAAAATCAGAACAAGTACAGTAAAGGGGGGCACAGTGGTTTAGTGGTTAGCACATTCACCTCACACCTCCAGGGTCGGGGTTCGATTCCCGTCTCGGCCATGTGTGTGTGGAGTTTGCATGTTCTCTTGGTGCCTCAGGGTTTTTCTCCGGGTTCTCCGGTTTCCTCCCGGTCCAAAAACATGAATGTGTGTGTGTGTGAATGTGAGTGTGTGTGTGTGTGCCCTGCGATGGGTTGGCATTCCATCCAGGGTGTATCCTGCCTTAATGCCCATAGACGCCTGAGATAGACACAGGCTCCCCGTGACCCGAGGGAAGATCAGATATAGCGGTAGAAGATGAATGAATGAATGAATGAACAAGTACACTATATAAATAACTCTATATGTATACATTATGTTTAATTAACAATAGCACATTGACATTCCTAGGCACTTTTTTAACATTATGCCCAGCCACAAACAAAATGTAAAAAGAAACAAAGCCAGACAGAATGATCACAATTACTCCACGTTCACATTGCTGTAAAGATTTCAGTTATTGTTACGGCTTTGCGGAGAAAACATTTGGTTCTGTTCTCCTGAAGTAGAACAGCGTGTACAGTACAGGACTGTATTCTTACCTCTTATGTTAACTGTAGTTTTTTTTTCCCTGGCTGAGCCAAAATAACCCGCTGGGAAAGGACACACTTCCTAATGACTGGCATGTCTGTCTACTGTAAGTACACGTCCTTGTCCATGCCAAAATTGCAACCTGCATAGCATCTCAGTTAAGGCTCATGAAATAGCATTTATAATTCCTCTGAACAGAAACTGCCACCCGGGGTCTCTTGAGAGCTGGAGTTCTGCTGTAGAGTCAGTTAAGGTCTCGCCTTATGAATCCATGCAGGATGTGGAACAGAAATGCTGTGATGCGTATGGTTATACAAATGAAAAAATAGCATTGGAGTTATATAACAATTTTCTTTAGCAAGGAGAGAATGCACGAGATCTGCATGTCGTTGGTTGCTGGTGACTCATGTGGCACAGAGCACCATGCCCAAGGACATGCCCTAATTTCATAGCTAATCGAATCACCTTGTAACATTCTGTGAAGTATTTTTGGGACTTTCAGGGTTAATGTGGTCCCTCTCTTGGGCATCAGTTTGATGGTCATCATTAGAGTCAGTGCTGGGGTGTGGCAGCTTCCAATGATAGTGTGGCATACATTATAATATAATTTATAACATGGCAATATTTAACAACACCAGGTTCTTGCAGGGGTATTATAAAGCTGTAAGAAACAATTAAAGATACTATATTACATAAAAGATAATATATTCGTTATAATAGGATATATGTATTATAATAAACCTAGTGCATAAATAACACTCATAAAACGTTCAAGGATCTTGATTTTATTACACCACTTTATTATGACAGTTTATTACATGTTTTTTTTTTTCTTTTTTTTGGGTAAGAGTTATCTCATCGTAGGAACATTTTCTCACTCTTTCTTGGAGAAACATCTTTACATCCACCAAAAACATTCCAATTTGATCTTGAGGGTTTAAATAAATGTCTAACATGACTTATCTGGAATCGAGTAAAGCCTGCCATTTTTAAAGGGGTGTGTAGACTTTTAATATCCATCGTATTTCGCTGTGGTTCGATGAACACAAGCAACAATCCAGCAGGAATTCTGCAAAAAAAAAAAAAAGTTCCAGTGAACTTTATGAAACTTTATGATAGCTTTATGAAAATAGCACTTAAATAATATAAACGATTTGTCTAAGGGTTTTTATTTGGAGCACCAGGCGAAATGAGAAGCTCGCCGACCTCCGTATTTATTAATATTAGATGAAATTCTTACTTGTAGGTAATGCAATAAGAACCCGACTCGCCTACGCGTGATTGGTCAATGTAAGGAGTCAGCTGTGGCAAAGCAAACCCCACATCTCATTAGCATAACCCCTGGAGACAGAATTACATAGAATTACATCAAAAAACAAATGTTCTGTTAATTTATTACTGAGGGTCATTTAATAAAAACATATAGCTCGGGTATATAATTACATATTTAAACTACGTTATCAGCCTGAAAGCCTTTAAAAGAAAACATCACCACACAAAATAAGGTTTCCAGGCTTTCTTATGACAAATTTAACCCCGTAAGTCCGTAGGATCCATTCTGTCGGCCTGCATTTCCACTTATTTTTATATTATTATTTTATTTATATTATTATTTTTTTTATTGCTGTCAATAGATGGAAATATTTAATTTATAATCTAACCAATTGTGACAAATGTTATAAATACATATAAATTCCATTCTCTCCATTTAATAAAATGATTAATTATTTTTATATGAATACTTTTGCTATTAATATGAATCTTTTTAATTAATTAATTAAATTCTATGTTTTAGTGCTGGGCGCAATGGCTTAGTGGTTATGACGTTCACCTCACATCGATTCCCGTCTCGGCCATGTGTGTGTGGAGTTTGCATGTTCTCCCCGTGCCTCAGGGTTTTTTTCTCCGGGTTCTCCGGTTTCCTCCCGGTCCAAAAACATTGGATATTTGCCCCTAGTGTATGAATGTGTGTGTGTGTGTGTGTGTGTGTGTGCACGTGCAGTGCGATGGGTTGGCATTCCATTCAGGGTGTAACCTGCCTTAATGCGCATAGACGCCTGAGATAGACACAGACTCCCCGTGACCCGAGGGAAGATCAGATAAAGCGGTAGAAGATGGATGAATGAATGAATGAATGAATGAATGATTTAGTGCTTGTTTTAATTGTTAAACATGTCACATGGCTCATTTAAAAATTCTGGTGTGAGTGGATGAACGTTGCTGAGTGTTTCTTGTTAATAAAACACATCTTTCGCCTCTTTTATATTGCCATCCTAACATCACCAGTGCTAAGCGCAGCTGAGGAAAGGTCGATGCTGAAATGATCTGGAAAGGCCACGGACTGAAGTTTCTTTATACGTTTGTTGGTTTTATCTGTCCGGAATGAAAAGTGCGCATAGAAGTCTTTGTTGTCCGGGTTTCGATCAATCACCAACACAACAGAGTGAAGGAACAGATCGCTCACAATGTAATTGTGTATTAATAAAATCAGTGCCATTATAGTGAATACGCAATTAATGTGTTAATTTTGACAGCCATAGTTTTCCCACATCTAATGAATACAAATAATAGCCTGTTCGTTTTTTGTTTCCCTCCAATAGGAAGTGGAAGTTATTGAGTCGCCTTCTATAGAGCTTTATAGAACACTTATGGGATGAATTGAAATGCTGAGTGAACTCCAGAGTGAGTAGGATTCTACACACAGCACACAGAATAGTCACTGTTAGGTTTATACCAGCACTATACACATGCAATTTACCAAATATTCTTGGTATCCTTGTTACCTGTTATCAGGGTGAATCTCAAACAGTCGCCACATCTGGTTGTTAAGGGATTAGGAGGCATCCTAATATCACGCCCAGGTCTAGGCAGATGGCTCTTGATTTGGGAGGTAGTGAGACATGTGCAACCTGCCCCCCCTCACCCCCCTCCACCCCCCCCCCCCCCCTCACCCCCAATCAGAACACAGGTCCTGTGGTGTGATGTATCGAGTCACATCTGCTCATTAGGCTTCAGCTGGTGAACTGGAGACTAGCGTTTGCAATTCCCAAAGTGAAAAGCTTGCATAGCTGTCTTGTGAGCTAGCCCAAACATTAGGGACTTGAAGTCTACACAGAACACTAATATGCCTTTGAAGTGCATGTTTACTTGTCCCGTAACCTTGATACTCACGCTAGTTTGGGGATCGATTATATTTCACCTAAATCATGTTTCAGAAGAGACTGCCAGAGAAAATGTACTGTTTATAAACTGATAGTTGGCTTTCTTGCCATATTTATGACCCTGTGTAATGCATTGGCTCAAAAGAATCTCCAGTGAACATGCTTTATGTGTCCCTGACATACTTTCCACCGTGTATGGTTGATCGCAGAAGTCAGGATGGTTCAGGGTGTGATTATTTGTTCTTGTAGAATGCTGTTTGAAATGATCTGGTAAATAACAACAACAACAAAAACCCCGGATATGGTGAGTCAATGGCCTGTTATAGGTTGCTTTGGATAGAAAGAGCAAATAAGATAAATAAGATAAACCTTCCTTATTCATCTAACAGTGGGGAAATTTCAAATGTATATGCTTTTGAACATCTTTGACAGAAAATATAAATGGATGATCAAATTTTCATCCATCCATCCATTCATCCATCCATCCATCTATCTATCTATCTATCTACCATAAAATGCTGCATGTTTGTCCAAAACCGAATAAATCTCTTTAAAATGGATGGCATATGGATAGTGTAAGTGTATCTCTTCTGTAATGACTTAAACACATGTGGGTCTGCTCTTAATACTGCTTAACTTTATGTGGAGTTTTGCCATTGGTTTACTGTCTTAGGATATTACGTACATTCACACACTCCAATGTTTATGGTAATTTTCTCACTCTGGTATTTTCTATCATTTATAATCACATTGATATCACCCAAATGAGGAGGGTCTCCCTTTTCAAGATTTTGTCCTTATTACATGTAAGGGAGTTTTTCCTTTGTACAATCTCCCCAGACTCACTCATCAGGGATAAACACACACACACACACACACACACACACACACACACACATCTTTTATATCTTTATATTAAAATAGCATTCTATAATTCTAACATTTAAGCTGCTTGAAACAGTGGGCATTGTGAAAAGCGTTATAGAAATAAATGAACTTACTATTCATTCATTCATCTTCTACCACTTTATCCGATCTTCACGGGGAGTCTGTGTCTATCTCAGGCGTCTATGGGCATTAAGGCAGGATAGACCCTGGATGGAATGCCAACCCATTGCAGGACACACATACTCACACTCACACACACACACACACACACACACACATTTATACACTAGGGACAATTTTCCAAGGTGCCATCTTCTACCGCTTTATCCAATCTGAAAGCGGTAGAAGACGGGGAGTCTGTGTCTATCTCAGGCGTCTATGGGCATTAAGGCAAGATACACCCTGGATGGAATGCCAACCCACGCAGAGCACACACACACACACACGAGATGGGAATCGAACCCGGACCCTGGCGATGTGAGGCGAACGTGCTAACCACTAAACCACTGTGCCCCCTGAACTTAATATGTCGTCTGTAAATATTAGTACTCAGTAGTGAGTTTAAGGAGCTCCTTGGCCCATGTAGTTATCCTTGGAGTGCATTAACTGGAACATCAGGACCATGTAGCTACATCAGGGGCATTTCTTTCATCCTCACTTGCCCAATATGTGAGGTGTGGATAGAGCCTTTATGGCATGAAGCCAAGCTGATGTCTTGGAAACATGGATATATTTTTCTCTTCACAATCCCATAGAAAGAAAGCCAACGTGACATTAGAATTTAAAAATAGAGTTTTTGTGCCCTGGAATAATTCCAGTTATTCTACCTTATTATGCATTATTCTACATAATGATTCTGCTGTGCAATACAGTCCTGTGTCCCTATTTGTTACAGGAAGTATTACTATGCTGGATTAAAGCTGCTGATGATTTTCTGTAGAGGCTTCATCCAGTCCAACATTCTAGAGGCACGTATTAAATTACAGCGCTGTACATAATTTGAACTAAAAGTATCCAGATGATTTTACGAGACAGGCACAGAAAAAGCTGCACGGTTCATGTTAAAGTGGTTTATGATTTTAATGTCAAACCCAGAAGCATTTTAGAGAATGAATTATTTCAACTTTTCCTTTTCAGAAGTTTGTGGTGTACACTATAGATATATTTCTCCTTTTCAAAATATACATACTCTTTCCACGTATGTGACATTTATTAGATACACACGTTTGGACTTCCACTGGTTTGTAGCCACGAGTATCATGCAGCACTTGACTGGTGTGCAGCTTGTCCTTCACTTTAACGGAATCACGCAATAAATGCACCACAGTAAAAGCTGCGTTTTCAGGAAGAACTTCTGACAAATCGGACACATGGTTTTACTTTTACTTTACCAAAAGGACAAAAGACACTCGAGCAGACCTGACTGTAGGCTCGCTACGCTGCTTAACTGCTAAATCTAGGCAAGATGAGGAATCTTAACTGGCTGCAAGGTTTCAGTGCTGCCCTGAAGAGTAGGAAATAAGGAGTGTCTCAGCACAGCAATCAGGATTAACAGCGGAAATACGGACGAGTCTGGGATAGACATGAAAGACGAGAGAAGCCCCCGAGACGGAAAGTAACTGCTGGAGAGTAGTCTAACATGCCAGTCAATATTTTCACACTGCAGAGACCACAACACAGGAGATCTGTTGTGACAACACGAGACATTTTGTTGAGAAAACACTTGTCAAAGTAAACTGTAAACCGTAGATGTCGGTGTTGTTTTTATGGCCATTCTAGAAAAGAATTACAATCCAAATGGGGCCTCCATTGATTTGGTTGTTTTTATAAGTTTTATAAGTTTGTTTTAGAAGATAATGATCTGGATACAATTTGAACTCTTAATTACCTCAATAATCAATCATTCATTAGTTTAGATGTGAATGAAATGTGTTTGTGTGTACATTAAGAGCACCACAATGACAACACACGTTTGGCGATACTTAGACAAAGAATAAAAATAAATAAATAAAAATAGACTGAATGTTAAACGCCAACTTTTGTTTGCTTTAATACATATAATGGATTAGTGCATTCTTCTAAAAATCTATCCAAAAAATAGTTTAATAGCCTTAAAAGCACTTAATGTGCCACCGTTTGCTTATTTACTTTTGCTGTGTAGGAAAAGTTTCAGAATTCTGCTGTAAAAAAAAAACAATAAAACACTGGGCTCATACATGCTCATATCACATGTAGGTGGATATAAGTGACGACTCGTTTATTTATGGTGCAAGCGTGACACAAACACGAAAACTATAACATGAACATGAAGGAAAAACAACAACCATTAATGTGACTTGATGAAGGCGAGACTTAATGCAGGTCTTATATAATCTGTAAATAGCAACAAGGTGCGCACATCATGTGACGTGGTGAAATTATTTATAGTAAACATAGTCAAGTGTCATTTATTGGCAAATTCAGATAGAACGGTACAAAGAAAGAAATTCATGAATGTAGACGTCAGTACGTAAGGATAAATTATTGATAATGAATGACATGTCGAATGTAAAATTCCAACACTCAATGTAACAACAGTGACTCTTACTTCTGTAAAAAGCTACCAGTACGTTTTTTAAAGGCCAAACCTTAAAGAAAACTACATTTTCGGACCAATGATTTGTATTTAGGATTACCAAAATTGTAATATTTTGCCATTTTGGGATTAGCTGTATTTTTTCCCCGGGAGCTTATGTAGCAGTAAGCTATGTAGCAGTAAGCTACCGTGACGAATAGAAAGCTATTTTGGATTTGGATTTACTTGAGAAGTCATTTTGTTAATGATTATATAAAGTCAAGCTAAATGTTAGTGTCGTGAAATACATGTATGAAAGAAAAACTGATATGGAGCCAGTTTGTCATTTGCCCTATTTATCACTATAACAGTGTAAAGACTTACATTGGTATGGAAATAACAACCAAAAAAAGCATTATGGATTTGTTATGGTGTTGTACACCAATGTGATTTCCTGATGGAAAAGCATTACAAGTGTATATTATCTAAGCAGAGGCAACTCCTAGTTGTAGGACAGAAACCTCACGTTGAGAAAGTGCGATACAGACGACAAAACTAATGTACGAGTTGTAAAAACAAAGGTGCTAAAAATATTGATTAAATCTATATATAAATCTCTGTATATAATGACCCCATGGATTAACAATACTGTAAATGATTAACAGGCTAAAATCAACAGTCAAGATTATTCACTTTCTGCCGCATGAATATCTTGAATAAAGCTTTTGTACTGCTGAATTTAGAAGCTATTAACAACACTGTGATACATACAGGTAAGTCCAGTGGGAACCTGCTTTCAATGGTAACAGACTGGGCTGTCAGTACAGAACACTGTTAATTTGTCTAAACCTCCCCTCTCTCTACTCTGCAGACCTTTTGCGCCCATGTCTACCCGGGATATAGGGGGAGCATTGTATCTCCTCTCCAGTCTAGACTGCACTCCTCCCTATCACTCCTCCATACCTTCAGCAGGCCGGCACCACACGGGTCTGCATGCTGCAAAAGAAAACTGGCAAAAGTCAAGTAGTTTCACAGTCTGTGCTGATCTCCATGAAATGGTCAGATTCGCTTTGGTGGCTGAGTAACACATGTTTCATACTTCATTAGAGGCTCTGGTGACTGTGCACTGGAAGCATATCTGTGTGACTGATTATTTCTTACAAAAGTTTCCTACTTGGAAACACCATGGTGAATTTTAATTCTGATGTTTCACCTTTCTGACAGCCGGTCAACAGTGCTGCTGCTCTGGCTTACATTACACATGGCTCAGGAGTGATCGGAAATCTTTCTCTTTCTTTTTCTGTCTCTGTCAAAAGAAAAGTATAAAAAAGTATATATATATATATATATATATATATATATATATATATATATATATATATATATATATATATTCACTCATTCATCTTCTCTTACCGGTTTTATCCGATTTTACACCTCGGGTCACGGGGAGCCTGTGCCTATCTCAGGCAGGCGTCTATGGGTATTCAAGGCAGGATACACCCTGGATGGAATGCCAACCCATCGCCGGACACACACACACACACACACACACACACACACACATTCATGTACTAGGGACAATTTTCCAAGCCGCCAATCATCAACCTACTGTGCATGGTTTTGTTGTATATATAGCCTATATATATATATATATATATATATATATATATATATATATATATATATATATATATATATATATATATATATATATATATATATATATATATTAGGGCTGTGAAAGTTAACTCATTAATCATGAATCACTTTTACAGCATTAATTTTATAAACTGTGATAATTCTGCTCTGCATTGTTTGTTTGGCAATTGAACGAGACATTTTGAATTTTTCAGAGGGAAATAAATAGAAAATAATGAATTATTTTATTAACGGGACAGATTTTGAGAGAAATGTATATAATTATAACATCGGTTACAGTTCACTCAGAGTATTAGAAACATGAAAAGTGAAATTAATGTGTGATTAATCATGAGTATCTACCTACCTAAATGCATACATACATATGTATATATAGTGTGTTTCTGTATGTGTGTGTGTGTGTGTGTGTGTGTGTGTGTGTGTGTGTGTGTGTGTATGTGTGGGTGTTTTTGTGTGTCAGGATCATTGCAGATTGCAGTTAAAACTGCCCACTGTTTATTTACAAACTAATAAAGAATGCTAAAGCGTTATTCCTTTCACGTGACAGGTCATTGCTTTTTTTCCTTCAGGCCTGCTGACCTTCAGTACAGAAGTTCTAAGAAATGTGAAGCACCACGTCATTTTCCCAGAACTCATGGTATGAAGGTAGATGAAGGTAGATGCAGTCCATAATCTGATGGAGAAAGGGGCAACCTGATTTTGACCCTTCAGTTTGAAAGGCGTTGACTCATGAATACGTGTAGTAGTTGTGCCAATATTTTATCTAGGCACACACACGCACACACACACACACACACACACACATATACACACATATTCATTTGCAGCCTAGGGTGACTAAGCGTCCCGATTGAGAGTAGCTAACGTTGAGGTTGTTATTAAACAACTGCATTAGCGAGTTTGCTTTAGTAATACTAACTCATTTGTCATTCTGTGACAAGCTCTGTACTAACAAGTTGGGTAAACAGAGAGAAAGCTTGGGCCTTTCAGGGCTTTGCTTTGGGCAGTTGGGTGTAATTGGGCAGTTTCAGCATGGACTGAAGCCAGGTGACCACAGTAGAAGCCCAGCTGCCCAGTTTGCTCTGTTTGTCTTCCTGCTCTTTGTTTGTTTTGGAGATTTCCTGTGTAAACAGCGAATAACAAGATCACCTCTTTTTCAGTTGAGGATTCTGCAGAATGCATCATGCCAGCTGATCTGTTCCTGGGGTGGAAATTTCCTTTCCCTTTTCTATCATCTATTTTGGAATAATTTCAGAGTGTGTACCAAAATAAAGCTGAAATAATTGACGGAGGCACATCATTCACACTAAAGATGTTTCCTATAAGTATAAATTTAATATAACTGTAAATTCCATTGACCTGAAAATCTGTGTCAGTGTTTAAAAAAAGATCATCACAACTGTATCGTTATTACAAACGCGTCGGCATAAAAATAAAAAATATTATGCGTCATTCCATCTTACGCGGTTTTGCTCCATAAGCGACGTAAACAAAGGCGAACTAGTTTCGGGCGCACAGCGGAAGAATACGCTTTGTTGTGGTTGTAGGGCGCAGTAGACAGAGTCATTTTCTCTTGTTCTCTCTTTTTTCTAAATTAATATTTAATTCATGTGGTAAGGAATTGTTTTCTCTTTTTTTAATACTTTTTTATGTCATTAACTGTTACATTTAATTATTGCACTGTACGTACAGTACTTTACAGTATATTTAATTTTTTATGTTCCGACTTACACTAAAATTGTGTTACGACGCGTCTTAAGAACGGATCAACGTCGTAACCCGAGGACCCACTGTATATATATATATATATATATATATATATTATATATATATATATATAGATATATATATATATATATATATAGATATATATATATATTGATGTGTTCCTGTTAAAGAATTAGAATTAGTATGTATGTAAAGATATAGGAAAGATAGAAAATAGGGCAAAGGCAGGCAACTTATAGGCAAGGAGGATTTCTGCAAGGAGAAACGGCACCTTTTGCCTAATTACCGATGGATTGTCGGCGCACTGGCACGGCAGGAGTTTCCAACCTTATTAAGAGGATTAAAGCATATTTACTCCTGTGTCCTGGCATGGGAGCAACGGAAGCATGCATTCAAGCCTTCTGAATGCAAACAAAAAAAGTACGGCATTATGAAAAGCTTGTCTTTAAACAGTTTCTTCTTCCTGCTGTCTGCTCCTTAAAGATACTGATTAAACCCCCCCCCCCCCCACCCCCCCCCCCCCCCCCGCCGCCGCCCAACCCCCCAATCCCACCCGAGGCATGTGCTTTCTTCTGAAGCAATGTTTGCAGAAAATGCAAAATTACAAATCATTTAAAGCTTTGGTTGCCATTATACTGAAATACTAATGTTGTGATGTTGTGTGGTTTGGGATGAAGACCAGAATCTGTGGGCTTGTGATAAATGATTTCTTATCCCATTGCAAGCCATACCATTTTAGATCTTTGGTCAAGAGGAGTTTGTAGTCTTGGACAAACTCATTTCAACTTCCAAAAAATGAAATCTATACATTGAACACACTAATAATCTCAAACGAGCATGACCCTGATTGTTCCATGAATACATTTGACTGTAATTGGAATGTATCTCTCACTGAAAGAACCACAGCAAACATCACAAACATCACATGATTATCACTTTAGAATATATTTAGTATCTTTGACAGTCCTATTTGTGTGCTCTCGCAGCACTCTTTTATGGTGATAATGTAAACATATGCATTATATAGGAACACATTTACAACAGAAACATAGACAGGCAACTGTATTTGTGCTTCCGACAATAAATCTTTTTACTTCATGATTATCCCCAAAAGGCCTTTTAAAAATGGATACAAGAGTAAGTACTTTTACTGCATTGTATTTGTGTGTTTTATCTCTGATTCACTGATGATATATAATGAGCCTAAGAAGCCATTTACCTGACAATACTATCAACAAGCTGCATATATCTACAGCCCGGAATAGGAAGATCTTTTAGCATTTGTCTCACTATTTCACCTCATTCTATGTATTTTTATTACAAACATTGGTTTGTTTTCGCTACAGTCCCAGCATTACAACAAATCAGCCCAAAATTGTCCCTTATTTTTGCAAACGAGAGAAGTTTTAGCCCTGCTGCTGGTGTGTTGAAATGACTCGTGCTTAAACTGGAATATTTATGACTGAATCTAATAGGAAGGTTATTGCCATATTGAGAATGGGGAATGTATTGCTAATGCTAATTGCTAATGGGACTTTATAGGGTTAAATCATAATCACTCCATTAGCTTCCTGTACAAATGCAAAGTCTGGCCAACAGTAAACACAGTGTGACAGATCCGAGAATTTGGAAGTGAAAATACCTTAAATGAGCCTCGCGTAATCATAAACTTGTCGGAGAGCGGCTCTCGCTACTGCATGCCATAAAACCCACAGATAACTTATATGTGACAAGGTAAGCCCATTGTAGGATGAAGAAGTCCTAAATGAGGCCATCTTTAGTTTACAGCTTAATCATGTTGTTGAAAGCATTTTTACAGCCCTTTTGCCATAAATATTGAGTGAGATAAAAATGAAGATAAGTCCCAGACAAAGACCAGATAAGAGTAAGGCAAAAGAGGCTATGCTCCAGGCTAATGCGTTAGCATGTCTTCCGGCACGCTGGCTCACTTAAATCACTTGGCTTAGCAGATATGATATCTATTACTGTGGCTATTACTGAGAGAAAGGCTGACTCACTCTGTGCCATTAACCACTTTTTATTTACAGCCGAAGATAGCCACAAGTGCGCTGGCTAGGAAAGCATAGCATGGATGCCTCACTTGACATGTCTGCTTGCTTAATTAGCATTTCCCTTTAATCTGTTACAGAGAAGCTGCCGGCCATGATATTTGTTCATTTCTAATTTTTAAACTGTGGACTAGAAGATCATCAGTCATGAGTAAAGAAATGAAAGCTGACAGAGATTAATGTGCACAGGGAATTGCAATGATAAAACGTTTTTCCCTGCAGCTGATTTTACAGCTGGTGTACATTTTCACCATTGTGTCCTTATGTCAAAATCCGCTATATAGTCTAAAAGCGTAGATAGTAGATTGAAAATGTGGACATGTTTCTAGCCTGACAGAAGGAGCTTTGCTGTTGTTTTCGTTCAAATCAAAAAGATCAGCTCCATCTGCTCCATGGGAACTCGCTTAACAACAATCTGTTTGATAGTTGTGCTGTAAACTAGCCATCGTGCACAATGTGATTGACAGGTTTCACTTAGAACCTGGTCCCACTTAGCCTGCTCTGACATGGGCCGACACACATTGGTCAGTAGGTCATAACCTCAGCCAACCTGGGGCCCAGAGCCTGAAAATAACCCCCAGGTTAGACATACAAATGAGCCGTTTTATTTGTTTATACTTGCATGTTTACCTGCACAAAAGCAACAAATATACGACCAATACACACATACCATGATGACCAGCTGCCAAAGGGTTACCTTTTCGACTGAACGCCTTGTTACAGTCTGCAGAAAATGTTTTAATTAAGACCTTGAATATGACCGAGAAATCTCATCCAGACGCATAAATATTGTGTTCTGTTTGGCCTAATTGTTTGTGTAACGCTCTGCCTTTGCCATTTTGGTTTACAATTCAGACCATAGTGGTCAGAATTGTGTTCCAGCAAACAGTGAGCGTTTGGACTCGTTCGGGATAAAGTCAAAAGCGCTGCGTGCAGAATGAAAAGGTGAGAGGAGCTTTTAAAAACCAGATCAGATTTCTGGACGCCTACAGCTGGCCACGGCTGGGAAAGGACACCGTAGGAGGCCAGCCACTGTTGCGATAAGCCCACGCGATTTAGGAATGTAGAAGCAGAGAACGAGAGATAGTAGAAGCCCTGGTGAGAGGCGTGCTGTAAGTGTTTTGCATGCTGTTCATATAGGAGGGCAAAACAACATGTAAATGACCCTCGGCTCCAGTTTGCATTGCTGCAATGATTTAAAGTGCACTAACAGGATGCATCAGGAGAAAGGGCATTATAGTGTTTGTGGTCGGCACCTTTGGTAAACTTTGGTGGGTTACGTTTCTGGTAACAGTGTATGGTGTAAAATCCTGGGAATGAGGAAAGTGTTCACCTAACATTTCATTCATTCATTCATCTTCTACCGCTTTATCCAATCTGAGTCTGTGTCTATCTCAGGCGTCTATGGGCATTAAGGCAAGATACACCCTGGATGGAATGCCAACCCACGCAGGGCACACACACACACACACACACACACACACACACTCATACACTAGGGACAATTTTCCAAGGTGACAATCAACCTACCGTGCATGTTTTTGGACCGGGAGGAAACCGGAGAACCCGGAGAAAAACCCCCTGAGGCAGTTGGAGAACATGCAAACTCCACACACACACACATGGCCGAGACGGGAATCGAACCCGGATTCTGGCGGTGTGAGGCGAATGTGCTAAGCACTAAGTGCCCCCTTCTAACATTTCTATTAAAGGTAAAACATGGTGTGTATAGATTAATTGTGTAGAGTGTGTAGATTAATTCCTTATTGGTGTACATTTTAAAAGTACCATCATTGCACAAAGATAGTTGGTGTATAGTGAATATACGTCATGCACTCCAGCGGATATAAGTTTACATTTGGTATACCACATATGACCGTTGTCACCAGGCCCCTGCAGACATAATGCGTATGTTCTGGTCATAGCTTCTTTTTGGCTATTAATATTTGAGAGCTTTTCCTCTGTGGCACAGAAACAGATTAAGCCTTGTCCTTTAGTTGCACTCTCTGGACTTCCTCCAAGAGTCACAGGTCTGTCTGGATGTTATGCGAACGCACTCGCTTTTCTAACGTTACTAGCTAGACGACGTATTCTGTTGTTATGGAAGCAAAAATTATTTTCTTACTGGCTGCAAATGAGTTTCGTTCATTTGGAAAAAATGAGGTACATGATAAAAGCAAGCATATTCTCTCAAACCTGGGACCCTTTTGATAGGTTTTTTCCCTGATAACGGGAACTCTTCTGTGGTGGATCAGGATTACTAGGAAGTAAATGTCTGATGTAAATGTGTGCGATTTTCATTGGTGATTATTTCTGTTTACTCATACTTTGTTGTTTCTAAACTCTGAAAAAGACTCTAACTAACAACTTATGTTATTCAAAATCTATTTTTTTTGGACTGGGGATAGTGGGAGGGGTATATATATATATATTATATATATATATATATATATATATATATATATCTATATATATATATATATATATATATATATATATATATATATATATATATATATATATATATATATCATTCATTCATTTTCTACCGCTTTATCTGATCCTGTGCCTTTGTCTGAGTCCTGTGCCTATCTTAGGCGTCTATTGGTCATTAAGGCAGGATACACCCTGGATGGAATGCCAACCTCATCACAGGGCACACACACACACACACACACACACACATTCACACACTAGGGACAATTTTCCAAGGTGCCAATCAACCTACCGTGCATGTTTTTGGACCGGGGGAGGAAACCGGAGAACCCGGAGAAAAAACCCCCTGAAGCACGGGGAGAACATGCACAAACTCCACACACACATGGCCGAGACAGGAATCGGAACCCCCGGACCCTGGTAATTGTATATAATATATATAATAATAAATATTATTGTATAAAAATAATATATATAATATATAATAAATGTATATAAGTAACAAAAAAGGTTTTGCTGTTGTGATTCTGTCTGATCCGTAACACAATTCAGGCTCCATTCTTCAGACAGCCAAGAATGTGTTTCTCTCTGTAGGGAGGAGGGTGAAGTTAAACCAATAGGCTCAGAGCACCAGGGCTAATGTCATTTTCTCTGTGTTCCTGATTCAGGACAGAGAAGTACACGCTGCTGCAGAGGTAGCACACACACACACACACACACACACACACACACACACACACACACACACACACACACGCAGTTACTCTTTGTTGATTATTGTTATTATTCATAAGGATTGAGTTGGGTTTCGTATTAGTGATTGGCTGAGGTTTGGGCAAACAGCCAGGACTTTCCACAGGACTATGTGCGTTGGTCTGATGCGTGCATGAAGGACAGACTTGAACACCAATGACACCAAAGTGCGTCTGCTCTCCCAGATAAAGGACTATCGAGCTCGGGATCGTTCGTGTGGCGAAAATTTCACGTAAGTTTCTTTTGACATCTTTGCATTGCACGTGCACAGAAAACAAAAGAAGTGTGCGTGCGTGCGTGCGTGCGTGTGTGTGTGTGTGTGTTGGAGGGGGGGGGGTGTTCTACCTAACTTACTTCTGGGGCGCGCACGTGAGCGTTCTGTGTTGTCCTCTGACGCGCGCCGGGAGATAATAAACCCATACTATTATTAATGATCACTGGCGTCTTAACTCTCATTATTTGCCTGTTATTAAAGTATAAATCACATGTAATAATCATTAGGAGGTACGTGCAGATAGTCTAGTCATGCAGTGTGTTTGGTGTTGGGGGGGGGTGTTGCGTGTGTAGGCAAGTCGCTGAAAAGGCGAGTATACAGTGGCCTTGTGCCTGAGGCTCAGCTGTTGCCTGTCACTTCGGTGCCAACTGCACTTCACAGGCAGGGTGCCGTAACCATTAGCCGTTTAAAAGCTTAGCCTCGGCTTTATCTCTGTCTAAAATCGTAAAAACATAAATGAAACAAATAATGTTAACGACTGTGAAATGTGTCATTCTAAACTCACGTTTATTCACATATATTACATGCTGACAGGCAGGAGCTGTGATTTCTCACCACTGACAATCTCTCTGCACCATTTCCTTACGTCATACTATCAAACTGCTTCTCCTGCACCATTCTGCATACTTGTAAAAAAAAAAAAAGTAAACAAAACTTGCCACTTGTACATTCTCAAAAAGATGATCAAACTCGACCCACAGATTTCCAGTGTTTTCCTAAATAAATGCTACCCACAGTTTCTATAGCGTTTTGCAGTTTGAAGGTTTCTCTATGCCACTAATCTGATTATAGTGGGAAGGACTGTGCCACTCCATTCGGGTAACTTGTACACTCATAAAATGCCCCCAAAACTACATGTTCATCCGCTGTTTGTAGACTGGAGACTTTATTCAACAAATCCGTACTTGTCTTACTCTATCTTGTAGTTTGTACACTCCTAAACTTACATTTCGTAGTTTGTTGGAAAAGCCTAACGTTTGTTGGAAAAGCCTTTTTTTGTAATTTGAAGATTTCATAAAAAAAAAAAAAAAAAAAACATGGAACCAATCTGCACTTCTCCTACATTATTACATACAGGTCCCAGAAACCTCTTATTCACCTTTTTATAATTTGCATACTTTTCTTACAATGTTCTGTAATGTGTAAACACGAATAAAAGTATCAAACTAATTGTCCTAGACCACACTACTCATTCTACTCTATTAAATAAATACACAATCATACTTTTACTACACCTTTTTCTGTAGTTTGTACCATTTCATCATTTTAACATTCTTGTCAAAATACGCATCTACCAGTATTAAGCCTACAACATTTTGAAGTTTCTAGCAAAATATAGATATCAGGCTTGTTTGTCCTACATTCATTTTGCTTTGTTCACTTTCATAAACACAATCAGTGGAAGAGTTGTAGGACTTTTGCATGTATATTTTACCCTGCAAGATGCCTGTGGTGTACCTTTAACTAGCCTTTAGAGTACAAAGTACATAGGTTTGCCTTACAGTCCAATTATGTTCTGTTATTATTTTAAAGTAATTCTATAGTCACATTTCCAGGTTAAAGATTAAACATTAAAGCTGCAATGGAAAACAATAACAACAACAACAACAGTGACATGGAAATCTTATACTTTGGCAACATATTATAGCTGATTAAGCTGATTATAGTCACTTTATATGTTATACGAATATATAGACTTTATATGAATTATACTTTATATGAATATAATATATATATATATATATATATATATATATATATATATATATATATGATATATATATATATATATATGTGTGTGTGTGTGTGTGTGTGTGTGTGTGTGTGTGTGTGTGTGTGTGTGTTGTATAATTGTAATCAGACTGCACAAGATACTTTACATTTAAACTACAAATTGCTGTATGTTCTAAATTCGCCTCAGGCTGTCAGAAGTGTGAATGTACAGCTTAACCTCACTTATATGGTTTTGAAGAGTGTGGATCACATTATCTGGCTTTAGGGTTTTGCATTTTGAAACGTTGTATAGATTATAGAACGACCACTAATTACATGTACTTTAGTCTATAGGACCACTGTAGAAACACTGTGGTGCCCTCCAGTGGTCATATTGTGTATTACATTGTCACTGCATGCACGGAGGAGTCTTTTCATTGACAGATTAATACCTCTGGTGGTGTATTTTAAAAATAAATATATAAAGCAAAAACACATTAAAACCATGTTAAAGAGAAATGGCCCAAAATTGGATTTTGCCTTGTTAGGAATTTCTAGATAGCGGTATAGAATTGCATTTGGTTTATTTTCTTATTCATATCATTCTTATATCATTTCTCTGCTTCTCAGTACTGATCTGTTTTCCATCTTCATTTTTTATGCCATTTTTTAATGATTATTTTTGCTGTTTAAATCTCCCAAGGTCCATAAATAAAAACAAATTCAACTTTCTCATAACTGTAACTCCCAACACACCCTCCTTCCCTCTCTCCCTCCCTCCCTCCCTCTCTCTCTCTCTCTCTCTCTCTGACTGGCTCCTTGTGTCTGTGCCAAATGGCAGGAGTGACTCCATGAAGTCTCCAACTCCATATGGGTGCTTTACAATTACAACTCAAGTCCACCACACAGGAGGATTATTACTATAAGTGTTTGTCTGCAAGGTGTGAGATTGGAGGGAGATAACAGGAACGTGTCTCCGTTACAGCATAAACGAATGGAACGTTGGTGTCCATGTGTATGTGCCATAGGAGTCGATAGTTAATCCCTTAGTGCCAGCGTGTGTACGTCTCTGTGTTGATTTAATGCCTGGGCTGGCACCGAACACACAGAGAGGCGTTTGTGAAAGAGCGAATTAATCACCATTTGCCTACTCGTGTGCAAAACCGATCCAAACCCAGATCCTCTGGCACTCTTTCACATGGGCCATCTAGGGGAGAAAGGACAGGGGAAAAAAGGAGAAGAAAGTAGACGAATAAACTCATGGTACTTGGAATAACACTGTCTTTCATAGCCAAGACGAGAAGCAGTGACCTGGATTTCTTTGAGTGGCCGAAGGTTCCTGCTTCCCTAGTAGGAGCTCTCTGGTTTTTCTACAATATGGTGGCCTGTGCTTATGTGGCCGCTTGTGCCATGCGGATTAGTTTTGGATCAGACAAAAGATAACACAGTGTGCTCGGGTCAAGCCAGCAGAAAAAATAAACACTAGTCGTAATGAAAGAAAGCAACTGCTTTCTACCCTGTCTCATGATTTATATAAAGGATTACACCAACTATAGACATATTTATTTAGTACTTGGGCAAATTGCAATGAGACAGATCATTGTCCAGTCTTCAAGTATGGTATATTGTGAAAATCCATACTTATATACCTATACTTTAAATTTTTTACTTCTACGCCAATAGGAAACCGGTTTAAATAAGTACTACAACTCGTATTGTGTCTTCAGTTTTACAGCAACCAAATAAGGGCGCATTTGCCCAAATCACTCGGATTCACAGATATGTGGAGTTGAGAAGAGCGTCTTGAGATTCCAAGAAGGAGGGAAGGTGGTAGCCCAGTGGTTAAGGGGTTGGACTCTGGACCAGAAGATCACGGGTTCAAACCCCACCACCACCACCAAGCTGCCACTAGTGGGCCCTTGAGCAAGGCCCTTAACCCTCACTTGCTCAGTTGTAAGTCGCTCTGGATAAGGGCGTCTGCCAAATGCCACAAATGTAAATGTAAGAAGGAACTTGTGAGAACATGTATAAGCTGAGAGGACACTTTATTTGATCTAATACTGCACTAGTAATTTACTACTTTTTCCAGTGGAACATATAACGATCATTATTCATATTAGTCCAAGTTGCTGTGATTTCCACTTCCATCTTATCTCTGACGATCTCATCTAACCTCCCCTGAATCTGAATGGTTTATAAAGCAACACTACTTCTCACATGTACATGTGAAACCGCACAGTGAAATTATTTGCGTATCCCGGCTTGTTCGTGAGCTAAGGTCAGAGCGCAGGGTCAGCCGTGATACGGCGTGCCTGGAGGGTTAAGGCCCTTGCTCAAGGATCCAAGAGTGGCGACTTGGCGATACCGGGGCTCGAACCCCCGACCTTCCGATCAGGATTCAGATTAACCACTGAGCTACACCCTCCCCCCCCTTAGGATGTACTTACTGGTTTCCTTCCTGTAATCCAAGTAAAAGCCACTATGAGTATTCTACGAGGGAAAATCTCTACAAACAGTTTTGCTTTCAGCCTACATGATGAATACCGAGTGGGGACCGAGTCGACTTAAACACTGAAATCGAAGAAAGGAAATTAAAGCTTATTTCTAGAAAATATGTTGTTTTTTTTGCCATGAAAGAAAAAAAAATCACATTAGACTATAAATGGAATGTTTTAGAAAATCGTAGTTATTCAGTCTAGACAAGTGAATGTAAGAGTCCTTAAAGACAGATATAAAGTGCATGTTCAAATAAAAAGACTTATCCGGCATTGAAAAAGTCTTATATCACGAATCATAACAAAGGTTCCATTTTTTTGTCAATACATATTTGTGTCTATCAAGGTGGGAGTGACTCAGTGGTTTAGGCATCGGGCTCTGGACGAGAAAGTTACAGGTTCAAATCCGAGCACCACCCAGCTCTCACTTAACTTGTTTTTCAGCCTGAAAAGTTAATTAAAAAAAAAGCTTGAAACTTTTTTGTATATTTAAACAATGTAGTATAAACTATTATTGAGCAGATATTAATGCTAGTTTCAAGAACTCATACCAAGTTTTTTTTTTTTGGTGCTTGATTTTAATACACCTTCACTACATGTACATTTGCAGCATTTGCAGCAGACGCCCTTATCCAGAGCAACTTACAACTGAGCAATTGAGGGTTAAGGGCCTTGCTCAAGGGCCCACTAGTGGCAGCTTAGTGGTGGAGGGGTTTGAACCTGCGATGTTCCATTCCAGAGGCCAACACCTTAACCACTGAGCTACACCACCTCCCTCCCTAACTAGATTTAAATGAATTTTACATCTTTCAAGACGGGTATTTTTTTGCAGTGTAAGATTCAGAGTCTCGGTGGCAGAAGATACACAGAAGGTTGCTCTTTCATTTTTCACTAAATGTTTAGATCGTTTAGTTTCTTTAGTCAGACCTGATAACGTGCATGGATGCACTGTGTATTTAGTAGAGAGAAACAAGGCAGCAAATGGAAAGTTAGCTCATGCGAAAATTATACACACACACACACACAGACACACACACAGACACACACACACACAGAAAACCCATAGCAATATGTGCTGTAGAACCCCTATAACTGTCTTAGATTTGGGTTTATATGAGCACAGATGTTCAGCATTAGCTGACTGAGGGCTGATGATTTAGCGAGACAGTTTATTAATACAAACATTTTTAGAGTTAAAATCACCTCAAATGTATTTCAGAAACACCCAAGAAAACCATAAAAATAGTAACATAGCACATTGAAAGCCCAACAGTGGCTCTGTGGCAGAGATTTAAACTCCCTACCTAGCTAAGAACTTTAATGTAGGCCTCATCAATGCCAAGAGGTATACGTATCTAAATATATTAGCCGAACTAAAGTATAACTCAGTCATGGCCTGGAATTACACTGCTGGCACTGCTGTTTTTTTTTTTGTTTTTTTTTTAATCGTACACTTTATAATTGCTGACTCTAATGAAGGCTTCAGTTGAAAGTGGTTTGAATAAACGCTGCTTTGGAGATTAAAGAGATTTAGCTTTGGAGCTTTAGCTTTTGTAGATTTAGCTTTGGTGGCTTATGACATACTACTTTGTGTTAATTAGCTTATTCACGGTAATCATGCTAGAAAGGATTATATAGTTTAAGGTTACGACTCGTGAGCGCCCGTATTTCTATTCAACATCCAAACCAAAATACACAATGCTGCTACTACTTTCCTTTTCATTCCATTCCATGCTGTATGTGTGTGTGTATATATATATATATATATATATATATATATATATTATATATATATATATATATATATATACATATATATAGACAATATTTTGGTAAATGAACAGTGAAGGCAGCCAGACAAAGTCTATACTGTGGAACCATCTGGGAAAACAGCAGCTCAGTTGTTCTTGCTAATCACATAAAGTTATGTGAAGAGCACATGCTCATGTTACCAACCACTAATAAGGGCTTATTTGTCAGACAGCTAATGCTGATTACTTGCAGTAGGAGTGGAATTTTAGATCCGCATGCAATGCCATGCGACTGACGCAACACTCCAAGGAACGGATTGTTATGAGAAGCGGATTATTATGAAATTATGATTTTTTTTTTTGGTTGGTTTTTGCGGCGTCTCAAGGCTGAAATTCTGATAGACAAAACAGGTCTTGTGTCATTCAAATATGGCCTGGCTCGAGAAAAAATCAACTGCTTTTACCGTTCAAAACTGCCTTGATGCCTGGGAATCCAATCAGATCACCTGGCCTCCAAATACACTGACGCGCACAACGCTTTAAACCAAAATCATTTACTTTACCATGTTACAGTGTATTGGTCAGTTTTTCAAGCGCACTGTGTAATTGATTAGAAGCCACCACTCGCTATGTACAGCTTCCAATCCATCAATATAAAGCCATCATTCTTTATTTTAACGGATTTTTTTTACGGTACTTTAACGGGAGTGACGTTAAAATGGGTGTGGCTTATTAGTATATTCGGTGCAATAGCATGGACGGGATTTCCAAACGAAAGTGGAACCCCGAGCAGCCGGATGCAACCCGGAGTTTTTGAAATCCAATAAGTACTAATCTGGTTTAAAGGTCTCAGTGTTTGCTGTTGACACGAGCGTTTGAATAATCAGATCAAATATAGACATTCGATAATGATCCGATTATTAGCAGGTATGTAAACACACATGATGTAACAGCTAAGTTGAGAGAAACCTGTTACATAACACCACCAAGAGTGTGTGATTAGACACTCCCGCTGTTTTAAGAAGGATTAAAATAATCCTTAATCTAGAAATCTAAAATCTAAAAATGATTTGTATATAGATGCGTTTAATGCTATACAGAGGTTGAGCGCTGAAGTTTTATGGACAGAAGTGAGCGTCAGTAGGATCTGGGGTCAAAATACAGGTGGGTCAATATTGACTAAAGCAGGATGAGGACATACCTCCCAGTGTCATCCTGCAGCCCACAATGGTGCAGAGGGAGGGGGTGACAAAGACGAGTGTCTTGCCTCCAGCACACATGATGGGGGGTTCAAAGGGTGCTGAGTTTGTTTGGAATGCTCACACTGTCTTCCTGTTTGAGGGTGAATGAAAACATTGGAATGGCAGACAACCAGATGTGCATGGGATGACACACAAGCGTGCACACAAACACGCGCACACACACACACACACACACACACACACACAAACACGCGCACGCACACACACACACACACACACACTTAGCTGAGCCACTGTAAATGGACACACCCGTTATTTACTACCCAACTCGTAGACTTTCACTGACACGCTTTAACTGACACCCAACAATGACAAATTTCAAGCGCCTGAAGACTTTTAAGACTTTGTGCTCGTCACCACATCAGGAAAATGGATGTATGTTTATTTTCCATGCGCCTCGCCACAAAAAACAATCTTGTTTTTGTTTGTTTTTTTTTTTAACGCACACAATTCTGACCAACGGCTTGTGACCAATAAAGGCCGATAGCTCTGATGTCTAACAATAAGCCCGATACACAAAGAAATAGAAGCTGGTGGTATTGTGAAGAACATACAAGTCTGCCCTTTAGAAAATGTTTACGTTTAGTGGAGAGGTCCGATGACTTGCGCCATAACCTGTAACCTTTAGGTCGGCAGTCTGCAGCATTTGAGTTGCTTTGGAAAGAACAACAGGAAACTGGAGTAAAAGTTTGTAGAGGTTTGACCTTTTGGGGGAAGAATACAGCGCAATTTAGTGCTCACAATAGACAGACAGAGAGGCAACAGCCACATGTGGCTTGTAAGGGACAATGAAACTCTTTTATTGGGTGACGGTGACGGCGCAACCCTGAGTCACCATCGGCTGGGTGATATTACTGAGGTATCTCTAGACCAGGGATCACCAACCTTTTTGTAACTGAGAGCTACTACATGGACACCGAGTCATATAAAGGGACAGTTTTGAAATACTCCTCTGAATAACAAATTTACCTTTAGTTATATATTATTATTATTTATTATTATTAATGATACTCAACTATGTAAATACCTGAGACTCAATCAGAATTAACTACATTTTCATTATAGGCATCTCACTGATGTTGGCACTTTTTATGAGCCTGAGAGCTACTATGTGCTCCTTGGGGGCTACCTGGTGCCCACGGGCACCACGTTGGTGACCCCTGCTCTAGACCATTGCCATGGTCAAGACGCCTGTCTACGGAGTAGACAAAAAACATCCTACCCGTCCGAGCGCCACAGGTCAAATCCATCAGTGTCGCTATGATGCTGACGAAGGTTTAATGGTGCGCAGAGCCCAGACATCTGACCTTCTCATGTATTTATTTAGCCAAATATCTATATGACCATATGGGGAGCTATGACCAAGGGGCAAAAGTTTAATAACAATATACAGTCGGGTACAAATGTCAGATTTATTAAGCAAGCGAAAGATTGAATTCAAAACCACAAATTTAAAAGGTCATTAATCTAATTCAAAAGTAAGGCAAATATGTTACACTGACCATGTAAACGGGGAAGCGTCAGGTCAGTGCTTCAGGCATTGGACGTTTAATGCTTCAGGCATTGGACGAGTTCCAATCCTAGCATTGCCATACTGCTGAACCCTGGAGCGAGGCTCTTCACTCTCATCTTTAAGTCGGTGTGTATGAAGCCGCCTGCACAGGGTCCGATTTTTATCCTAATTTCTTCTATTTAAGTGTTTGGACAACGATTAGCGCAGAATTTTACCTTCTATTTTGTGATATACTTTTATTAAAGGAAAAAAAAAGGACCGGATGTACCAAATTCATGTCAATATTCCAAGCATTTTCACTAATGTTCCCAGACTTCTGCACCCCTCTGTACATCAGCGTTATGTATAAAAGGACTCGCATCTGAGAGCAATCAGGAGGATTTCAGTTAAAGCAGAACCGCCTTTCGGCCTTTAGGATTTCAGCCTTAGTGCTCCTCTTAATGTTTTCAATTGTCTCCAATTAAGCCAGATCTAAAGTGAAGCATCCAGCGCACACACCAGTGATGCTTCTCCCTCTGCAGTCCAACTGAGGCATGTGTTGAATTAGCTGGTTATAAAAAAAAAAAAAAGAAGAAAAAAACTGTAACAGAGAACTTCCCTGAGGAATGTTAATGATTTGAGGGATGGGATCATGAGCTGTAAAAGGTTGTCAACTCTTCTGAATGTGTGGCCACTTAGATTATTCCTTTTTTGAAGTTGTAGAGATGGTCACATGATGTGTAAGACCTGGAAACATTCTCAAGTGGTTTGGTATGTGTTAAGCTCACTGTTGGTCTAAGGATTTTTTCTATTTTTTTTTTTAAATGTCCACTTAATTAGTGTTTTTAAAAGTGCTGTTATTTAAGAACGTTCCTGTTGGAATGCCAGTTTGATATGGATGTAAAAAGACATGCAAGTAAAATAAAAGATTAAAAGCATTGGGCTTATTTTCCCACTGTTCCAGGAATGTAATCAGCCATGACATCACTACAGTACACACGACACTACACATTGATACCACTTGACATTTAAGGTGTTTTTTTTTTTTTGCTGGCAAATTGTCCTATCACTTTATATTATATGTCTTTGTGTGAACCCCCCCCCACTCCTTTTTTTTTTACCAAGTGTATGTGTGTAGACTGCCACATGGTCTTTGTGTATAGTGTGACAATATAAAAGGACTTCCTACTCTTAACAGTGTCGGAATGCGTCGTCCCACTTCCCATTGTTCACAATGAGCTCTGCTCTTTACAGCTAGGTGACCAAGAGTTTAATAGGGTTTGAAATACAATGTCCCATCATATAGCCTATTAGAGTTGATCTCGGGTGCGGTACATTCCTTTGCACTGTATGAAATTCAACACAGTCATTTCAACATTTGTAAAATGTTGTAAGGCTAATGCACTAATAATGTAATTTAATACTGTACAAAAGTAAGACTCTTAATTTCTACAGTTTCGTATTCCTAATATATTAGAAATAAACAAATGCTATAGAAATAAATCCCAAATGTAAATCTAAAAGATTCAGTGGATATTTAGCAAGGCTAGCTTGACGCGGCCATAGAATTCAGAAATTCTCATATATTTTCATATCCGTCCATATATATAACATTACGTGTAAACTTTATACGCAATCCGCACCAAAGTCAAGCAACCACGTCTTATTTTATGGCATTAAAGGGGTTATCTGAGGGTTATAGAAGCACTGATTGACACAGCGCCAATGTAACCTAGTCCATATCAGGGCAACACTCCATCAGTTGACCTTTCCCTCCTCTGCTGAGGAGCAAAGGGCTGTTACAGTAGGGTGATGGTTCTTTATTGGCCTTTATGGCTCTTCCTTTGTTATGCTTGTGTCTTGATAATGGCCATTGGCACGTCATTAAAGTCTCGAAACAGCCTTACTTTTATAAGATGCCGAGCACACAACTAGGCACCATCTTAAACAATGGCTGTGAACTGCAATAAATAGCAGTACACTGCCAGGACATAACCTTGTCTCAGTATCATTGGGATTCTTACTAGCGTGTCCTTACAGGGTGTGAAAAAGCAAGCGAGTGGGATTTGACCTTTCCGAGTCAGTAGATTCTGTACAATAAACGACAAAATGAGAATATGCAATTGCGTAGATGAATGGCTGATTTTCAAGCCTGATCCCATATAAGACGTTGAGCACACTTGGTAAATTTGATATATGACCAAACTGACCATGTGACAATTAGCCCACATTATAAAGAATTTAGGACGCTGTCAAATATAGGACACTATTCTGAGAGCCGAGTCTATGCTTCCCGAGTCCTTAGAGAATGAGAAACTGGGTGGATCAGGATTGTGACTTTAGGACACAGTTTTGTTCCAACCTGCACTCTTGTATTTCGACTATGAGATGTGTATTGAGGCAGGACAAGTTAGGTCAGAGCGTCTGTTTTACAGTTCAAAGAAGTTAAAACCAGGTGTGAGCTGCTGTTTGGGTCATTCCGAACACGAGTGGGCAGAAAGTGGTGGTGGTGGGAGGGAGGGAGGTTAGGGGGGGCGAGGAGTTTGAGAGGGGGCAGGAGATTTATGACACTATGTAGCTAAGGAACAACTAGGGGTCAGGGATGTGTGACTTGTGTTCTTTTATATTTCACAAGTATTTCAGGTCAACCCTGACCTGTGAAACAAGAGCTAGTACTCTAACAATAGAACCCAGAAGTGTTGGGGGAACTACCTAAATCACTTCGACAGTTTTTGACATTTTGTGGCTTATGGATAGAACATGTATGCATTTAAATAAATCTTTGCTCAGCAGATTTATTAAGTGGTGTTTGTATATAAAAATACTATCTCTGGACTTGACATATATCACACAATTATCACAAATACTGATGCGCAAAATGAGAAAGAAGTTGACTCTGGCGTCTAAATAGGAAAGCCGAAATTAAGCTATAGCACATGACAAGAACTTTTATTAGGGAGTTGTAACAGGGAACTGTTCCCTCCGTAATTAAAGAGGTGTGAAAAACTCATGCCTGTTGCCAGAGTCTGCACCTAGTAAAAGCTCTGTTAAATAGTGCACTGGTTCGCCCTACTACTGGTCTTTAGGTTTAATTGCACGCTGTGCCATAATGCCATATGGGCCTCAAGGCCTCTGGGAAATGTTAATAATGTAACGTAATTGCCGCACACATTTATAATGTTGAATAAAATTGCATGGCCCGATACAGTAACATCACGGGTTGCCTGTCCACTGAAGACGGTGGTCACTCAACATTTTCAACACTCCAAGGCAAAGACTCACGAATGCCTTCACAGCAGGATGTGGGGTTGTTTATCTCTCAAAGACTTGCTAATGCAAAGGAGTGTGAACTCTTTCTTCCTCTCACTTCGAACACAAAGGCCTGGAGTTTGGGCTCAGTCCTGCTGGGATCGGACGTCTATGTCCTTGACTGCAACAATGGCTTTGTCCAAAAAAAAAAAAAAACCCTCACACAACCACAATGTCATTTATCAATCATAGCACAGAAGACTAAACAGTTAAACATCCCAAAAGCTCAAGTTGTACTTCAAAGATGAGCCTGCATCACAGTTGACTTAGTCAGGGTGTATAATCATACACCTTTTGCAGACTTCAGAGGGAGCTTTGGTTTCATGAGCGAAAAAGCTTGCAGTGAAACGGTCTGGACTACCCACAAAGACCACCCTGGGATCGAGCGACTTGGTGCTCCTCCATCATCCATCGTTTAGGAAGCAAGCACCTTGGACTCAACTTTAAGCTTTGTTTATTGAAACAACAGAAAGGGCTCCAACTTTTGCACATTCCTCAGGAAATTATAGAGATGATGAGGTCAACTGTGTTTCACTCAGGGCCTTGAGGTTGTCTAAGTTTGGGAGCTTTACGTCATAACCTGGTATGGTTAAAAAAAAAAAAAAAGAAAGAAAGAAATTCAACACTTGTTATTTTACTTGTTTTTTGTCCTTCATAAACAAAGTGAAATAGTAAATACAGTATGTTCAAGCAACACTGCAACTAATCCTGGAAGTTCCTTGTGGAAGTGGTTGATCTGGATAGCAGCTAGACTTTTGATTCATATGGAAATTGTCCCACCGGGTTGCATGTAGAGCTTTTCTTCAAGCACAGTGACATTGATACGCTGACATCATTGTTGACTGGGAAGTGAAAGATTGCCTTTCTTAAGGAGGAAACCTGTCTGAAACTGCCTCTGGCTAGTTTTGGTAGTTTAAATGCACAAGTTAACGAAACAGCTCATTCTTAAGGGAGCAGTTACTGACACATTAGGGATTGCTTTTCATATGTAACCATACATAGCTCTGAAATTAAAAAGCAATGTTTTATCAAATAATCAATGTTTTATCACATGTCACGTACACTTAACCTGACAGCAGAAATATCATAGATATAGAAGTCCTACTTTTACGTTGGCATTGTGTGTAAATAAATGGGCTAAAATTATGGTTATATCTCTGACTGTTAGATTAGATCATGAAGCTAACACTGTCCTCCTAAAATAACCAGGTTCATTAATGCACATGCTTGGCTCGACATATAAAAAAAGCTACTGCTAAACTTGTTGGAATATTCTGAGGTAAAAACTTTGTAAACGTTGTATATATAGAAGTGTAATATGAAATGAAGTGGAAATGTATAAGGGGGGTGTTGAGGGGGGGTTAGAGCTAGAGCTGAATGGCTCAGGCTGGGGTATGAGGGTGTGGCTTGCAGCCTGAGCTCCACAGATTGCAGTAAGTGCAGGAGCCATCTGGTTGAACTCCTCTTCTCGCTCTTGCTCACTCATGCTCTCTCCCTCTATCTCCTACACACACACACACACACACACACACACACACACACACACACACACACACCTCCAGCTGTGTGCTGGATGTACACATTTGTCAGATCATCATTACTGGGAGGAAATGCAATAGGAGGCATATGGACCTAGCCAACTGGATTTTTAGATATGAACAGCCAAGCCTGGAAAATATTCCTCCTGAGGACATGTGATCTGGTGTGATGATGTGTTTACAATAAGAACGGGACGGAGCTTTTCGGAAGAGTTTCCTGTGATTTCAAGACTTGTGTGTTTAAAAGGTAAGACAAGAGAGTTAATCAAAAGAAGTTGGATTGACTTGGACTGTTTTAGGCTTGATATAATATAATTAATCACTGGCTCGTTATATTCGGAACAGCTCAACATTTCCAAGTTAGATATTGTTTTATTTTTCCTTTAACATTAATACGTTACCCTGGATTTGACTTTAAATATGGCGTACAGGGATCTGTTTAATTCCTAATTTTGCTTTATAAAGCAGAGAGTGTATAACTGACCACAGAGGCGCTGTGTTAAATACCTGCAAGGTTCTAGTCAACTGCATGAGTACAGGTGGTCCTTTTCTATCTACAAGCACAAACTTTTCAGTCATTTGGCAACAGAATAGTATATCAATTGTGCTCTAATGAGGTACATATTGATTTGAACATTGGCAAAGGACGAACACTCATGACAAGGCTAAATGATTTGTAATAACTATTATTTTTGCAATATATACAAGCTATCAGGAGTGAAATGGACAAAACCCTGTGTTAGGAAACGCGGATTTCCGTCTGCCAAATTAGTTTCACTGTTGCCTGTACAGCATATTCAAACAGTCGTCTTGTATCCATCCGGTCTTCTCTTCTATGCATGAGGGAGCCAGAGTGCCTTTTTGGAGCATGTATCTAATCTGTACCAGACAATAGGATATAGACTTGTTGACTTAACGTTCTAATCCTCAGGGCTGTGGTGGAGAGAGACTCTCATTTGTGGAACACAGACACTTTTAAGAGCTTAGAACTGGTGCCAAGGATCATGTTCTTGACATTAGAGCCAGAGCTGACAGTATTTTGCACTGTTCCATATCAATCAAGTTCTGCCATGAACGGAAGGTTCCGTGGCCTTTTCTAACAGTTCACCTGCACAAAGCCTTGTAGTCAGTTAGCTAGACTGCGATATCTCATAGTAAACAAACATAGGAAGCAAAGGAAAAAAGTACACAGTCATTAGTGAGATTTCCTTAAGATAATCCCCTCTTATCAAAGCGAAATTTCTATTAGCGAGTCAGGAAATTGAATTTTGTTGAGGTTCGCCCTCAGCTGTTCAGGGTGTACAGGACAACCATCCCTGCAACCTTACAGCTGAAATGTGTTTAGATTAGAGTTCTCAAATGTTAATACTTCACATTGACTGGTCTCCAACTGTACCCCTGTATAATCATATGTTTGTTGAAGGGGGGGGGGGGCTTTTTATATAGTCGACCCCCCTCGGACCCCCTGTTCACAGCCTCTGGCTGAGGGATTCAGGCTCTCCGTGGGTGGATCTAAGAGATATGCATCTTGGCCTCCCAAAGCCATGTTAACAAGGGTTTCTACAAAAGAAATAGATGTTAAACACTTACTTCTAAAAGAGTAATACATTTAGAAAGGGCCAGACATACATGTTAAAACCTGGCTTTCGGCCACCCGGTGGTCCATAAAACAGTATGGAGTTAGTTCAGTTGCGGAATCCATTGTGGTGTCTGACGAAGTGAAAATGAGCAAAATAGCTTGATGTCTAGCTGAGGGTGAATTGAAGTATTAGGGCAGCTGGTAAATGAATTCCAGTTGAATTCAAACATTAAAAGATTATACGGCTTCCTTTTGAGTTTTTTTTTTCGTGTTCTTTTCTTTTTTTTTTTTTACGTTAACCCATTTAAACTCCCCAACAGTCGTCTGTGGGTCTAGGCTCACATTCCTAAGTCTTGAAACTACATACCTTTCCTTATCGGTTTCAGTGTAGTTACTGAATGATTAATAGTGGTTACTGAATAATATGAATAACAGAATAACAAGCCAGCAGTTTATGGGTTAAATAGCTGAAAGAATTGGTGTGTGTGTGTGTGTGTTTATTCTTGTTTGGGTGGTACTAATAGATCTTGTCTTGCAGGTTAAGAAGTCATTGAGGAGATACATATCTCAAAAGTCTCGAAAGATCTTAGATCAACCGGAAAATAACCCAAACAAACCAAAAATCGGGCAACCAGGCCAGTTTTACAAGCTAATAATAAGTGCTTACATCTTATAACTTTTTTAAATTAGTTTGTATTGTTATAGCTTTGTGTAAGTGAGAGCTTTTTGCTGAGGGAATGGTTTAGCTACAAGAGCATGGAGTGGATTGATTCTGAAAAGCACAATGAACGACCCACTCAATGACGATTATTCGGAGAGAAATAGTACAAGGAACACTTCGTACAAGCGACAGGTTAATCTTTGTTCAACATGTGAATAGAAGCAAATCAGACCCCTCGGAACGGCCAGTCATGAATATTCGGCGTGTTGGCCAAAATCTATCGTGCCACTTCAAAGGGTACAATCAAATGTGCCTGGCTTTCTCAGCTGTCCACTTAACCACAGCAGGGAGTGAAAAGGAGGAGGAGGAGGAGGAGGGGTGCTAAAGTGGTGACTAGGGCTGACTAAAGTCACACAGTATGAGTCCGTATAGCTGAAATCTGACCACAACTACACAACTATTTATGATCAATGGGCATGTCTGGAAAAGTCATATGAACAAAGTATTTTTCTTCTCAGCCACACTTCATGATAGGATGCGCAGAATACATCTACATAGAGAAGGAGGAGAGGAATGCGAAGGAAGCAAAGGACGCTTTTAACTACAAGCCAGACTTTTTGTTAAACCAGACAGTAAAAAAAAAAAATGAATACATAAATGAAGTAAATATAAATAGGACATAATAATGACATAATTCAACATATGGTATTAGAATTCTATATTTCAAAAATCCGGGTGAATAGATATAGTGTAGATATGCTGTCTATTAGTTACTTTTTCGCTCGTGTTTTTTTTTTTTAAATCCGCTAAAAATCCTCTATACAATGTGTTTTTACGTTCACGGTCAAGTCCAGTCATAAAATGTAAATGATGTGTATTTGCCTACTGCAATAGTGCAGGACTTGTGGTGTACAAACGACCACACAAGTGCTAATCCTAATCCTGTGCATTGCACTAAAACAGGCATAAAAATTCTTTTTGCAAGCCTGTTTTCTCCATCAAGGGAAAAACTATGAATTATAGCTGCAACGAACGCCAAAATTCAACATAATATGTTTTAAATCGTGAAGCTCTGGAGCTTCTTCGAGTGTTTTCAGACTCGCAGGATACACATTTATGGGAGAAAAAAAACCCCACTGACTTTTTACTTTGTTTCATGTCTAGGAGGTGTGCATGATGAACCTGGAGAATCCTGGTGGTTTCCACAGGAGCGGGAAGCATCTGGATATGGACCAGAAGGTTGGCAAGCTCACGTTCACCTTTCAGAGAAGCTCTACCTCGGATGACGATTCGGGATGTGCGCTGGAGGAGTATGCCTGGGTTCCACCTGGCCTACGACCAGAACAGGTGAGCCATTTGTTGAGAGCTCTTGCTGTCAGTGCCGCACCCATCTCTGGTATGAAATGATCTAATAAACTGAATAAAAAGGAGTAAAGATATACACAGTATGGAGGGAAATACACCTTAGATAAATGACACTTTATAAGCATTGTTCGTAGGGAGTCTTAAGCCTGTCAGTGGGTTACGCAACAAGATGAGCAGACTTTAGAGAGGGTGCGAGTGCAAGTATCCCTAAGCAATCTTGATATATATATATATATATATATATATATATATATATATATATATATATATATATATATATATATATATATATATATATATATATAGCCAAAGAAGGATTAATCAATCCATCGGGTGAGCAAGCTTGTTCTAATTCATTCTAATTAGATCAGCCAACTCATTTGTTAGGGAAGCAGAGCATTTTGTAGGCATCACCCCACAGGCACTTGGAAACAGGATACGCTGTTTTTTATTTACAAAACTATTTCGTGGCAAGTCTGTAAGTCATTAAGGCGAGCTGGCAGACAATCGCCTAAAGCGATCGAACACTAACTGCCAGCTAAGCGCACAGTATGAGGAGCGCTCGGGGTGACGGCTGTTTTCTGTATCGGCGTGTCTGTAAAAGGCAGGACGTCTCGTGACTGAAAATGTGATGATGTGGCGCTTTTCCAAGTCAACAGAGAAGGACTTAACAGTTATCTCAGAGACTTGCTAATCCAACACCCCCCCCCCCCCACCCCCCCACCCCACCACCACCACCACCACCCCCAGTGCTTGTCTGAGAAGCACATATGACTGCAATCAGGGGTGAGGGGCGAGAACAGGGTCTAAAGCAATATAAGACTAAAATCCAAACACTGCCTTTGTGTTAAACGCAAGGAGCAACTGTAATGTCTTTACAGCTGCCGTTCCGTAAATTACCCCCGAAACATTATAGGTGATCATTGCTGGGAAGTACACAAATACTCCCAAAAAAAAAAGGCTCTACACTGTTCACTAGTTGCCCAAGGGAGAGGAGTGGGTGGTAATATTAGCATGAAATGAGCATGATTTATGTTACTGCTCATTGTCAGGTTTAAATGGCAGCCTGAATAACAGCAGGATGCTGCTTAAGCAGGAGGAGACAAGCCCAATCTTCTTTATCTGCTGAATGTTACGACCAGCACTCATAAACCCCATGCCCCTTACCGGGGTCACCAGCTAGAGGGGAAAACACAGTAAAGAAGGCATCTTTGGCTCGCACAGAATGAAAAATAGTAGCATAGACCTTTCATGGTAGGTCAGTAACAGTAGTAAATGAATCAAAAACTGAAAGGAAAGCCCTGCTATTGGTAGACATGATATAATGGGTATGTAACGGAGGTTACAAAACATTGGTGCAAATTCCAGCCATCTTTCAGGCTCTGATAACGGATGCCAGAATGTCAGTTGTCAAGGACGAGTGTGATTATATAATGAGAGCAAAAAATATGTACAGTGTGTGTGAGCGAGAGAATGCGTTCCTTTGTAACGTATAACTTGACTTCTGGGTGTTTTAAATAGTATTCAATAGTATTTTTTGAATATGCTGAAGGCTGTAGCTCGATGGTTAAGACATTGGATTGGAAGGTCATGAGTTCAAATCCCATCAAGGTAGCACCAATGGACATGAATGATAACTCTGCCCTGGTCAGTTGTGCGCTGATCCATAAATGTTATATATGACAGAGGAATGAACTCTACATGTTAAAAGGAGGAGTTTCTGAGCAATATTAATTATTATAGTATTCAAATCTACAGTAGAAAGGAGCTTTTAAAGGAGTAGATAAAAGATCTGCTGCAATAATACAGTAGTATTGTACCCAATCCAACAGCATGTATACTAAAAATCGTTATTTGAAATTAGAATTTTTATTTTATGTTTCAGTTATACCACACGTCACGTCAGAGCAGCGAATATATCTGTTATGTCTAATAAAATTCATGTCGCATGATGTTCCACGGCTTCCAAGGAGCCTAATAATCTCTGTCCATATTTGGCGAGCTCAAAACCTCACCATGAACAGAACCAAAAGATAAAACTGCTCAGTTGCAGGTCTTAAATTGATGCTGTGAGGAGGAGAAGTGTGTGTGGGGGGGTGGCTTTCGAATCCATCCACGGCAAGTTTTTATCACCAGTGTAACTTATGACGCAACCTTTCGCAATCCTGTAATCAGTCCACTTTTTGAATGGAGCACACTATATACCGAACACAGCTGCTCATCTGCAGGTGTGCACGTCGCTCGTTTCCAGTCAGTGATGTCTGAAGTGCATGTCCTGGCTGGTCAAAAAGGTGTCATTCCTGGTCTAACGTGGTCGCCATGACATCAGGGCAGCCTGACTGACTAATATTTGCGTGAGACGTGCATTCGATCAAGTCAAAAGCTTTTTTTTCCAACATGAGGTCATACATTGAAATGATAGCCAGCATAGAATAGACTTTATTTGTCACATATACATTACAGCACAGTGAAATTCTTGCTTCACATATCCCAGCTTGTTGTTTGGTAGCTGGGGAGCGCAGGGTATCAGCCATGATGCGGCGCCCCCTGGAGCACAGAGGGTTATGGGTCTTGCTCAAGGACCCAAGGGAGGCAGCTTGGCCATACCGGGGCTCGAACCCGGATCTTCCGATCAGCAGCCCAGCACCTTAGACCTCTGAGTTACACCTTCTCCTGTGGGTGTAGACATGCAATGTATCAAAAAGCTTTGTGTTGAGGGTGAAGCATAATATAATAGAAATCCATTGCATCATCCATACGTTATTTTTGAATGTTTTTGTGGGTGTAATTGTGGATGAAATCGTAATTTCACACCTTGCTTTCGGGCATTGCAGGTCCAGCTGTACTTCTCCTGCCTGCCCGAGGATAAGGTTCCCTATGTTAACAGCCCGGGAGAGAAATACCGCATCAAACAGCTCTTGTATCAACTGCCTCCACATGACAACGAGGTGAGATAAACTTGCTTCAAGAAACATGTAGATAGATTATGTATGTACTGAAATGTTGAACAATATGATGTTATAACACATAATATCTAATAAATACACGTTCAAATGCTATAATTTTTCATGCTTTAGATAAAGCTTTCATTCATTTATTCATCTTCTACCGCTTTATCCGATCTTCCCTCGGGTCACGGGGAGTCTGTGCCTATCTCAGGCGTCTATGGGCATTAAGGCAGGATACACCCTGGATGGAATGCCAACCCATCACACACACACACACACACACACACACACACATTTACATTTATACACCAGGGACAATTTTCCAAAGGTGCCAATCAACCTACCGTGCATGTTTTTGGACCGGGGAGGAAACCGGAGAACCCGGAGAAAAACCCCCTGAGGCACGGGGAGAACATGCACAAACTCCACACACACATGACCGAGACGGGAATCGAACCCAGATCCTGGCGGTGTGATGTGAACGTGCTAACCACTAAACCACCGTGCCCCACCATTATTATTATTTTACGGTATTAATCCCACTGCGTCAACATCAACTATTTAAAATGTTTAACATATTATAATTAGATCTAAATTTAAATGGAGATGTTCGTGTAAATGTATAATTGTCTACATGATGACTTAAATTTAATTTATTTTTAAGGAGGTGTTAGTTTATTTAATATTGTCCACATGATAGTAAAAACAAAACTGCAATTCTATTCAAATAAGGCAACTGTGAACCGATGAATAAATTGTGAACATGGCTTTAATGGTCTCAACATAATATAACTAATGTAATATGATTTGTTTATATATGAATTGAAATGAAACTCATCTAAGAGTTCTTATAGCTGACTAAAACTATTTCACACCCCTATGCAGTTATTGAAAAGTGAAGCTAGAATAGGGTGCACTTTGTAGAAGGGACCCTATAGCAGTTTGGGGTTAAGTGCCTTGCCTGAGGCAATAGCTTCTATGATCAAAGGAAGGATGTTAGGACTTCTTGTCCCCCCCCCAGACACCAGGCCTAAGACAACAAGCAGTCTCCAGAGCGAGACAACCTACAGCTCTGGATCTCTGGTTTGAAGCCATAACCCGCAGGGGCACCGCCACCTCCAGAGGGTCCCGAAAAAACAGAGCTGAAATAAAGCGTCTATTGTTTCGCCCATTGTCGAATGAAGATGTGCTTCTGCATTTCATTTCAGTCCCCACTCAAATTGCTTTTTAAGGATGAATCAGTGTGGGTACTGGTTAACCTCATGCGTTTTTCATACCTTGTGTCATTCATCGGATTCCTTCTTGCCTATCCACAGAGGACATCTTTGTTTCCTCGTTCCTCTGTGGGTGTTGGCACAATGAGACATTTGAGCTGATGAGTTTATGTCGCTTGGGGGGGTTGGGGGCAACATGTGGCACGGAGATTCCTCACATGGCTGTGGTTTGCAGGCAGAGGCCGGCGTGTGTAAGGACGCCGCGCCGGTGCATGTCGCGAGCGCCGCAATTATCGCTCTGAAGTACTATCGTGTTGCTTGCTTTGTCTTGCTTTGTGCTGCAGATGTCTGTCTCGGGTTTTTGAACAATTTCTGTTGTCCACGACGAAAGAGGTCGTTGAACGGTATTAAAAAGAACCAGACAAGACCTTGTAATCTTTTAACTAGAGTTCTTCTATTCCTGTGTTAGGTGCGCTATTGCCAGTCCCTTGGCGATGAAGAAAAGAAGGAGCTACACATGTTCAGCATGCAGAGGAAAAAGGAGGCACTCGGGCGGAGGAACTCTAAAGTTACTGCCGAGGGCTGTGCTCCATGCGATCTGCGAACATGTACGATTTCAAATTTTGATCCCTCAACGAATTCTAGAAACGATACAGTCGGACAAACGTAACAACCTTTTTTTCCCCTCCGTCACTTCAGTGTGGAGAGAATGTCGGCGGAGGAGAGATGGCCGTGTTCGCATCGAGAGCAGGCCCCGGACTGTGTTGGCACCCGGCGTGTTTTGCATGCTCAACATGTAACGAGCTGCTAGTCGATCTCATCTATTTCTACCACGAAGGGAAGATTCATTGTGGGAGACACCATGCTGAATTGCTAAAGCCACGCTGTTCAGCCTGTGATGAGGTAAGCGCAAGTGCTTGCTATATATTCTTAAAGTAGGAAACGTGAAGTCCGTCTTCCTAATCAACGTTTAATGCTTTCAACATCTGTATACGTCAAAATACGAATTAAGTGCACTGTGCTCTTTCCAGATCATCTTCGATGACGAGTGCACGGAGGCAGAGGGCCGTCACTGGCACATGAAGCACTTTTCCTGCTTTGAATGTGAAACCATTTTGGGTGGCCAGAGGTACATCATGAAAGATGGCCGACCCTACTGTTGCGGCTGCTTCGAGTCCCTGTACGCCGAGTACTGTGAGGCGTGTGGAGAACACATCGGTAAGTCTGTCTTGCGCCTTTCATTTTCTTTGGGTTTGATTTAAATGTTTGGTTTTCACACCAAAAAAATGACTTGCATTTAATAATCCTGGTCTGATACACAAGGGAATGTTTTTAATGGTGAATTATAGATTGTTCCATAATTTTATATCTATTTGTCTTACACAAGTCCAAATTCCTGCTCGTGAGCATTCTAATGAAATTATATAGTGATTAGTTTGATTTGATTGCTAAATTGCTTAATGACATTTTATAACCCACATGCATTCACAATAAATGTGCGAGTAAACATGTACCTCTCTTATACTATTAACATCAAAGTTGCATGAATCAACCCCATTATTATTATTTACAGTATTAATCCCACTGCGTCAACATTCATTCATTCATCTTCTACCACTATATCCGATCTTCCCTCGGGTCACGGGGAGTCTGTGCCTATCTCACATCTATGGGCATTAAGGCAGGATACACCCTGGATGGAATGCCAACCCATCACAGGGCACACACACACACACACACACATTCACATTCACACACACATTCATACACTAGGGACAATTTTCCAATGTGCCAATCAACCTACTGTGCATGTTTTTGGACCGGGGAGGAAACCGGAGAACCCGGAGAAAAACCCCCTGAGGCACGGAGAGAACATGCAAACTCCACACACACACGACCGAGACGGGAATCGAACCCGGATCCTGGCGGTGTGAGGCGAACGTGCTAACCACTAAACCACCGTGCCCCCTTGCGTCAACATCAACTATTTAAAATGTTTAACATATTATAATTCTATTAAATTTAAAGCAGATGTTTCGTGTAAATGTATAATTGTCTACATGATGACTTAAAATTTAATTTATTTTTAAGGAGGTGCTAGTTTATTTATTATTGTCCACATGATAGTAAAAACAAAACTGCAATTCTATTCAAATAAGGCAACTGTGAACCGATGAATAAATTGTGAACATGGTTTTAATGGTCTCAACATAATATAACTAATGTAATATGATTTGTTTATATATTTACCGGCGACTATGTTTAACACATTTAACAAATGTTTAACACATTTTGTATGTCTCTATTCGCCTAAGTGATCCTTGCCCTGAAAAGACCCCTATTTGATTATTCAAGTTCTCTATCCATTCCCTCCAAATTGTGCTTATTTTCATGTAGGGGTGGACCATGCTCAGATGACGTATGATGGTCTCCACTGGCATGCCACAGACCAGTGCTTCAGCTGTGCACAGTGCAAAACCTCCCTGCTAGGATGTCCATTTCTGCCGAGACAAGGCCGTATCTATTGTTCCAAAGCCTGTAGCCTGGGTGAAGATGTCCATGCTTCGGACTCATCCGATTCTGCCTTTCAGTCAGGCAGGTCTCGGGAATCCCGCCGCAGTGTCAGGACGGGAAAGAGCAGCCGGTCTGCAGATCAGTGTCGCCAGTCGCTGCTCTTCTCACCTGCTGGAAACTACAAGTTCCCCGGTTTCTCAGGCAACGCGGAAGACACTTTATCCAACAAGCTGTCGCATTTGAACTTAACAGATGAGCATTTCTGGAGGAACAGAGAGGAACAGGAAGTGCCCGAGGATCACGAAGAATGGGCTGAGCATGAAGACTATATGACCCAGCTACTTCTTAAGTTTGGAGAGCATGGGGTCTTCCAGCAGCCGGAGGACAGCAGACACACTGATCCGTGGACGAGCGACAAAAATAAGGCGGAGTCGAAGCTTTCCGGAAGTGCTGGAAATAGCAGTCTGGCCAGTAAAAAGTACAAGACCGACATGTACTGGACGCATTCCCAGGACGGACTTGGAGACTCTGCATACGGTAGTCACCCTGGACCCGCAAGCAGCAGGAAAATCCAGGAGCTGGATCTGGAACACGGTGGCAACTTTAAGCATGAGGAAAAGCAGTGGTTTAATGACTCTCTGGAATGCATCAGCGACGGCCTCAAAGAGCAAGAGCAGAGTGTCCGGGACTCGATGGACTCTCTCGCGCTGTCTAATATCACGGGTGAGTACATGAACCAGCGAATGAAATTTGTTTTTGGAAAACGCTGTCCGTGAACGACTGAGATCTGATCCTCTCTCTCTCTCTCTTTTTTACAGGTGCATCGGTAGAAGCGGACTTTAAAGAAAAGCATGCCCCCTTCTCACTGCAAAACTTCAAGCTAGACAGTCAGGATTGTGAAAAAACAAGCAACATGGGAACTCTGAACTCATCCATGCTGCACAGGAGCGCCAACTCCCTCAAGAGCCTCACGTCTGAGCTGGAGCATGTAGAAGCAGCAGAAGAGGAAGAACCAGAAGAGGTGATCCCTCTCCCAGAGGAACGACCCATTCTTCCTGTTCTCCGGCGATCCAGATCTCAGTCGCGGCCTCACCAGGTCAAGTTCTCTGATGACGTTGTGGACAACGGGCACTATGACGATGCGGACGCGCGGCAGCCTCCGATGAGCGAACGCACCCGGAGAAGGGCGTACCATTTCGACGGGCAGGACGAGCGGCGCCGGCGGCATCACCGCAACCACCGGCGAAGGAGCCGAAAGTCTCGGTCGGACAACGCGCTGCACATCATGCCGAAAGAGCAAGCGCGCATGTGCTACAGAGAGGATTATCTCCAGCGCGCTCCTGTCCCCACGCCTCAGTTCGTGCAGCACTCGCATTCCCACGTGAACTCCGATTACGGCTTGCAGAACCAAGCCGCGGAGAGATTCTACCGTCTTTACGGAGACGACGACGATTGGTGCTCGACCTGCTCGTCTTCTTCGTCCGAATCGGAGGAGGAAGGCTTCTTCTTGGGTCAACCCATTCCACAACCCAGGCAGCCTAGATATCAGTATTACGCTGACAAGCTTCCCAATCAAGTACACCCGCCTTACGGAAAAAGGACAAATTCCAAAAAGAAGCGAGGACACAAGGGGAAGAACTGCATCATTTCTTAGACATGACAGCCAGCGAAAGAGTGACCAGTATATTGCCATACACTAGTTAGCGCCTGCATTTTATTTGGCATTGTTCAAAGGCCAGAAATGACCATATCGCGAATCCTTCCTGCAGTATCTTTCATGAATGAGACTGAGACATTCTTGAAAAGGCACTGTTGACTTGCATTTCAGAAATATTCCATGTGCAAAAAAAAAAAAAAAAAAAAAAAAGGAGAGAAAAGAACTGACAGGTCACTTGGTCATTGTTACCACGAAAGAGTATATTTATAAAGTACCATATATAAATGAGTGAATATTTAATAGTGCAAATATAAGTGTGTGTATATATTGTAAAAATAAACTGTTCTGATTTAAAGCCGATATTTTTATATCCCTGAATTTTTAATAAAGGAAAAAAAGTACTATGATAGTTGATAAAAACGCAGTAGAAGACAAATGATTCGCAACTGCTTCACATTTGTTTACAAATTTTCTTTTAATAATAATAAATAAATAAATAAATAAATAAATAAAAAGTCACCAAATGCAGTTAGACCTTTGTTATGCCATGCTCCCATGTACACATGCTTCTTTTCTATTAAAAAAATCTGATGTAAAAAATACATCCTTCCTTTTGTGTTATGTGGTGCGTTATTTATTTATTTACAATTTTCCTACCTAATGAATGTTTCCAGGCTATGAAGTGAAAAAAAGAAGATGACGATGATGATCGGGAATGTTTACATCACTGACTTTCTCTGTCGCATCGACATTAGCCAGACGTCTTGTTGTGTTCTGCTTTGCTCATTGTTAGCTCCTTACGCTAACCTACGCCTGTAGTGTGTGTTAGCCAGGATATGATACACATTGGCAGACGCCCTTATCCAGAGTGACTTACAACTGAACAACTGAGGGTTAAGGGCCTTTCTAAAGGGCCCACTAGTGGCAGGTTGGTGGTGGTGGGGTTTGAACCCGTGATCTTCTGGTCCAGAGTCCAACACCTTAACCACTGGGCTACACCACCTCCCTCTGGGTTACACCAACTCCCTGGTGTACCAGCATACACCAGTAGAAGATTGTATTGATCGTGTCACCAAATAGATTAAAACTAAATGTAATGAACCTGGTTTGAAAATGTAAGAAGTAGAAAGTACAGATATGTTTGTAAAAAAAAAAAAAAAAAACGATAAAGTAAAAAGTTGTCCAAAAATAAATAAAGTACCTATTCGAGAAAAATCTAGAAAAATACAAATCAAGAGGAAAAATCAAGAGAAATACAGTCTCTTTCAATAAAGCTTAATAGACAAAATAGACAGATAGACAAAAAAATGGAGCATGGAGATCTTTCTTCATCCGGAATAACATCAGTCTGAAATGCGGTCCTGTTCCACGCGCGATAATATATGAAATACGCTATTGTGTGTGTGTGTGTGTCTGTGTGTGTGTGTGTGTGTGGGGGGGGGGGGGTGTCCTTCAAAAAATGTGTACTTCACTACTTACCATCTTCAATGATAAAATGTTTACAAATTTGAGAAAATGTCAGGAATGTTTATTGAAGGTTCTCGTCTTGGCTGTATTGGAGTCAGTGAGTCAGTTCTGTCATACGACAGTACAAGTGTCATTAAACTAGTATCTAATAACTCTGTATTATCAAGGATGATCATTACAAAGGAGGACCAAAACGTAACCAGATTAGCATGATTTAAGCGCCACGTTCACCTCGGATGTAAAATACTGGATCTTTTCCAGACACGGCTTCCTAATCTCTATCAGGTTTTCGTTAAGTGTGGAATGAAGCTGTCTTTCCAAGGTTGGCTTTTAAGCAATTAACATTTTAACCACCAGGCCAAAGGTCTCCCAGTCCTGCTACATAACTGAGGTTAAGAAGAGAGATTAACATTAGCCCGTTTGCTTTGATCAAGCACAAGGAAGTAAGTCTTTAATTTGAATCGTCAACATGCACAATATGGAGAAAAGTAATGGGACACTCGATGTTTCTAGGCATGTGTGGTTCTATTACAATCTATTCTCACAAAATTGTATATGCTGTCTTTGGATTTGGCTGCACACAATTTTCCCTCTTCACCTAAATTTATTCCAGCCTAATGAGGGCACAAAAGCAGCTCCATGAAGATATATGCTGTATCTCCTGTGGGGTAGACTGCTATAGAGCCCTGACCTCAATCCTACAGAGCAGGCTTTGAGATGAACAGAAATGCTGACGTCCTACATCAATAACTGATTTTGATAATGTTCTTGGGGTTGAAAGAGCACAAATCTCCCCCCCAGCGCACATTAACAGCTAGTGGATCATCATCCACAGAAGAGTGAAGGTTAAATTAGCAGCACATAAGGAGTAAATGTTGGAAAAACACCTATGACACCTATGGTCATGTGTCCACAAACTTTTGACCATGTAATGCATCATCATACATCATCAAACTGCCAGTGTGGGAAACGTTTTTTGGTCATTTGGTAACTGTTAACATACACTGAAATATTAAATCAGTACAAATATTATTATAAATGATAAAATAAACATGAATTTAAAGTGCATTGCTGTTCTCCCCGTGCCTCAGGTTGTTTTTCTCTGGGTTCTCCGGTTTCCTCCCCCGGTCCAAAAACATGCACGGTAGGTTGATTGGCACCTTGGAAAATTGTCCCTAGTGTATGAATGTGTGTGTGATTGTGATTGTGTGTGTGTGTGTGTCCTGTGATGGGTTGGCATTCCATCCAGGGTGTATCCTGCCTTAATGCCCATAGACGCCTGAGATAGACTCAGACTCCCCGTGACCCGAGGGAAGATGGGATAAAGCGGTAGAAGATGAATGAATGAATGAAAGTGCATTGCAAAAGTATTCACACCCCTTGTCACATTCTAACTACCTGTACAATCTTAAATGTATTTGATTGGGATTTAACATATTAGACCAAAACAAAGGATCAAATAATTGTGAAGTGGAAGAAATAATAAAAAAATCTAAATCAAAACACCTTCCATTGAAATGACAGTGTTTTGTATGTCTCTACTAGCTTTTTTTTGCTCATCCTTCTGTGCAAAGCAACTCCAGTTGAATCAGATTAGATGGAGAACAATTTTCAAGTCTTACATAATTTCCTCAAAAAGGACTAAGGTCTGGACTTTCTAACACATGAATATGCTTTGATCTAAACCATTCCAAGGGGCACGGTGGTTTAGTGGTTAGCACAGCCTCACACAGCCTCACACCGCTAGTGTCCGGGTTTGATTCCTGTCTCGGCCATGTGTGTGTGGAGTTTGCATGTTCTCCCCGTGCCTCAGGGGTTTTTCTCCGGGTTTCCCGGTTTCGGTCCAAAAACATGCACGGTTGGTTGATTGGCACATTAGTAAATTGTTCCACGTGTATGAATGAATGAATGTGTGTGTGTGTGTGTGTGTGTGTGCCCTGCGATGGGTTGGCATTCCATCCAGGATGTATCCTGCATTAATGCCCATAGACGACTGAGATAGACACAGACTCCCCGTGACCCGAAGGAAGATCGGATAAAGCGGTAGGAGATGAATGAACGAATGAATAAACCATTCCATTGTAGCTCTGGCTGTATGTTTGGGGGTCGTTGTCCTGCTGGAAGGTGAACGTCCACCCCAAACTCAAGTCTTTTGCAGGCTTCCCACGAACATCAACCCACAGCATGATGTTGCCATCACCATGTTTCACGGTGGGGAAGGTTTCCACCACACACAGATTTTGTATACAAGCCAAAATGTTCAACATTGGTCTCATCTGGCCACAGCACCTTCATCCACATGTTTGCTATTCTTTTTTTTTTATCGACATTGGCTTTCTTCTTTCCACTCTTCCATAATAGCTAGATTGGTGGAGTGCATGACTAATAGTTGTCCTGTTAATAAACCCTCAAACATGAGTAATAGATCTCTGCATCTCCTCCAGACTTACCATGGGCTTTCTGGCTGCTTCTTGGATCAATGCTCTTCTCGCCCGGGCTGTCAGTGTAGGTGGACGGCCATGTCGTGGTAGGTTAGAAGCGCACTCTTCCTATTTTTCACATGATACATTAAACATTGCTCCGTGAGACGTTCAAAGCTCGGGATATGTTTTTATAACCCAACCCTGCTTCAAACCTCTCCTCCACTTTATTCCTGACCTGTCTGGCGTGTTCTTTAATCTTCATGATGTAGTTTAATCATTAATGTTCTGTAACAAACCTCTGTAATTATACTGGGATTTAAGTGCACACAGGTAGACTTGAATTACTAATTAGGCGACTTCTGAAGGCAGTTGATTGCACTGGATTTTATTTAGGGGTTTGGGAATAAAGGGGGATGAATACATATGCACGCCACACTTCTTTAAAAAAAAATCTTCAACACCGTGTTTCATTTTCCTTCCACTTAACAATTATGCGATAGTTCATGATCGGATGAAATCCCAGTAAAATACGTTTGTAGTCATAAAATAACAAAATGTGGAACCGTTCAAGCCGTACCAATACTTTTGCACTTCCTCCACAGCATTCATTCAACATCCAGCCTTTAGTTCATTCATGAATTCAGTATTATACTGACACTAACAACTTGTTAACTTGTTAAGACATCATGCGAACATATTTGAAATAGACTTTATAGGATATGAAGTATTTAGGAATATTAGAAATATACTTTAACAACGATTCTATTCACAACTACAAAGTGATACTTCAATAAAACGTCACACATTAATCCAAATAAACAAATAAAAATCGTGTATCTATAGTCAGAATGTAGAAAACCATATCCTTGTGATTTTGTTGTGTTTGTTAGTAACATAGCAGTAGAATGATCTTTTCAATCTCCAAAATCTCCAAAAAATCAGCAGTTTTCAAAATAACCAGAGAATAAATAGATTAATGAGCAATGCAATGCAAATGCATATGAAATATTATTTAAGGATTATTATACTTAAGATGAAGTGCTGAATTTACTACCGCATAATATTCCCTTTGAGCATCGGAGTAGAAGGACTCGAACAATAACGCGCACAGCGGGACAGGAGAGTCGGCTGCTTCCGAGATGAAAGTGAAAGAGAAAAAGACAAACAGAGAAGAAAGGAAGAGAGGGAAGACGGAGAATGACTGCAACCCATTAGCAAACCGCAGGAAGAATGGAATCCGGCAGATTTGTTTAGATACACAGATAATATACAGAACCGTGATAGAATGAGGCCAACATGAAAGGCCAAGTTTAATCACAAAGGACTGGAAGGTGAACTCCCCGGCTCAGCCTTCAGACACGGACAAACTAACTAAGCAGAGACAGCAGAGGAAGAAATTGTTCTTTTAGAAAGGGGGGGGGAGGAAAAACACCCAGCTTGAAACGCTCGCCACATTATATTTTGGAAAATGAAGCCTTGACTCGACGTAGTTTGTCTGCACATCATCTTTTAATCATGCCAAGAGAAGCAGCACGAGAGTCCCGCCCTAGTGAGCGAATTATAACGTGAGACTAAATTAAAGGACTCGGAACCTCAGAGCCTCCAGCTACAACCGTTCCAGCTTTATTTCTTGTAGTAGTTGCTAAAACTAAAGCCAGCCCAATGTAGTGTAAATACATCTTAAGCACAAAGGATAAACACATTGAAAAGGATGGACTGAAGCAGGAAAAATTGGAAGGAAGATTCCGGAATTCTCGGCCATACCGAGACACAGAAACATATCGGAGAATTTGTGTGTTGCAGATCAAAACGATTACACACGATTATACTAACGTCCGTTCAGACAGTATACTCATACACAAAATAAATAAATAAATAAATAAATAAAATATATAAAATATAAATATATATTATATATATATATATATATATAGATATATATATATATATATATATAAATATATATATATATATATATTATTATATATATAATTATATATTATATATATATATATAATATATATATTTAATTCATTTATGAAGGGGTTGTGTGGAGTTTGTGCATGTTTCCCCGTGCCTCAAGGAGGTTTTCTCCGGGTTCTCGGGTTCCCCCGGGCCAAAAACATGCACGGTAGGTGTGATTGGCCCTTGGAAAATTGTCCCTAGTGTATGAATGTGTGTGTGAATGTGTGTGTGTGTGTGCCCTGCGATGGGTTGGCATTCCATCCAGGGTGTATCCTGCCTTAATGCCCATAGACGCCTGAGATAGACACAGGACTCCCCGTGACCCGAGGGAAGATCGGATAAAGCGGTAGAAGATAGAAGATGAATGAATGAATGAATGAATTTATGTATTATATATATTATTTAATTTCATTTATGTATTTATATATATATTATATATATTATATATATATATATATATATATATATTATATTTTTTTTTTTTTTTAATCACATATAACATATCATATAAACGCCAAACAAACAAACGATTTATATGTGATTTTTCAACATTTAGATCCAGTTTGCAGTGATATAGTGATATTAATCTCCGCTCTTCTGAGATGTTCCACTTGATTTTGGAAGATGCTCGTGGATCACTTTCTTCATAAAGTCTAGAGATGAAGGTGAGGCGAGGAGGCCTGGGCGGTCAGTGTTTACATTCATCCTAAAGGTGTTCAGTAAAATCGTATACTCCAAACTATGCAATGTGTATCTTGGTGCTGCTGCCATGTTGCTGTGCACAGGGACATTATCAGATTTTGGTCTCCTGCTTCTCAAAGCCACATATATAATTATGTGCTGCCAGATTTGGGGTAACATTTTGGAAGAGAACCACATATAACTAAAAAGCAGCACATATATTCATCTACCTGAGAATGTATCTGCTATCAAAACGATTACAGGCGGTAAAACTAACATCCGTTCACTTCCACTCTGGAATAAACATTGTTCCTAGCTGGGATGTGAAGACAGCTTGTTATTATTTAGTGGGAAATGGTTGCAAGATGTCAAAGTAACACTTGTAGTGCAAGACAACGGACTGCGTATATTTCTGGTGATCGGAAAGCGATTATGTTTGCACGGTTTTATAATGAATCCCTTTCGGATAAATACGGATTGTATTTTCTCTCTCTCTCTCTTTCTCCTGGCATAGGTAGAGCATTATCGTGAGTCATCCAAATGAACGGCAAACCTGGCACTTCAAAGCTTGTCTTGAAGCGCTCGAGGTGATTCTCCTGCATGGATTGCTTCCCATTGTAGCATCATCAAAACTGCGTTTAATTACAGTTCAGTAACCGATCAGGAGAATTGAATTCCACGTAAATATTATAGAGAATCATATCATATAGAGAATAGAGGAATTCTTCAAGAAGCAGCTGTTTGGATCCACTTCGAGCAATAATATTCAGGTTTTAATGTGAATGTGCTAAAGGCTAAAAGCTTTCCAGCTAATGTCCCTACTCTTGTGTGGCAGTGATATGCATCGTTTCTCCTCCCAAACCTAGACCTAGCGAGACCTGATCCCCAGATATGATAACTCTCGGCCACACAAGCAGGGTTCTGCAGCGAGGAGCTCTACTGGAACATGCAACGCTCCCTATGTGGCCCAAATATTTGCGAGCGGAGGTGGAGGGGATCGCTCTGTAAAACAACTACACACTCTGTACAAAACGAATGCCCGAGCAAGCAGGGGTCCGGAGTAATCACGGAAGTGAGGATAATTATTTGAGGGCTGGTACACATTAGGGAATATTAAGAGGTACTTAATCACTGAGGCTGAAACACTGAGTTCTCGATAGACTATAATCGGCCAAGTGGATGTATTTTGTCTAGGCGGATTGAAATGATGAATAAAGTATGGCTAATTGCTCCCAGCCATCATCATGGGAGATTCCCCAAGCTTCCCCAATGTTATCTGAAATAATACTATATATATATATATATATATATATATATATATATATATATATATATATATATATATATATATAATATATAGTATATATAAATAAACCATGAACTAAATCTTGAGCTATGTTTGTGTCATTATTATGCCCATCTTTATTAAGGCAGGAAAAATACACACATTCTCCACTCCTCCAATCAGGACTCTCCCAGGAGATACACAACACATATATATATATATATATATTATATTATCTATATATATATATAGACAGAATATATTATATATTATATATATATATATATTTATTTATTTATTTTTTCTTAAATACATAATCTCATATCACATCTTCTGAGATGTTCCACATTGTGGATCACTTTTTTCATAAAGTCTAGAGATGAAGGTGAGGCGAGGAGGCCTGGGCGGTCAGTGTTCACATTCATCCTAAAGGTGTTCAGTAAAATCTTATACGCCAAACTATGCAAAGTGTATCTTGGTGCTGCTGCCATGTTGCTGTGCACAGGGACATTATCAGATTTTGGTCTCCTGCTTCTCAAAGCCACATATATAATTATGTGCTGCCAGATTTCGTGTAACATTTTGGAAAAGAACCACATATAACTAAAAAGCAGCACATATATTCATCTACCTGTACTTTTGTCCATATAGTGCATCACATTTTATTATATAATACCTGATGCAGTATGACACATCCTCTCTAAGGTAAGGGACCTCTTTAATCTCAAGAAGTAATTCGCAATGGGATAAGCATGGCAGACTTCATCTCTCTCTCTCTCTCGCTCTTATTCTCTGAACCATGATATCTAATTCTGTTTTCCAACGAAAGCACTCAGACTCAGTGTGTGAATGTTTTTCTTTCCCAAAAGCATCAGAGCACATAAAACACAGACAATACAGGCCACGCTTTGTTAAAACGACCTATAAAGAACCAAATAAATAATAAACCAAAATAAGCACACCCTTTTGCCTGTGTGATGTACAGATTCTTTTCATTGATGTTTAAATTGGTTAAAACACTCGGGTGAATGAATGAACAGATTAAGATAACCCAAAAGCCAGGTATAGCATTCGCATAAACTCGTTCCTTCTTCCTTTTAAAACCAAAATAACACCAGTATCTTCTAAAACGATAGCAAAAAAAAAAAACAACAACTATACAGTAGTTACTTTCAAAGATCTATGAAGTTAGTTTCACATCTTTACACTGCATTACACTTTTCAGTGCTACACTTCAAACATAATTAGGTGTCTGTGTTTAACTCTTTCTATCTCACTGAGTACAACCAGAAATGTGTTTAGGTGTTGTATGCTCTATTTACTTTGCATATGATATCACACAGGGGGCACGGTGGCGTAGTGGTTAGCACGTTCGCCTCACACCGCCAGGATCCGGGTTCGATTCCCGTCTCGGTCATGTGTGTGTGGAGTTTGCATGTTCTCCCCGTGCCTCAGGGGGTTTTTCTCCGGGTTCTCCGGTTTCCCCCCGGTCCAAAAACATGCATGATAGGTTGATTGGCACCTTGGAAAATTGTCCCTAGTGTATGAATGTGTGTGTGAATGTGTGTGTGTGTGCCCTGCGATGGGTTGGCATTCCATCCAGGGTGTATCCTGCCTTAATGCCCATAGACGCCTGAGATAGGCACAGGCTCCCCGTGACCCGATGGAAGATCGGATAAAGCGGTAGAAGATGAATGAATGAATGAATGATATCACACACACATTTATAGATTATTACTCATAACGGAACACACAATTTGTCTGAAAGAATAAACACGTGGGCATGTTTGATTTAGGATGGCACTAATCCCCCAAAGGACACATACTCTTCAATGTTTTTGTACACTTTACTGCTTCAGAATTCAAAATGTCAGAAGTGAACTGAAATAAAACAGTAAGTAAACGTATTGTTGGGAATGACCGAGTACACAGCAACTCCAATACGCCTTTTTTTTACAGGGATGTCCAAAAAGAGGTTTTTATTGTCAATTCAGCATATATATCTGACGCAGTACACAGTGAAATGAGACAACCTTTCTCTAGAACCTTGCTGCAACATAAAAAAAAAAACATATAACACAACAGAGATCTATAAAACACAGAGCTGAGGACTAGACTAAGTTGTCCCAGCCACATAAAGTGCATCGTGTGCAAAACAAAACAGTCTGGAATACACAACACGAGACAGTGAATGATACGTACACAACACAACACAAAATAACAGCGACCAGTAACTATATGTAGTGCAATATTCAATTCAATTGTAAACATTTTAAAACTAGTTTAGAAAACTAGTGTTGTAAACAGTTTGACTGATGTGCAAATGGCAGCAGTAGTAATAGTGAAATGTTCAAAATGAGTAAACAGTAACGCTGTCTGTGAGACCAGTATACACAATAAACATGTAAAAACCAGTAATAAAAGGCAGAATGAACAGTGGAATGCTATGTGTGGATGTGGATAGTTCTTCCATCTCACTTACATGTGATTGACTTTTATTTTAATAACATAATAACACACACTATGTACACAAAGTCGAAATGAAACTAGTGCAATCCTTTGTCCTGTTCTCCTTGGTTCTCAAAGCATGTGCAAAGTCTTTCCACCATACAAGCCATAGCACGTTCACATATTTTTTGTCGATATAGAGCGGACAACTGTTGTTATGCGTTCTTTAAGGTCATTAATGTCTTGTAGCATACACTCTTTCTTTCACCATTCTCCGTAGACAGAAATCACATGGAGTCAAATCTGGTGAGCGTGCTGGTCGAGCCATGTAAGTGGTAACGTGGGTCGTGGTAGGCCAGTGGTTAAGGTGTTGGCCTCTGAACCGGAAGATCATGGGTTTAAACCGCACCACCTCCAAGCTGCCACTAGTGGGCCCTTGAGCAAGGCCCTTAACCCTCACTGTAAGTGGATCTGGATAAGGGCGTCTGCCAAATACCGTAAATGTAACATCTTTTTGGACAACCCTGTTAATGTAGGTGGATCTTGGCCATGTTTATTGTTCAGTCGTTCCAGACTCTAGTCGAGTTTGTAAGACGAAAGGTCTTTGGCTTTAAAAAAAGAAATTGTAGCGTAATAAAGCCAACCAGGTTGTGTTTGTGCCGTAAATTAAAGCTATTCATAGTCACAAATACATAATGAAGCTCAGTGGTTAAGGCATTTGGACTCGTTTGGACTGCGGAAGGTTGCGGGTTCAAATTCCAGCCCCACCAAGCTGCAAATAATGGACCCTTGAGCAAGGCCCTTAACCCTCAACTGCTCAGTTGTAAGTTGTCCTGGATAAAAGTGCATGTGCCAAAGGCCGTAAATGTAAAGCAAGTAAATTCGTTTGCAGTCCAAGATTAAGTTTTATGTGAGCACTGGAATCGTCTGCAAAAGCATTAAGACATTCCTAAACAGCCAAACAGTCCGTGAGGGATGTGAGGATTCGTCCCAAGATTCACTGTAGCAGGACCTGGGTGGTCTTTGTCTTCTTGTAGGAGAGTGTGAGAGAGAGAGAGAGAGAGAGAGAGAGAGATTTGTATAAAAGAGTAGAAACAATTCATGTTTGAAATTCTCCAAAATGCAGAACAGAGCCCAATTCCAGGCAACGGAATATTGAAACCACCTTCGGATAATTCGCTTGTGGAAAAACATGCCAGTCTGAGAGCACGACCTGACTTCAGTCTGATGCAGATGCTATATTAGGGGAGGCAGTATTTGTTAGTGAACAAGCTAGAAGCTAAAATAATGTGACCTCACTACACAGGTATATCTTTATAAATATACACACTAGCACTGTTGAAGTTTCCCCTGACCTGTGAAAAAATTGATCATGGTAAAATACTAGCGTGATATGTTACGCTTCATTTTTGCACACAGAGTTTTGTCACATTTTGTGCACTGGGATTACAAGACCTGCATTATACTCAAGGCAAAACTCTGATGGATTCCTGCTTTATCAAGCCAGCTGGTGTGCAGAGTGTGTGTGTGTGTGTGTGTGTTTGGATAACATTCTTCCTTTCAGTGCTATGACTGATAAAGCCGCAGTCTAAATCTGGCATTTCCACAAGACAAAGCATTACCCTTCACACACACTTACACACAGTTCAGGACAAATACAGCACTTTAGTTAACGGCTGCTTTTCATTTAACGGCATTCTGTTTATCCATAACATTGCAAATTGCGATGTCATATGTAAAGTATCGGGGAAGAAGTGCCTTATATGAGCTTTGTAAGTGTAAATTGCTATCATTAGCCATAGTGCATTCGGATTTCAAGACGTGGCACACATACATAATTACACATCAAGTACGACTGATTAAAGGTATGAATGAGTGTGTAGGTGTGATTGGAGAGTTTTGTTACATATATATATATATATATATTCAGATCACAAAGGCTTGTGCAAAATGAATGTCCTTTGATTATGATCACTGGCGCGCACAATTGTGTTTCTTGGAGGCCACCATGCGACGGAGCCAGAGGCCGGTGTGAATACAATTGCACCGCAACTGTCTTAGAAGAAACCTTGGCAAATATATCCTCAACATGAAGCAAATCCTGTAATCAGAGGCAGGCGTGATCATGTCAGGTGATCAGCACAATATCGTACGCTGAATCAAAGGCTTGATGGAGTGAGGTGCTGCGGGACTGGAATGCGTGGTGGCCATGTTTTAGGGCCAGGGTACACTGGGTTGCTGGGAGGTAACAAAAACAGATGGTGATCTCTAGAACATATTATTATATTGATCATGACAGAAGCATTCAGTGGTTCTGGTGCCTTAAAATAATCCGTGACAGAATAAGAATGGCTGAACGTGACTCTATAACGGGTACAGACGATTTCACAACAAAAGACACGCGTTATGTGTATGACACAGAAAGTCAGTATACCGCTCAACGAAGAGAGAAAAGAATGCATTATATGTAAAAAAAAAGAAAAAAAAAACAAAGAAATGATGCTAAAAAATTCACACAGACATGTGTGTTTATTTTCAAACGTCCGTCAATGAAACAACACAATACAGCCTATATTTTTGTGAAACCAAGCCTACAAATGGTAAACATGGCAGAGAACCAGGGCATTGGTGGTCCGAGCCCTAACACCACCGAGCTGCCACTGTTGAGCCTTTGCGCAAGGCCTTTATCCCTGTTTGCTCCAGGCGTGCCGTACAATGCCCCAGTTTCCTGGGATATGCGAAAACGTGGGTGGGTGTAGCTCTGTGGTATAAAGCGCTGAGTTATTGATCGGAAGGTCGGGGGTTCGAGCCCCGGTATGGCCAAGCTGCCACACTTGGGTCCTTGAACAAGGCCCTTAACCCTCTGTGTACCATGGCTGACCCTGCTCTCTGACCCCAACTTCCAAAAACAAGCTGGGATTTGCGAAGGAACAATTTTCACTGTGCTTTAATGTATATGTGACAAAAGCTATTCTATTCTAGAATAGAATTTCCTGATCACCTGATAATGGATGAATACATTCATCAGATAAAAAAACTGTAGACATTAGTTTATCTATTAATGTATTAATATATGAGGTCCAGTTACCAACACAATACTAAAATGGTCGTAGTAATGGCTACTGTTTTAGTTTAACTTGTGCTGTCAACTTTTGTAGTCTTTTAGTACGTGAATATCTGTACGTCTGCTTACGTGTGTGTACTTTTGCCACCTCTGTCTCCTCACATGCAAAACTTCAACACACAAGGCTTTTCTTCATCAATGTTATGTTTATAGCATGGCTTACACAAAGACTCTTTATAGAAATCTGAATATTTACAGATATTATCCGCACAGGGAAAGTGTTTGAGTCGGCAAGAAGAGGAAAATACCCCTATGAGGACTCATAAGGAAACTTATGCCAGTCACGAGTCAGGATGAACATGCACAGCATTCTTTTTTTGGTATTTTTCACCTCATCCCAAACACCCACAACACTTCCACAGTCTGAAGCTCTCTGTGCATCGTGCACTGCCATTTTCTTAGTAATATACAATTAGATATCATGTTTTTGGTGTAGAAATTAACATCTGGATAACGTAAATCACAACAAATACTTTTCGTAGACTTTTTTTTTTTTTTTACTGAGGCCACAGACTTCATACTCTGCTCATTATCTGGTAACAGATAGTGGAAGTACACTTTATGGATTTGCACAGCCTGGAGTATGCCGTGATATGATACATGCTATGAGCATTTTTCTTTGCTCCTTAAAGTGTATGAGCACACCAGACAAGATGCTGTAAACAGACCATCTTTCACTTTCCAGTGGTTCTGCAGCAAATCCAAGGTGCATGTCTACATGCTTTCCTAAACTCCTAGGGCAGTTTTTTTTTCCTGTCTACTTTGATGTGTCGCTTAATTAGCAGCCTAGCAAAAGCCAGGCTGCATGGAGGCAGGGGAACAGAACCACGTCTGTTGCTGGTAATTTTATTGGTTTCTTCAAAAGAAAGGTTCGAACTTATGCCAAACTGCAGGATGACTCTGCGCGACTTTGAGATGAGGCAGCTCTCTCCATACCACTCGAGTGTGTCCTTTTCGTATTTCAGCCACATGAATTAAATTCACACCGCCAGGATCCGGGTTCGATACCCATCTCGGCCATGTGTGTGTGGAGTTTGTGCATGTTCTCCCCGTGTCTCAGGGGTTTTTTCTCCGGTTTCCTCCCCCGGTCCAAAAACATGCACGGTATGTTGATTGGCACCTTGGAAAATTGTCCCTAGTGTATGAATGTGTGTGTGTGTGTGTGTGCCCTGCGATGGGTTATCATTGCACCCAGGGTGTATCCTGCCTTAATGCCCATAGACGCCTGAGATAGGCACAGACTCCCCGTGACACGAGATATAGCGGATAAAGCGCTAGAAGATGAATGAATGAATGAATCTTGAGTGACCTGAGTAAGTGGGAAAAGTGGGGACTTCCATGCTTCAAGGGACCTTGTAATAGATTCTACATGTCTCTGGGAAGAAACACTCATAGCTATAATCTCTATATACAAATTTAGTATATAGTCTCTCAATACAAATTTTGATGTTTGTGGTTAAGAGTACATTTACAGCATTTGGCAGGCACCCTTATCCAGCGCAACTTACATCTGAGCAAATTCATTCGTTCATTCATTCATCTTCTACCGCTTTATCCGATCTTCCTCGGGTCACGGGGAGCCTGTGCCTATCTCAGGCGTCTATGGGCATTGAGGCAGGATAAATTAAATTCAATTTTATTTATAAAGCGCTTTTTACAATTTGTCATCGTCTCAAAGCAGCTTTATATAATACTCATGTGTGAAAAGTGAAAATCAGTTTTGCCCTAATTGTTTCTTGTTGAGCCGAAGCGATGGTGACGAGGAAAAACTCCCTGGGAACAGGAAGAAACCTTGAGAGGAACCCGACTCAACAAGAGAACCTCATCCTCATTTGGGTTGTTAGTGTAGCAAATGATGTTTAAGGGCCTTGCTCAAGGGCCTACTAGTGGCAGCTTGGTGGTGGTAGGATTTGAACCAATGATCTTTCAGTCTAGAGGCCAATGCCATTGGCCTACCACCTCCCCCTGTCTAACCATCTGTCGAAATGCTCAAATGGATGTTCAGAATGGTTTTTGTGTCTGTAAAATCCATAATAGTCTATAAGAAGGTTTAAGGGAAGACAGCAAAGGTCTACAAATTATTTATATACTCCTCCTACAAAGAACATGAGGTAACTACTCTTAATGAAGGTTTAACGCAGAAAAAAAAGAAGCCGAATTTACAAAATGAAATGAATGTGAAATACATGACGGTGTCTTTTCTGAGGATTATGTAAAGAACGTCTTTTACAGACTCAACAACAAACAACTTCATATTGTATATAAGGGACCACATGAGCAAACATCTGATGAGACCACTCATATGTTGTACATCCCATTTCCCCTCTTTGGTGTTATTGTAAAATCAAACAATCTTCCACTGTTTGGGGAAGTGTCCATTAGTGTATCCATGTTTTGGATTTGTGCTCATTCAACACTGAGATTGTTAGTGAAATCAGGCACTGGTGATGGAGGTCTGGTGTGCGGTTCATTCGGGAGGAGTTCAGTGGGATTAAGTTCAGGGTTCTCTACAGAACACAGCTCAATGTCCTCAGTGTGTAGACAGAGGCATTGGCATGGTGGAGCATGTTTAGGGCTTCTAAGTTTACATTTACATTTACAGCATTTAGCAGGAGCCCTTATGCAGAGCGACATGCAAAAGGTTACAGTGAAGGGACGCTCACGTCCATTAATGCAAATCCTAATACCACTTCTGGGCCCTTGAGCAAGGCCCTTTACTCCCATATACTCCCAAAGATAAATATAAGTGTCTCTAGATATGGGCTTATGCAAAAGTCCATAAATGTAATACTACAGAATACAAACATGCTCTTATCCAGAGTGACTTACATTTATATCATTCAGACAGGTGAACAGGTTTGGGGTTAAGTGGCATTTAAAGTAGCAGTTTGGGTGAGGTTGGGATTTGATCTCACAACCTTCAGTTCAAAAGTCCAAAGCCGTAACCAATAAGCTACCATATACCTTTTTCTATACAGTTGTAGGCTTACAATTTGGTGGTACAATATGAGGAAGGCGCACATCTCAGACGCACATATACTTTTGGATATATAGTGTAGTTACAAAGCACTGATTATAATTTGTATGAGCACTTTCATTCCAGGTCAGATTGAAACCAACAAGTCAGTGAAGCACCCACAGAGTGATTTAAAGAGTCCCCAGATAGACACATTTATCAAACCTGAACACACGCTGCTCCCGAAACACTCGGGGATGCATGCGTGTACGTGCATATACAAACACAAGGTCAAAGCTTGAAATGGCTAGATCGGTTCACCTGAGCACACCATGTCTCAACTGTTGAGTGATTACTGTCTTAAAGTGCCTGGAGCATTCCTCTCACACACACACACACACACACACACACAGAAACAGATGCTCTTTCCAGTGTGTTGCGAGGTCCCGAAATGTAATTCTTCATCTTCATTGCTGCCGGTGTCTGTGAGTAATGTAATGAAATACTGCAATCCCGTTATCAGCATGCACAACCGGCTACACGTAACACAAAGCAGTGCAGGATCCCAGGCAAAAAAATGCAAACGCCATGCAACAAAATAAACCAATTAGACACATTTGAGAGCGAAATCACGCTTGTGAATGAGATCATTTTCGATTTTGGGTACATTACATTTTAACCTACTTAGAAACGTGGGTATTAAACCAGGCAGGGCTGCAGCACAGAGATTAGACATGCTTGCTCAGGATTCTGATGGTAAATATAGAACTTTAAAAACTCTTTCAGGTCCTCTCATCACTCAGCCAGAAGGAAAAGAAATGTTTTTTTCCATGATAAAAAAAATAAAAGCTGCATTGCTTCGTGTTAACAAGATGGAACACATGGAGTGGAACAAATATACAGACTTATCGTAAAGTGCCATGAGGAAAATGTACTATTGGGTAATATCATGGAGTTTTATTATTATTATTATTGTGGAGATTTGTTATTATTTATTTATTTTTTTCCTTTCGGGTTCTCTCGTTCTCCAGGGGCTGCCACAGCGGATTCCCTTCCTAACGCAACCCTCTCCACCTATCTGCGATTCGGACCAGCACTAGGAATTGTGCAACTCTAATGACTGGGGCACACTGAGGAATTGGGGGTTAAGGGCCTTTCTCAAGGGTCTACTAATGGCAGCTCGGCTGGGAACCTGCGACCTTTTGGGCTACCATCCCCAGTGGTTAAGGTGTAGCCCAGTGGTTAAGGTGTAGCCCAGTGGTTAAGGTGTTGGACTCCGGACCGGAAGATCACGCGTTCAAGCCCCACCACCACCAAGCTGCCACTAGTGGGCCCTTGAGCAAGTTGTAACTCAGTTGTAAGTTGCTCTGGATAAGGGCGTCTGCCAAATACTGTAAATGTAAATGTTTTTATTATTATTATTATTCATGTAAATTAATTTAATTATTATTCATTTAATTTTTACGTACGTATACCAAACATTTTTATTTTAAAAACTGGAATGCTATTTTTTGAAAACTCGGAGGTTAGTCATTTCAATGACAGTAACTTTTACGCGAGATAATAAATTGCTTAATTTTTATTACATCTTATATCAGGTTTTTATTTACCTCTCCTGTGCACAACATTGTTAAATGCACACCTAGCATGGTCATTGTCATGTGTTAGTACTGACTATTAAAAGCAGCTTTTTAAACAGATAAAAATAATAGTTTGTTTTTGGTAGTTGTGTAACAAACAGGTCTTTAGAGCTAGCTCTAAACATAGATCGAGATTTCGATTGGACACTTTTCCAGCCAATCAGAATAGAGTATTCAGAAAGACCATGATATAGTTTATAATAGAATAGAATAACTTTTATTTGCTTTTATTTTATGCATTACACCACATTGAAATTCTTTCTTCGCATATCCCGGATTGTTTGGAAGCTGAGGTCGGAGTGCAGGGTCAGCCATGATACGGAGCCCCTGGAGCACAGAGGGTTAAGGGCCTTGCTCAAGGACCCAAGGGTGGCAGCTTGGCAATACAGTGGCTCGAACCCCCGACCCTCATATCAGTAGTCCAATGCCTTAGACCACTGAGCTCCACCCCCTCCCTTAAATAAACAAATAATAAACTAAAATAAAAAATATAAATAAACTATAACAAGGGGAGTGTTCAGTCGTATATCATGACCACGCAATGTCTATAGAGTCATTATAACCAATCATACAAAAAGGCAAGGAAATAAGTTAATGAGTAAAAAATGCGCCGGTATTTACTCTCAGTCCAGATCTACAGCCGCATGCATCATGCTGCCATTTCCTCTGTGGGTTATTGCCTTGGAGAGTGAACGGTGAGGGAGCAAACTTTGACCTCAGTCAGTAGGTTGAGAGGTCACCCTGTCACTGCTCCTAAAAATCAGACATTACAGGAAAGACATTTGTGAGGGTGCGGGGGTATTTTTTAAGACTTTATAAGACAAACAGCACGATCACAGGGCTTTAATAAACACGGCAGGGGAAAGAAGGATGCAATTTACAAACGTACCCTGAAGTCTGTGTGTCGATGCATTGAATACATTCTGAAATATTTATGCTTTGTTTATATTTACAGCATTTGAATTTTCCATCGCAAGCCAACTTTATGTCAGTTTGTCCATCTAACCATATAAAATAACACATGCTTACATCACCTGTATGACTGATACAACTAACCACTGAAAATGAACGCAAAAAACATCAATGTCTGTGATTTGATTAGTGTGATTAGTGTGATTATGACGTCTGTGATTAGTGTGATTATGACGACTGTATCAGGTCATTATCTGGAATCAGATTTTGATTAAGGCGTAGGAAACTCTGTTAAGGACATTTGTTTTCATTGCAATACATCCCCCCCCCCTCCCATTAAATCCATTTTTTTAGCCACTGCTACCTTTTGGTGTAATTCAGGTTAAGCAGGGGGACATTGAGGAACACAATCCCCGCATCTCTCTCTTACTTTTAATTTAACTGTTTATTTTAGGAGTTTGCCCTGGGCTTTTCATGAGTGCAGTTGGAGCCTGCCAGGCCAGAGGTCAGCGACACTAAAGAACGACCTCTTGACATTTCTGCCTTCTCGGGGAAAAAGGCCACATAGCCATGCTGCGGCTATGCAGTGGAATTGGATAGGACACAGATGTAGTGCATGACAGAGTCAAGGCCTGTGACTCGCACCTAAAGCTCATACGAAAGTTCCCCTGCGATGGAACTTAAACTATTCGTCGGCCTCCGAAACCAAACGCTGTCATTAATTAACATGCCGGGAAAGTGAATTTGCTCAGTGTAATGGAAAAGCCGTTTGAATAACGTTCAACCAGGATGTCATTGTTTCCTTCGCAGGTTATTTGCATTCAGTCATATCTGCTGTAAAACAGGGCGCTTGTTTTAGGGAGCTCATTGTTGTGTCTGCTGATGCCTTTGATTTGGTGGCCTGATTATCAGCGCCTCTACGACGTGCCATAAGGCTTTAACAATGCAGTGAAGGTCTAAATGAACCCACGGCACCTGGTTTCCACGACCTGCGGCTGAACTCGGACCCACAAAAAAAAAAAAACAACAAAAGAGTGGGCTTAACGTGACTAAGGACATTAATGACCCAAGGCCTGTCTGAAACTCTCCAGACACCATCCTCCATTTGATGTACAGGGACTGCTTGATTCACTCGCCCCGTGTCAGACCTTTCAGATCGAATTTACATATTAGGTTAAAAGCATTGCAGGTAAAAAAGAAAAATAGAAGTAAGAAACAGAGAAGGTAAGGATCGTATATAAATAAATAATCATTCATTCATTCTGCTGGGCACTTCAGCAATGTTATTAACCCTTAATGTCTCGGTTGTCTAAAATGTAATACTAAATCATTCATTCGTTCATTCATTCATCTTCTACCGCTTTATCCGATCTTCCCTCGGGTCACGGGGGGTCGTGTCTATCTCAGGCGTCTATGGGCATTAAGGCAGGATACACCCTGGATGGAATGCCAACCCATTACAGCACACACACTCACACACACACATTCACACACTATGGACAATTTTCCAAGGTGCCAATCAACCTACCGTGCATGTTTTTGGACCGGAAGGAAACCGGAGAACCCGGAGAAAAACCCTCTTAGGCACGGGGAGAACATGCACAAACTCCACACACATGGCCGAGACGGGAATCGAACCAGGACCCTGGCGGCGTGAGGCGAACGTGCTAACCACTAAACCACGGTGCCCCCTTCCATCCAATTAATTCCCATCCAAATGAAAAACATTTGTTTATTCCTATTCCCAGGTTTCTCTCCAGTCTCCGTAGTCATTCCTGTCCATACACAATGCTGGGGTAAGGTATACTGTTTTGTTTGCGATGTCATTTGGTGCGGAGCCTCTGAGGCAAGCGTGTGTTTGTTTGTGCAGCTCTTGTCCTGACAGAAGCACGAAAGGAGCAACTTCAAACAGCAGATCGCGACGGCGACGGCGACAGGGTGCCACAGAGAGCTGCAAAAAGCTGAGTAGAGGCAGAATAAACAGCCGTTCTCTTTCAGGCACAGCAGGACAGACAACTGTGCAGGCCTGCAAATGGGCATGACAGATCGCAGACAGTCCTGCAGCAGGGCTTGCATATGCCTTTTAAAGCAACCAGAACAGATCTGCAAGAAGATTTTAAATCCCATAAGATGTGCCAGCTTTACCTGCTCCACCCCCTTACAAGTACCTTACCTGGCATTTTCAGCTATAAAGTTAATACAGGGAAGCCTTCAAAAATACATTGGGTAATTGGGTCGCCTCATTCAAGAGTGCAGCGCTTCATCTACGTCATTACTGGAGGGATCATTAAAGTGATAATTACCATGAAAGCCAGCATATAAAATATTAACAACAAAAATGAAGCCCTTGGGTTGTTTTCTACGAGTGCGTGTACTAACCATTAAAGAATCGGCGAGGTGACTTTCGAAGGTTCAAAGGGAAGCTGTCTGCCAACAATTTGCACTTCAAACGTGCCTGACAGGGTGGCTATTTCAGCTCATTATCCACTATTCACCATGTGAGGTCACACGAAGCCACACCGGAGCAGATACTCCGCTTCTTACTGAAGCTCAATTTTGCCCAGAATATCATTACAGCCTTGGTCCTGACAAGCACCTGAGGACACCCACCGAGTCTATGTGTGCGCGCTGTAGCAAATGGAGTCCGTGCACAATTTCTCAATCCTCCTCCTCCTGCATAGCTTTCAAGTTTTTCCTGCTTTTTCAAAGTCTCCAAATTATGAACAAGCCTGAACTAAGTTGAACTGAGTTCCAGAAGGGCAGCACACAATTACAACAAGAGTGTTTTCTCTAAATGTATGACATGACACCTGTACTAAAACACACACACACACACACACACACACATGCACACACACACATAGTGGAATTCAGCTACTCTCATTGCTCAAGATGTCTGTAAAAAAAAAGCACACTCTTTTCCTTCATATGTAAATTATGCGTCATCTGTTTTGTATACGAAGATTTGCAAGTAAGCTTGGGCATGCTGGTTCTGTTCGCAGGATCGTGAGAAAGCGCCGGTGTGTCCTGCTGGAGCATAATATAAATTATAGCACTTATTTATACTGAATTCTACTTCAGGGGCTAAAATAAAAACAACAACAACAAAGGCCGATGCTTTTATAATAAAGCTTTAAATGTTCTGCACATGATCTATGACAAGTCCTTTATGTTGTCTAGTGCGAGTAGCATGATTATATTTTCTTATATCTACTGAATTGTAAAAGGGGCACGGTGGTTTAGTGGTTAGCACGTTCGCCTCACACCGCCAGGGTCCGGGTTCGATTCCCGTCTCGGCCATGTGTGTGTGGAGTTTGTGCATGTTCTCCCCGTGCCTCAGGGGGTTTTTCTCCGGGTTCTCCGGTTTCCTCCCCGGTCCAAAAACATGCACGGTAGGTTGATTGGCACCTTGGAAAATTGTCCCTAGTGTATGAATGTGTGTGTGTGTGTGTGTGTGTGTGTGTGATGGGTTGGCATTCCATCCAGGGTGTATCCTGCCTTAATGCCCATAGACGCCTGAGATAGACACAGACTCCCCGTGACCCGAGGGAAGATCGGAGTTATAAAGCGGTTTAAAAGAAAAGATAGAATAAAGATGAATGAATGAACAAATGAATGATTTAGTATTACATTTTAGACAACCGAGACATTAAGGGTTAATAACATTGCTGAAGTGCCCAGTAGTGGAAACTTGATGGTGGAGGGATTGGACCTCGTAACCTTCTGACTTCTTCAAACTAGTGGGAAATTTCACCTCAGATATGTCCAAGAATGTTGTGTCTTAAAGAAGTACAGCCAAAAATCCATCCCCAAATGTTCAGAAAAACCCAGGCGTGTAGATATTATATCACAACCAAGTTCAAACTCAATGACAGACTGAGACTGCCCTTAGACAGTTTTAAAATCTGGTTACTGAATGGAAGACTCATCAGGACGATTTAGTCTGACACATTCCTAATGTCCACATGAGGTGTTTTATTTTTCCTTTACACTTAATTATCACTATAAGACCATTGATAAACCACTGGATGCATCTGAGCAAATAATCAACCACATAGATGCTTAAAAAACATGCTGTTCTTTAAAAATGATGTAAAATGAAAAAATAAATAAATAAGTTGAAACATTTCTAGCATCCTGGGTAGAAACTACAGTCTCTGCACTCACCAGCTCCCTTTGCTGGACCTCACAACACTTCAGGCTCCAGGAGTACACAGTAGTGCCCTTTGTCCTAAGCCTGGTATCTGGTGGGGCTCCATCGGGAATAATGTAGGCCAAAAGCGGGTGGGGGAGAAAACTGGAGACCATGCCAGTGAACTATTGGCACCCTGTTAAGCCCGAAAGTAATAGGAAGGCGTAAGATCGGGTAACTGGACTATGTGTTTGGTAAAGAGATCAAGTTTTGGGCAATGTGGGGGGTCTGACTCGGAGTCACTGACCATGAAGATTGCATGATAACTTTTTTCGGCCGTTTGTTGATAATATGTAGATGAATTAGTGAAAGAAAGCGTGTGGCAAACTTTAAAACTTTAACTTTTTTTAACTTTAAGTCCTGATATCAAGTCCAAAATGAGTAAAAAATTATACATACATTTGTATATTGATAAAGTCTTTATAAGTTTATATAAATGGATTTCTTTGTTTCTAGCTTTTTCTCTCATATCGTTAACTGCAGCAAAAAGGTGGTGTAGCCCAGTGGTTAAGGTGTTGGACTCTGGACCGGAAAACCCCACTGCCATTAGTGGGCCCTTGAGCAAGGCCCTTAACCCCTAATTGCTCAGTTGTAAGTCGCTCTGGATAAGGGTGTCTGCCAAATGCTGCAAAATATATATATATATATATATATATATATATATATATATATATATATATATATCTATATATATATATATATAAAATAAATGAGCAGAACGGTGACACTGGAGGCCTCATGACCAGCATCTGTTTCTTTCGTGCTCATTTCCTGGCCAATGATTTGTTGTTAAGACCATTAAAAGTTTACGTTTTGCCTTTTTTCGCACACACACACACACACAGCCCCCCCCCCCCCCCCCACACACACACACACACACACACCACACACACACACACACACACACACACACACACACACACACACACGAAAAAAGGGTTTATGTATTGACAGTAGTATTCTGCTGCCCACTGCTGGACACCAATCGCCACTGAACTTATTCTCTTATTCTCTTAAATGTGTCTTCTCGAAAGATGTTTTTTTTGTTTCATGTTATAAAATGTGATTTATAGCATGAGATGAAATATATACAAAAAATAATTATGATTAAAAATAATTTGAAAAATAAATCTGTTTTATTCAGCATGTCTAATCATTTATAACGACTCTAAAAAGCATTTAGGGTAAATCATTATTCAAATACCAAAGTAACGTATACAAACGATTCATAAGATTAATTTGTGCTATTTGAACATCCCATTCCACATTTAATCCCAATATGCTATTATATAATTTCCACTCTTGTGATTGGATGTTCCACTGATGTATGGTCAATGTCTTACGTTAGTAGGGTATCTGTACTTTATTGGAGTAATTATTTTACTTTTACTCTTTCCATTTTCACACAATGATCTGTACTTTCTATTCCTTACATTTTAAAAATAATCTCATAAATCGCTCCATCCGGATAGAGTGAATGTGATATACCATTTCAACACATATACCATTTCAACACCCTGTTGGTTTGTGCACGATTCATCGCACCTGCACACGACACAACTCTCGCGCCACACTCCAATAAAGACATAAGCAGTGTTGGGATCGTTACTCAAAAAAAAAAAAAAAAAACAAACAAATAAATAATTAATAATTAAAAAAAAAAAAAATTATATATATATATATATATATATATATATATATATATATATATATATATAAAGTTATTTCTCCACTATTGCTCATTTATCAAACGGGGTGCATTCTTTTCTTCCTCTGCAACATAAGCTACAGTAGGAAGTTCAGAAGAGAGACTATCGATTAGCGATTGCTTGGTGCAGCATGAGCTTTTGTCCTTAATGGCATTTTTTTCATTACATTACTTTTATACTTTAAATAGTTCTGAACGCAATACTTTTACTTAAGTGAAAAGATTGAGTTGATACTTCTACAGAAGTCTTTTTAATATCTATACTTAATATCTACAGTTCTACCTGAGTAATGAACGTTAATACCTTTGACACCAGTGTGTACGGTGAGTTCATTCATTCATTCATTCATTCATTAATCTTCTAGCGCTTTATCCGATCTTCCCTCGGGTCACGGGGAGCCTGTGCCTATCTCAGGATACACCCTGGATGGAATGCCAACCCATTGCAGGGCACACACTTGCCAATCGACCTACCGTGAGTGTTTTTGGACCGGGGGGAAACCGGAGAAAAAACCCCCTGAGGCACGGGGAGAACATGCACAAACTCCACACACACATGGCCGAGACGGGAATCGAACCCGGACCCTGGAGGTGTGAGGCAAACATGCTAACCGCTAAGCCACCGTGCCCCCCACGGTGAGTTCTGTTCACCCCAAATATATTCAGTACAGTGGAGAGTGGAGTTTACTCTCCAGTCCATGTAAACCATATCTTCACTGGACTTGCTTAGTGCACATGGGCATCGTCATGCTGGAACAGGTTTACGTCTCCCACTTTCCCAGTCTCCCAAATTTCATGCTACCACATTTAATAACATCTTGTCAGTTGTGTGCCTCTAACATTGTGGGAACAGTTAATCAGCGTCGATCACTTCTGATTGTGGGTTTAACATTAGATTGTGTGATAATGTTCTAAGAAGAACAAACGCAATATAGTGATGGTGGTTTGAGGACAAATATGATCAAATAAAAGCCTAGAGGACGATACTATGTGCAGGATAAAGTATTTGTTTCTTTATTTTCATTCTAAACTGAGAATAAGATAATAGATTCAGTACTGTAAATATGACATGGTTTAAGGTCAGGAAGGTCAGAGCACTTCAGAGCTTTGTTTTCAGCCTTGAGGTAAATGTTTGCGTTTATTCCAAGAGGAAATTCTCAGTAGGACTCTGGATCTTCAGGACCTGTTATACATTCTCACTGTAGACTTCAAGTGGTTTCCACATTCCACTTATTAAAAATAATCCATTAATGTAATTAACGTAATCCTATTCATTCAACATCGATTGCATTAAGTTATGGAAGATGTTTTCCATTTGACTTCCAGAAGTCATTTCACATGCTCTCTGATCTCATAATATTCACATCTGGCTCCACTGTGGCCAGGGTCACTCCCAGAGCTAGAATCACCCACTGTAGCCTGTATTGAATTCTAAATGGCAGCTTAGACACAAATACAAATATACATATATATATATATATATATATATATATATATTTATTTATTTATTTTATTTTTTTTTCCTTTTCCTCTAGTTCTCACAGGATTGCCACAGCAGATGGTCTGAATATTAGATTTGTGCTGGATGCCCTTCCTAATGTAACCCTCCCATCCCCATCTATCTGGGCTCGGCACCTGGAATAGATAATATATATATATATATATATATATATATATATATATATATATATATATATATATATATATATATAAGAAAATCAAGTTGTGATTAATCACGAATTGAAATGTGGAATGGGAATTGATAATCATGATTTGTTTAATGTGTGATTAAATATTTTAATCATATATATATATATATATATATATATATATATATATATAACTATTAATTAATACAAATCATTTGCATGAGTTAATTCATGATCAATCACAACTTGATCACATATTCAGCATAACCTGCATGTTTGTATGTTTCCACAAGCAAAGTTCAAATTGCTGGATGATATTTGGCAGATTTTGGTGCTTAATTTGAGACTTGCCGCATCGTAAATATTCTTTTTTCTTTTTTTTTTCATTGTTGTTGGAGTTTGTTGTAATTCTATCGAATATCTGAGTAAAGGAAGGATGTTGTGAATAAATGTGTGTTCCATTGCAGCTTTTAGTCTCCTGTTTATTTATTTATTTATGAAAATGATGAAACAGAAATGCTTTGATGCTGTTAAAATTAATGTGTTAATGCATAATTACTGTGTTCATTTTGACAGTCCTAATATATATATATATATAATATATATATATATATATATATATATATATATATTATTATATATATCATATTTTATAATATATATTACATTTACATTTACATTTGCGGTATTTAGCAGACGCCCTTATCCAGGGCGACGTACAGGAACAAGGCGAGCAGTGCTGGACGCTCTCAGGCAGCGAGGTTGCAGTACGGGAGGTGATGAGGTTGCGGAGGTAAGATGGTGCAGATCCATTTTTGGCTTTGTAGGCGAGCGTCAGTGTTTTGAATCTGATGCGTGCAGCTACAGGAAGCCAGTGGAGCGAGCGCAGCAGTGGGGTGGTGCGAGAGAATTTAGGCAGGTTGAACACGAGTCGCGCAGCTGCATTTTGAATCATTTGCAGTGGACGAATAGCGTTCTGAGGTAGAACCTGCCAGCAGAGAGTTACAGTAGTCCAGTCTGGAGATGACAAGAGACTGGACCAGGACCTGAGCAGCCTGTGTGGATAAAAACGGTCGAATCCTTCTGATGTTGTAGAGAAGGTAACGACAAGAGCGAGAAACGTTAGAAATATGGGAAGAGAAAGATAATTGATTGTCTATAGTTACCCCGAGATTACGAGCAGTGGTGGAGGGAGAAAATAGGGAGTTATGGAGAGTTACGCTGAGATCCTGACCAGGAGATGAATCACATGGGATCACCAGCATATTATTTATTGAGCTGTTGATCATTTGCATGCATGTTTATTTAGAGAGAATTTAGCGAGTATCAAAAAACTATTTAAAAATGTATAAAACTAATTGAAGCCTTTTATTTACTTGCCATTACCTCAACCAAACATCGTCTGTAATCACTAACCAGTCTCTCACGTTTGTCTCTGGGGATTTTTGCCCACTCCTCCATGCAGAACAGCCAGGTGAGAGACGTTGGAAGGACATCTGGTACGTACCATCTGCTTCAGGTTTAACTCCAACATTTCAATTAAAATCAGGACTCTGACGAGGCCAAATCAAGAGTGTGAAATTTCCTTCTTTGAAACATTTCCGTGGTGGATTTTTGCTTAAATGTTTAGAGTCGTTGTTGCTTCACACATAATCGGCCCAGCTTCAACACTCTGACTGATGGAAGGAGATTCTTTTCAAGAATTTGTTGACGGGTCTGAGAATATGAATTTTGGATGATATGGCGTCACCTGGGCCCAGTTTTTCAGTTTTTCAGTTTTTTTTTTTTTTTTTGCTGCTTAAGTTTTTCATTGATTGATTGATTCATTCATTCATTCATTAATATTCTACCGCTATATCCAATCTTCCCTCGGATCACGGGGAGCCTGTGCCTATCTCAGGCGTCTACGGACATTAAGGCAGGATACACCCTGTATGGAATGCCAACCCATCACACACACACACACACTTACACACACACATTCATGCACTAGGGACAATTTTCCAAGGTGCCAATCAACCTACCGTGCATGTTTTTAGACCGGGAGGAAACCAGAGAACCCGGAGAAAAAACCCCTGAGGCACGGGGAGAACATGCACAAACTCCACACACACAATCACAAATTGAATCGAACCCGGACCCTTGGAAATGTGAGGCGAACGTGCTAACCACTAAACCACCGTGTCCCTATATATAAATATTATATACACATACACACACATACAAGACCCAACAAACTCATATAACTAGGTCACAATCTTAATCAGTACCAGGGAGAGTCACAGAGGGAAAGTGTGTGGTATTTGTGGCAGTTTTCTGGGAACTAGAGTCTCTATCCGGCTGAGATCGGACACCATGACATATCAATCAGATCAATCAGAACTGCAAATCTATCCAATCCAAAATTCTATCTGTATGATCAACAAATACCTATTCACTTCACATTTCTAGAATGAATAAACCATTAATAAATAGAATTTCCAAAACATTTCAGTGAAAAAGTATGAAAATGAAAACATTGTCATTTCATTTTCAAAACACTGAAAAACTGGATGTTTAATTAACCAATGATCAATCAATCAATTAATTTTTTAAGGAAATATGCAAATGTATGGAGATTTGATTTTGTTAAATATATATTTGCATAAACACATTTCAATTAAATTCCAATCCAATTTTATTTGTATAGCATTTTTAACATTGTCCCAATGCTACTTTATAGGGAACAAATTAAATATGAAATATATATATATATATATATATATATATATATATATATATATATATATATATATATATATATATATCCCAAGTTATGTATACTTTGTATTCTATACTATGTATAAATCTTGAGTTTCATATTTATCGTGTTTGTATAAACTTTTTCACAAATATATATTTTAAACACACACACACACACACACACACAACACACAAACACACACACACACAACACACACACACACACACACACACACACAAACAAACACACACACACACACACACACACAAGTACAATACAAAACACCCACCCACACACACACACACCAACACCCACACACAACACACACACACACAAGTCCAATACACAACACACACACACACACACACACACACACACACACCACACAAGTCCAATACACAAACACACACACACACAACACACACACACACACAAGTCCAATACACAACACACACACACACACACACACACACACACACACACACACACACACACACACACACACAGTCCAATACAAACACACACACACACACACACACACACACACAACACACACACACAAGTCCAATACAAAACACCCACCCACACACACACACACAGAGACACACACGCCAATATGAAATCAACTGGAAAAATGTGAAACTTGACTGCAAAACAAATCCCAACTCAAGTCAGTATTTATAACAACATTTCTACATCATCTTACAAACTTGCCAACATTTGAATCCATTCTCAGTGAATTAAATTGAGTAGTTTAACACGAGTTAACGGAGTTAAAGTAAAGATAGTGTTTGTTTTCGGAGCGCTCCGGATCTCACACATAAGAGCCGCCACAATGCTTCTCCAACTAGCCGAAGCCTGCCTCGTGATTGGCTGGTGTCCGCACCACGTGACCGACTTCCGCCTGGAGTTTTGGCGACAGCTGGAGCGCGGTGGTGCCGCGGGAGTCTCGGGGTCGGATTTCGGCACACTTTCCGTCCTGCTCCATCCTGTCCAAAATATGGGCGATAAGAAGAGTCCTACAAGGTAACGGGAGCGGCGTGGTGGCAGCGCGGTGGAAAAGCCGAGGCGCTGTGGCTTATGTGTGTAACTCGTTAGGCGTGGGGCGCCTCACACAGCCGTACATGGCGGATAGCTTGTTTTGTTTCGGCGACCATTAAGCGGCATGAGCAGGCGATGGTGATCCGCGGGCTGCTCAGCAACATCCCGGCCACCGGTTTGACACATGTCTCTAATGTGTGTGAATGTGTGAAAACGCTGTTCCCTTGTGTCTTTTTTTATTTTTGTGTTTTGTTTCAAGGCCAAAGAGGCACTGCAAGCCGCCGTCAGACGAAGGCTGCTGGGACTGTAGCGTCTGCACTTTCAGGAACACCGCCGAGGCGTTCAAGTGCATGATGTGCGACGTTAGAAAGGGCACATCCACACGGTAAGAGCCCGGTTCGACCTGACCCGACACGACCCGTCCCGATCCGCACTTTTGTTTCTTTATTAATAGCGAGTTCTCCAAAGTCTTCACGTTATAGCTCGAGGTAGTTCATTGTAGTTCAAACGGCAGTGTAGAGAGTTCAGCTCCACCGGTGTTTATGACCCGTGACAGCCCGCGGTCCCGTCCCGCGGTCCCGTCCCGCGGTCCCGTCCCGCGGTCCCGTCCCGCGGTCCCGTCCCGCGGTCCCGTCCCGCGGTCCCGTCCCGCGGTCCCGTCCCGCGGTCCCGTCCCGCGGTGTGTTCGCACTTCCTGGCCTGAGATTCCCGGAACACACTCTGGAACCCGCGCTGCCAACTTCTCCCTTTTCATGGGAAAGTAGCTCGAGCACGCTCGGCCAGCCGCTGCGTGACGTCAGAATTGGATTTGCATCCCTCTCTCTCCCCCTCCCTCTTGATGACGTCATCATGGTTCGTGAATGAGATTTTTGTTTTGGATTCTGAGGACATTTAAAATCCAAATCGCTTTTCTACCAGTGGTTTCTCATATAGACCGACTGTCCCTTTTGTGAAGAGGAATGAGAGAGAAATGGAAATGTGTAAGGGCTTATGTACTGTAGGGTATAGTGGCTGGGTCATGGGGAAACGTGATTGGTTGTTAGACAATAGAGGTGATAAGGGATTGGTTGGAAGGGTACAGCGGTAGTCAGTGATCGGTAATTGGGCGGAGGAGCACCGATCAGTTCTTGGTTATTGGGGAATTGGTGTGATTGGGTGTTGGGATCAGTATCTGGTCAATGCAGAACAGCGGTGATAAGTGAATTGTCATTGTTAAACGAGTAATCAGTGATTGGGCATGGGGAGATCAGTAGTGATCAGTGAATGGTGAAATGGTGATCAGTGATTAGTTGTTGGGGAAACAGCTGAAATCAGTGATTAGTTGTTGAAAAGCAGTGGTGAACAGTCAGTCATTCCCACTCTAAGATGAATAACGTCGGGGGTGTCCACCTCGACATGTTAGTTTATTCAATAAATTCATTTGGGGAAAATATCAAGTGTCTCTCCTTATTATAAGACCGTAGGACCAAAACTCATCACCACTGTTATGCGACTACCAATCACAGATCAGCACTATTGTTTCGCAGATGTCTCGCTTTGCTCTATCCTGACACACGATGCAGAACACCATGCCACTTTGATATTATAGTATAGTGTAGGTATACATGTGGTGGCACATTCACAACAATCTTCTCTCTGATCTTTGATTGGTTACCTGTACATTATACGGACAAAAATTTATGGACTTTTATAAACATCGCATTCCACATTTATTGCTGTTACAATTTTTCTTAAACTCCATTCTTCTTGGTAGTTCTGTAGTGATTTCTGCTCATTTTCGCCACAGGGCGTTATTACAGTCATCTACGATCCGACTCTCCCAAAAGATTTTCAGTAGAGTTGAGGTCAGGGTGTATAGAAGGCCAGTTAAGATCTTCCACTCAAACCCATGTAAAGCAGGTCGTCCTAGGTAATCGTGCAGTGCTCTACGTCATTGACACTACAAAAGTCAATGATACAACATATAAAGGCAGCTTAGATGGCTGTGTAACTTTGTGGTAACGTTTTGGGGAAGAAATTGGAAAAGTCTCTGTATATTTGTGTACGTAGTGTATATTTGTGTATGTATAGTGTATATTTGTGTATGTATAGTGTATATTTGTGTATGTAGTGTATATTTGGTGTAGTATATTAGGTGTAGTGTATATAGTGTATAATAGTGTATATTAGGTGTAGTGTATTTGTGTATGTAGTGTATATTTGGTGTAGTATATTAGGTGTAGTGTATAATAGTGTATATTAGGTGTAGTGTATAATAGTGTATATTAGGTGGTGTAGTGTATAGTGTATATTTGGTGTGTATATTAGGTGTAGTGTATAATAGTGTATATTAGGTGTAGTGTATAATAGTGTATATTAGGTGTAGTGTATATTTGTGTATGTAGTGTATATTTGGTGTAGTATATTAGGTGTAGTGTATAATAGTGTATATTAGGTGTAGTGTATATTTGTGTATGTAGTGTATATTTGTGTATGTAGTGTATATTTGGTGTAGTATATTAGGTGTAGTGTATATAGTGTATAATAGTGTATATTAGGTGTAGTGTATATTTGTGTATGTAGAGTATATTTGTGTATGTAGTGTATATTTGGTGTAGTATATTAGGTGTAGTGTATAATAGTGTATATTAGGTGTAGTGTATATTTGTGTATGTAGTGTATATTTGGTGTAGTGTATATAGTGTATAATAGTGTATATTAGGTGTAGTGTATATTTGTGTATGTAGTGTATATTTGTGTATGTAGTGTATATTTGTGTATGTAGTGTATATTTGGTGTAGTATATTAGGTGTAGTGTATATAGTGTATAATAGTGTATATTAGGTGTAGTGTATATTTGTGTATGTAGTGTATATTTGCTTGGTGTTGTATCACCTTATAAATGTCTGGCAAGTTTTGAATGAATTAGAGTATGAGACCTATATTCTACGTAATTAGATATAAAGTAAAGGAAGCCTAAAGGGCAGGTGTGTCTTGTAGTTGTTGAATGTCTACAAGACACTGATTTAATTAAGCAAGTATGCATGGTGTGCAAAGAGCTTTTACTGAGCATTTAATCATATTATAGTCTTAGCACAGTTATGTAGTATGAGTGTGTGTTACTCGCACTAAGCAGCAGTGAGGTGTAAAAAAAAAACCCCACATATATTCCTACAGTAAGATAACTGCTCTCACGACGATAGTCATTGCAGTCGTGGACGTCAAAAGTGTGCGTTTTAAAAGCCTGTATCCATCAAATTCTTCAAATATTTTGGAGCATGATATCTTGTGTGTTGCCAGCGTCAGCTGTTTCAGATCGCGTGCTGCACTATTCTTCAGATATCATAGGTTTCGGCTCCGCTTTTAGCACAAAAACGCTCCGTGAACTCATTCCGAAGTCTTAAAATAAGAACATGCACACATGCGTTTTAAGAGGTTTTCCCCAAATTAGCCAGTTAATCGGACAGAAAAGGAACTTGGTCTTTTGTATTTCCAGAAGCAGAGAGCAGCTTAGTTAAATCCAGCATTTTGAGGCTTCAGGATTTGGAATACAACCCCTTGTTTAGTGCTAACCACTAATGACCCCATTAGTCCTGACTTTACACTCTCCATGATGTCATCATCATTATTCATCCAACACCCTCTTCCAGGAAACCTCGTGCCGTTTCACAGCTTGTGGCTCAGCAAGTACCTCCGCAGTTCGCTTCGCCCACACAACCCAAAAAAGAGAAGAAGGAAAAGACGGAGAAGGACAGAAACGACAGGGAGCCAGCAATGAAAAAGAACAGCCACAAAAAGATGAGGTAGGGGATTTCGATTAGGTTCAGACGTTTGGAATATCGCGCGACATCAGCTAAAGATTTTTTGTTCGGAGAACGATAAAGAAAATGTCGAATCTTGTTTTGTTGTGATTGGCACATTGTTCCGTTTTCCTCATGGTTCAATCGCACAACTGCATTCCATTTACAGCAGCCGGTTTGCTGGAATTTTCACAAGCGCTTTGATTATGACAAATTGTATTGGAAAAAATGGCTTCACGTTTCCCAGCTTAATAAAATGCTGTGAAAGAGTGCGCTATTAGATTAGATTGGGTTAGAAATGCGACTCGCTTCCTTGTTTGATTAACTATTTATATCTTTTATAGTATCTTTTATATTTCTTTCTTTCTTTTTTGGCTGTCTGCAGGCCGAGGTTAAAAAACATCGACAGAAGCAGTGCACAGCACTTAGAAGTGACGGTGGGAGACCTGACAGTCATCATCACAGACTTTAAGGAGAAAGCAAAGCCCTTCTCTTCCTCCACAAGCTCATCCTCCTCCACAGCCACGTCAGCAGATCTACGCAGCCAAAGTGGATCCAGCTCAGATAACACCGAGAGAGCAGTTCTCCAGGTCATCATCACCTCGGGGTGAAGGCTCATCAGTCAACGGAGAAGCACATTAGCCTCTGATAAACCCCTTTATTTTATTGAAGGTCAAAAGTTTTTCCCTACACAAATCCCCACTCCTCCTTTTTGACTGGACTGCATGGGGGCGTGGAGTTTCCCCACAAACACTCACTGCACTAAGATCACAGGAAGATCTCAGCTGAGTAGCAAGAAGTTACTATACTGCCCATCTAAAGCGCAAACGTCACTGTGCTTGAAGAAGATTGATGTTGAGACCTTTCTGATTGTCACAACCTTTTCTAAATTCGTGGAACAACTTTGGGGCTCAAAGACGGTTACTGGTGTGCGTCTGGACGTAAAGAGAATGTACAACGTCGTACTTTCCAAGCTCTATCTTTCCTTACTGTTCATATATATATATATATATACTGGATGAGATCGAGGGTCGAGTCAGTGGTCTTCGATTCAAGTGCGGGGGGACTAAACTTGAGATCGACTAATAGAGTATACGGCCATTATATTGTGATGTTCGACATTGTTGGTGGTGTTCTTTCTGCAATGAGGAATATTTTGATATGAGTTTCACAAAAGTGAAAAGTTTACAGAACATAAATGTGAAATGTTTTTGATTATGGATGCATCAGTATGGATACTGGTATTAGGCTCGATGCCATGCTCATTTACTCATACTTGCAAACCCCCCATCCCCCCCTTCCAATACCAGCCTCCGTTACCATGTCATGCTCTGTGGCGGAAGCCTAGCGCACGTTGCCATAATAATAAACTGACAACTTATTCCTGGATTTATTTCATGATTAATAATTCAAGTCGTGCTCTGTGAAATGATTAAAACCCCAATCCTAATAAAATATGTCTTTCAATCAGTGTGCAAACGTAGCCGGTCTGTACACATCAGTAGACAAGGTCATTAAAACTGTACGCGGGATGTTGCGACACAGGCACAGAGAAATCCGCAAGTGTGGAACAGTGAAAGTAGTAATGACACCAGTGCACTTGGATTTTGCGAGTACGGCGTATATACAAGTTTTGCTGTATCCTTTTGCTCGCCAGGGTCACCCTTTGTGGGTCAAAGTACACTTCGCAGTGTTATTCGTGACCACGCTCGTTAATGCTACTCTACCTGTTCTGGTTATGTGAATATCAATGATGCTTCAGATAATACTAGGTGCACCAATTTTGCTTTCATACAGATTACCAAAAACACACACACATACACACACACACACACACACACACACACATATATATAATATATATATATATATATATATATATCATGTGGTGTTCCAGCTCAAATGTTATTGATGCATCCCTATGTTTTAAATAATGATTTGTGGTTATAAATGATTGGATACAGTATCTCGTATCTATCTAAGTTTTCATGTTTTGAGGAAAGTCTAGTTACTTAAACAGATATAAAATTGTTGTATTCAGTTGCTTGTTCCTTTGCGCTACTGCACATGTGTGATCTGTGTCCGGTGATCTAAAAGGAGACGCCCTGCCCAGGGGCTACTGATCATCTTGTAAACCTTATGGTGTTAAAGGTTGTTTTTTATTTTTATTATTATTTTCTTTTGGGTCCACCATTGTCTTCTATATGTCCATCAACACCATGTCTTCTAACAGAGATATATTATAAAGCAGATGTGCATTCTTGCAATGATGTAGGATGCCATTAATGTTATTGAAAGGGTTGAAATGCCTCTTGATATTATATATTATATATTATATGGACTGCACTGTGTGCTACCTCCGCTCCATTGTAGTCCCCCATGATGTTCACACTTTTGCAATATGAACTTGAAAGCAATTTTTTGTAGATAATTCTATTGGTTAGAGTGCTTCATAGGAAAACTAGATATATTTTCCATGTTTCTTGTGTTTGTAAAGAAGCAGATTAAATGATTTTTAAAAAAATAATAATAAAAGCCATGTTTCTGATAAAGGATGTGAAATCGTTTATACATTTTATATGACAAGTGTTTATAAAGTTTGCCGTGGATCTTCCCGGGTAGTGTTTATATTGTATTTCCAAATAAAATGGCAAACTTTTTCACTGTATGTTAGCTTTGGAATGTGTGTGTGTGTGTGAGCGGTGCTGTGTGGTGCGTGTGTGCGTGTGCGTGCGTGCGTGGTGCGTGCAGTGTGCGTGAGAGAGAGAGCGGTGCTGTGTGGACCGACGGCTGACAGCGTAGCACTGATCCGCCAGCGTTAGCCGTGCTGCGAGGAGCGCACCAGGCCGAGCTCCAGGACGGAGATCCCGAGCTCCGGACGATGTCCGCTTGTCCTCCCGCCGCCAGAGCCTCCAGCCATGACGTGACTTCAGCTCTCGCGGCCTGCAGTCCACGGAAAAAGAAATGCGGAGAAACGTCCGTCTCGTGTCTGTCTGCGTGATCTCGGCGTTCGTGGCCGTGCTGTACGTCTTCGAGCAGCTCGCGTCTTCGCTGGAGGCCGAGGCCGCATGGGGTGAGCCGCTCGCCGAGACGGGCGTGCGCTCCCGCGGCCTCATCCAGCCGCACTCCGTGCACAGGTAGGTAGCGCTAGCCAGTTAGCATGCTAGCAACACGCGAGTATATATATATATATATATATATATATATATATATATATATATATATATATATATATATATATATATATATATATATATAGTGTATGTATAATAAATCTGGATCAAAGTAAAACATGTTTGTCGGAAAAAAACCTGTCTAGCAAGGGTTAGCTAGGTAGCCTACTATGCTAGCACTAGTTTATAGATCCTAACTTGCTCACTTGCTTGCTAACTGTTATGTACTTAAAAATGCAATTAAATACGAAATACCCAAAACTTGTTAGATAACACCGCTATTACACATTTATAACATATTTGCCATATATATATATATATGTATATATATATATATATGTATATATATATGTATATATAGTGTGTGTGTGTGTGTGTGTATACAATGCTTGCTCTGTCCTGTATGTCTTTCTGTCCTTATTCTTCTATATAAGGTGTGTCGAGTATGTATGTATGTGTATGTATGTGTGTATAAAATGTTTGCTCTGTCCTTATACTTCCACAACCACACATCAGCTTTAAACCCTAGTGTGTGTGTGTGTGTTGTCAGCATAACCAGCACCATATCTTATCCATAAAGCTTCATTCATGGAAGCAATGCAGAGCTATTTCAGAAAGGAGACTGAAATTGTTGTCCAGAAAGAAAAGAAAAATGTGGTTTGTGTACATTCATTCTTGGTGATTAAAGGAAGAAGCCGATGTTTTAGTTCAGGTCGAGCACTAGAACATAAAGTGCATCACGCCTGATGTAGAGCTTATGTTTCTCATTCCGTCAGGTGTAAGTCAATGTCTGTCACACACTGGAATCCCTATTGGAGACTGGCCCGTGATGTTTGTGGAAAGAACTGCTTTATGGAGTCGGCTCGTAGGTACGATGGGTTGACTTGAACATTGGTTGTGAGTTAGATTGCCATCTGTCAAGGCATTGCCTCTCTCTCCTATCCTTCCTCATTAGCGCTTCCTCAAAGGAATGACAACATGGCCCTTGACCATCATTTAAACCTGTCTCGCCACCTCCTATTAGATAAGCACTCAGCTCGCCGAGCGGTCACCATTTTGCTCTTTTGCAGGTATCCTGTGGATAGGACGTCGTCCCAGGTGTCGAAGGCGGACAGGACTGAGCCGGTCAGCTTGGCAGTGGTGGCGTGTGGCCCCAGGCTGGAGGAGACTCTTACTATGCTCAAGTCCGCTGTGCTTTTTAGTCAGAGAACTCTTCACTTTCACATCTTTGCTGATGATGAGCTCCATTCTGGTTTCAGAGCCGGCGTGAGTTCAGTACTTCCTTTACTTTCACCGCGTGATTTTGTGGTTTTTAGGTGACATATTACACTGGTAACGCACTGACTGTGACAACACTGTGTAAAGAACGTCACTTTAGGCTGTAGTCATTTGAAACAAACAGCATTGTTTTACTAAGGCACATGCAAAAGTCTGCATGCTTTAATACAGTGCGTAATTATCCACAACAATCTGGGTTTTTACAAGCCAAGCATCGTTAAAATGCATATTTATGTTTAAAATGATTTCATATAATGTAACTACTAAACATGCAATAATCTTTGTTACCATTGTTCAAGCAAATATCTCCATTCATTCATTCATCTTCTAGGCAGGATACACCCTGGATGGAATACCAACCCATCGCAGGACACACACACTCACTCACACACACACACACATTTACACTAGGGATAATTTTCCAAGGTGCCAATCAACCTACCGTGCATGTTTTTGGATCGGGGACGGGGGAGGAAACCGGAGAACCCGGAGAAAAAAAAACCCTGATACACACGGGGAGGGGACCTAGAAACATGCACAAACTCCACACTCACATGGCCGAGACGAGAATCGAACCCGGCCCCTGGCGGTGTGACGCGAATGTGCTAACCACTAAACCACCGTGCCCCATATCTCCTTCATTCATTCATTCATTCATTAATCTTCTACCGCTTTACCGATCTTTCGGGTACGGGAGACAGCTGTGCCTATCTCAGGCGTCTATGGGCATTAAGGCAGGATACACCCTGGATGGAATGCCAACCCATCGCAGGACACACACACACCAATCACACACACATTCATACACTAGGGACAATGTTCCAAGGTGCCAATCAACCTACCGTGCATGTTTTTGGACCGGGAGGAAACCGGAGAACCCGGATAAAAAACCCCTGATACACAGGGAGAACATGCACAAACTCCACACTCACATGGCCGAGACGAGAATCGAACCCGGCCCCTGGCGGTGTGACGCGAATGTGCTAACCACTAAACCACCGTGCCTCATATCTCCTTCAGTAGAGTGCTAATTTATAATTCTCTTTTTCGCTGTTCTCTCAATTTTATACCGAACAAAAAATTGACTGCTCAGAAATGGCACAATATAAATAAATATATATCCTTCAAACACAAAGAGGGTATCATTAAAAGCTTAACGAGTGTCTGTATATTCTTACTTCATCTTATGCTATCACTGAAGCAGAAGACTGTAAAGCTGGAAATTAATTGGCTAAAGAGAGAGGGGGGGGATCTCATTTGATTGTGCAGGGAGGTGTTAATAATTAAGCTTTGTCCCTGTGTCTGTTCTCTGCCAGTTGGAGTCGTGGCCAGGAAGGTTCCGTTCTAAATTTAACTACACAACCTACCCTATCACCTTCCCAAGTGACAATGCCAAGGAATGGAAGAGATTGTTTAAACCCTGCGCTTCCCAGAGGCTTTTCCTGCCCGTGAGTGTATATTTCTCATCCTTCAATCCTGATAATCCTGGTGTGCAAATAGACATCATTCTCAGTCCAATGAGTCTGCTTGAGGACAACACGATTCTAGATTGCAACTTGCGAACAAATCAGGCTCACCTACGCACACGTCTGCTGAATTAAGTACAGGGGTTGAGCGCTGTATTTGATTTGCATACATTTCTAAACGACATTTTATAAAGATTGCTCTAAAGATCTCTGTCATTGTTTGTTGTAGCTGATCTTATCTGAGGTGGATTCCCTGCTCTACGTGGACACAGACATCTTGTTCCTGCGGCCCGTTGAAGAGATCTGGAACTTCCTTTCTCAGTTCAATAGCAGTCACATGGCTGCCATGGCACCTGAGCACGAGGAGCCGAGGATCGCCTGGTATAACCGTTTTGCACGCCACCCCTATTACGGCAAAACTGGCGTCAACTCTGGAGTCATGCTCATGAATATGACGCGCATCAGAGCCAAATACTTCAAGGTATAGAAGTGTGTGTGTGTGTGTGTGTGTGAGATTGGTGGATCATTTGTACGGACATCATTATAATGTATTATTAGGACATTATAACATTATGTGCGGTGAAGTGAATAACATTGATAATCTCATCATCGTCTCATAATGTCATCATCTGTTACGGTATTTTCTTCTCAATTTCACAATGATTTGTTAGAAGCAGGAAAACCTACTTTGTGATATGTAGAATATCTAGAAGACTGGGTCGGAGCATCTCCAAAAGTGCTCTGATTGCGTCTGTTAAAGGAAACGTCTGTTAAAGGAACATGTGGTGTGGTGAAGTGGTGAACCGGTGATAATGAGACGATGACACATTGTAAAAAGCGCTTTATAAATAAAACTGAATTGAATTGAATAATGTCACTTCATGTCTCTCGTTGATGAGATGTCCGATTCAACACATGAGCTACAAAATGCTCAATAAGTTAATGCTCAACATGTCAGGACTATTTTAACAAAAGGAGGGGAATGGGAAGTGGACCAAAAGAGAAGGTAGAGAAATGCTGAAAAAAAAAAAGAGGAAAACACTTTTAGACACGTGGTCATAATGTTATGCTTGATCTGTAGGGGGGGGGGGGGGGTATTAAAGAAAAAGCGAGTGTAATGAAACATTGTAAAGTTTTTTTTTTGCTTTGTCCGAACAGAACGATATGACGACAGTACCTAATGGAAGGAGTTGCTCGTGCCACTACTACAGAAATACAAGCTTAACATTACATGGGGGGACCAAGACCTCCTCAACATCATTACAACCCAGGTACTTTATCACATGTCATTAAACGTTGCTCTGGAGGACGGCGTAAAGCCCGGACTCGACAAGTCGGTAGAATTTGGATGGAATTACGCACTTCACTGCTACGTGTTAATTCCCGATCTGTCTCCGGTGGACTCCCTTGATTATTGCTGATTCCCAAATTATTGTAAGCAGATGTCCGCGCCAGATGGCAAAAACAAGAATCTAACTTTTCCTCAGGCAACGCTTCAGCCACTTGTGTTAAGACCGTTGTATAAACAAACATCTATTGACTAGTGATTAAATGCCCCACAGAAAGCCTGTTTGTATTCCCGTGCCATTGGAATTACCGTCCCGACCACTGCATCTACGGCAGCAACTGCGCTGCAGCCGAGCAACACGGGGTTTACATTCTCCACGGCAATCGCGGTGTTTACCACGATGACAAGCAGCCTGCATTCCGAGCCATTTATGAAGCCATTAAGAAGGTAAGCTGTGTTTTAAAAAATAAATAAAATAAATAATAAAATCTGTTTAAACCTTGGGGCACGGTGGTTTAGTGGTTAGCACGTTCGCCTCACACCGCCAGGATCCGGGTTCGATTCCCGTCTCGGTCATGTGTGTGTGGAGTTTGTGCATGTTCTCCTCGTGCCTCAGGGGGTTTTTCTCAGGGTTCTCCGGTTTCCTCCCCCGGTCCAAAAAAACATGCACGGTAGGTTGATTGGCACCTTGGAAAAATTGTCCCTAGTGTATGAATGTGTTGTATGAATGTGTGTGTGTGTGCCCTGCGATGGGTTGGCATTCCATCCAGGGTGTATCCTGCCTTAATGCCCATAGACGCCTGAGATAGACACAGGCTCCCCGTGACCCGAGGGAAGATCGGATAAAGCAGTAGCGAATGAATGAATGAATGAATGTTTAAACCATATAGCAGCATGGAGAGAAAAAGAAATCATGAGCGCCCAGGATCATGCTTTTTCATTATTCATCATAAGGGCTTTCATCAAAGCAGGATAAAAATCTAATTAAAGGTGGTTAATTTGTGAAAGGCCATATTGGAGTTCCTTCGGGCAAAAGCTCACGCCAGTCTGGCTCATGTTGTTCGTAATGGCAGCGCAGTATGGGCTTGACAAAAACGGAGGGATCGGGAATTGCTCCTGCAAATATTTTTCAGATCGAACACCTGCGCTTGTCGCCCTATAGGCTTTTGTTAATCCTGCCTACATCAACTCTCACTCGACATTATACATGATCATTCCTTCCTGTTTCGACCCCAAACCCTTTCGACTCCGCCGTGCTTTAAAGCGATCCGGCTTCTGCAAACCCATTAAACCAATTCATTGTACCATCACAAATAAAGCATGATACTGGGCTGCTCCGTCATTCCTCTCTACATAGTGGCCCTCTCCGTATTCAGTTCCGAAATGCTGTATGGCGAATTTCTTTAAACTTGAGCATCTGTGCGCTTATGCCTCCAGGTTAAGAGGATTTGCTTTGGAATGAGTGGGAGAGTTTGCCGCGTAGCCGAGGGCCAGAAATCAATAGCTGTGTTAACTTAGACTGCCAGGCTGCCAGCGCCATCGTGTTCTGGACTTAATCTCTGTCGGCCTCATCAGAGGCAACGATCGCTCCTAATGCGCTAATCTTTAAAACCAACACTCCCTTCTTCCTCTTCATCCTCAGTACATCCCACTCTCATTTGTCAGGGTCCGAGGTTTGGAAGTCACCTTTTTTTCACTTGTAGCGAGTGGTCAATTCCTTGTTCATTTTATTAGCAGAGGGAGAGGGAGAAAGTGTGTGTGTGTGTGTGTGTGTGTGTGTGTGTGTGTGTGTCTGGTCATTATTGCCAGGCAAGACCCCTTTGCCCTTGACAGAGGAGGAAGCATTTTGGACCATTAGCTAAATGGGATCTGTCATTAGGCGAAGCCCATGATTCAACTGAATGCTTTGTGTATGGAGGGAAGGCCATGCCCATATTCACTGTGTGGCCATGCAGAGTATTTCCAAACAAACAGAAAGGATGAATATCAGGATTGGAGCAGCTTTAAAATAGCCATGATGTTGTCTATCACGGTCGTCTTGGTTTAAAAGTGTCACTTTGCACCAATTCTGTATCCCTATTGTTCTTCCTCATCTCTGAGTGCACCAGGGTTTCAACCTCCGTATCTCATGACAACATGTGCTCCCTATAGACACACTAACAGAGACAGGAGTTCAGTTGGCAGTAAAAGACCCCAACCATTACTGTGCCAAGTCTAACAGAAGCACTATAAAATCTTTAGTACCGTTGTTTCGTTTGGGACTAGAAGGAAGCAAGGCAGCATCCAGCACCTCCACCCTTCCGATAAAAATCAATAGGAGACCGTAAAACCCGGCTTCATCAAGGCATGATGTGTGTTCTATCATTGATAATAAAAAATTGCACTCTTTAGTGATCTCATACCAAGCAAGAGCACAAAGCAAATGAGGCCCCATAAAAAGGTCATTTTATTTTATTTACTCTGTAGGTTATAAAAGCACATCTCCTTATTCCGGGAGATAAGAAGTTTAAAGTAGTGCATATAGAGACGATGTAGATGTTGGCGTTATATAGCTTATAAACATTATGCTAATAGTTTATAGCAATATCATTTACAGCTGGGTTTCTCAATCTTTTCATTTCTCTGAAACGTGTCACGGAGCCTCACCGTAGAGAGAGATTTCATTTTATTTCTATTAATTCTGTGTTATTTATACGTCGCTTGTTCTTGAGGTTTCGATAAAACCCATTCAGTTAAAGTGGCCAGTCCAACACTAATAGCTTATAAAACACGCAATGATACATGTAATGAATGTGATCTACGTCTGTAATTAAATTCATCCCACTGGCCATTGCTTATAGACGCCTCGGGGGTCCCCGGGTGGCGTTTAGAGAATGTAGAAGATCCAGGACATGTGAGGTTTTTAATAAGGTTCTGTCTGCTCATGGTCAAACAAAAACAGGATAAAACAAATATAGGATAACAGAGTGAAGGTCAGCATTTCTCCACAAACACTTTACATATATAAGGTAACACAAAAACATACCTTTTAGATGGTTAATACTCCTAACTAGGCATGTAGATTCCTGACTTCTTCCACTAGATTTTGAAATGTGTTTGTGGAGATTTGTGTTAGTGCAGTCAGGTAAAAGGTAATGAGGCCTGGAGTGCAGTCAGTGTTCTTCGGATCTTCAGTGGAGCTAGCAACAATGTGCCCAGTAACATTGTCATGCTATCGGGTCTCCCTGTTTTAGCACAGGGTTGTTTGTGGTAAGAGCTTGTGGGAGGTGGTAGCTCGGTGGTTGAGGCATTGGCCTTTGCACCAGAAGATCGGAAGATTGCAGGTTCAAATCCCACCATCACCAAGCTGCCATTAGTGGGCCCTTGAGCAAGGCCCTTAACCCTCAATTGTAAGTCGCTCTGGATACGGGCGTCTGCCAAGTGATGTAAATTAGGAATGAAAATCTCATATCACGATGATGGTGATCAATATTATCACAGTTTTGTTCAAATGAGATAAAAATGGTAAAAAAAAAGAACTGATACACACACGGAAAACATTTTAATACGTTTTATACTTGTGCAACTGCACTTTTTAAAGCATGACCTAATATCAAATGAAGCCCTGAAAGTTTACCTAGTGCATATAAAAACACATTAAAAACACATAAAAACAACACAAGTAAACATATGTGCACGTAACAACAATACAATCATACATAAGCAAACCAAATGCACAACAATGATTGTATGTCTGTTCTTTCCTTCATTTAAAAAGGAAAGTGTTGAGACACCTACTGTTGTTTACTGTGACCCCTATTGTTTACTGTGTTATAAAATGTTTACAGTGGACTGCATGAAGCTAAATAAATTCATCGAAAATATGCCGAATATCGCAAACAAACATGCCACTTCGAGACACGCCCCCCCCAACACTAGTAAGAAGTTGCGCCTGCTAACCCCCCAACCCCCCCCCCCCCCCTGACCCCCCTAAACCAACCCCCCCCCCCCCCCCCCCACCCCCCCCCAAGTTGAGCCCCCCCCCCCCCCCCCCAAACCCCCCCCCCCTTTTTTTTTTCTTCGCGGAAGCTTTGAGTTAATAACAAGTGAGATAATCAAAAGGAGCACGGTGGTTTAGTGGTTAGCACGTTCGCCTCACACCACCAGGGTCCGGGTTCGATTCCCGTCTCGGCCATGTGTGTGTGGAGTTTGTGCATGCAAGTCCTTCTCCCCTCCCCGTGCCTCAGGGGGTTTTTCCTCCAGGGTTCTCCGGTTTCCTCCCCCGGTCCAAAAACATGCACGGTAGGTTGATTGGCACCTTGGAAAATTGTCCCTAGTGTATGAATGTGTGTGTGTGTGTGTGTGTGCCCTGCGATGGGTTGGCATTCCATCCAGGGTGTATCCTGCCGTAATGCTCATAGACGCCTGAGATAGACACAGACTCCCCGTGACCCGAGGGAAGACCAGATAAAGCGGTAGAAGATGAATGAATGAATAATCAAATATTTAATCTCTAATTAATATTTTGTCCAAATATTTGTCCAGTTAGTTCGTTTTTTGGTATCGAGGTAAAATTGCTGTAAAGGATTTCCCGCGAGCTTTTAAAATCACGATAATTAAACACGGTGTTTCATGATAATTAACATTTAAGCGATAATTCTAACCGTGGTTCATCAATGACCAATCATCAATGGTTTCATCCCTATTGTAAATGTAAGCCACATGTGGCAGGAACAAGTTTCCCAATTCTTTTGTCCATATAGTGGAGTTTTCTTCTCGGCTTCACTGTAGGGATTGATTGATTCATCACAGGTATACTTATAATTGTGTCTTCTCATTAAATGCTAACTTTATGGTTTTGATGAGGAAATAAGTTATGAACTGATTTTCTTTTCCCTCTGTTGAAGTTTGACATGCTTTCTTTCTTTTTTTTTTAGTATCCTTTTGGAGAAGATGCGATCAATTTTCTCCTCAAGCCATTAGAGGAGAAACTGAAGAAAACCCTTCATACATACTGCGGAAGATCCAGTCACCTTTTCACCAAGAAATTACAGGAGAGTGTCAGAAAGCTGCAGAACGACAATCCCAATACGAGATGACCTCGCCTAGCTCAAGCCCTGTGAGTTAGTCACATCTCGAACTCTAAGGAGAAGCGACCGGGGTTTGACGTCAGGTCTTCCTGATAATCTCGTATGAATGAAAAAGAGGTTGATATGATGCACTGAATTCACTTTTACACGTATAATCAAGAAGAGCCAAATGCATCGAACATTATTGTTCTAGGAACAGCGCCACCCTCTCAGATCTGGTCCTGTGTTTATTTTTAAATCACCAGCTAATGATCAATGTCAATCATCGGTACTGCATCATTGGTACTGCAATTTTTTATATTTTTATTTTTATGAATAAGATTATAGGAAAGTATGGAAATGAGAGTCAAAGTTTAATCATCAAGCCAAGAATATTATTTCCAGTAATAGTGAAATCGACTTCGTCTTCTGAGTTCAGTTTTATTATTAAGAATGTATTTTTCTGATGTTGTTGTAAGATTTTTTTTTCTGGGTTTTTTTGGGGGGCGGAAATTGAACCTAAGTAACCTCTGTATAAACGACCAATGGTGTTTAATCAAAGGATCTCAGACGTATGACCGATGACATACTTAATGCCAAGTGAGCCGGTTAACTTACAGATAAGTTTATAACGCATCGCTGACCGTCACAGGTCGATTAGGAACCAAGTGTTCATTGGTATTCATGTTTGCCAAGTTTTCAGGTGATTAATATTTACAGTGTTATTTTCCAGTGTTATGACGTTATGACTTCACATTTTAATGACTTTCAATCCAGGGTTTGGCCAAGACTTTGTTAGCAATTGCCTCGTTGTTGTAGGGAAATCCACACTTGAGTTATTTTAATATACGTCTGCTCTTAAATTAGATAAATTATGAAATTAGATAAAGATAAATTATTAGGAGTCCAAATGTATTATTTGAATTCTTTGTAGTAATGAAATTGTCCTGATGGTGGTGCTATAATGTAGCATCCTTGTGACAGAGGTAGTCCCTAAAACTGCTTAGATGAGCTTGCAGGCTAATTTATCAATATAATGTTTACGAACGTAGGCAGTTCGCTTGGGTGTTTATGGGTGAGATGACAAAAAGGGAATGATTTATTAAAATACTAATGCACAAATATTTTAATTTACACGGAGCATACAATACACAAAAAATTCCCTTCTGTGTGAGCGACACTACAGGCTGAGCTTCTTAATCAGAGTGGGTTTGTTAGAATATTAGACAGTTTTGTTTTTCCAACTTAAACAATAAGAATTTACTAATTAAACAGTGTATATATATATATATATATATATATATATATTATATATATATAAATACTCTATAGACAAAAGTTTGTCGACACTGAACATTCCAATCCATATTTAGTCCCCATTTGCGATGATAATCTCCACTCAGGGGCACGGTGGTTTAGTGTTTTGCACGTTCGCCTCACACCGCCAGGGTCCGGGTTCGATTCCCGTCTCGGCCATGTGTGTGTGGAGTTTGCATGTTCTCCCCGTGCCTCAGGGGTTTTTCGCCGGGTTCTCCGGTTTCCTCCCCCGGTCCAAAAACATGCACGGTAGGTTGATTGGCACCTTGGAAAATTGTCCCTAGTGTGTGAATGTGTGTGTGTGTGTGTGTGTGTGTGCCCTGCGATGGGTTGGCATTCCATCCAGGGTGTATATCCTGCCTTAATGCCTATAGACGCCTGAGATAGGACACAGACTCCCCGTGACCCGAGGGAAGATCAGATAAAGCGGTAGAAGATAAATGAATGAATGAATCTCCACTGTTCCGGGAAGATGTTGCAGTAGATTTTGGAGCGTGTTTGTGGAGATTTGTGCACAAGCGTATTAGTAAACACCAGCACTGAGGTCACTGAGGTTAAACAGGTGACTCCAGATCTCCTCCGAGGGAAGATGTAATTCCACCACATCCAAACACAACATGTCTTTCCAGCGTTGTGAAATGTCAGGTGTCCCAATACTTTTGCTCATATAGTATTTATGTCTTTTTTGTTGTTGTTGTTCACACTGCTGAAACACATTTGCTCTAACTGAATTTAGTGTGATGCAAATGTTCTTTTTTTACTTTATACAGTTTTCCTTGACTTTTCTAATGTGGTGGTGTTTACAAATATTAATGTACAGTAATAATAATAAAAAAAAAGGAAAGAACTACTTTATAAGCAGCTTCACAACAGGATGAATGATTCTGAAATGCGCTGTTTGGAAACGCAATAAAGAAAGTCATTTGATTACAAGGCTAAGTGTAATCAAAACCATTGGCGCTATAATTCCCAGTTCTACAATAAACATCGAATGATGCACCTGAGCGCAAACTGACGGAACAACAATAATCGACACTCAACATGCCTGCTGAAGGAGTGTGTCATTGTTCAAAGTCTCTATATATATATAACTTTAAATTTTTATATATATATATATATATATATATATATATATATATATATATATATATATATATATATATATTGTTTGATTTGCAGTCGTTTAATGTGATCGTGGTCCGTTTACGTTACGAGTGGTACATTCGCTGTTTGTAAATGTTTGGATGACGCAATATATTTTTGTAATAAATGTTGCACTTTTAATTCTTTTTCGGGTTTCCTGGGTTTTATAATGCAAAATTTTTCCTGCGCTTTAAATCAATCGACACCGCGGGTTCACTGCGAACGGCAACATTTGGAATATGCCACGCGCTCTGGTTTCCTCCTATCCGTCAGGCCGCGCTTCACTCCGCTTATTAACTACACAGTTGGAGTTTTGGATGAAAAAACGCAGATCCAAGTTCATCCGTGGTGCCATTTTGTATCATCTTGTGTCAAACCTCTGTCTCTCCATGCAGCAAGGGATTAAATCCCCTGCTCCTGCTTTGTGAGTGAAAATATCTCCCTTTCCAAAGCCTTATTAATTCAGCACAGCTTTTGGTTTCATGGGCGGTCTCAATTCCAATAAGCTTCACTGTAATTATCAGCTTTCCACCTCCTCTTTCAAACCCAGTGGGCTGCTAAGGGTGAGCATAAATGCTAAATACCCCCCAGGTTTACTGGGCAGCAATGCCAATGGGGGTGGGGGTGTTTTTTTTTTTTTTTTTGGGGGGGGGGGGGGGGGGGGTGATTTCGATTGCTTTCCTAAAGTAATTATACAGGAGGAAATCGTTGGAATACCTTTAAGTCAAAGCGCTTTGCAAGATCATTTCCTTCAAATATAATCTTCAGATAAAAAAACGCTCGTCTATAGCAGAATAAATCAATGAATGAAAGATTATCCGGGGGCACGGGGGTTTAGTGGTTAGCACCACCAGGGTCCGGGTTCGATTCCCTTCTCGGCCATGTGTGTGTGGAGTTTGTGCATGTTCTCCCCGTGCCTCAGGGGGTTTTTCTCTGAGTTCTCTGGTTTCCTCCCGCGGTCCAAAAACATGCACGGTAGGTTGATTGGCACCTTGGAAAATTGTCCCTAGTGTATGAATGTGTGTGAATGTGAGTGTGTGTGTGTCCTGTGATGGGTTGGCATTCCATCCAGGGTGTATCCTGCCTTAATGCCCATAGACGCCTGAGATAGACACAGGCTCCCCGTGACCCGAGGGAAGATCGGATAAAGCGCTAGAAGATGAATGAATGAAAAATGATCCAATTCATAGGAACTCCAGATGAACACAATGGGTTGCTTTAGGTAAAATATGTCTGATTGAGGGTGCTTTTGTAATTGTACTTTCTCCACCTCGTAAGGCGGAACAACTTTGAATTGTTCCAGAATGAACAAAGTGTGAACCCGCGGTGCGAGACGAATCGAAAGTCAGTTAAAGTGAGGTATTTTACATGGCAGCCTGCGCTCATGGAACCTCGAAGTTCATATAATTGAGGCTGTTTGGAAATGAATGATTTAATCTTGCGTCCTCCAAATCAGTCAGATGTTTGAGGTGGTGTCAAAACGTTTCAAGACTAGCTCTATTTATAAGTAAGTACTTTATTTATCTTGCTTTACACACCATCACTTTCAGAATAAGTTCCCCCTCGCACAGAAATACAGCGCTCCCAGCATTCCGGCCGCCTCTGGAATGTGTCCTGGGAGTCTTCTTTGTGAAGTGCTTGACGCACCTTCTGCGATTTGTGTTGGATCTCAAATGGTGTTAAAAGCGACCTGGAACTTCATCTTCATGAACTCTGCAGTAGACATGTCTGGTGAGTGTAGATACAGTCAATACTGTGCTGAGACACTCGGCTCATCTTTGGCCAGTCTGCACTCCTCACCTGCATCCGTGAGCCTTGGTCTTTGACCCATGACCCGTACCCTGCTTTACCCCTGATCCTTCCTTCGACCATCTTTTATATTCACACACCAGGAACAGCTGCAGTTTTGGAGACGCTTTGACCAACTCGTCTAGACATCACAGTCTGACCTTTGTCAAACTCGCTCAAATCACATTACATTACATAGTAGTGTGTAAAGTAGAGTGTAAAAATGTTAGCTGATGCTTTTAATATATGCTGGAGTCGATCACAGGAGAACGTTTGTACACTTTTGTCTTGAACCCATAGAATAGATGGTGTTTATATACATCATATATATATATATATATATATATACATATCATATCTATCTATCTATCTATCTGTCTGTCTGTCTGTCTGTCTATCTGTCTGTCTATCTATCTGTCTGTCTGTCTATCTATCTGTCTGTCTGTCTGTCTGTCTGTCTGTATATCTATCTATTTGTCTATCTATCTATCTATCTTTCTATCTATCTATCTCTGCCCATATACAGATCATATATATATATATATACGATATATACATATAGATATATATATATGATATATATATATATAGTATATATATATATATAGATATCATACATGATACATGTTGGAGTGAACCCCGGTGAACGAGAGGGTCGTTTCCCTGCGCCTTCGAGTTGGGGAAAAGTCTCTCACTGGTTGTTTGTGCCTATGGGACTGAATGGCAGTGTAGAGTACCCGGCCTTCTTGGCATCTCTGGGAGGCAAATATACAGATACAGATATATATATATATACTTATATATATATATATATATATATATATATATATATATATATATATATATATATATATATATATATATATATATATATACTATATATATATATATATATATATATATATATATGTATGGTTTATAAACACCATCTATTCTATGGGTTCAAGACAAAAGTGTACAAACGTTCTCCTGTGATCGACTCCAGCATATATTTAAAGCGTCAACTAACATTTTTACACTCGTATAATCTAACGCAGATTGTCAGGTTTGTGCAGTGGCAACATTTGAGTAAAAGAAGACCTTCGGCCATGAATCTTAGCCTCGTGTTCATATGGAAATCGTCGATTGACCTACAATGCACTAAATGGAGTCAAAGCTAAATCAGCACAATTTAATTACCCTATGTACCCAGCATTTACTGCAAATAGGAAGTGATTTGGGCATGAGCCTTGGAGACGGTCGATTTTTATGCACGATTCATACAAGATGTAAAAGAAAGTCAATAGTTATGCAAGGGATGAAACACAACAGGGAACGTCGGTCGAGGAATCTAATCAATGGCAGCGTTCTGATGTAGCCAGATGGGAACATCGTTTCTATTCCATACCTAAAGTGCTATATTTTACCAATGATCACATGTGGAGTGTTTTATTCCTATTGTACCACTTCGAGATTATCAGTAGATCAGTCACAACCTTTGAACTTACATTTAGTATTATATTTCTTGTATTAAATACAGTTTCCTTCAGCAGCATCAAGCATTTCTTACATGGTTTATTACTAGACTTGGATCCGCTTAAATCGAGCAGCATTCATGTGCAATTTTTGTATAGAAATATACTTTAATACGAGTGCATTCACATAATCCTCCGTCTGTTCGTAAAAAAACTAAACAAGATATGAGGTTTTTAGCTGCATATGGAATATTTAAGATAACAGTGTATATGTAATGGGGCACGGTGGTTTAGTGGTTAGCACGTTCCTCACACCTCCAGGGTCCGGGTTCGATTCCCGTCTCGGCCATGTGTGTGTGTGTGGAGTTTGTGCATGTTCTCCCCGTGCCTTGGGGGGCGGGGGGGTTTTCTCCGGGTTCTCCGGTTTCCTCCCGGTCCAAAAACATGCACGGTAGGTTGATTGACACCTTGGAAAATTGTGTGTGTATGTGTGTGTGTATGTGTGTGTGTGTGAGATGGGTTGGCATTCCATCCAGGGTGTATCCTGCCTTAATGCCCATAGACGCCTGAGATAGACACAGACTCCCCGTGACCCGAGGGAAGATCGGATAAAGCGGTAGAAGATGAATGATGAATGTATATGTAATGTTTATCCTGGTGTGGTTAGAGTTGAGTCAGTTGTCTGCATTAGTCTTTTTACTCCATCCACTTGCTAAATGTTCGCACAGGCAATTGGGCACATTTTTTTTACTTTAGTGGAAAAAGGAAAATCCCATTACACGACTCTGGACTGGTTGTCACGTTGGTGACTAATCTGTAACTGGGGGAAAGAGCAATGGAAGAGGAAGCGAACCTGTTAAGAGAGACAGAGAGCGATTTATCCTCAAGAACACTATCTCTGCTTATAGCTGTCCTCTCAGATAAACAGATGTGTTGGCTTGAATTGCCGGAGAACGTATAATTATGCTGGAACTTCACAAGAGGACGGACGAGCGGCGGCCGTGTATCTTAATGACGGAAATGGCGTCTTGTCATCTACTCGTTGTATCTGACGTGCCGTGATCGCCATGAATATAAAGGCTTAAGAGCGAACGCGGCCCAATCTGTTCCCACGGACAACATTATGAAGTCCATGACACTTCATTAGCTTTAATGTGGGGAACAGCTGTTACTTTATTTTGCATGACAATGGATGGAAAGTTGATTGCGGAGTGCCGAATTACTCATTTACTTAAGTCACTGCATGGGGATCGCTACAGATCGTTACTTTCTTCACCTCGGCTTGCTGAGACATGGATGGCATCTCTTTTACCTTTACCCGTCTTTGTTTTTTGACGTCAAAGTGTGACGCGGCAGGAAAATAAGAGGCGCGTTCAACATCGAGGGTTTATGATTCAATTGTAAAGAAAATGTCAGCCTGATTCATCATTCCAAACATTTAAGTAATGGTTTTCTCTGTTATCCACTGCTGAAAGAGTATCAATCATTTAAATTGACCTTTTTGTCTTTTATGTGGAGAACAGTTCTGTGTGAAGTGGACCAGTCCCCATGGCCTCGGGGCTACTGTCACAAATCAATGGGACACTCAGATATTCCCAGACAATACTATTCATCATCATTCAATATTTGCTCATTGTATTTGCCAGGCAATGGTAAATATCCAAGTGAGTTTTGAGGAAGATTTATGAATCATGGATTCTAATTATAGAAGATGGGAATATTTGTAGTTAATAATAATAAAAAAAAATCATTATTACTCCCTGCCTCATATATTAATAATAGTAAGCATTGGTTTAAAAAAATCATAAAAATTATATATATATAATATATATATATATATATATATATATATATATATATATATATATATATATATATATATATATATATATATTTATATATATATATATGGTATATTATATATCATTTCTCTGGGTTCGAGTTTCTCCTTGGTCCAAAAACATGCACGGAAGTTGTTTTGGGTCTTCCCCCCTTGTGTGTGTATGCTCTGTGATGCTTTGGTTGGCATTCCATCCAGTGTGTATCCTCCTGCATATTAATGCCCATAGAGACCCTGTTCCCATAGATAGGCACAGACTCCCCGTGACCCGAGGGAAGATGGGATCGGATTAAAGCGGTAGAAGATGAATGAAGAATGAATATATATATGTGTGTGTGTGTGTGTGTGTGTGTGTGTGTGTGTGTGTGTGTGTGTGTGTGTGTGTGTGTGTGTGTGTTCGAAAGGTACAGCATTTATATACAATATTTAACAATGTTTTCTAGTATATATAGTATATATATATATATATATATATATATATATATATATATATATATATATATATATATATATATACTATATATATATATATATAAGGACTTACAACCATCTTTGGAGCCTTCCTTACACCGTTGCCGTAGAATTGTCAAAGATTTGACCTCAGTCCTCAGTTTCTGTATCATCATCACCATCATCATCACCATCATCATCATCATCAGTGCCTCTCCTGACAAACTGTGGCGGAACAATCACAAATCTCCCCTCAGTCATTGTCCAAACAATGAAGAACGAAGGCTATTCGTTATAACTAGAGGTCCAACAACGCAACGGTTTTCCCAGTGATCGCCGGAACTATCGGATAAAGTCCGATATACCCATAGTTTTTCCGCTTTTGCAAGAGTGACCTCTGGAGACAAATCCCTAACAGCACACGCTGTTTGTTTTTAAATGTGAGACACAACAATATATAGATATATAGTATAATATATAGTATATAATATATAGTACACAGAAAATACTATATCATATTTATTCAATATAATTTCCAATTAGTGATTAATGTAATTGTTCATTCATCTTCTAGCGCTTTATCCGATCTTCCCTCGGGTCACAGGGAGTCTGTGTCTATCTCAGGGGTCTATGGGCATTAAGGCAGGATACACCCTGGATGGAATGCCAACCCATCGCAGGGCATACACACACACACACACACACACACACATATTCACACACTAGGGACAATTTTCCAAGGTGCCAATCAACCTACCGTGCATGTTTTTGGACCGGGGAGGAAACCGGAGAACCTGGAGAAAAACCCCCTGAGGCACGGGGAGAACATGCACAAACTCCACACACACATGGCCGAGACGGGAATCAAACCCGGACCCTGGCGGTGTGAAGCGAACGTGCTAACCACTAAGCCACCGTGCCCTAATGTAATTGTCCCTAATGTAATTGTATTCATTCATATAATTAATATATTCTTATTTCTTTCACATGTTCATGATTCAGTACAAACATATTTTCAATCAATACAGAGATCAGATTCCTGGTCCTCTTTAAAATGGTGGTCTTGTGTTTCCATGAAAGCATCAGGTGCTCAGCGGTGCATGCACTGTAACCTGACTGTCATATTACTTCCTGTTTCAGGTTTTATAATAGTGAGGGAAGGTTATTATGTTTCCTGACAAATAAAACCACTTTCATATGACTGTAGAGAAGCAAAAAAAAAAAGAAAAAAAAAAAGCTCATTCTCTTGCAAATACGTTTGCACAATGACACTCGTGCTCACAAAAATTCCTTTTATTAGGAATAAAAGATGAAACTAACAAACAGCAGGGAGGAAAAAAACGGCGTGAACATGGAATGGTTGGTAAAACAATCCCTGGGTTGTTTGTTGGAATTTGTTCTCAGAGAGCATTCAGGTGTTTGGTCCAAGTATAAAATCTCCCTCGGTTACCAAAATGTATAGTGAAAGAAACTACACGTCTCTCTTTTTCTTTGCATTACGTTGAACACTCTTTATCTGCAGGATAGGATTTTCCCAAGTGTGGCTTTGGCTGTAGCCCATATGTCTGTTGGGTAAGTTGGGAACCATGGTGCCAAGGACATCTGGCACTTTTGGCAGCAGCATTGCGTGTGTTAAGGGTCTGTTTATTGCTCTATTGCCTGGGTTCCTGGTGACACAATAACACAGGGACCTCATTACTAATGGCACACACACACACACACACACACACACACACACACACACACACATACACACATCTGCGTGGTCCATATAATTCCAGTGAACTCTAGAGCTACAAAGGTGTTAACTTGCTTGGGCTTTTTCACAAATAAAGATCTACTGGGAGGAGAAATTGATCTCAGATCTCTCTGATAAAATGGTGCAGCGTTGGTCATTCAACAAAAGTATCAATTAAAACGCGATGCCCAAAAAATCCAACTGTTTCTGTATACTACTTTAACCCATTATAATGTGTGTTTTTCACTAATAACACTTGCTCAAGCCACTTCCGTGTGTTGCCATTATACATACATTATACACGAATGCTGATCTTTGGTATTTATTAGTAGAGAATTGCAATTTATTTTGTATCAGAGTTCAGCTGCAGATATATACTGAGTAACCCCAGGTGTCGTATGTCATCTCTGCTGGCAGGTTCTACCTCAGAACGCTATTCGTCCACTGCAAATGATTCACAATGCAAAAAATCCTCTCACACCACCGACACTGCTGCTCTCGCTCCACTGACTTCCTGTATCTGCTCTCACGCATTACATTCAAAACACCGACGCCAAACATGGATCTGCACCTTCATACCTCAGAAATCTCCTCATCACCTCCCGTAGCGCACCATCGCTGCCTGAGAGCATCTCGCACTGCTCGCCTGCATGCCACCTTCTCTCAGGGGAAGAGCTAAAGATCAGCTCAAGGCTCTTCTCTGTTCTGGTATCGAGGTGGTGGAATGAACTTCCACTGGACGTCCCAACAACAGAGACACTGTCTACATCTTTAAACCACGACTGAAGATCCCGATCTCTTCCAACAACACCAATAATAACACTTCTTCCTCCTCACTGTCCAGGAATCCTTATTAATAATAAAAAAAAAAACCCTCAACTGTCTATGTTTATTGTGTACTTAAGTTTGTATTTACACTTCATGAATGAATTTATCCTTAAATGGAGACCTAAAGCACTTCTTGTACGTCGCCCTGGATAAGTGCGTCTGCTAAATACTGTAAATGTAAAATGTAAATCACAAACTCCTGGATGTTCATCATTAACTGTTCATTTCATGATTAAACTCCAAATTAGCCGGTTAGTTTGCCTAAATTGTAAAAAAAAAAATGGATATTTTTTTTTATTTTATCCTTTGCTTTTATTAGATGGTAGAAATTATTAATTTATTAACATTAACATGAAGAGAATCACTTTGGAAAACAATACAAACCAGTGGAAACACGAGTGAAAGTTAAGGCTTTCAAATATGTGCTAATTATAAGACAACATGATTCATGCGCAGAGATCATGTGACACGGCATGTGAAGGTGCAATGGATGGTAAGAGCTGTAGTCCATTATCCTAGTTTGGGAGAAAAAAGATAATAAATAAATTCAATTAAAATCTATAAATAAATAAATAGAGAGGGGCACGGTGGCTTAGTGGTTAGCACGTTCGCCTCACACCGCCAGGGTCCGGGTTCGATTCCCGTCTCGGCCATGTGTGTGTGGAGTTTGCATGTTCTTCCCCGTGCCTCAGGGGTTTTTTTTTTTCTCCGGGTTCTCCTGGTTTCCTCCCGGTCCAAAAACATGCACGGTAGGTTGATTGGCACCTTGGAAAAATTGTCCCTAGTGTATGAATGTGTTGTGTGTGTGTGTGTGTGTGTGTCCTGCGATGGGTTGGCATTCCATCCAGGGTGTATCCTGCCTTAATGCCCATAGATGCCTGAGATAGACAGGGAAGATCGGATAAAGAGGTAGAATGAATGAATATGAATGAATGAATGAATGCATCCAGTGCACCAGTATACAAGTATTTTGTGGGATTCGCAAAAGTTTTTATTAGTTTATGAGCAAAATGTCAGTGCTATACGAATTTTTTTACGTGCTGAAAGGTTCTCGCGAGACACGCTGTCATGCTGTCAGTTAGAACCCCTCAGATGCTGGTGAGTTCGTAGAGAGAGCATTGTCTAAGCTCTGTCTCAACACTGTCTTCTATTTTAATATTTATTAGGGAGGTGGTGTAGCCCAGTGGTTAAGGTGTTGAACTCTGGAGCGGAAGATCACGGGTTCAAATCCCACCACTACCAAGCTGCAACTAGTGGGCCCTTGAGCAAGGCCCTTAACCCTCAATTGCTCAGTTGTAAGTCACTCTGGATAAGGGCGTCTGCCAAATGCTGTAAATGTATTATGGAACAGTATCACATACACTGTACTGTCCAAACTTTATCACAGTGCATCTTGTGTATTGCATTTTGACAGCGCCTTAGCATTGTTGAGTCCGGAAACAACTTTAAGTACAACATGGTAGCACATTTACTGGTCCATGCTAGATGAAGAGAGACAAACAACAGGTCACCGAGCAGAAAAGTGTTTATTTACTTCCAATTTCAAGCACCCACTCGCCAATCGGCTCGCTTTGCTCTGGCGTCCTTCGTATCCGCTTGGGATGCGTGCCGCCCGAGTGCCCTCGCTGACTAACGAGCCACGTCGCAGAACCAAATAAACTTGTAAGCTGAGGTTCCTGAGACTCCACCGTGTGTGTGTGTGTGTGTGTGTATGTATATATATATATATATATATATATATATATATATATATATATATATATATATATATATATATATATACACAGATTTTGATATATAAATTATCAAATATCACAGATTTTGATAGATATTATATATATATATATATATATATATATATATATATATATATATATATATATATACATCATACACACTCGGTGACCTGTTGTGTGTGTGTGTGTGTGTGTGTTTGTGTGTGTGTGTGTGTGTGTGTATGTGTATATATATATATATATATATATATATATATATATATATATATATGTATATATATATATATATATATACTATACTATATACTATACTATAATATATATATATATATATATATATATATATATATATATATATTATGCTGCCTTATTGCACCATAGACGCATGTGAGATAGGCACAGACTCCCCGTGACCCGAGGGAAGATATTGGATAAAGCGATATATATATATATATATATATATATCGCTTTATCCGATATCTTCCCTCGGGTCACGGGGAGTCTGTGCCTATCTCATGCGTCTATGGGCAATAAGGCAGCATAAAACCTGGATGGAATGCCAACCCATCACAGGGCACACACACACATACACTAGGGACAATTTTTCCAAGGTGCCAATCAACTTACCTTGCATGTTTTCGGCCCAGGGGGGACGCATGGCTGATGCGGGAATCAAACCGCCTGGAGGTGTAAGGCGAACGGGCCTCCCTTAAATATATATATTCTTGGCCAGTCTATCATCATGACCTTCAGTTTTTTCCGCAAGACAGTCGTCGTCTTGGAGGATTATTTGTGGTCATTATCATATTGGAATGCTGCCCTGCTGCTCAGCATCTGAAGGTAGCACTCATGCAGCCCCAGATCATGACACTCCCACCACCATGCTTGACTGTAGGCATTACACACTTGTCTTTGTATTCTTCACCTGCTGGCCGCCACACGCACTTGACACCATCTGAACCAAATATGTTTATCTTGGCCTCATCAGATCACAGGACCTGGTTCCAGTAATCCATGTCCTTAGTTTGCTTATCTTCAGCAAACTGTTTGCAGGATTCCTTGTGCATCATCATAAGAAGAGGTTTCCTTCTGGGACAACAGCCATGCAGACCAATTTAATACAGTGTGTAGTGTACAGTCTGAGCACAGACAGACTGTCCCCTATACCATTTCAACCGTTAGCAATATTCATACATCTATTTGCCAAACACAACCTCTGGATATGACTGAACATGCTGAGCATGTGCACTCAACTTACTGTTCTGAGTGGAACCTGTCCTGTTAAACCATTGTATGGTCTTGACCACCGTGATGCAGCTGAGTTTGGGTCTTGGAAATTTTCTCATAGCCTTCTGTAGATTAACAGTTCACATCCTCAGAGAGTTCTCAGAAACGTGCCAACTTCAACTTCCAATAACCAGTATGAGAGAGTGAGAGCGATAACGAGCGATAACACCCGAGACATTGTTACACTAACGAGTCACATGACACTGGGGAGAGAAAATGTCTAATTGGGCCCAAATTGGACACTTTCACTTTGAGGGGTGTACTCACTTTTGCTGCCAAATGGTTCAGACCATGTTGTTATTTTGAGGGGGCAGCAAATTTACAGTTATATAAGCTGTACACACAATACTTTATATTGTAGCAAAGTGTCATTTCTTCAGTTTATATATATACCGGTATATATATATATATATATATATATATATACTATATATATATATATATATATATATATATATATATATATATAGCAGACTGTGCATTTCACACCTAGGCCTCAGGAGTGCTCCGTCTGAATTGAGGGTTATAAAAACCATCTTAATATGCAGAAATTCAGTATAAAGGGCCGTTGATTGCCATTGCTGTAGACACAATAAATGCCTGTACTGAATAAACAAACCAGGGGAGAACTACTGCAGCTCCAGACATGTATTCTACTGCAGCTCCAGCAGTGACCCACATAAGAAACATCAATAATAAACTTGCAATATTATTTAGGAAAACAGCAGCATTTTACTCACCAAAAAATCGGATTGTTTGTAACAACAATCAATCCATCCTCCTCTCTTTCCTCAAAAGCAGTTGCTAAACGTGAAAGAGGAGGAAAAATCCTCTTCCTGGTCGTGACAGACGAGTTTCCAAACTTTCTTAACAATGTCCGGCTTTTCTTGAAAAGTCCGACTTGAAAATGAAAATGCCTTGAAAGTAAATCTGCCATTTAATCTGTTTTTTCTTCTCCTTCAGCCATTAGGGGGCGACAAAAATAGCTAAATTGGACCCAATCTAGACTATCCAATCAACGCTGCTCTGAATACGGTGACGTCATACGCCTGCTAGAGGGCGCTGGTGACACCAACTCAAAATCTGATTGGTTGAAGCAGCAGTTTCATCAACGTTTATTCTGTGTTAGAGGCGCTGCAGAATGGATTGTGAAGGCCTACGGTGCAGACTTCTCTGACTTTAACTCTGCCTGGCAACAAATGATGAATGCTGAAATGTGATTGGCTTTAATATGAAAATACATGTCTGGAAGCTGCACAAGCATCGGAATAGCAACGACATTTGCTTATGGCGGATATGAAAGGAAGCGAATAGACCATTTGGAATTATTGAATAAGTACTGATGGACAAAATATATGTAATATCAGTTTGTGATTCAGATATTTCTTAGGCCAGCAGAGAAGGCCTTGCAGGCCCTGACGGCCCACCACTGATATATTGAAAGGGGGGCACGGAGGCACGTTCGCCGGGTTTGATTCCCGTCTCGCCCATGTGTTTGTGTGGAGTTTGTGCATGTTCTCCCCGTGCCTCAGGGGGTTTTTCTCCGGGTTCTCCGGTTTCCACCCGGTCCAAAAACATGCACGGTAGATTGATTGGCACCTTGCAAAATTGTTGTAAGTGTGTGTGTGTGTGTGTGTGTGTGTGTGTGTGTGTGTGGTGTGTGTGTGTGTGTGTGTATGCTTTGTGATGGATTGGCATTCCATCCAGGGTGTATCCTTTGTTGCCTTAATGCCCATAGACGCCTGAGATAGGACACAGACTCCCCGTGACCCGAGGGAAGATCGGATAAAAGGGTAGAAGATGAATGAATGAATGAATTAATGAATATATATATATATATATATATATATATATATATTATATATATATATATATATATATATATATATATATATTGAGACAGGGCGGGGCATACTATGCCTGTTTCGGAAAAGTAAAAATAAATAAAGGCCATATGCCACATGCAATCCCACAAGCAACAAACATCCCACATGCAATAATTTAGTTCCTAATTAAAAGGTAGGGTAAGTCAGTAGAATATGGAGGGTAAAGTCAGATACAGGTGTACATGGTGGGAGGCCTGCGGCCATTGCAGTTAGCTCCTCAAATCATCCCAGAGGTGTTCAGTAGGGCCACTCAGGATCTTTCACTCAAACTCGTGTAAACTGTATTTTCATGTAGCTGACTCGCAGAGACATTGTTATGCTGAAACAGGGTTAGGTCTCCTAGTTCAAGAGAATGCTACTGCAATTAAGCGCGTCCTATATAATTGTATCAAAAGTCAAATAGTTTTATCCATGTTTGTGTATATAATGTGGATGTAGGGATTAAGCAGCACCATTTCTAAGTATAGACAATGTAGGGTACACAAAAGTGTGGGGGGGGGTGCAGGTGGAACCTCCTACCCAGTCACTGTCCTCACATTTACCTATTTTTCTGCTGAAATGTAATTTCATGTAATATTGGCTTAGTGGTTAGCACAGGGTCCGGGTTCGATTCCCGTCTCGGCCATGTGTGTGTCGAGTTTGCATGTTCTCCCCGTGTCTCAGGGGTTTTTCTCCGGGTTCTCCGGTTTCCTCCCGGTCCAAAAACATGATTGGCACCTTGGAAAAATGTCCCTAGTGTATGAATGTGTGTGTGTGTGTCCTGCGATGGGTTGGCATTCCATCCAGGGTGTATCCTGCCTTAATGCCCATAGACGCCTGAGATAGACACAGACTCCCCGTGACCCGAGGGAAGATCGGATAAAGCGGTAGAAGAAGAATGAATGAATGAATGTTTAATCTTTTTATGGAATGATTTATATGGTGTGGGGGTGCAACTTTGTAGCATCTGTTCTGTATATTGTACACAGTAACATTTTTGAAACTCTATAACTATTATTATTATTTATTTTATATTGATGTGGTTTGCCTGGAAGAATGTCATTGTAAAAACAGTCACTGATATCTGTACATGTAACAAATAAACTTCAAACTGCTGTGATTGCGTAGTTAGACCAGCATTTTCCAGGACAGTAGGTGCGACGACATGAATCTCATAAATAGCTTCCAAGAAGTTCAAATCTCACTCCATGTTATTTTTGTTTCCTGTGTTTCTATACAAATGACATGTAAAGGGCATCAGCTCGCACGTTTGAAACCATGGATTTCGGAGGTTCCTTCAATGATCCCTTCCAGATTCCATTCCATTCTCGACCATTTGACTGATCTGGTCGATGCCACTGGAGCCTAGTTTGAAATGTAAACATTTCCATTTTCCTGTGAGATAAAGTGCATGTACAATGTGTATCCAAAAATGTGTATTACACGAATTTTCATTTTTAAATGCCTAATTACGTTTCACCCACCTTGTATACAAATGTATTCTCCCAGCATTGTGGCAGCAGGTCCTTATATGTCCTGTAATAACCCATTAATCTATAGTCTAGATTTAAGAACAACCAAAGTTTGTTTTTAAATATAACATAATACATAAGTATATAACACATACTACATAATACATACTTATATAACATAAGTTTTTCAATCCTGCTGCTTTGACTCTTGAATTTTTTCCTGTAGGTTTGAAGGCTTTAATTGTTTCCCGGTAAACATGACAGGTATGTGAAGCATGATGAATGAGGATGAATGTTAATTTACTTTGTGTGAAGGACGTCCAGACAGCACCTGGAGGTCTGCGCATTTTTCTCTTTCCAACATCGAGGAAAAATAATCAGCGAACGCAACTTCGGTCCATTGTGATATTAGAAGTCGAGGCTAGACCTTCGGGGCATGGCTCCAAATGACATACAGAAATTGGGTTTGTCTGAAAGGCAATTAAAATGCCGTACTGACAAAAAGTTGTCTGGCTGTCGGCTTAACATGCTGCTTTGAATATATATATATATATATATATATATATATATATATATAGATATATATATATATATATATATTCAGTTTATTATGGCCATGGAGAACTAAACCAGATCAGTGTCAGCTTACTTAATGTTTAACAAATTTAATTACCTTTTTATTTATTTATTTATTTATTTATTTATAAAAATGACCCTACAATACACTGATGAATTAGCATGTACATGACATTCATGCTAGTATCAGCTGGAGGTAACAGGAACTTTGAGATTAGGTTACATGCCCATAGCTACTTTCGATAACAGTTATGCAAATCGAAACGCCAAGACCATGTAACATCTGATGAGATGCCTTTTAGCAGAGATTGAGAGCACACTAAAATCACCCCAGGAACATCGTTTGTCATGCGTCCTTTTTATTTCAGAGACACTCCATAACTAATTTTGCTGCACAAGCCCTCCACCCCCTCCTCTGCCTTCAGCTCGTTGGCATCATTAGCATTATTTATGCATGCTCTAGGACATGGCCTCATTTGGTTGCGAGATATAGCAAGACAGTGGGAAAAAAGCGGATCTTTTCAGACTAATGGTATATTTTCCAATGAGGGTGGAAAAAAAAAACGGGTCTGGGACCAAAAATGAAAGTCACTGTCAAGCAGCTCACCTTAGTCTCTGGCAGTCATTTACATTTAACAGTATTTGGCAGACACCCTTATCCAGAGCGCCTTACAAGTAAGGGTTAAGGCCACACTAATGGCAGCTTGGTGCTGGTGGGATTTGAACCTTTCGGTCCAAAGGACGGTGCCTTAACCACTGAGATGCCACCTCCTACTAGCAGCACTAAAATATCGGCAAAGAAATAAAACAGAAAATTACTTCATAAAGTAGCAATTTTATAAAGTAGTAATTTATAACTTAACCCGCATCAACATTTTTATTCATTCATTCATTTTCTACTGCTTTATCCGATCTTCCCTGGGGGAACCTGTGCCTCAGGTGTCTCGGGCATCAAGACACACCTCGTATGGAATGCCAATGCATCGCATGGCGCACACACACACACACACACATTCACACACTAGGGACAATTTCTCCAAGCTGCTAATCAACCTAAAATATATGTCCATGCAAACCTGAGGCACTGGGAGAACATGCAAACTCTACACACATGGCAGAGGTGTCCCCGGGGTGTTACCAGGGTGTTCCCGGGGTGTTCCCAGGGTGTCCCCAGGGTGTTCTCAGGGTGTCCCCAGGGTGTTCCCAGGGTGTCCCCAGGTGTTCTCAGGGTGTCCCCGGGGTGTTCCCGGGGTGTTCCCAGGGTGTTCCCAGGGTGTTTCCGGGGTGTTCCCAGGGTGTTCCCTGTTTGCAGAAGGAACAGAGGTGAACCAGCGGCAGTGTCACGGGCAGCCACTGATGCATGTGGGGAGCGACGAGCTCCAACAGATGAGTTCCTGTAGTGGTGTTAATGGATGCGGCCAAAAACCACAAAGCTGTGAAAGTTTATTTTAGAGTTTGTATGTCTGTAACTCAGAATTCAGGTTATCAATAATGCCAAGACTCATCCTCTGAAGTTTTATTTTTTTTAAACGTTGACAAGTAACTGAAGTCATTGCGTTTGAAAATGAATTCTTCAGAGATTCACAGTGACCCTACAGCAGCCTCTTGAAAGAATAAACCCAGTGTGTGTCACTCTACAAGAGGATCCAATTTGCAGAGCACTATTGATTTCTCGCGCTTTCCTCCTCTCCACCTAATTGAAGCTCAGAGTGAAGTCGAACCATGAAAAGGGAAATCTATTCATGCGCCAAGAGACTGAAGGAATAAGTCGAGGCACGTCGACCCAAAGGTAAGCGAACGCTTCGGTTCCCCTGACAATAAAGATCTCCTGCTTTAATTGAAATCTCATCACCTGTGATAGACAGAATTTAAAGCTCCGGCCTGCATGGAGAGAGAGATCGATGCTGTTGGAACAGGTGCCACAGTAAATATTGAATTGGATTTGTAAGTGCATTGTACATAATTAACCTGTTAGTTTACTGGGGCAGTCATTTGTAAGACACAGGAGAATTGCGCTGTTGATACAGCTGACTTTGTTTAATTTCACTCGGGTGTGCATAAGAAGCACCGTGAGCTCATGGGTAGTATTCAATAATATACAGTAATGTATGGTGCAGAGTGGCTTACACACCCCTGTTTAAATGGCTTACACAGCGCTGTTAAAATAACACATATTTATGGTGTGTAAAAAGTTTGACATCAATCATGCCACACGTTTCTCCTCCTTGCAGTGTTCTAGCAATGGAAAAAAGAATGTTTTATGAACTGATTTTCTTTTTTTATTGCTATTTTATTTATTCATCTTTTCTTTTTTTCCCCAAAATGGAAAAAAATGGAGCAACTTCTGTCAATAAAACAAAGTCCCTGAAAGTGTAAACAATCTTGGTAATAAATTATGATTATTATGAACCACCAACACGATGACCTTTTTTTGAACGGTTTTGAATTTTAACATAATGTACATAACTATATCGTGCTCTGTTATGTACAACAGAATCAAAAAATAACATGGAAAATTACAAAAAACAAAAAACAAAAGCAAAAAAAACAAACAAACAAACAAACAAACAAAAAAAAAGAAAAAAAAAAAAAAAAAAAAATATATATATATATATATATATATATATATATATATATATATATATATATATATATTAAACATGTATAAAAGTAAAAGTAAGACACAAAGATGAAGAATTAAAAACAGTATATTGGAGAAAAAAAGAATTTTAGTATATATATATATATATATCAATTATATATATATATATATATATATATATATATATATATATATATATATATATATATATATATATATATAGGGGCACGGCACGGTGGCTTAGTGGTTATCATGTTCGCCTCACACCGCCAGGATCCGGGTTCGATTCCCGTCTCGGGACCATGTGTGTGTGGAGTTTGCATGTTCTCCCCGTGCCTCAGGGGGTTTTTTCCCCGGGTTCTCCGGTTTCCTCCCCCTGGTCCAAAAGGTAGGTTGATTGGCACCTTAGAAAATTGTCCCTAGTGTATGAATGTGTGTGTGTGTGTGTGCCCTGCGATGGGTTGGCATTCCATCCAGGGTGTATCCTGCCTTAATGCCCATAGACGCCTGAGATAGGCACAGACTCCCCGTGACCGTGATCGGAAGCCCCCCGAAGAGACCCGGAGGGAAGATCGGAATGAATGAATGAATGAATATATATATATATATATATATATATATATATAGTATATATATATATATATATATATAGTTCCAGCCATACATGGTTCTTCCACAAACATTTACCACAAAGTTGGAAGCATATAATAGTACTATCAGTAGTATTAAATAATCCTACTAAAATAGGAAACTTAACCCTTTTCCACCATGCCAATGTCTCAAGTTAGACACATATTTGGAGTGGGAGATGTTGAGTGACCGGATACAGAGCTCTGATTTTGCTAAACGGCAACTAAAACTCTGTACTTGCCTCCATCAGTATCTAACATTACTAAACCCCCCTTGTTGCTGAATGAACACAAATCTCCACAAACGCACTCTAAAATCGAGCAGAATATCATTCCAGATTAGTGGAGGTTGTTATGACAACAAAATGTGAAGTGGAATGTTCAGAAGTATGTACGCATCTTGTTGTCGGTGTCCACAATCCCTTTGTTGTAGTGTATCTGCGTGCACTAGTTCACTGTTTAATGCAGTCAGATGCACTTTTTCAAAACTTATTTCTTCATTAATTTATTTAATTTTTTTACATTTTGACTTTTTAAATTTTGCCTTTATCTTGTGTCTTTTGCGGCATTCTTGGTCAAATTGTTCTTCAGTAAAATAAAAGTCAAATAAAGGTTACTAACTATATTATGATGAGGTTACTTATCCTTCCCGAGACTAAGCCTCTAGTTACGACAGGAGGGAATTATTTATAGTAGTAATTCACATGCTGTAATATATAAACACAATTCATACAGTGTGCATAAAACCCTGAAATGAATCGGTTGCGTTTTCAGTTACGAAAGTGAAAAGAAACAAGACCTAGAAGCAGCGATGCATGTGAACTGGCTTATTATGTAAGGTGAAATGAAATTAAACCATTCATCTTTTTAGCTTTCAATAACAATTTTATATTGCTGTTGCATTTACCACTCATAGTCTAATATACGGGATAATAAACTCAGCTCACTGCTTATCTGTCTGTAACCAGAACACTAAATAAAAGTAAGCATTTGTGTGTATTTGTTGGTGTATTGTGTGGGAGTGTAAACAAAAAGCTTATGTCCCATATGTGCACCATCTATTGTTGCTCCACTGTCTGGGTTTTATTCTAATTACAGCTGGACAATGGGAAATGTGTTCTCTTTAGCAGCAGATATGTACAGAAGGCCAAGCAATCCGCCTTATGAATAGTGCGCAATAATGGACCTCGTCAGAGGAAACAGTAACGTAAAGGTCCGGACTATTTGCAGTGTGGTAAATGGGTTCGCTTACATTTCTCATGCATATTCAATAAGACTGCGAGAGAAAGTTAAAATAAACGCAATGCAATTACTTCAGGGAGGAAGATGCCATTTGTGAAATATGTGAAAAGCACAATATAATGAATATTCTATTGATTTCAATAATGAACAAGTGGATTCTTTACACTCAGTATTTAAAATAAAAACCTTTAAACTCTGGTTATTCTAAGGAGTTTGGATCTCTACACACTTCAGACACTTCAGTACAAAAGCTCTGATGAATAAAATGAAACACGATGTAGTAGCACTCATAAAAGGAAAAGAAAAACATTTCCGAGTCGTGATCCATTTTATTAGAGGTTATTTTATAGCCATAATACTAAAGGGTCGTTACACAAGAAGCAATTTCCTTTCAAAATAGGAATGTACATTAGACCAGAATTATCTGTTAAAAAATTAACCAAAGGATATAATAAAGTAAATCCCCTCAGTGTTCATTAATGATAATGATGTAAAATTGGCCTGATGAGTAAAGCAGTTGCATCATTCTATTTATTATTTACCCTTTTTTTGTGTACATTTCCATTTCAATCGTTCTATTTTATTTCCTGTTCTTTAAATATTAAAAATATTAATAAATATTAAAAATGATGATCCACTGTTATTATTGACAGTTATTAACAATTATTCACTGCTCAACAAGTCACAAGTGTTTGTAGCAGTCCAGTTTCCCAATCAGAGGTTTCCTGGGTCAAATTTATTTATTTATACACCAAACATAATTATTTAGTTTTCTCTTGGACCTTATAAAAGCAGAATAAATGCTTTTTTTTCCAAAAAAAGAAAAGTAAATATCTAATGATGTGTACAATAATGTTTTCCCATAGATGTTTGATTTTATCAGTGACTGTGAAAGTAATAGCATATAGTTTAGATCCTTTTCATATGCATCAAACCTCTCACTGAGCCGACGTCTCTAGGGACGGCATCGTCCTGGAACAAGTCAATGTTTCATTATAGGTTTAAGAATGGAATTGTACTTTGTTCGGTATATTTGGCTTTCTTGAGTATTAATACAGTATAGGGGCACAATGGTTTAGTGGTTAGCACGTTCGCCTCACACCGCCAGGGTCCGGGTTCGATTCCTGTCTCGGCCATGTGTGTGTGGAGTTTGCATGTTCTCCCCGTGCCTCACGGGGTTTTTCTCCTGGCTTTCTGGTTTCCTCCCGGTCCAAAAACATGCACGGTAGGTTGATTGGCACCTTGGAAAATTGTCCCTATTGTATAAATGTGTGTGTGTGTGTGTGGGAGTGTGTGTGTGTGTGTCCTGTGATGGGCTGGCATTCCATCCAGGGTGTATCCTGCCTTAATGCCCATAGACTCCTGAGATAGACACAGACTCCCCGTGACCCGTGGGAAGATCGGATAAAGCGGTAGAAGACGAGTATTAATACATTGAAACATTACTGTTAAATGTGCATTACAATAAATCATATTCTTACATATTTCACTTTTGCATTTTTATTTAGACCATCATTACAAATCTTGAAGGTCACAACTGAAGGCTTGACATAAACAAATTAGCATCGAAATCAGAAAAGATCCTGTCAAATGAGATTTCTTTTATTTCTTCTTCTTTCCCAGCCTGTAGGTCTGGTTGGGTTTGGTCTAAGGAACATTCTGTCCGAAGTTCGCTATTCGTCCACTGCAAATGATTCAAAATGCAGCTGCGCGATTCGTGTTCAACCTGCCTAAATTCTCTCGCACCACCCCACTGCTGCGCTCGCTCCATTGGCTTCCTGTAGCTGCACGCATCAGATTCAAAACACTGACGCTCGCCTACAAAGCCAAAAATGGATCTGCACCATCCTTCCACCGCAAAACCTCATCACCTCCCGTACTGCATCTCGCTGCCTGAGAGCGTCCAGCACTTCTCGTCTGGTTCCACCGTCTCTCAGGGTAAGGCCAGCTCAAGGCTCTTCTCTGTTCTGGCACCGATCTGTGGTGGAACGAACTTCCACTGGAGGTTCGAACAACGGAGACACTGTCTACATTCAAACGCAGACTGAAGAACATTCCTTTTATTCTCCTTTATTCTCTGTCTCGAAGTAAAAAAAAAAAAAGGCAACTGTCTATTCTTGTGTACTTGAGTTTTTATTAACCTTTCTTGAATAAATCTTATCCTTAGATCGAGACCTAAAGCACTTCCTGTATGTCGCCCTGGATAAGGGCGTCTGCTAAATACCGCAAATGTAAATGTAAATGTAAGTTCTACCAATTGATCTGGAACCATAATGGAATCAAGTTTGAGTCTAATTTATAAATTTGTTTAGATTATTATTATGAACCACATATTATTGAACCACATATTATTATTGAGCATGTTTGACACATGGAATTTAGGGATTACATTTTGGACAAAAATGTAATCCCTAAATTCCATGTGTCAAACATGCTCAAATCATGTTTTTAATGAGATCTCCCCCCATATTGGATTGTAAACATTGTTTTTTGCTACTCATGCTATAAATGATGTCTTTATCATTTATAGTCCTGATTCCCTGTGCTTTCTTAGGGAGCATTAACATTATATTTGTCATTAATCAATTAGCAATTAAAGGCAAACATTGTTTAAATCCTTTACTTTTTAATGCTTGGGTATCTTTATAAGTAGCATTCATTCATTCATCTTCTACCACTATATCCGATCTTCCCTCGGGTCACGGGGAGTCTGTGTCTATCTCAGGAGTCTATGGGCATTAAGGCAGGATACACCCTGGATGGAATGCCAACCCATCGCAGGGCACACACACATTCACACACACACACACAATTTTCCAAGGTGCCAATGAACCTACCGTGAATGTTGTTGGACCGGGAGGAAACCGGAGAACCCGGAGAAAAAACCCTGAGACACGGGGAGAACATGCAAACTCCACACACACATGGCCGAGACAGGAATCGAACCTGGACCCTGGCGGTGTGAGGCGAACGTGCTAACCACTAAGCACGTTCCCCTTATAAGTGGAGGTGGTAGTCCAGTAGTTACGGTGTTGGACTCTGGACCGGAAGATAACAGGTTCAAACGCCACCACCACCAAACTGCCTCCAGTGGGCCCTTGAGAAAGGCCCTTAACCCTCAATTGCTCAGTTGTAAGTTGCTCTGGACAAGAGCGTCTGCCAAATTCTGTAAATGTACAATAAGTAGCACATTTTTATTAAAAACATGTACATTAAACATTCCTGGTTGGATACGCCTACTTTCATTTGAATAGAATTTCCTCACCCTTGATGTATACGTTCGTTTGGGTATCATTTTTAAGCGTGATATTTCCACCCCTATGGATGATGAAGGTGATGAATCAGAAAAAAAAACTTTGTATTGATTTGCAGTAACACTTCCTTCTAAGGAGACAAATGAACCTAAAACCGTTTCGCTAGTAAACGCCTTACAGCACAACACAGCTACTGGTTTTCCCTTTTTAAAGATGATCTCTTAAAAGCCACCTCACAATATTATTTCAGCTAACCTGAAGGTTTTCATCAATTCTGATCCGGAGCCTCTGGTGCATTTGGAAAGAAACTGAGAAATCGTTCCCTGTTTCTCTTTATTACTCACTTCATACACAGTGCTTTTTTTCTCTGTGACATTTCATTAGATTGATCCAAGTTCATCAAATATGATATTAAGACTGGTTCAGCTTTAAACCTTCCATTTCCTCATTCCGCTCCCCATGAGAAATCATGACTAGGTGTTTGTTTCTTAAAGCCCCGAGGTCCCCTAAGAACACTAAGACATTGCATCCAAGGGTTAAAAACATTGGAACATTTGGCTATTTAAACATTCTCTGGAATCTGTTTTGCCATCCCCTTCAGGGACATGCTATAGGTGCAATCAAAGCCATGGCTGCAAACATGGTCCGGTGAGATTTTCTGAAGTGATGTTGAAGCATCTTGCTGGAGTCAGTGGTTGTAGTAGTCCACTGAGAGCGCCAGACGAGTGTTACTGTGACTCGGCGTGCGATTCTGCACTTACCTTTGCATTAGTAATAGCCATCTGCTATTCTTTACTCCCTTTTTATCAAGGGAAATCAGTAATATATTCCACACCTACTCGTTTCATCCAGAAGAAGAAGGCAATGGACAGGAAATGAATGAACCACCGTTCAGCATATATTCATGGAAAGAAGAGATTTATTTGATGTCTAGACATTAACACCAACACACAAAAAAGTGCCTCATATCAGCTGAATAAATCCAGAATTCATTTCGACGGATACAGACGAAACCTTTTGTGAAAAGACAAAATACGACGCATGCATTGTATTTAATGTCAGGAGGCCGGAGGACATCGCGGAACCCTTTTAAGCATGTGAAAATGAGATAATAACCCCCATAAACCCTCAGATCAGCTTCAAATAGGACAGCAAAGAAATGTAATATTGATGAAATAGTAAGAACGCCATACATATAATAGCATGAAAGCCATGTGTAAAGTGCCTATGCAGAGACCTGAATAATTCTATTTCATGAATGTTTGATTTGTTGGATATTTTATAGCTTTTTAGGGTCCAGCGTTCTTTAATGAAAACTATAAGGCATTAAGAAATTTCTCATTTCAGATTCTTGTTTTTTTGTTTTGTTAGTTTTTTGTTTTTTTTCGGAACATGGCATTACATGGTAAAAAAATTGTAACAAGGAAAGAAAACACTTCCTTCTATTATTATACATCGTAAACTATACATAGTTTAATTAATGACACGCACTCCATAATTCTCTTAATCTATTGAAATCCATTTGATTTGTAAAACACTTGTCACAAAGCAGATGTACAGAAATTCAGATGCAGGATTTACATTTTACATTAATAAATACATCGACACAATCAGGCACAATTTTATGGACACTGATGAGGCATAGCATTATGACCACATGCCCAATATTTTGTTGGTTTCTCTTTTGCTGCCAAAACAGTCCTGACCCTTTGTGCATTAACAGCCTTAACTTCTTCAGCAATTTGAGCTACATAATAGGCAGCTGTCAGGATCATGTCTCCTCCCGCTCTACGTTTGCAGGTGCAGCGTTCTCAGTCACCCAGCTACTGATGACTTCAGCTGCGCCTCGTGAAGCCATCAGTAGCTGCCGGCTATTTAAGCCTGGCCCGTCCTTCCTTCCATGTCCGGGCTCGTGACGCTAAAACCGTTGCGACGAGGACACACTCGCTATCTCTGAGAAAGATCTTACTAACCTTTTGTATGCTGATCTTCCAAACCAGTTCCGATTTCCGACTGGTCCAGCTGCTCGGGCTTCCAGGTCCCGTGGACGCGATTATTCCGCCGCTGAGCCGAGGCTCCCTCTCTCCTCTCTCGCTCCAACGACGACTCGCGAGATCGGCAATCCCGCCACGGCCGTGAAAGGGCCATACATTCGTTTTGGCTGCTCCTTAGAGCAGTGTCTCCTAAGTTCTCTTCCTTCTAAATAAACAACCCTTTGAGTTGATTACGGTGCCTGTGTGTCCATCTGTTACACCAGCCTTTGCTCTCCACCTGCATCAGTGAGTCTTGACCACTTCACCACTGTTGTGCTTTTGATAATTCATTCATTCATTCATTCATCTCTTCTACTGCTTTATCCGATCTTCCCTCGGGTCACGGGGAGTCTGTGTCTATCTCAGGCGTCTATGGGCATTAAGGCAGGATACACCCTGGATGGAATGCCAACCCCCATCGCAGGGCACACACACATACACACACACACACACACACACACCCACACACACACACACACACACATTCATACACTAGGGGCAATTTTCCAAGGTGCCAGTCAGCCTACCGTGCTTGTTTTTGGACTGGGGGAGGAAACCGGAGAACCCGGAGAAAAACCCCCTGAGGCACGGGGAGAAACATGCACAAACTCCACACACACATGGCCGAGACGGGAATCGAACCCGGAACCTGGTGGTGTGAGGCGAACGTGCTAACCACTAAGCCACCGTGCCCCTGCTTTTGATAATAATAATAAATAATAATTCATTACATTTATATAGCGCTTATCTGGACACTCAAAGCGCTGTGTATTATGAGAGTGGGATCTCCTCATCCACCACTAGTGTACAGCATCCACCAGGATGATGCGATGGAAGCCATACAGTGTGTGAGAATTATTAGGCAAGTTGTATTTTTGAGGATTAATTTTATTATTGAACAACTACTATATTCTCAATCAACCCAAAAGACTCACAAATATGGCTTTTTTAGTTTTGGCTATCTTAGTAGGATATCTGTATGGGCAGGTAACTATTGCTGTGCAGAATTATTATGCAAAATAATAAAAAACAAATATATACACATCTCACTTATTTATTTTTTAAGGTTACCCTTACCTTAACTTACAACTACCAACAACAAGCTGGGATATGCGAAGAAATAATTTCACTGTGCTGTAATGTATATGTGACAAATAAAGACTATTCTTCTTCTTCTTGCTGGCACATCGACCCTTTCCAACATCTTTCAATCCCCTGCTTTCTTCCCTCACTAGAAAACGCTCCGTGTCCTTTATATTTCTCGCTCAAGTATGAAGATTTACTGTTGGCTGTGGGTATTGGGTGTGGATGCTTTAGCCCATCTACTGCCAAACGTTCTTCTCTGAGCTTGTCAGAGTGAGGGAACTAAGCTTCCCTGATACTTATAGCTAAATGTTGTCCATCCAGGCACTGGGTCACTGAGATAGTCCAAATGCTGTCTGGGAAACCATGTCCCCTCCTTCCCCAGTGGGACCTGCTTTCTCAGGCGGGAGGGGAGATTTATCATCCAAACCCAAATTGGATAGCAATACGGGCCATGGCCGGTGCCAGGTGGAACTTGAATAGAGTGTAACAGGGCTGCCCTGATCAGTCACTATTACACTATACACTAGTCAGAGCACCAGAGCCTTTTATACATGTACAATTTATACCAATAATTGGCGAGATTTCGAGAAATGGTGCAGGAGGAGCTTTATTGGTTCAGCAATGTTCAGTAAAGGATATATTGTGTTTTCTCCAGGATTTGTTGGATAAAGGGAAGGCTCTCTCCACTTTGAAATTGTATTTAGCAGTTATTTTTGCATGTCATATCAGGTTTGGTAATGAGTCTGCAGGTCTGCACCCTTCGATAAGTCATTTCATGAAGGGAGTATGATGTAAGAGGTCAATTTCCAGACAGATGGTCAAACCGTGGGATATGTCTATGGTCTTAAAGGCCCAGTCTCAACACCCTTTGGAGCTGTTAAATGCCATAGGGTTCAAATTTCTCTCTCTTAACACAGTATTGCTACTAGCTCTAGTGAAAGCTAAGTGTAAGTGTCTATCATTTCATCCTGTTTGCAGTTTGCTCCAGGGATCACAAACGTTTCCTTTCACCCAACCTGGCCTTGTACCTGAGAAATCTCATTACAATGATTACTTTATGTAATCCCGGGTTCTATGATAACAGAGTTAGGTGTTTCACAAATGGGTCCCTCTTCCCCACCTTTATCACTCAGGTTGACCTGTTTGTCAACATTAGACAACATAGACAAGGGCTTCCGTAGTTGATCCTGCCCTGCCATCATGCCATGTCATTTAACCATCACAATCGAACCCTTGTCAAATTTGCTCAAATCCTTACGCATTTTTCCTGCTTCTAACACATTAACTTTGAGGAAAAATGTTCACTTGCTGCCTAATATATCCCACCCATTAACAGCTACAATGATAAAGAGATATTATTCATAATGTGAATGCCTGATTAGTATATATATATATATATATATAATATATATATATATATATATATATATATATATATATATATATATATATATATATATTTAAGATCTGATTGTCCTCATCAACAAAGTCATATTTATTTTGACTAATCATGATTGAATTGGGGGGGCAACGGTGGTTTAGTGGTTAGGACGTTCGCCTCACACCACCAGGGTCCGGGTTCGATTCCCGTCTTTCGGCCATGTGTGTGTGGAGTTTGTGCATGTTCTCCCCGTGCCTCAGGGGTTTTTTCTCCGGGTTCTTCCGGGTTTCCGGTTCCCCCCGGTCCAAAAAAAACATGCACGGTAGGTTTGATTGGCACCTTGGAAAAATTGTCCCTAGTGTATGAATGTGAGTGTGTGTGTGAATTTTGTGTGTGTGTGTGAGTGTGTGTGCCATGCGATTGGTTTACATTCCATCCAGGGTGTATCCTGCCTTAATGCCCATAAACACCTGAGATAGACACAGACTCCCCGTGACCCGAGGGAAGATCGGAATAAAGCGCCAGAAGATGAATGAATATCTATATATATATAAGTAAACACGGATCTTCTGTGGATGTAGACGTTCTCACATCCTTCTTGTCTCTTCATGTAAATCCCACACACACTCCATGATGTTGAGATCAGGGCTTCCACTACTTCTTGTTCTTCAAAAGGTAGTAACACCAAATATTGATTTGATTTAGATTTTTTTCTTTTCTTTTGTTCGCTCACTTTGCATTTTGAAAATATTTTGACAAAAATAAACAATCATTATTTACAAATCATTCTCTGTTTACATTTTATATATTATATATATATATATATATATATATATATATATATATATATATATATATATATATATAATGAGCAAGGCAAATGTTCCTAGGAAAATCTCCATGAGACAAAATAATGAAGAAATATTGAGAAGAACCAGATATGAAATGGATCCCATTTACCTCATACCTGATTGAATTATAAATCATTCCCTGATTAGAACTGTGTACAAAATGTGATTGTATATCCAGGAGATATAATTCACTGTGTTCTATTCACTGTGCTGAAGGTTCAAATGTAGCCCTAAAACTATTATAGCTGTTAAAAATATTGTCATCATATGAAAAGGTTTATTTTCAGTCCAACGACATCCACAATAATCTTATGTTATCTTCATGCTACATACAAGTCAATGTGAATGAGCCGTTACTGTAAACCCAATATCCTATTATAACACACTCTGCAGAACCACACATATTTACATATACCTGGGATTTGCCTGGAAGCCAGCATTACTGTCAGAGCTCCTGTTATGGAAGATGAATGAATAGCTTCATTACATTTATGTCTTTCAGAAATATCTGATATTACTCCTGTCCTTATTTTGCCCCCAAATTTAGTATTTAAGTGCTCATGCAAACTTGGACAGTGGTTTAACCATATTCTAAATATATCAGTTTTCATACACATAATAAAATCTAAATTACATGCAGCCTTAAAGTCTGGAGGCTAATTAATTCCGCACTGCTGTGTAAACAATACACACTCCAGTAGAAGATTGATCACTTGTCTCTATAGCTATACATAATTAGTGTTATATGGCCTGTGTGGTGAGAGTTTGTATCTAAAGCACTAGGAAGAAAACAAATCAATAACAGATATGTCAGCTTGCTATATAGCTAAATGAATCAAGCCGATAATATTGGGAAACGATATTATTAAAAGATACTTTAAACGCAAAGTTTTATTATGTACTAACTGCCGTGTGCTTTAGTAATTAATTCGGAAAGTGCGTGTGGAAGAGCAGATTATTATTCAAGGACAATAAAACTTTTAGTAGCACAAACTTTGCGAAGCAGTCTGCAGTTTATTATCCGCATTTGAATGGTTTATTGTATTTTACTATCCAGCTATTTGGGTGAAGAAAGTCATTAAGTAGGTGTTTTTTCCTTTTGTGAAGTAATACCACCATTGTTGAAGATAAAGCCTTTAACTCTACAATGCTCTTCTTGATTATAAACCCACTCACAAACCCACGCACAAACAGGATATTCTAAATTAATTTATTTCACCATTTCATTTACATTTACAGCATTTGGCAGACGCCCTTATTACAACTGAGCAATTGAGGGTTAAGGGCCTTGCTCAAGAGCCCACTAGTGGCAGCTTTGATGGTGGTGGTGGTGGTGGGATTTGAACGTGTTGATCTTCCGGTCCAGAGGCCAACACCTTTAACCACTGGGCTTCCCACCTCGCTACACTGTGGACAACATGCTTTTCTTCATCCTTCAATCATTATTCCTTCAATTTTTCTCTTCTTTTTCTACAATAATCTGTATCAGCGTTATTGTTATAGTAAATCTGAAGCGATTGACGCAGGACGAAAGCAGAAATGCATCCAATTCAACTGATTTTTATTAGTGATGTTGGCAAAGCAACACTATTATAATCTCTCTCTCGTTTTCGGTCAAATTTTAGCAGCGTAAGTAGTCTTGCAGTCTTGCGGTCTTCCGAACGTCAAGAATCATACCTCATATCGTGCGGCCCGATAGTGTGAGGTGCGCTATTACTTTTATAAAGAATCGCCCCACGGAATTCCAAACCCGGGGCCAAAAAGCCCAAATGTTTTTCCGATAAAAAAATGAATGGGGTCAATATTTCGTGCCTCACAGTTCGGCCTGTGAGTGTCTGATATGCACATATGGCAAATCCACTCGTAGGGGGTCCGGAGGGGATATCGATATATATACCTCCCGAACCCCATACCTGTTCGAAATTTCACGAAATCTGCGACATTCCGGGCCCATAGAGAATGAATGGGGAAATTTGAGGCTCCGCTGTTCGGCCCGTGTTCGCCCGAAATGCACATTTGACATATTAGCTCGTAGGTGAGATAGAGTAGGTCGTGAAGATATGAGTGAACAATCTGCAAAATGGTGCAACTCGGACACAGGGTCATTTGACCTCTCTAAACGCTCTGTACATCATCGAGAGTCGGACGGTGGATCATTTTATGTAACTGGTCCCGTTTTTGGTGTCTAAACACTCGTCTCTCTGAAGTAAACTCTGAATATTAAACAGACCAGGGGTCGTGCCCAGAGCTACGGTTTGCATCGGCAAGCATCACTCATTGTGTACCCCTCCTCATCTGGGAGGCACCCAATTTCCACTCGCTGAAATTCAATTAATGATCTGTGTAGTACTGCTGACCCCATGACTGTTTACTTTATTGATGAATGCATTCCTGCTAAATAAAACAGCATCCTACACTTCATTCATTCATTCATCTTCTACCGCTTTATCCGATCTTCCCTCGGGTCACGGGGAGTCTGTGTCTATCTCAGGTGTCTATGGGCATTAAGGCAGGATACACCCTGGATGGAATGCCAACCCGGAGGAGGAAACCGGAGAATCAGGAGAAAAACCCCCTGAGACACGGGGAGAACATGCAAACTCCACACACACATAGCCGAGACAGGAAGCGAACCCGGACCCTGCCGGTGTGAGGCGAACATGCTAACCACTAAACCAGCGTGCCCCCATCATCCTACACTTCTGCAAAGAAATAAGACAAAAAGCAATTCTTCAGAGAAAAAGAAACCATATTTAATGTATAATTACATTAAGCAATATGCATCTGAGAGGGTTTGGTGACTGATTTTTCGGAAGTAACTGTAATCAACAAGAAAATAAATATGAATCCACCTTCCAGTTAGTTTTTTTTGTTAAGACTTTTGATCATTATCATTCATCTGTTTTGACCACCCATGCGTTTCCAATTGATATCGATGCCTCTTTAGAGTTTTTACTAGGCATTGGAGCCCAAATCACTTCTGTATACATGCAATACCTCTTTTTGTTAATGGAGAAAATGTACAGCAAATGTTTTCTCTTTGATTTGTGCTGTAAATTCAAAGCTTTTAACCAATGATCCAGTGCTTCAGTGGCAGAGATACTATAGTGTAGTTATTACAGCATAGTGGGAGTTATTATAGCAGCCCCTAACAGCAAAAACAGGGAATTTATTAGTTCACATTAATAAACTGATAAACAGTGATTAAAAATCAGCTAGCCAGAGTCAATGCAGAACCTATGATGGATGTGTTTCGTGAACTCCTTACATTCTATGTCTATAAACCACGCTTTTCATATAAACAGCATAATAAGAAAATAAAAGATAAATATGGATCTTCCACAAACGGGCGAAACTAATCTGGAAGTAGATGTATTAAATGTACTTGTACGCTGCAGCAGCACAATTTCTTTTCACTGAAACTAAAGGGCCCAAATCTGGTCCAGGATTACAAAGCTGGAGTGCCCAAAATGAGCCCCATGAAAATGGGACAATTTCGGGTGAAGTGGAGGGACATTTATGACCCGTACAGAGCTCTGTCTTCAACCCTAATAAACACCTTTAACATTGCTTCACATCACTAATCCTCTCGTGGCTGGATAAGAAAAAATCTCCACAGCCACGTTTTAAAATCCAGTGGAAAACCTTCCCAGAAGTGTAGAGGGTTAATATGACGGAAAAGAGGAATCACTAATCACTTCTTGTTCCACAGGTCTTGAGGTCGGAGACCCTTAGCCTTGACAAAAAGCTAATTTTAACAATAACCTATTGACTCACCGATGGACACATTGAATGAGCTTGTTGAATATTTTCACTTCCTAGAAGATGATCAGGAACATGTGAAACGCTTGGCATTGATGTGTTATTAAATTACAGATACATGTATTTCTTTGCAAACGTTCCATCACCTGGTCTATTTGTCCTTTTTTGGCAAACCTTTTAAATATTCACTTACACATAACCTGTCGTCTCCCAGATAAAGGTTAACGTACCTGTCAGTTTAATATTTAATAAACTTCAGATGGCTGATAATTGTATCCACATTTAGTTACTTGGTGTTTGGTATCAATACTGCTGTGCGTCAGCAACACTATGTAGCAACTAGTTTCTAATAAATTATCAATTTGATGGTTAACCATACATATATATATATATATATATATATATATATATATATATATATATATATATAAAATGCAAATATTGTATTTTATTCATGCAAAAATCCGCTATACTGCTAAACACCTACTTCAATGAGGGTACCATATTAGGTAGTAAAATATTTATTTACCAATCTGGCAGCCTGAACGTTTCTTACTTTGACCACCTCCTTCCAATTTTCTGTTCTGATCCCAATAAATCTGATCCCAACAAACTTCGGAGTAGGCGCCTATCAGAAGCTGCATTTTTATGATTTCATCATGCAGACGTCTTTTACAGTATTTTCTTTCTGAAATGACACAAATACAAAACACTGAATTATTTTCATGCAAAATATGAAGCAATTTCCATAAATATGACCGAATACAAATGACAAAAATCCTTTTTTATATTTGAAAAAAATGTATGTGAAATGAAGGGGCACGGTGGTTTAGTGGTTAACACGTTCGTCTCACACCGCCAGGGTCGGGGTTCGATTCCCGTCTCGGCCATGTGTGTGTGGAGTTTGCATGTTTTCTCCGTGCCTCAGGGGTTTTTCTCGGGGTTCTTTGGTTTCCTCCCGGTCCAAAAACATGCACGGTAGGTTGATTGGCACCTTGGAAAATTGTCCCTAGTGTATGAATGTGTGTGTGTGTGTGTGTGTGTGTGCCCTGCGATGGGTTGGCATTCCATCCAGGGTGTATCCTGCCTTAATGCCCATAGACGCCTGAGATAGACACAGACTCCCCGTGACCCGAGGGAAGATCGTATAAAGCGGTAGAGATGAATGAATGAATGAATGAATGAAAGTATTTGAAATAGATGGATTGTAAATACTGCCAATATGTTCATCTAGGATAAGAAAAGAGAAGATAAAATAGAATTTAATTCTATCGATCTTTATTTTTATTCTTTTTATTTATTATTTATTTTATTCTGAAGGAGACTCGCTTGCCAGAGACTGCTTCAGATGACAAAGGAAAATAAAAATAAATGAAATTTATATATAAAATGTATGTAAAAAGTACAGAAAAAGGTGGTAAGGAACTCGGGCCATCATCTATACAACTACACTGGCTCTTTTAAATTGTGGTTGTGACGTGTATAACACTTGAAATGAAATAAAATGTGATCGTAAATGTGCCTAGACTGATGTGCAGCACTGAATCTGATTACACGAAATCTGGCATCAGGAACAAATAACAAATAAAACAAATAAAGAACAAAAAATAAAAATAACAAATAACTTTGCTATTTGAAAACACATCTTTTAAAACACAATTTCTAAAACAAGACAAAATGAGTACCTAAGCCTCTTCTTTCTTATGAATAACTGACATTTATGCTATAAACATCTAAGTATTTCTTTAAATCGTGTCTAATAGTCATTTCATTCACTGTTAAAGTGCACTGGAATCGCTGCTGACCTGAAGAAAATCATTAACTACTATCAGTTATAAGCCTATGCTGACCTCACATACAGGGGAGAAAATCACTTCTGTGCACAGACACAGGTCAAATGCTCCTATTGATTAGGAAAGTAATTGCTGCCAAGCTACAAAAGCTACACTAATGAGCAGCATTTTAAAACAGGCAAAACAAATCATTATATATATATATATATATATATATATATATATATATATAAAAAAGCAGCACCAATAAAGAATGCTACAGGCTCTTCGCCTCTGTGGAGAAACTGCCATTGTTAACTCCTGTTTTAATGGTTTGGTAGAGAGATGGCAACGGCTTTTATTGACGCCTTCATCAATTGTCAGGCGAGGCATTAGTTTAATTGACCGAGTACCGAGCAAAAATCACACCTGTATTTGGATTTGATGAGGCAGAAATTGTATCTGACATTCTCCTTGCTTTGAATTATATATATTTTTTGGATTGAGATAGAAGCGCCCTTGAAAAAAAGTTCCGTGTTTTACTATCCCTATGAACTGTCTCCAGGTTATAACCATGCTGTTTATAACGCGATTCCTTCTTAAAATATATGCAAACCAGAGCGCAGATGTACCTGCTCTCAGTCACGCTCCCCCAGACTACACACATATCTGTACAGCATTTCAAAGTTGAACATCTTTTCAAAGTGTTTCACGACTCGATAATTGGAGCGCTTTTGCAGCCTGATCTCTCCAGAGCTTTGCTTCCGCGGATCTCCTATTAGAAAATCTTTTTTTTTTTTTTTACAAGAAACCTGGGAACATCCGTGATCGTTCTTCTTCTTCACATCGTCCTCGTGTGTTCTTTCCCTCACATATTTTCTTTTTGTGTTGTTTGCTTTTGAAACTTTATGTAGAGACAGTAGGATTTGCACAGACGCTCTGGTTTTGCCTGCACTTGAGGCGTCTTCGCGAGACGCAGTAGTAATTGTCCTGTTATTTGAATCTTGTTTATTATCTGATAAAGTGTCAGTTTAGTGTAATCCCACCTTGCAGCTATTTGCCATCTGAAATCCCTGATGTGGAATTCTTATCTTGAGTAGCTGTTAAATGCTGGGGGGTTCGAGAATAACCGTAATAAGAAAGACAACAAGAATGACACTGTTTTAAGTTTTATATTACAGTGCGCTCCAAAAAAAAAAAAAAAAAAAAAATGGCCGGCATTGTGTTGGTGGCTTTAGGTAATAGTAGACCATAAAATATAAACCGGCACACAAGTGTACAGGATGTCTTTGGATGTGATAACATTAAATCCTGTCTCTTGAACCAGGATACTGAAATCTGTTCCAGCATGACATTGCTTCTGTACACAAATCCAGCTCCATAAAGATACGGTTTAGATGGAAGTGCTTGAGTGGCCTGCTATAAAGCTCTGAAAAACGGTGGGATAAATTGGAATGCTGGCTGCACCTCTTAACCCTACATCTGTACCTGGCTTTGTTCACACCTTACTCTGAATGAGCACAAATCGCAACATCCACACGCCTGTCAAACAAGGATGAAAAAAATGACCCTACATTCGCATGACACATTTTCTGTTCTAATAAATCTCACATTTTATGCAATATAATCTGGTCCAAATTTTGCACAAAGAAATGCATATTTGTCATTATTTTAACTCATCCTTAGTATCTGCTTTATCCCAGTCAGGGTGTTTGGAATCCAGTATCTATCCCAGGAAACATCTTGATCCATTTTAATCCACCGTGTCTAAATGTATCAGTAAATTACAGGCTTTCTGATGTTAACTCGAATATGGAAGACAACATCAGGTGTTTTTTTTTTCTCCTTTACAATCTGTACAACCGACGGAACAGCCTTATAATGAATGTAAACAACTACAAACACTAGAGATGGAAAAGCACACACACGTTTTACCTGACCGAAGTAAAAGTCGACTTACTGGCTACATTTGTTAACTCATGTTAATGTAAAAAAGTTTGGGCTCTGACATGTTAATTAAAAAGTAGTATGCTCACAATGAGAATTAAATATATCGATCATGTCACCAAATAGATAAATACTAACGTAAGGAACCTGGTTTGAAAATGAAAATATAAAGTACAGATATTTGTATACAAATGAGGGAAAGTTAAAAGCCGACTGAAACCTAAACAGTGAAATAAAGTAGTGATACACGAAATATCTATTTGAGTATTTGCACTTTGCTAATACTCATCACTGGCTAACAAAGGCTCAGTTTTTAAGTCTACGTTGAAAATATACATGTTCACCTCGGGACAATTTAGCCTAGTGAGTTCTCGTGAAAGAAATCTGAGAACCCAATGAAAACAATATGGACTCAGAACCAGCATGGAAAGTTTTGCTTGTACTCAAAAAAGGTACCGTATGCTTTGAGGTTGGATAACAATATTTACCAACTGTGCCTTTGTTCAGACCACATATACGCCCGCGATATATAAATAAGATAACACACAAAGTCAAGGTTATTCTTTTAATCCATAAAAACAACAAATATATTTATCCAGTGTTTGGATGAGGCTATGGAAATGATGCCACACTGCTTGTTGCTTCCATGTTTTTCACTCGGTTTAAAATATTTGATCATGGCTCATGATTATCCAATTGTAACAGCCTGTAATAACAGCATGCAGGTTATTATGCTAAAGTGCTGCTGCCTAAGGACAGTGTAGAGGGGAAAGATGAGCCTGAATACTGCATTTGCATTTAGATTATATGTTTACTATGGAATGTGGGCTTCGCGACATTCCTTGTGTCCATTCCGATCAACTTATTAATAAATATTACATCGTCTTCTGCCAGGGTTTTCATGAAAACTCGTAAGAGAACATGAAGTCTGGTGGCATTCCAGTTGCAGGAAAACCATTTATATAAAAGAATCATCAGGGTTTTCACAGATGAAGTCAATAAAAAAAGGATTATAGATAGAGTTGGCACGGCACACACAACCCTGATAAAAAAAAAAGCTGGAAGATGTTATGCAAATCCTAATAATTCACACAGTCAGTATAACCTGTTTTAAAACCTAATAGTATGCTTCTACTCATTATTTTCTACAAATCTCACATGATCAAATTTCACCTCTATACCATGCCCACCAAAGAAATGACCAATTTGTCTTTTGTTCATTTGGTGTCTATGATAGATTCCCCATAATGACTGATGAGCCTCATTTGTTTTGTATCGTCTGCTACACATATTGATTACGGTAATGGGAGGGTTGTTTTGTCTGTGACTCTTCGTCTGAACTCATTAGAGGAGCTACCACGGTATAATATTTCAAATACTGGAATGATATGCACTATTTTTTTCATTGTGAAGGTTGCAAGACTGACTAAAGGGTATACATGCTTCTTTGATTAATAAAGCGATTTCTTGGGCTACTTGCATAATTGGAACAGTGATACATTTAAATAATAAAAATGTTCATTATACAAACAGTAGAAATGTTTTGCTAAAGATGCAAGATTGATCCAACTTTGTATAAGCAAGTTAAATGAACAAATTAATTAAATTAAATTAAATTAAATCTGAAATAGATACAGAGCCACGCCAGCTGGCCCCTCTCAATGTGGAGGAGCAGTGGATCTACTCTGAGCTCCTCCCGAGTGACTAAACTTATCAACATATCTCTAAGAGAGCACCCAGACACCCTGCGAAGGAAGCTCATTTTGGCTGCCTGTATCTAGGATCTTGTCCTTTCGCTCATGACCCAAAGCTCATGGCCATAGGTGAGAGTAGAAACGTAGATCGACCAGTTAATTGAAAGTTTTGCCTTTTGGCTCAGATCCTTCTTCACTACGACGGACCGGTACATCGACTGCATTACTGCAGACGCTGCACCGATCCGCCTGTCGATCTCCCGTTCCATCCTCCCCTCACTCGTGAACAAGACCCCAAGATACTTGAACTTCTCTACTTGGGGGAGGAATTCTACACCAACCTGAAGTGGGCAAACTACCTTTTTGCGGCTGAGGACTTGGAGGTGCCTATTTTCATCCCAGCTGCTTCACACTCGGCTGCAAACATTCCCAGTGCATGCTGAAGGTCTTGGCCTGATGGAGCCAACAGGACAACATCATCGGCAAAAAGCAGAGACGAGATCCTGTGGTCCCCAAACCAGACTCCCTCCAGCCCCTGGCTGCTCCTAGAAATTCTGTCCATAAAAAACAATGAACAAAACAGCCTTGCAGGAGTCCAAAATGCACCTGAAACAGGCTCCTCCCATACCCAAGATTTTGCCTCCACAACCACCCAGGCCGCAGCCCGCTTGGCCTGATGGTACCCATCAGCTGCCGCAGGGGTCCCAAGAGCCAACCAGGCTCGGAAGGACTCCTTCTTCAGCCTGACGGCATCTCTTACTTCCGGTGACCACCACCGGGTTCGGGGATTACCGCCACGACAGGCACCTGAGACTTTGCGGCCACAGCTCAAAATGGCTGCATCAACAATGAAGGTGTAGAACATGGTCCACTCAGACTCAATGTCTCCAACCTCCCTCGGGATCTGGTTGAAGCTCTGCCGGAGGTGGGAGTTAAAGATATCTCTGACAGGGGTTCTGCTAGGCGTTCCCAGCACACCCGCACAATACATTTGGGTCTGCCAAGTCTGTCCAGCTTCCTTCCCTGCCATCGAATCCAACTCACCACCAGGTAGTGATCAGTTGACAGCTCCGCCCCTCTCTTCACCCTGAGTGTCCAAAACACATGGACGGAGGTCAGATGAAACAACCACAAGGTCTATCATCGATCTCCGTCCTAAGGGTGTCCTGGTACCATGTATACTGATGGACACCCTTGTGTTTGAACATGGTGTTATGGACAAACTATGACTAGCACAGAAGTCCAATAACAGAGCACCACTCGGGTTCAGATCCCAATCACTCCCCTCCAGTGCCCACAATTGCCCACATGGGCACTGAAGTTCCCCAGTAGAACAATGGAGTCTCCAGTCATAGCATTTAACAGCAGTCCTTCCAGAGACTCCAAGAAGGCCGGGTACTCTACACTGCCATTCGGCCCATAGGCACAAACAATTGAGAGACTTTTCCCCAACCTGAAGGCGCAGGGAAACGACCCTCTCGTTCACCGGGGTAAACTCCAACACATGCCGGCTAAGATGAGGGGCTATGAGCAAGCCCACGCCAGCCCGCCGTCTCTCACCGCGGGCAACTCCAGAATAATGGAGAGTCCAGCCTCTCTCGAGGAGTATGGTTCCAGAGCCCAGACTGGAGACTGAGCCCAGACTGTCTCTAGCCGGTATCTCTCAACCTCCCGCACAAGCTCAGGCTCCTTTCCCACCAGTGAGATGACATTCCATGTCCCTAGAGCTAGACTCTCGAGGCCTCCGCATTCGACCATTGCCTTAATAATAATAATAATAATAATAATAATAATAATAATAATAATAATAATAATATGTATAATATGTGTAATAATATAATAATAAAAGTATGTACGTATGGCTTCCTTAGTCACTGCCTGGCCAGGGTGGTTTAAATGAGTTTCATTAAAATTTCATGATACGCCGGAAAAAAAGAACGAAAAAAAAACCTGTAGAGAGAAAATCACTTGAAATCTAAACAGGGTTTCTGGGATATTTGTATAATTTTAACAGTAATGCACAAGGCCATTTAAACATTACAACCGCTCAGCGGAGTCAGAGATGCGACACCGAATCCACTTTAAGCAAGCGAGAGTGTGACAAATCAAATTAAATGCATTAATAACAACAAAGGGTGAAAACAATCAATACTAGCTGTGTTTTAAATTACGGATTTAGAGAAAAGCCCTGCCTGGGCTGGGATCAGTATAAGATACTTGCTGGGGGAAAACTAAAATTCCTGTTCTTCTTTTAATTGAGAAGCGATTCCGATATGCTGGAAGTGTTGTTTCATTAAACTCAATTAGTGGAGTGACTGATTGCCACTACGAGGCTAAAAGTAAATGGACTCCTGTCTAGTAGTGATCACTGAATCGGACATGTTTCACACTGCGACAGCCTGCATAGCTACTTTAAATTAATCAAGTCTTGCCTCTTGTATTTGTGGTATTGATGAAAGTCTGGAGATCAATCAAGATAAGAGGACCTGGACATTCATTCTCATTTACCTCAGGCAGTTTTTTCACAGCATCAAAGAGATTTGTGAGGATTGGGCCATCTGTGGTGCCTAGGCAATATTCCCAGTTCCACCGCTTTGGGCTTGATGAAAAGTCTCAGCTACTCACAGCTAACACAGCGACGTGGAGGCAATATGGGATGGGAAAGTAGGCTGGGTTTGGAGTGGGACAAGTACATGAAGCAAAAATAAGACCCAATATCGAAGACCAAAACAATGAGAGAGATATTTGTTTTATTTACATGATTAAATTCAATTTCATCATTCATTCATTCATTCATTCATCTTCTAGCACTTTATCCAATCTTTTCTCGGGTCACGGGGAGTCTGTGTCTATCTCAGGCGTCTATGGGCATTAAGGCAGGATACACCCTGGATGGAATGCCAACCCATCGCAGGGCACACACACTCACACACACACACACACACACACACACACACACACACACACACACACACACACACACACACACACATACACATTCATACACTAGGGACATATTTTTCCAAGGTGCCAATCAACCTATTGTGCATGTTTTTGGACCTGGGGGAAACTGGAGAACCTGGAGAAAAACCCCCTGAGGCACGGGGAGAACATGCAAAATCCACACACACATGGCCGAGAAGGGAATTGAACCCGGACCCTGGAGGTGTGAGGCGAATGTACTAACCACTAAACCACCGTACCAGCTCAATTCATCATGATTAGTCAAAATAAATATGACTTTGTTGATGAGGTCAATCAGATCTATTCATAGTTAACTTATGAATAAAGATGATTTAGTGAAATTACAGCAACTTGAGAAAAATAGTGTGTATATATGTTTTTCAGACCACAGTGGAGATTAAAAACAAATCCCCACAGTACACGCACAATAAATAAATAATTCTGAAGTAATAAAAGCAGTGCATGACATACGCCGAAACTATTAACAAAGTTAAATGGGTGTAAAAGAATTGTGTAATAGCTCAGTTCCTGGGGAACGTTCACTAAATGAACATGGTTCCCAGAGGTGTGGACAGGGGCTGAATTTCAAATATAAGCCAAATATATTGTGGTAACTCGTTCAGTCATCCATCTTCAGTAACCTCTTGATCTTGGACAGTGTCGTGGTAGACTTAGTCTTTATCCTGGGAACACTTGGTACGAGGCAAGAATTACATCCCGGGTGAGATGCAGTTCGTTGCAAGGCACTACACACAAACACACACACACACACACACACACACACACACACACACATACACACACACACACACAAACACACACATGCAATTTAAAGTAATTAAATTAAGGCAATAAAAAAGGTTCTGATAAACTACATGTTATTTTGAGGTACTGAGCAATAATTTCAAAAAGCATTCAATCATTTTATTGTTTCTTGAAATGGCTTCAATAAATAAGACTTGGTTTGAAACAATGAAAGACAATGTAGAATAATTAGAATCTGTACATTTCTCTATTTCCCTACACGGTGACAAAAACAGAAATAAGTCAGATCATAAACCATTACCATATATAATCTTAACTAAATATTTTTTAAAAATTGTAAATAAGTACATTATGTCGAACGAATGAACACTTTATTATGTATTTCTTTATAAAGGAAGGCAGATCCTGGTGTATCTCTAAACGCTTTTATATTTAATTATATACCTAATATTATATGATAATATATCGCCTTCTCATCCCTTCCTAATGCACAAAAGGCAGCAGATGTGAAAAAAAAACAATGCTGTTTTCCTGACTATGAAAATGATGCTTGACGGCCAACGCTCTATAAAATTTCTCTTTTTCTTTATCAGAAAATCACCTTGTTCTCTTCCTCTCTCTGTCAGCTCTGTCACACAGATTATAGCTCCTCTTGTTGAATCTTAGTGAGTTCATTAAAGGACGCTCTCAATTATTCTGCACTTGGAATTAATCTAGAGGTAGATGACAGGCATTGAGGGTATACACACCGACGCCGCTTACTGAGCTTTTGTTTCTTTCACTAAGTTCACTAAGGTCCACTGGCACTGGGAGACACTTTCTATGTTAGTGCAATGCTAGTGGTGTACCACTTAAACAAACACTTGCAAAAGCTCAGATGAGCATCTGTTTAGGAGCATGAAACACTCAGTTCAGTAACTTATTCATTCATTCATTCATCTTCTATCGCTTTATCCGATCTTCCCTCGGGTCACGCGGAGTCTTGTGTCTATCTCAGGCGTCTATGGGCATTAAGGCAGGATACACCCTGGATGGAATGCCAACCCATCGCAGGACACACACACACACACTCACAATCACACACACACACACACACACACATTCATACACTAGGGACAATTTTCCAAGGTTCCAATCAACCTACTGTGCATGTTTTTGGACCGGGGGAGGAAACCGGAGAACCCGGAGAAAAACCCTCTGAGGCACAGGGAGAATATACAAACTCCACACACACACACATGGCCGAGACGGGAATCGAACCCGGACCTTTGCGGTGTGAGGCGAACGTGCTAACCACTAAGCCACCGTTCCTCCCGTTCAGTAACTCAACCCAGGATAAATGGAGTGGGTTGCATTACAAAGAGCACAGAATGTAAAATAAGAGCTAAACAAAATATGCAGATCACTAAACTTCAAAACCTTCATTACTGGATCGGTCGAGGTCCAGGTTAACAACGACTGCCACGGGTATCATTATCCATTCATTCATTCATTCATCTTCTACCACTTTATCCAATCTTTCCTCGGGTCACGGGGAGTCTGTGCCTATCTCAGGCGTCTATGGACATTAAGGCAGGATACACCCTGGATGGAATGCTAACCTATCGCAGGACACACACACACTCACACACACACACATTCATACACTAGGGACAATTTTCCAAGGTGCCAATCAACCTACCGTGCATGCTTTTGGACCGGGGGAGGAAACCGGGAACCCGGAGAAAAAACCCCTGAGGTACAGGGAGAACATGCACAAACTCCACACCCACATGGCCGAGATGGGAATCGAACCCGGAGCCTGGCGGTGTGAGGCGAACTTGATAACCACTAAGCCACCATGTCTCACTTGTTATTTTTTTAAAAGGTTAAAAAAATAGATACTATTGGTCAAAGGAGGAGGAGAGGGGGAAGACATCTACAGAGACAGAAGAGAAAGGATAAGTGGAGGAGTGTCGAGGTAATGGAGGGATACGTTTTTTTTGGTACTATGTGATATGATGGAGCAGAGGAAAGTAGACATGTTGTGTGTACAGGAGACAAAGTGGAAAGGGAGTAAGGCCAGGAACATTGGAGCATAGTGTGGATAGAAAGAGAAATGGTGGAGGTAGAGTGAATGGTGGAGGTGAAGGGAGTTTATGATAGGGCAATGAAAGTGAAGCTGGAAGCTGAAGGCGTGATGATAAATATCATCAGTTCCTAATCTCTGCAAGTGGATGGAGGAGAATGAAAGACTGTGGAGTAAGATAGATAGAGTGGTGAAGAATGTAGCTAGGATTGAAAGATTGGTAAAGGTGCAGACTTCAATGGCCATGTTAGTGAAGAGAACAGAGGTGATGAAGGGGTTGATGGGTAGGTGTGGCCTCAAGAAGAGGAATGTGGAAAGGACGGTGGTAGTAGATTTTATTAAAAGGGTGGCGATGGCAGTGGTAAAGATGTATTTTAAGAAGAAGGAGTCGCTTAGGGTGATGTATAAGAATGGTGGGAGGTGAACATAGGTAGACTATAGTCTGTGCAGGAGAACCTGAGTGAGATTGTAAGGTGGTGGCAGGGGATAATGTAGCTAGACAGCATGGGATGGTGGCTTGTAGGATGGGTTTGGAGATGAAGAAGAAGTGAAAGTGAGTGACGACTGAAAAGAGAATAATATGGTGGAAACTGAAGGTGGAATAAGGAAGAGGTCAAACAAGGGCTTGGTGGTGGTGAAGGGTGTGGAAATGAAGGATAGCATAAAGAGAACAGAGAAAGGTTTCTGCTGGGACATGGTAGATTTAAAGAAAAATCTCTTGGAAAGATCCATGGACAGGCAGAAACAAAAATAATGAATATGTAGTAAGAACAATTAATTGAAAATGATTAGTCATGGGATGTACTGCTGTAGGACCTGTATGTATGCCTGTCTGTCTGTCTGTATGTATGTATGTATGTATGTATGTATGTATGTATGTATGTATGTATGTATGTATGTATGTATGTATGTATATAGGTATGTATGTATGTATATAGGTATGTATGTATGTATGTATATAGGTATGTATGTATGTATGTAGGTATGTATGTATGTATGTATGTATGTATGTATGTATGTATGTATGTATGTATGTCATGTATCTATGTATATTAGCCATGTCAAAGTTAACACATTAACATCAATTAAATTTAAAGGTAATAATTTTATTAATGTGTGATTTAACACAGAATGCAGTTCTATGTGAGTTATCTGCTCATTTACTCTGTGTTTACTGTCGTGTTGGTGAATGAACAAGACCCAAACAACAAAAACATTAGAGTAGAAACTTCACTCAGGGAGGAACACAGGTATGAACTACTCACTATATAACTGTATGTAACCTAAACGTATTACCAGTTTATATGGAAAGCAACCAAAACCAGAAAAGAACCACGTACCATATTTAACAATTAAAACAACCACTAAAAAAAACAAGATATTAACAAGAAATTAATGCGATGGGTTGGCATTCCATCCAGGGTGTATCCTGCCTTAATGCCCATAGACGCCCGAGATAGGCACAGGCTCCCCGTGACCCGAGGAAGATCGGATAAAGCGGTAGAAGATGAATGAATGAATGAATGAATGAAATAAATTTTAATATATCTAATTAATACATTTATCAAAAGGAAATATTTTGATCAATATCACTATATCAATAAAGCAGATCACAGAAATTCACGCAGTGTTGATAAAATGTTTACATTTAATGAATAATTATTAAAAATAATGCAATAATAGAATTTGTGCCATTATAATGAATTTGCTTTAACTTTGATAGCTAGTATATAATCATGAGTTATATATAATGTATAATATTTACACTCTATATGTGTGTGTATTACAATACTTAATTTAGTTATATTCTTTGCCACTGTGGGAGCAGACTGACATTTGCTAGTGTCTAGAATAAAGGATTCTTACTGCACTAAACCTCAACAATATGGTACAACCAAAGTCTGAACAACAAGAGTTGTTTTGATCCTGGGGTTTGACTGATGATGAGGAGTAAGGGGACTTTTATATCGTGTGCATTCTAACATGTGAAAAAAAAAAAAACCTGACAAAAAAATCTATGGGGTATTCAGCGGTGCGACTTAACCCGATTCCAGCAAAGGGAATAAGTGGGAAAACACGAGTCAAGTGATGCTTTGGCGCCCAGAAATCTGCTGCTGTGACATTTCCGTTATGCCAGATTAATAATGGAGGAGATTACAGGCACCTCGAAGGGCAACACACAAGCAAGACAAAACACAGGAAAATAATTAAAAGAGCAACGATGACAGTGACATATCAAATAATGCCGCTACCCCAGACACTTGGTTGGGCATTAATATTTGATAGGTCTCCATCAAAAGCACACAGCAAGGAGTCTCAAGTCACACGGGTGTCTTGTACATAGACTACAGAAGAAGCATGTGTCACCATCCATAACCGGATTTTAATGAGCTTTGTTATGGCAACCTCCCGTGGAGAGCTCGAGCAAAGTGCACGACTATTAATATCTCACTCAATGACCTAGATTACCTGCAAATTCCTCCCCTTTTGACCCTGGTGTCTGGCATATATGGGATAAGTGTTGCCTAGAGGGTTTATAACAAATGATTTCTTTATTACGCCTTTTGTCCCACGTGATTCAGGTCCGAATAAGCACTGACTTTAATGGTCTGCTGGTTATATTGGTCCATCTTCTCCTGAAATGATTGTCATATGGCACATGGATTGCCATGAACATGGTGTGTATTAATGGGCTAAGCAGAAGATAATGTTATCAGTATCAGATCTACAGCTCGAATCTAAATATAATTCTGCAAATGTGTTTAATGTTGACTGACACAAGACAGTTTTTGCACATAACCATAGGACACCCCACTAACATACCTCTGAGCTTTTGCATATTTTATGGAGCCGACTCTGGATTAGTGTCAATTACTGTGCACTGCAAACCCCAGAAAACCTGCAGTGATGCTCAGACTCATTTAAGTAAACAAGGTGGGAAAACATCACAGCTACAACTGTTATTTGTGTTGTTTATGTCTGTTTTGTTTAGGAGCTTTAGAAATTCACATTTCTCTGCATAAAACAATGAATCATTTTATCGCAATGAACAAACTCAATCAAAATACTGCACAATAAAGGCCATACCCAATTCCAGTGGTTTTAATTTTTATTCACTCATTTTTAATTTGATGACCTTTTTAAATGATCATTGCTTATTTATTATGCCTACATTATTAATCAGTGGAATCAGGGCATGTGCATGAACTGGAGTTTCTGTGTAAACAGAATTTTTATTCCAAGCGAGATTTGGGTATTCTTTGTTTACTGTTTATTAGTGTAAGGGTGAAATAGGAGATTTTGTTTCGCCGGGTCTATGTTACTGGGTTGAGGAAATGGGAATATACAGTATATGAGCAAAGGTTTCATGACAACTCACATTTCCAGACATTTGTGGTTCTTTGTCAAACTCCGTCCACAAAGTTGCAGGGACAGACTTGTACAGGATGTCTATAATTGTGCTAGCATTAGATTTTACGTTCACTCGAAAAAAGAGACTGTATGGTTGGTCAGGGAATCTCGTCAGGGTGGGCCAAGGACAAAATAATAAACAAAAGGTCTCGGTTTAACATCTCTTACTTAAGTAAAGGGGAAAAGACGAAAATACAATTTATTTTTCCTACAAAAAAAAAAAGAAAGCAATCTGAATCCCCAATGAAAATGGCAGCCACACCCGTAATGCCAATGTTCCTACACTGTTTACAGCGATTTCTGTAAATTACACAGTATTTCACTGTAAAATAAACTGTATTTTACTGTAGGACAGTTCTACAGAATGTTACGGTACTTTAAAATTGCATTATTAAACCCAAATACAGAAATTAAAATGAGCACAAAACCTGACCAATCACAGAAAGGCATTTATTTCAAACCTGGAAGAAGAAGAAGAAGGGGAAAAGACAACAACCTGAAAGCTGCAAAGGTGTGTACAAATAATCCTGCCATTCTTCTATATTTCTCAATATTTGTTTTTAATGAATGATAAAAATATTTGACGCAGCAAAACTTTAACCTGTGCGTCACTTAAAGAGGTTCGTCACTGTGGTGTTGAGGCGAGGGCTCAGGGGGCTACAGAACTCGCATTCAAGTGAAGAAAACTTAACTTCCATGAGAAAATTTATATATATTTTATATCCAATATTCCCTTTTCTTAGATTAATTTATCAAACTGTGAGAATAACCCGGTCCTGCGTTGTGTGCAGGTGAGTGTTCATGTGAGTCTGTGCCTATCTCAGGCGTCTATGGGCATTAAGGCAGGATACACCCTGGATGGAATGCCAACCCATCCCAAGACACACACATCCCATTATAAAGCAGCCATGCAAATATGTATTTGAACTCTGATTGTGTTCATCTGAAAGAAGAAAGTTAGACACACCTACATCTATCTATCTATCTATCTATCTATCTATCTATCTATCTATCTATCTATCTATCTATCTATCTATCTATCTATCTATCTATCTATCTATCTATCTATCTATCGATCGATCGATCGATCGTAAGGGGATTCAGCTCTAAACAAAGCAAAAAATGGATGCTGGCAATTGAAGGCAAAGTCTTTTTTCTTGAGTCTGACATATCTGATATATCGTCTGCATTGCTGTTCTTTTTGGATCCTGCTTAACATCGAGTACCAAGTGGAATCAGGCACAGTGTATATCGAGCTAAGTACATATTTGAGCATGCTATATCATCAGGCCACAATAGTGTTGTCAAAACTACTGACTTCATACCAGTTGATTCTGAAATTTTAAAAACGTTTCTTTTTTTGCTCACATTTGAGACCTGATCACCAACCTTTTTGTGCCAATTCTTCAACATCCCTGATTGGCCATAATTTTCACATGCTCAAAAGTTGACTGTGAATGTCTACAATGACCATCTCTACGGCCAAGCACTTGATGAGGAGCGTGAAGCACTGGTCATAACAGCATTCACAGTCATCTGTTGAGCGTGTGAACACTATGTACAATCTATGTATGTGTTTATTATATATATATATATATATATATATATATATATATATATATATATATATATATAGCTTTTTTGTGGTGAGCTGTAATAACCGGTTGTACTCACTAGGTTCACAAGAGGGTAAAAGTAATGTAAAGTAATGTAAAGATGTAAAGTAATTCCGCATAGAAACTTCGATCTATGAATGCTATAAGTATGCATAACAGCCAACATTCATTCATTCATTCATCTTCTACCGCTATATCCGATCTTCTCGGGTCACGGGGAGCCTGTGCCTATCTCAGGCGTCTATGGGCATTAAGGCAGGATACACCCTGGATGGAATGCCAACCCATCGCAGGGCACACACACACTCACATTCACAACACACATTCATACACTAGGGACAATTTTCCAAGGTGCCAATCAAGCCTACCGTGCATGTTTTTTTGGACCGGGGGAGGAAACCGGAGAACCCGGAGAAAAACCCCCTGAGGCACGGGGAGAAACATGCAAACTCCACACACACATGGCCGAGACGGGAATCGAACCCGGACCCTGGCGGTGTGAGGCGAACGTACTAACCACTAAGCCACCGTGCCCCATTACATACAGTCTTATAACTATTTATATTGTATAGTCTGATGAATAACAACCACCTCTGTTAAAAAGTCAGAATATTTACTTTAGTGTATCAGGACTTTTAAGTTGTTTAAATTGAAAGTCTTGAGAGTGAGTAAATGATGACATTTTTTCTGTCTTAACACTTTAAATGATCTCTAATTCTTTCTCTTATGTTAAGGTTCAGTGTGAATGTAAACCCAGACAACAGAAAGTTCTCCACAAAGTTCCCAGTCAGTAAAAGAAGTGTGAAAATGGTGCAAAGAAAGAACTCTGGGCTGAACCTTCATGTGTCATCCTTCATTACGGAGTTTCTGGATTTCAGCTGGCAAAACTTTTAAGTGACGAAAACCAATAGTTTATATCACTCTATGCAGATTTTATTTCTGTAGTTTGATTGTTCTTATCACTGATTTTGTTCTTTTTTTTTTTTAAAGGCTGTTGAGTCTGAACTGTTGTTGAATACAAAAAAGAAATTTGTTTAAATGTTTCTGTTTAGGGGTACGGTGGTTTAGTGGTTAGCATGTTCGCCTCACACCTCCAGGGTCCGGGTTCGATTCCCGTCTCGGCCATGTGTGTGTGGAGTTTGTGCATGTTCTCCCCGTGCCTCAGGGGGGGTTTTTCCTCCGGGTTCTCCGGTTTCTCCCCCGGTCCAAAAACATGCACGGTAGGTTGATTGGTCACCTTTGGAAAATTGTCCCTAGTGTATGAATGTGTGTGAATGTGAGTGTGTGTGTGATGAGTTGGCATTCCATCCAGGGTGTATCCTGCCTTAATGCCCATAGACGCCTGTGATAGACACTCGAGGGAAGATCGGATAAAGCGCTAGAAGATGAAAGAATGAATGTTTCTGTTTAATTTTTTCAATTAAAGAATTTCAAACAAATTACATCATTGTAATCGCATATCTTTATTATTTTATTGAGACCCGATAAAATAAAGTAATATACAATAGTACAGTTTACAGTCATTTACAATATTATTATGAATGTTATATAAATGTTCATCTACAGCAAAAAGTCCTATAATGTAAATACATTTACAGCATGATAAATTATACTGTAAATACTTTTAAAGCAAAATAATGGTAATATAAATACATTTACAGTATTTTTATTTTTGCGAATATGCTGCCAGTAAGTTCTGTAAATTCTACAGGAATTTTTTTTAACAGTGTATGAATAGTGATATATTTACAAGAAGCAACCAAGTCCAGGAGGGAAATCCAAACTCCGGATCAAAAACGGAACAAATAACAAACTGCAAAGATTCCACAAGATAAACCGTTCTAAACACACAAAAAGCAACCAAAGACCTCTCCAAAAACATCCTTCCCCAACTGCTTCCTTTTCACTTCCTTAAGTAGGAGACCTTGTCGTGATGTCATCCCCAGGGAGGCGGGATCACATGGGGGCAAGGCTTAGCTCAATCTCCGGAGCGAATCTGCACATATGAACCACATACACAACATATAATACAATACATCCAGCAGAACTGCGTGTTGTAACTGGCCTGTGTTTACATTTCTTCCAGCCAGCAGCTTCCGGCATTAAATCAATAATATTTGGCCCACCAGCACTGTATAACCACAGTATAAAATACAAAACAAGCTATTTCATATTTTACCAGAAGATACAATAACAAAGTCAGCGAATGAGGAAGCAAAGCTATAAAACTCCACTGTATTATTCATCAGCAATTTCTCTGTGCCAAACATCTGAAATATGATCATGTTATGATATCAAGGCTATTCACTCAAAGCCCCGTACAACCGCCAGTTTCAGCAGTCTCGACATCCAGGCTGAATACAGAGATGTTGCGTATCACAAGGACGTACAGAAAGACGGCTCGCAGAAGTTATTTCTTTAGTCTTCTGATATAAAAAAAATCTCAGTCAATTCATTTTTTTTATTAATGATCAAAACATCAGACGTTTCAATCCGTGTATCATTTGTTTTCTGTTTTTCATTTGACAATCAAACCGGGTCTCGTAAACCCGACAAATTAAATATTAAAATCATATTCGGTCTGGCGGCACGTTTTTCCATTCCATATTTTTAATCCGGGTCTAAAATTCATTCATTCATCTTCTACCGCTTTATCCGATCTTCCTCGGGTCACGGGGAGCCTGTGCCTATCTCAGGCGTCTATGGGCATTAAGGCAGGATAACACCCTGGATGGAATGCCAACCCATCGCAGGGGCACACACACACACATTCATAACACACACATATTCATACACTAGGGACAATTTTTCCAAGGTGCCAATCAACCTACCGTGCATGTTTTTTGGACCGGGAGGAAACCTGGAGAACCCGGAGAAAAAACCCCCTGAGGCACGGGGAGAACATGCACAAACTCCACACACACATGACCGAGACGGGAATCGAACCCGGATCCTGGCGGTGTGAGGCGAACGTGCTAACCACTAAGCCACCGTGCCCCTGGGTCTAAAATTAAAATAATAAAAAAACATATTATTATTCGTTTTTGATATCAAATTCAAAATTAAATAACACATTTTCAGTTTTGGTTTTTAATGGTTCACTGAAAAATGAAAGAACGAGTGAAACACAGATTCATGTGGTCTTTGATGTTTTGTACTTCTGAATAAGGTTTTGGATTTAGAAGTTTACTGTGAGGATTTAATAGTGAATAATATATAACGCTTCAAATAAACTGATATGTTTAATCTTCTGCCAATTTTTCTTCAAATATGAAAGTCAAAGTAATTTTAGTGGTTTATAGGTTAGCATGTTCGCTTCACACCGCCAGGGTCCGGGTTCGATTCCCATCTCGGCCATGTGTGTGTGGAGTTTGTGCATGTTCTCCCCGTGCTTCAGGGGTTTTTTCTCCAGGTTCTCCGGTTTCCTCCCCCAGTCCAAAAAGATTACCTTTTAAGATTACCTTTTACCTTTGACACCTTAGAAAATTGTTCCTAGTGTATGAATGTGTGTGTGAATGTGAGTGCGTGTGTGTATGTGTGTGTGTGTGTGTGTATGTGTGTGTGTATGTGTTATGTGTGTTGTGTGTGTCCTGCGATGGGTTGGCATTCCATCCAGGGTGTATCCTGCCCTAATGCCCATAGACGCCTGAGATAGACACAGACTCCCCGTGACCCGAGAGAAGATCGGATAAAGCGGTAGAAGAAGAATGAATGAATGAATAAATAAATAAACCTGTACACACACATATGCATATAGATAAATTAAGCTTTTTTTATACATCTTATATTCACGAGATCAAACAATTTCAATACAGCAATACTGCACTTCCTGTGTCTTCATTTTGAATCATGACAAGCACCTTCTGCGATTCTGACCGGATCTCTGCAATGGTGTCAAAAAGTCAGGCTTTGAGCGAAATCTTCATCTTCGGAAAGCGGGAAAAGGCAGATGGCAAATTTGGGGAGCAGGATGGATGCGGCAGTCAGATCACGAGAGTAACACACATTGCGCGCACCAGGTAGCACTATTACGATGCTATCACTATCACTTCATCTTACTGAATACACATTGTGATTATTTCATCTTTTCTAAAAACACAATAAACATGCAAACATGTGAAATGCATTACAAGGCATTTGAGGTTGTTTTTTAGGTGACAGATACAAAAAAAAGAAATTAGAAACCCATGTACTCAAATTCACTGAGAGATGTATGTGTGTGTGTGTGTGTGTTTTGTTTTGTATTTTACTGCTCTACTCACAAAACTACTATCGAGTAAACATTCTCATTCATTCATTCATCTTCTAGCGCTTTATCCGATCTTCCCTCGGGTCACGGGGAGTCTGTGCCTATCTCAGGCGTCTATGGGCATTAAGTCAGGATACACCCTGGATGGAATGCCAACCCATCGCAGGGCACACAAACACACACACACACACATTCATACACTAGGGACAATTTTTCCAAACCTACCGCGCATGTTTTTGGACTAGGAGGAAACCGGAGAACCCGGAGAAAAAACCCCTGAGACACAGGGAGAACATGCAAACTCCACACACACATGGCCGAGACGGGAATCGAACCCCGATCCTGGCGGTGTGAGGCGAACGTGCTAACCACTAAGCCACCGTGCCCCGGTCGAGTAAATATCTTATATTGTTTTTCATTACCTGATTAACATGTCTTTTAAGCCTGAGGCATTTGATATTAACAAAACCAAATCTCAAAAACACCCAGGGTAGGAAAAAAAAACTTCTGGTACTGACTAGTGTATGTAACATATTTGTTTGTGCACTCCAATGGTGCTATCTAATTCAGCACACACACACACACACACACACACACACACACACACACACACACACACACACATAGTGCCTTCTTTCTAAGTGACAACTTTTTTGAGATGTAATCTCTCGGGACTAATCTTCCAGCACCCATGCTGGTTTCTGCATGCTAATGTTTACTGATCTAAAGATTATGCAGGGAGGTTTCAACCATCATGGCTTCTTTATAGAACGTCTTGAGTGACGTCTGTTGTTCTCCCCTGCTCGTACCAACCAGTGATTTGTTTAGTAAATCAGAAGCGTGTCACAGCAAGACAGTTATGATGGTGTGGATGATTAGCAGTCTCACACTGATCCTCAACAGCCTGGAAGAAGTTTTTGGTAATATAATCCAAAACTCATTTTCATATATCTAATATAGTTTTGCTCGGCGCTAACATTAAATATCCATGTGAAAATGTTATACATTTACACATAGCAGATAAATAATTATCATTTGATAGCCATGGAGCTCAATTTGATCTGGAGCACTGTTGCCATGGCGATACTGCAAAATGATCATTTAGGTTCAGAAGAGGTCGAATGGTTGAGTGCCCCCCACACTCACATTCAACCACAGAGATAAAAAAAAAAAAAAAAAAAAAAAAAAAAAAACCTTGATCAGACTAAGATAGCATGACTTTTTTTTTCTTTCACTAAAGGTCGCAGGCTTGACTTTTCTGCCATAATGTCAGAACTTGCAGTAATCAGCTGGACTGAGCATAAAGTGGTCGTCATGAGTGTATCTGGAATACATACACTCTTACAAAATAATAAGGTTTAAAAGAACTTAGCTTGCTCGTGTGTGTGTGTGTGTGTGTGTGTGTGTGTGTGTGTGTGTGTTTTTTCCCTGGAAATCAATTCTATTATATATGATATATATATATATATATATATATATATATATATATATATATATATATATATATATATATATATATATATATATATATATATATATATATACGATATATATATATATATATATATATATATATATATATAGGGGCCCGTGTGGTGTAGTGGTTAGCACGTTCGCCTCACACCGCCAGGATCCGGGTTCTATTCCCATCTCGGTCATGTGTGTGTGGAGTTTGCATGTTCTCCCCGTGCCTCAGGGGGTTTTTTTCTCCGGGTTTCTCCGGTTTCCCCCGGTCCAAAAAAAAACATGCATGATAGGTTGATTGGCAACCTTGGAAAAATTGTCCCCTAGTGTATGAATGTGTGTGTGTGTGTGTGTGTGCCTCTGCGATGGGTTGGCATTCCCTCCCCCGTGACCCGATGGAAGATCGGATAAAGCGGTAGAAGATGAAATGAATGAATGAATGAATATATAATATATATATATATATATATATATATATATATATATATATATATATATATATATATATATATATATATAGCATATCATTCATTCATCTTCTACCGCTTTATCTGATCTTCCCTCGGGTCACGGGGAGTCTGTGCCTATCTCAGGCGTCTATGGGCATTAAAGCAGGATACACACTGGATGGAATGCTAACCCATCGCAGGACACACACACACACACACACACACACACATTCATACACTGGGGACAATTTTCAAAAGTGCCAATCAACCTACCGTGCATGTTTTTGGACCGGAGAACCCGGAGAAAAACCCCCTGTGGCACGGGGAGAGCTCCACACACACACACATGGCCGAGATGGGAATTGAACCCCAACCCTGACGGTGACCACTAAGCCAATGTGCCCCTTTTATATATAAAACCTTCTAGAGTTCGACCCAAGGAGACAATTATAGGGTTGGAAACATTTTGATGGATTCAAGCAAATAAGCTGAGATTCTCAAAGCAATCATGAAAGTCACTTAAAAGAATCATTGACCTGCATTTCAGTCCGAATGTGGTCATTCACCTCAATCACCTCCATCAGGTGCAGATCAAACTGAATTGTGCTCCATTCTGGGTACGTTCCATTTAGTTCTTTCACAGAATTCTACAATTTATTAGAAATATTCAACCAGGATTGAAAATAAAGCCTCTTATCAGTGAGTCTTTCAGCCTCCGGACAGCTTTCTCTTTTGCTCAAAAATGGTTCAAAGTGGCCAGATGACTTTTTTTTTTCTTTATTTTTAAAATATCTGAAGCATTACATTTTATGACTTATATATATGTTTTGGCATTGATTGATATACAAGGTGCCCCAATAGTGTAGGAAAAATAAATGAGCCATTGTTAGCCTTTTAGCCAAATTCTTAGTCAATGTATTCCCTTAATTAGCTGAGCTGATAGATTTGATATTCAGGGAACCTTTTTAGAGCGTCTTTGCCAAACGAAGAATGGATCAAAATAATTATCATTGCTGGATCTGAATGCAGTCCAAGGTTATCACAATGGACATGCTCGTATATGTTGACACCAGATGTGTCAACACATGTTCCTCGTGAGGCTCATCAGGGAAAGGATGAATTTGTGTGTGTGTGTGTGTGTGTGTGTGTGTGTGTGTGTGTGTGTGTGTGTGTTGTGTACAAATAAATGGCAAATTTCATAGGGAATGTTAGTAAAAGGTGTTAATTTCCCCAGCGTATTGAGACTTGTGAGACATCCTCTCATAGTGTTTCTGTAAATCCAGGTAGATAAAACATATTTTCAATTCAATTTCATTATCTTTGTATAGCATTTTTTAAACAATAGACAATAGATGCCTTAAGCATCAATAAAGAAATCCGGATGTCGATTTAGATCATTAATAAACCTTAAAATGCCGATGAAAATCTCCCTGAAGCAACGTGGAGAAGAAACACACATGTGCACTGATGGATTCAATAGGAATTCTTGTAGTAATATCACTGCTCAACTTTAACAAAATAGCAGAATCTTTGGAATAACCGCATTCATTTATCTTGATAGTCACGTCCCTGTACACTTCACTGCACACATCATTATAAAAAGCAGCAATGCACTCGAAGCCTCATAGAGCCTTAGTCACATATCGGTCCGAGTCAAGCACACAACCCCAAACTGCTAACACTGAGCTCTGCTGTGTTCTGGTGTACAGAACAGAAATGATTGCTACACCATTATACAACCATAATTTCATACATAATTTCATTTCATTACAGACAGACAGAAAAATTAAATGGACATATATATATATATAAATATATATATAGGGGGCACGGTGGCGTAGTGGTTAGCACGTTCGCCTCACACCGCCAGGATCCGGGTTCGATTCCCGTCTCGGTCATGTGTGTGTGGAGTTTGCATGTTCTCCCCGTGCCTCAGGGGGGTTTTCTCCGGGTTCTCCGGTTTCCTCCCGGTCCAAAAACATGCACGGTAGGTTGATTGGCACCTTGGAAAATTGTCCCTAGAATGAATGAATGTGTGTGTGTGTGTGTGTGTTGTGTGTGTGCTATATACCGTAAAGTGTGTGTGTGTGTCCTGCGATGGGTTGGCATTCCATCCAGGGTGTATCCTGCTGACTTAATGCCCATAGACGCCTGAGATAGGCACAGGTGATTTCCCCGTGACCAGCAGGTAAAGAATCCAAGAAAAGATCGGATAAAGCGGTTAGGGGGTAGAAAATTTAATAGAATGAAGGTGAAATGATATATATATATATATATATATATATATATATACATATTATAATATTTTTTACATTTTTTTTTTAGATTGAATTCAGGTGTGTATTATTATCCATATGTTATACCATGCAGTCCTCCAGGTGCCAATCAGGATCTTCAACATAGCTCAATCCTATTTCTTTCTAAACATATATATATATATATATATATATATATATATATATATATTATATAATATTGCATATATATATATATTATATATATATATTTTTATATATATATATATGATGATTTTTTATTTAAATTTTGTATGAAAAATATGAAGGTTGAAATGCCAGTCATTAGCTCATCACATGTGTAAAACTCAAGGCCTGCGGGCTGAATGTGTCTCACCACATCATTTTATGTGGCCAACAAGAGCTTAAATGGGTGTATGACTGTATTAAAAATAAAGCTATGCTGCGTTAATATTTAAGTCACTTCCGATCTTGTATATCGTTTAGTTATTTTTTTTGGTATTCTTGCTTTTTGCAGTAGATTCATGACAGTATGTTTTTATTTTATTTAATATATATATATATATATATATATATATATATATATATATAACATATATATTTATATATATAGATCTTATATATAAATATATATATATATATATATATATATATATATATATATATATATATCTATATATATATATATATATATATATATATATAAATGTTTATATTTTTTAAGACCATTTTTCGGGAGGGAGTCTCCCACAACCTGCACACACATAAATATATTCGCACCTGCATTCATACAATAAATGGCTCATTGAGTGCAGGTCTCCATTTTAAGGCGTGCATTGACAGTAAACTACATCTCCCACAGTGCATGAGACTATGTTAACCTGAAGTGAAGTGATGACAGATCAGACGACTAGATTGCAATGTATCCCACATCATCGTTTACACAGGGTTATTTTTCCAACAAGTGGAATTGTGAAATTTCTATCCAAAATATCCATGAAGCGAAAAATGGATGCAAATGGAAGGCACTTCCAAGAAAGATGGGAAAGTGAATACATGTGACTTTTGTATTATGAGGCGGCATCAGTCATCAGGAGTATTTACTGTATTACTATTTACTGTTACAGCTGGCCCTTCGTGGGAAACCATAATGCTGATAATGCCACATTATGCCGCCATTATTTTATTTGTCATTTCAACTATGTATATAGCTGGCGCAGTACACAGTGAAACGAGACGTCTCTCCAGAACCTTGGTGCTGCATAATACAACATAGTTACATCATACAACATAGAGCTACAAAACACAGATATATTGTAATATATATTTTTACATTTACATTTACATTTACAGCATTTGGCAAGACACCCTTATCCAGAGTGACTTACAAGTGAGCAACTTGAGGGTTAAGGGCCTTGCTCAAGGGACCCACTAGTGGCAGATGGTGGGATGGTGATGGTGGGATTTGATTTTTATATATATATATATATATATATAGATATATATATATATATATATATATATATATATATATATATATTCATTCATTCATTCATCTTCTACCGTGCTATAGCAGATCTTCCCTCGGGTCACGGGGAGTCTGTGTCTATCTCAGGCGTCTATGGGCATTAAGGCAGGATACACCCTGGATGGAATGCCAACCCATCGCAGGGCACACACACTCACATTCACACACACATTCATACACTAGAGAACAATTTTCCAAGGTGCCAATCAACCTACCGTGCAACCTAACCACTAAGCCACCGTTGCCCCCGATATATATATATATATAGATATATATATATATATATATATATATATATATATAGATATATATATATATATATATATATATATATATATATATATATATACACACATATATCACACACACATATGTTGTGTACACACACACAAAGGATTCTACACTATTACAATATACAATGCTTATAAGGGGTTAAACTGTTGACAAATGACCCCATGCATTTCAGAATAAAGATAATACTAAACTATTATTGAACAGTTTTAAATTTAATAGGCCAAAGCTTGTGGGAGGGGGGGGGTGTATGGGTTTGTAAAAGAAAAGAGAAGCATAAATAGGGAAAGCATTATTGTAATATTCAGATTAGCCATCTTATTCTAAAAGAATATGACGAAAATGAAAGATCTCTACAGTGTCTGGTTGGGTTATACGGTGCGCAGTGATTATTTTGGCTGTGCTTTATCACCCAGAAGTCTTTCAGCATCAAAACTATGACTACTGCTCTGGATTTGCCGAAAGATTACACTTAATGAAATTATTGTAATGGAAAGAATGAATTTGAACATAAATGTCTGTTATACAGTGAGGCACGGTGGCGTAGTGGTTAGCACAACGCCTCACACCGCCAGGATCCGGGTTCGATTCCCGGTCTGACATGTGTGTGTGGAGTTTGCATGTTCTCCCCGTGCCTCAAGGAGGTTTTTCTCCGGATTCTCCGGTTTCCACCCGGTCCAAAAACATGCACGGTAGGTTGATTGGCACCTTGGAAAATTGTCCCTAGTGTATGAATGTGTGTGTGAATGTGAATGTGTGTGTGTCCTGCGATGGGTTGCATTCCATATAGGGTGTATCCTGCCTTAATGCCCATAGACGCCTGAGATAGGCACAGGCTCCCCGTGACCCGAGTGAAGATCGGATAAAGCGGTAGAAGATGAATGAATGAATGTCTGTTATACACTTACACAAGATTATCACATTTGTCCTCTTCAATGAAAATAATGCAAAAACACTTTAGAGTCACTGAATGTACACAAATACAAATCTTTTCTGTCATTATTTCTTCCAACAAAATCAGCAATAATTCATTTAGACATTATATCTAAAATAATAATGGTCATATAATAAAAGCGCATTTGGGCTGCGATTATTTTACTGTATATCATCTTATTTCATTGCCATCAATGAGTATAATAATAATAATAATAATAATAATAATAATAATAATAATAATAATAATAATAATAATAATAATAATAATAATATAACAATTTTATTATACCCTCACCAATGACTAAATAAAGACTGTGGCAACATCACTGTAATCTTGTCCTGTTTTTGAGGTGCAGTGATTTGAGGTTGTTTCTGCTATTATCAGTGACACAGACTTGATGTTGCTCTCACAATCCCCATGTCTGATGCACTTCCCTGACTCTTACGCTTTGTGCCATCATCTCCGCTGTGTAATCTTGGGGAAAAGGTAGAAAGTCTGCACACATCTACCTCACAGTGTTCAGCGTTTGATGAAGTGGACTGTTAAGGTCATATGCAGCTGTGTAGTAACCCAGTACCGATATTTTTACAGATATACATTATACGGGTCTGTGTTATTTCTACCCATCTCTGAGTAGTGTACAAGTGCACTAGTCTTATCTGAAAAGACTGGCTTGAATCTTGTGTAAACTTGATCTTGAGGTGATTTAATAATTACCTGTGAGTTCACCCACATTCCACTTGTGTGTGCGTTAGCCACACCTAATTATTTATAATAAAACATATAATAGCATTTTATTTATGTAAAACAGAGCATAGAAAAATCGTGGTAATGATGTATCAAATCATTTATGTGTGTTTTGACTTCCTATACGTATTGCTATAAATCATCTATATATTTTTATAGGATTCATTTGTGGATATAAGATTCATATGTACATTTAGTCCCTATTCCAGTAGGTTTAGGAATGTTTTCCTCATTATAAGGAATATATTCCTAATGTAATTCCTCATTAAGACACATGGGTGTTAGTAAAGACAGGTGCTGATGTAGGATGGGCTGCAGTCAGTGTTTTAATTCATCCCAAAGGTGTTCAATAGGACAGAGGTCATGACTCTATAGCAGGCCAATGGAGATCGCCCACTCTAACTCATGTATCTACACGGACTTTTCTTTCTAGACAAATTATTGGCACCCGTAACTGAAATCAGTCGCTTCCTGTAACCATCAATAGGATTCTTACACCTCTCACCCGGAATTTTAGACCACTCTTCCTTTGCAAACTGCTGTAGGTCTCTCATACTGGAAGGGTGCCTTTTCCCAACAGTAATAATCTCTCCCCAGGTGTTCAATGGGATTTAGATATGGACTCATTGGCTGGCCACTTAAGAACTCTCCAGCACTTTGTTGATATCCATTTCTGGCTGGTTTTTGAAGTATGTGTGGAGTCATTGTCCTGCTGGAAGACCCAAAATCTCAGACCCAAACCCAGCTTTCTCATCCTGGGCACTATATTACAACCCAAAATCCTTTGGTAATAGTTTTAATAGTGATTAATTTCACATTAACTGTGAAAGTATTTTTTCCAAGTATCATAAATGGTGATAATAAATACATATAATATAATATATATAATATATAACATAAATCATAATATAGTGAGTGGCTCATACCTGGTTTTAATGGTTTTAAAGCACTAACACACACACATACATACATTTACATTTACATTTGCTGTATTTAGCAGACGCCCTTATCCAGGGCGACGTCCCAGAAGTGCTTTAGGTCTCGCTCTAAGGATAAGATTTATTTCCACATACACACACACACCACACACACACACACACACACACACACACACACACACACACAACACACACACACACACACACACACACACACTATATATATATATATATATATATATATATATATCGTATAAACCTCACTTTGTTGGACAGGTCTACAAACATGCTCCTGGAATGGATCTCCTACACGGTGGAACTGCTGTAAAATAATAGAAAGTCGGTAGTCAGGTTTAATCCATTTTTCCTGCAAGTGTTTACGGCCGTGTTTAAGGATTGCTTTCCTTTATTAGATTTTCAGCATTCTAATAAATTCCTGCTTTAGCTCATTCTTTCACTTACCTAAATTACTTTAATCCTATTCCCGGATTTCTTTCAGCCACATGCTTGTTTTAAAATAGAATGATAAATGATGCCAAGGCTTTATTTTTCTTTTTGTTTTTTTCACCTACCAGAACATTTTCAAAAGATTTTCCGTTGGAGCTTCTCTTTTGTAGTTTGCACACACCTTATCTTTAGGTGTATGGGGAACGCAGCATGCTCACGGCGGGAAGGAATTCTCCGACTGCATGGTTAATTAGCTATTGTAGTGTAACCAGGTTTTTAAAACCAAACGCAGTGCAGGACTACTGGGTATATTTTCCTTCTTATTCTATTCTTTGAACCCGAGTCATTTTAATGAGCGTGTTCAGTGTCATGATTTGCATCACCAGAGGAGTTCGTTTTCCCAAAAAATAGAAAGAAAAAAAATGTTTTAATGTGAAAGAAATACTTTATCTTTGTGAAACAGACAGAAAAGACGCTCATGAGCAGGGAGAAGGGACGCTGTGCATTAATGTGGCTATGTTAAAAAGCCTGGCTTCTGTTTCCTTAACATAATTTACACATGAACATATTTATTAGAGAGAGATTTATGAGAATCCCTCACCAGCTTTGTACTTTGAATAAACCGCGTCGTTATCACATCTGCCTCCCTTCATACGGAGGTATAAATGTTCAACATGAATTAAGAGCCTTGAGTGTAGCTGCTGCATAAGTGAAAGTCTGTTGGCAAGCTGCTTTTTTTTTCTTCTTTAGTCTACACTGAAATGACTAGGGGTGATCTTAAAAATCAAGCGCCATGAATATTTAGTAAGGCACGCGTGACCTTTTTGATGAATAACTATCACAAAGTGACAAGGTCAGCATCAGCAGACAGAGGTTTAACATTCTGTAGAGTAGAATGACTGTTCTGTATGCTGTAAGGTAAAAAAGGGGAATTGCGTAAATGCCTTTAACGGATATTTCTCACAAGCTTTAATATCTGTTCATTAAAACCCAGAGATGCACAAACTTTTTCCTATGAAGGGCCAAAAATCTAACTGGATTATTTTAAATGGTCTAAATAGTTCCCCTATTTCATTCATTCATTCATTCATTCATTTATCTTCTACCGCTTTATCCGATCTTCCCTCGGGTCACGGGGAGTCTGTGTCTATCTCAGGCGTCTATGGGCATTAAGGCAGGATACACCCTGGATGGAATGCCAACCCATCGCAGGATACACACACACACACACACACACACACACACACACACACACATTCATACACTAGGGACAATTTTCCATTGTACCAATCAACCTACCATGCATGTTTTTGGACCGGGGAGGAAACCGGAGAACCCAGAGAAAAACCCCCTGAGGCACGGGGAGAACATGCACAAACTCCACACACACATGGCCGAACCTGGAGGTGTGAGGCGAACGTGATAACCACTAAACCACTGTGCCAAACCAACCATACTGACTGGCCACCAGTGCACAGGGGGGAATTGGTCAGCCTCTGGGACAACACTGCTTTCTCAATCTGGTCTTTCAGGGACTTGTCCTTCAACCATGTGGTGAGGGGGTTCGAACTCCTTCTCCAGGGTTTCCCGCTTCTCCTTGGCCTTCTCGCTCTCATCGAATTTGACCCCTTCCTTGGCCACGTTCTGGAATCGTTTGCAATCGAACTCTGGCAGCCCCTGCCTCACACCTCCAGGGTCCGGGTTCGATTCCCGAAGGTTTTTCCTGGTCCAAAAACATGCACGGTAGGTTGATTGGCACTTTTGGAAAATTGTCCCTAGTGTGTGAATGTGTGTATGAATGTGTGTGAATGTGTGTGTGTGTGTGTGTGTGTGTGCCCTGCGATGGGTTGGCATTCCATCCAGGGTGTATCCTGCCTTAATGCCCATAGATGCCTGAGATAGACACAGACTCCCCGTGACCCGAGGGAAGATCGGATAAAGCGGTAGAAGATGAATGAATGAATGAATAGATATGTAATCTGCTTAACTAATATTCATAGATAGATAGATAGATAGATAGATAGATAGATAGATAGATAGATAGATAGATAGATAGATAGATAGATAGATAGATAGACAGACAGAGGTTTCAATGAGTATAATGTCTGAGATAAAGATAAAAGATATAAAAATCTGAGATAAAGACTGTTCTATACATTCATACAGTATTTCTAAAATGCATGTGGCTATGTACAAGAAATGTATCATTCAACAAACAACAGAGAGAGAGAGAGAGAGAGAGAGAGAGAGAGAGAGAGAGAGAGAGAGAGAGAGAGAGAGAGAGAGAGAGAGAGAGAGAGAGAGAGAGAGAGAAAAAATGAGCACAGTGCAGTGAACTAGCTAATTACTGCTTTCATGAAATCTATTAAATAATACATTGAAGAGACAAGTTTGCACTCCAAATGGAGGTTTGGAGAATAATGTGCTTTAATTATCATTTTAATCACATGCTGAAATATTCACCGATTTCGGAGGGTGTGTGTGGGGGGTGATTTTAAATATTTCATGCGTAGCACTGGTGTTATGGAAACAACAAATGACAAAATAAAACACAGACGAGTCAAACTAAATGCGTTTCACTTTCGCATCACTGGTGAGACGCAGCATTTCATAAAATCCGTCTGGGAAGCTAAAACGTGTTCGCCTGAGAAGTTTAAAAGTGATAAGAATGTACGACCCTCTTCATATCGCCCCCCCCCCAAAAAGGCAGCGTTGGGGTTTTCCCTTTTGCTTTATAGCTTTGTAGTTGAAAGATTAGGAGATAAAAGCATCTTGATACTAACAGTTATATGTGTGTGAGCCTGGATATAAACCAGTATTTATATTTGGAATCATTTTCTGAACCTCTGAAACAAGCATAGCAGGAGTGGAGTAAAGGGCTCTTAGTAGTGTTGTGCTTTTTAAGACGGCGTCTCGTTCGGAAAATAGACACTCTACACTCTCAGCCTGATAAAGACATCATCTCTGAGTGTCTGACAAAATAAAAATGACCTCCATTTCAGCACACACCTCCAGTCTCTGCTGCAGGGAAGCCCATTAGTGTGGCCCTTCAATTACCATATCAAAGATCACAAGCACCATAAATATACGGAAAATGACAACGGCTACATTATCCCAGGCATCAATGGCTTTGTTACTCTTCCACATGTCCGGAGAGGAGCTTTCATGCTGCTGTGAAAGTGACAGCCTCTTTGTGCATTAAAGCCTCCTCTAAGCATTGCTTGAAGGTGAGCTACGGTTCCGCAGCGTAATGGGAGGGAATTTGTAGTCTGTTCTGTCCGGGGAATTCTAAAGGTTATCAACAAAGCTTCAGAAGCGCGAGCAGTGGCCATGCAGGACAGCACGGGGAAGGCTGGGGAGGAGGCGAGCGCTGCTATCAGTTTGACATTTCTGTCAGTGCTGCTATTTGATTCGTTAGATGGCTCTGACAAATGCCAGCGCTGTCACCGGATCTGGTTTAATTATACCTGACTGAGTCTTGTGGCCATCCCTGGATGAACTTAATTAGCTGATGTACACGCTGCGAGTCGCGAGATCCGTAGGAACCCGCATAGCAACGGGGTGCTAGGACCGCATTTTAAAGGTGTCTGTTTAGACGTGAATTACGCAATGAACCCTTGACTTGGGGAAGATGAATTTAAAAGCGATGCTTTTGAGTAAAATATGGGGTTTGCAAACTGGAAAGGGGATTGAGACAAAACCCGAAAGGGATTCATTAACCTCACCGTAAAGCGCAGGGAATCTCGTCTGTTATTTATGCAAACCATGGTTTAAATGTACACTAGCAACCAATATGGCCTGCTTTGAATTATATGAGAGGGGCATGGTGGCGTAGTGGTTAGCATGTTCGCCTCACACCGGCAGGGTCCGGGTTCGATTCCCGTCTCGGCCATGTGTGTGTGGAGTTTGTGCACGTTCTCCCCGTGCCTCAGGGGTTTTTTCTCCGGGTTCTCCGGTTTCCTCCCCCGGTCCAAAAACATGCACGGTAGGTTGATTGGCACCTTGGGAAAACTGTCTCTAGTGTGTGAATGTGTGTGTGTGTGTCCTGCGATGGGTTGGCATTCCATGCAGGGTGTATCCTGACTTAATGCCCATAGATGTGATAGATATCTATGTGAGATAGACACAGACTCCCCGTGACCCGAGGGAAGATCAGATATAGCGGTAATGAATGAATGAATGAATGAATGAATGAATTATATGGCAGATTGAAAGTACAACAAAAAAAAAGGGTTGCACTTTCTCTCCTATGAAATGCATGACCGCATATTACAGGAAGATTAAGGTAATTGCCTACAATCCAATGAACACTCATTTAACATGCTGATGAGCCATTAATGAAATTCAACATGGAAACAACAGCAAAGTCACAGAGATTATTTTTGTTTTGTTTTTTTAATTAGAAAACCTTCAACAATTTATTTCAAGGTATCACAATGACCACACATTCACCTGGCCAAGAGAGCCTACTACATATTACTTGAAATAGGACAATTAACATTTAGCCAATACAATTACAATCATTTACATTTCGACATTTACATCATTTCTGTAAAAAAAAAGGCATTTTAATGATGGATTTGTAGCAAAGACATGAGTCCATAGTATTTGAATAGCTTTAGTTACGTTTCTGAGAAACTGTGCTACATTACTGATCCTGCTCTGTTTCCTCGTGTATAAAGGCCACTGTGTTGGAAGTAAAATAATTATAAAGTTTCACCAAACCTTCCTAATCACTCTTACAGTTGCAGTTTATAGCACACCAGCTCGCATCTCGTTGTTGTTTGGTTATAAAATATTTGCACACTTTTTACCCAAATGACTGTTCATTCCTGTTACAAATTAAATCTATGTCAATATATACCTTCATCAGCTGAGTTCATCACCTCAAATCATTTTTTACGCTAAATATAGACTTAACGCTCGATGTCCTGCTTCTTTTGTCTCTTTTCTTGGGTCTTTGCACAGTGTTTTGTTTTCTAACACATGGGATTCACCTGATCAGATCATTCTTGAGCCCTTGAGGAAACAATTCAGTTCCGGGAACCCACTGGACTGGAAAGTCGATCTACGATGTCATTCTTTAGCATCGATTGTGCGAAATCGTGAAAGGTTTCGGAAACAACGTTTGTCCAGAGTAGCTACTGTGTGTGTCTGCTGGTATTAGCTTTGTTTGCTGGTGCCTGGTTTGGTCAAAATACTTACAGTGTAAAACTGAGAAAATGTGTTTTGGAGAAATGTTGCGTTTGTGACCAGGTGTAAGTACATGACACTGAATTTCCATTCGGGTTGTATTTGAAACCTCCAGGGAAACAAATAAAAAAAGAAAAAGTAAAGAAAAAGCTGATACAGTAATCACATGACAGTTTATTTTCCAATGAACAGAAATGTGAATACGAGTACTGAATCTGAATTAGTACTATGGAGTGCTGAATAGAGGTGAGGATGCAGCTGAAACTGAAAAGAAGAGCAGCTTGGAAAACAAATTAGCACTTTGAAATGTTTGCACCGAAGTGTTTGTTACTGCAGTCGTCACGAAAACCCTCAAAATCTGTGAAAAAAAAAAAAAAAAAAAACACACAAAAAAATCCCTTACAAATGTGATGAAACTGTTTAGAGATTGTTTACAAAATGTTCGTTCATAACAAAGTGAGAAAAATACTTTTTTTTTTTTTTGTTCCTCTCATAAAAATCGCCACATTGAACGAGGCAAAAGGAAATCGTACCACATGGGGTAGAGTTTGGAGTCCGAGTCGAGTCTCTATACAGTTGTAACTGAAAGGAAGGCATTGTGAACTTTGGCCCCTTCGGGTGCTTTCGCTCCATGAGTCATCAGCTCCTGAATGGTCATCCAGTTGTCCAGGATCTTCTTGTTGCGCTTCTTCATCATCTTGCGCTGGCTGAGTTCGATTATGCTGAGCTCTTTGCGGCCCTCGCCGCCGCTCTGCGGACACTCTTTCAGACTCTCCAGCCGACACCGCTGCATGAACTCGCGCCGCCGACGCTGCTCCTTGGCCCGCAGCAAGTGCTGCTTGCGTTCTTCCTTGCTCCAGTAGCGACCCATCTTCATCTCGCTCATGGTGTCGTCGTCCGTGGTCATACCCCCACTGCGTTCCTCCTTGATCTTAAGTGCTCGCTCGCGCAACAGCCGGTCCCTCACCGGGCGCTTGGTGATGTAGCGCGTGCCGTCGCTGCGCACTTTTACCTTCCACTCCAGTTTGGGTTCGGAGGGCTGAGCAGGAAGACTGAGCTGACATTGTGCGTATTCCACAGCTGAGCTCTGCTGAATCAGCTGCATGTAGCTCTGGTAGTGTGTCGCGTGAGCAGGGACGTCTGCCTTCTGGCAACGGGAAGAGAGGTAGGGGATGCGCGATCTTAACGTTCTCTCTTTCCTCTGTAAGCTCTCCTCCTCGGCTGGGGGGGTCTGCTCCGATTCAGAGGGGTTGCTGTGGTCAGGGCTGCCACTTGGTGCTCTTCTGACAGGAGGACACGGTGCAGAGCCTCGCCCCACGAGCATAGTGCTCCTCAGGTTTTTCTGATTGGTTAGGCTGACTAGTCTTTGCACCGAATGCTCAGGGTCCATGAGTAGCGGAGTGCTGCGCGAGCTCTCTGCCGTGTTATAAGCACTTGAACTGTCCTTGTCCGACTTCTCCGGGCGTTCACTGATGTGGGCCAGCTTGCCTCTGTGAGGATTCCCTTGCTCTTTGGCAGACCCGGCCTGCTGGAGCTCCCTTTTTCGGAGCTGCTGTGCCTGCATGATGCTCTGGCACTCCAGCTCTATGCTACGCAGTTCTTCATTGAGGAGACGCAGCTCGCGCTCCATCCCACTGCTCCCGCCCTGTTCGGTCAGGCTGCACTCGATCGTGCTGCTTCGGCTATAGAACAGGTCGTACTCGCCACTGTTACGGATTTGGCACTTTAGCTGCAGCAGCTGCTGGTAGCACTCGCCTTCGGAACGCCCGTCTTCCTCCCTCGCTGAGTCTTGGCTCTCCTGTCGCTGCCTCAGACATCGGGACAGTCGCTTCTGGAGCTGGGTGAGAACGCTGTGCTCAGAACTCTCAGCCGTATGCTGCGCGGATCTGGTAGCACAACTCTTCTCCTGGCTGGAGGAGCAGCAAGCAGTGCTGCCCATGACCTCCTCGTGCTCGGCTTTCCTGACCTGAAAAAACATGGATTATTTTTTGTGATCAAGCAATTAAAATAATGATATAAATATTAAGTGTTTAGTGAAGGATTGCAATTTATTCTCAACATTGTTTACTGATTTTCTAACGAAATCTTTCTGACAGTTATTTTGCATAAAAGATTTACAAAAGTCACATGGATATCGCAAGTCAGTGAAATCCAGGTATGGCAGCAATATGACTGTTCTTTTGGAACAGGACTTATCCTCGTCCTCGTCTGTGACCAGAATTCACCATTCACCTTCAAGATCTTTCAACGTTTACTTTATTTCCCTTCTTCCTAATAAATTAGGACTTCATTGGGAAATCTTGTGGACTTCCAGAAGATCCAGGCAATTAAAAGGTATTTTACCCCCATCAACACAAGCAGAAAACTTGCTTGCTATGCTATGCTATGCTACCCCCCCCCCCCCCCCCCCCCCCCCCCCCCCCCCCAAAAAAAAAATCCCTAGTCCTTTTGCACCAGGACGTGTCAAAAACAGGCTACTTATCTGATCGCTGATCCTCTTCAATATAGTAAACTGGATTTTGCTTTGAATGGTTTTGTTTGCAACATGATCAGCTCATGGAGCCAATGAACTAAAGCTAATCTTGTCATTTCTATTTTTGCACATTTGCAATGGTGCAGAAAGGCATCTTGTGGTCTGCAGCTAGAAGAGAACGCAGTCATAATTTCAAGCTAAGGTTTTATTTTCCAGATGTTGCATCCATAAAAAAAAGTCCAGTTTGATTTGCAGTGCGGAAGAAATTTGGTTTTGAATAATCAAACCAGCAGTGACGATGCTCATCATCAAGCAAAAGCAGAATTCATTCTGGGCATGAACTTATGAACGCCTTGTCTTCAATCTTGGGTACAGCTTCTGTTATTATATTTGTCCTGCCTCCTGTGATTGATTAGGCCATATTGTGCCTGTTTCAGTCTTTCGGTCTCTGTCACAGCTCTCCGAGCTCTTACCGTCTACACTCGCTGACTCTTTGGTTGCTGCTATCTCATTCCGTGTGCCTCGGTGCCAGTCCCAGCCCCTGACTTTATGTGACACTTTATCCCTCGACTGAGCTTTAGTTTCAACCCTTGATGCAGCTCCAGCATCATATCCAGTTCTCTCCATCTGTCACAAATTTTGTTGTGACCCACTTTCTCCCCTCGCCAGTTAAAAGTATTCACCCCTTCACCCATTCATAAGAAATGTTATATGGCATTTCTGGAGGTTTGCAAAATCCACACTTGTACAACCCTGCGATCGATTTCCTCCCTTGGACCATATGACATGCAGTGGCCAAGTCATAGAAATGTTCTTTGGCTCTGTTTCCTCACACATGCTCGGTTATTGCCTTTTCGGTAGCGTGTCCCTGTGTGTATTTACCCAACAGTCCCTGTTATGCAGGGGAGTATTCAGTTCTAGACCCTATTCTTTAGTGCCTAGATCTTCTGCACATAGAGTATTCTAGTACAGTACAGTACGGTGTCCTAGAATCTGAAACCATGTTTATCCAATACCACCCATGTGAAATTCTCAGTAATAACGCAGGCCCCACCTGCTCTTCTTCTTCTTCTTCCTCTCTGGCTGCTCTCTCCATCTCTTCCTCCTCTCTTCGTTGTTCTTCCAGCATTTCCATTTTGAGTTCTTCTAAAAACTCAGTGTGCTCATCATCCAACCAGGCTTCCTCCAACTGCACAGATCAGAAAGAGACACGTACAATATTGAATAAACTGTGTCTAGACAAGACCCAACAACAATCCCTAACAATGACAAAACAAACAAATGGAAACAAAACATCGTTTGAACTTGTATGAAAAATGGGAATTGTGTTCATTGCAGCTTGTTAAATTGTGAAGGACAGACAATGGTCTTGTTCAGTAAAACACGCCTGTGCGCGCCGTGTCGTCAGATTTCCTAATGCTCATTAGTGTGCTCCGGCATAATAAACTTTGCGTGTGGCATTTAATGAAGCGGGATCTCACATCAGATGGTCAGTATACAGCATGGTGGCCTTCCGACCCTCTACTTTAATTTCTTACATCAGCTCTCTGCCCAGAGTTCACCCATAAAGCATGATCCATATTTATGGATTCAAATTTATTATCCGAGATGCATTTAATTACAGGGAGATGGAAAAAGAAAGCCCATTAATGATGGGATGAGCTCCGCTGCTCGGGCCTTTCAGGGCTGTTCGACTTGGTCAAAGGTTTGATTTCATACAGTATTAGTATGCTATTAGTTTTTTATGGGTGACTGCTGGAAGTCAATTACAGCGACCAAGCAGGAAAATAAAACATGACTGGGTGAATGTGTTGGTCATCAGCATGAGGAGAGGGCAGAACACATCCTTTGCTCTAGGCATGTTTACTGGCCGAAATAAAATTAAATGCCAAGGCTTTTTACGCTCTGTTGAGTGCTGAAAGGAAACACCTTTAGGAGTCCGAGGGTACATCAAATGAGGCTATTATGGTATCTAATGGTGTATAATTCTTGCTTTTGCGGCTATTATTTCCTTGTTGGTGTGGAGGGATTCAAGTGCATGTGTGTGTGTGTGTGTGTGTGTGTGTGTGTGTGTGTGTGTGTGTACCTGCATCTCTGGTCTGGCTACAAGCAGTACGATGTTTCTAGTGTCCTCACAAGACAGCAGAGCCACTGCTTCCTCTCGGTTCTGCACGTCCTGACCATTTATCTATTGAGGAAACATAACGATTGCTGAGATTAATCTCAGTCTGACCTGAAGACACTATGAGCCCCATTCACATGATCCCCCCTCCCCCCATTTCACAAAGAAACCCAACGAACCAAAGAGAAAGTAGATTATGAATAATGTATTTTGCATGACTCAAGTAGTAATGCACAAACAACCCCGTTTACTCAATAAAACCGAATCGAAACTCCTATTCACAATCGCCTGTATAAACACATTATTATAGTCGCAGTGTAATATATTTTGATATTGTAGATATTGAAAAAAAAGCATTATTTGTTTTCTTGCAAATCATAAAAATGGTGTTTCATTGCTACATATATCGCCATGAATAAAAAATGGCAGTGTGTAAATCATGTAATATGTAATAATAATCATTTGTAATCCTCAACTATTACTGTCTACAATGAACAAACAAATATTTGATTTGGGTTTGATTGGGAAGTAGTCTATCAAGCAAATATGAAGCACAATTGGTAAATATATAGGCCCTGGTGTATTATGGATTAGAAATCCTATTTGGGGAAAAAAAAAAACGGTATTATTCAAGGAATGGAAAAAAAGATCTCGTTTAATCCCACCTACTCAACTGTTAAGAACCCAATCTTACAAAATGTAATACATTTTGCCTAATGCGCCTTTAATGTAGTGTATTTTAAGAAACCACTGTGAAGGGACGTCTCTGAAAGCAGTGATGCAGAGAGTCATTAACAAATGTTTACCACACTCGTTCAAAAAGCCTTTGTTTTCTGGTTGTAAGTGCAAGCAGTCACTGATATTCGGGAGGTAATGTATCCTTATTGCGCACAAAAGAAAAAGAAACGAGCTCATGAGACGGGGTATTTGTGTTCGTGAGTGCTTCCTGCCTGCATCTACCCAGCCACACAATTAAGTGCCCTGTGACAGCCAGCGTCCATCTTTTTCCAAGATGAGTAATACTGCAGTCATGGCTGGGATAACAGTTTCTACCCTACAAACTTGCACCAATCACTCGCTGACACACACACACACACACATGACCAGGTATCCATTTACAAAGAAATACACATTTGCAAGCGTGTGCACCCACCCACACACTCACACACACACACACACACACTAGCCTGACACGGACTCCCTAAGGCAGGTGTTGTGAATTTCTATGAATGTCAAAAATGTCTTGGTCAGTTCAGGGCAAGCCAGTAGTCTTGTACTGTTTCTTTTGTGTCTTCATAAAAGAACCCAATACATTTTCTTTCCTTACAATAATACTATTCATACATTTTATTTAAATGTCCCCTTTTTTTCCCCCCGAAGATAAAACAAATTACCGAAAGCAGTGGATCGCCCAGATGTTTTATGGACATTTTATTCCTCTGAGCCAAAAAGAAGATCAACACGTAAGGTCACTGCAACATCCTCAATGTCTAATAACTTCATCGTTTCCTCGAGCTCAGCAGAAAATGGATTAAGAATTGCTTTACTGAAACTGTGGTTAAATCCAAAAATATCTCCTTGTGAAGTTCAGGATCTCCTGAGAGTCTGTAATAACCCACTAGAAAATGTTCCACGGGGAAACATTAACACTTCATGTGACCAGCACAGCAACACGGCTTCTGGTTAATGATGCCAGGGAGATCTCATCTCTGCCCAGGGTGTATACACACAAGCACACGAATGAACACACACACACACACACACACACATGTAATGATCCTATAAAGACCGTTTGGAAAAAAAAAACTTTGTAAATGTATCAGAGGTTAAAACTGATTCTCCTTCTCTCATTCCCTTAAGTAGTTCTTCGATAAACTCGAATTCAGAAGTGTGTGCTCCCCTTGTGGGCTGTCTTTGCTGACTCCTACACCAACAGGGGTTACATGCAGGCTTAATGTGCAGCCATTAAAAATGAAAGAGCCCTCTAACTGCTCTGTTGGCGGAAAGCGCTCCTCATGAGTGCATAATGAGGATTGAGAAGTAACGTTACCTGCAAGATACGGTCCCCTTCACGGATACGACCATCTCGGGCTGCGATGCTATTCGGTCCAATCTAAGAGACAGTAGAAGAATGCATCACTGGCATTGTTAAAGTAAATAGACTCCGGCAGGGCTTTTAAAAAAATATTTTTTCAACTCCGACACCATTTTGTTTTTTATCAGTCTATTGCTGTTGTATTTCAAGGTGAAGAACAAAGTGAGAGCGACAGTAATGCAGGTCATATTCCGCCTGAAAAATCACAATAAATCAATCAGACGCAAATGTTTTGCACGCTGACCCGAAAGAACAAGCTGCTGTGTGTACACACTGACAGGCAAGGATTTATTCAGGCAGTCATATCAACAAATCAGGAACATGTTAAAAAATAAAATCACATGGGCAAACAACCAGCGAGTGTTTACAAGAAGGCAGAAATATCAGGTAAACATTAAATTAATTCAGGCATGTAAAGATCGGCAGTTAATTGCTAAAGTTGAGAATTCCGCATGCATCATAGCTAATTGTTGCACAGAAAGGCATAATGACAATCTTACACAGACATAAATGGGAAATACTACATATGAATAAAAGATTTTTAAAAATATTTGCTCAATGTATCATTCCCACGTGGTTCAATATTTCAATATTTAGGGGGAAAAAAGAGGAAACGCTTAATATAATAGATACATGCTTTAATAGTGATTTGATGAGCATCAATTTCCTAATAATATGTCTATTAACTGAATTTAATAGAAAAACCAGGGGCACGGTGGTTTAGTGGTTATCACGTTCGCCTCACACCGCCAGGGTCCGGGTTCGATTTCCGTCTCGGCCATGTGTGTGTGGAGTTTGTGCATGTTCTCCCCGTGTCTCAGGGTTTTTTTCTCCGGATTCTGCGGTTTCCTCTCCTGGTCCAAAAACATGCACGGTAGGTTGATTGCCACCTTGGAAAATTGTCCCTAGTGTATGAATGTGTGTGTGTGTGTGTGTGTGCCTTGCGATAGGTTGGCATTCCATCCAGGGTGTATCCTGCCTTAATGCCCATAGACGCCTGAGATAGACACAGACTCCCCGTGACCCGAGGGAAGATCGGATAAAGCGGTAGAAGATGAATGAATGAATAGAAAAACCAGAGAACAGGACATATTTATATTTACAGTATTTGGAAGACGCCTTTATCCAGAGCGAATCGCAACTGAGGATTAATAACCTGCAACCTTCTGGTCCCAGTGAGCTACCACCTCCCTATTGCTGAAACTCAATCACCAAAAGATCTATTTTATGTACAATATATACATTTTCTACTATATATTGTAAACATATTAGAGATTAGCTCCAACTTTTCCAGAGCCAATGAAATGTGTTAAGATCTAACCAGAATGACACAAGTAAATGATAAATGGCGAATGATAAATAGGGTATTGGGTCCATATGTAACAGGGTTGAGGGTAAATAATTAATTTATAGAATATGCAGTAGGCAATAATATATGGTGTATCCAAATATATAATATAACTGTGCAAACACGTCTTCTTCTTTTGCAGACTATTTAAAAATACCATAAGCAGACTTGAACTGTGAAGAGGCTTCTGTCTTACCACCTGCCATCTCTCCCATCGAAATACATGATCTCTGGAGTCTGACCAAAATTACCATCAGTTTTTCTCTATAAAATAAGTCCCATCTCCAATATGTGCTCAGTTTGGATGAGGGGCCGGCTGAAGAAAGAGTTGTTCCAAATATCATTCATTTGTAAATTATGGAGGCCAGTGTGCTCTGGGGAACCTTCAGTGCAGCAAAATCTGTTCTGTAGACTTGCCCAGATCTGTGCCTCAAAACAGCGCTGCCTCTGAACTCTGCATTTTTACGTTATGTGAGTTGGAGTGTGTATTGATGTAAAAAAAAAAAAGGTTTTAAAGAAATTTTGCATAAGACTGAGCCATAACAAAACATAAAAACATTTTCATAAAAAATATAAAGTGGTCGGGGATACTTTATGAACGCAAGGTTTGTTTTAGGCAAATTTTCTCCTTTGAACAAAACCCAGTATTTCATTGTTTTAGGCAGGAATCCCCCCCAAGAATACCATATACTAAATATATACAAGTAAATCACATTCTGAAGGCATAAATCAAGCAAAAACAGTTGCATTACAGGCCTGGAAGCTTGACTGGTGAAGCTATTCTTTGGGTTGTAGACTTCAGGCAATGTGGAACATTAATACTCATTTGGGTTTCACTGGCGGTAAAGGCTTGACTGGATCTCCAGTTTAGCAATCCCATAGATCCTCTGTCACTAATGATACTAAGCAAAGGGGCAGGCCCATCTTTCAATGGCTAATCAATTCTTGTTGTGCCTCATTTGTTTGGGAGTGTGGTAGCCCAGTGGTTAAGGTGTTGGCCTCTGGACCGGAAGATCACAGGTTCAAACCCCACCATCACCAAGCTGCCACAAGTGGGCCCTTGAGCAAGGCCCTTAACCCTCAATTGCTCAGTTGTAAGTCGCTCTGGATAAGGGCGTCTGCCAAATGCTGCAAATGTAATGTAAATGTTTTACTCTGTCCAATCATGCTGCATCTCCAGAGATGACGGACAATTGGAGCGTTCCATCTTCATGACACGCCAGGCCTTCATTGAAAAGATGACCCAACATCCCGCATGCTCTTACTGTCACGGCCTTTAAGAGATACCACTGATACTGTGTATGTACTGCTGATCTGTTAAAGCTGCCTCTCGCTTAGAGTATTCCATCTTGTAGATATTCATCTTGGAAAGACTATAAATGTTCTATTATACGAGGGCTGTGACCTAAAGTTTCTTATCACAGAGCAGAATTACAGTGACTTGTTAACACGGCTCGTCCTTATTTCCTTATCATCACTGCTAACGCTTTCCTTCTCGTATTATTCTAACAAATGCATCATTTGAACATTTGCCGTCTATAACGCGAATTCGCTTTCCGCATTAAAACGCATTAAAATAGAGTTACTAGGATCCCGTTTTGCGGTTTTATAACCCTGCGAGTAAAGGCTGTACATCACAGACAGCTATAATATGGCACATAGAGCAGGCCACGGATCTGCAGTCTTCAATTTTATGGAGTGGAGATTTTAATAAGCCTGTAACCACCGACTACCTCTGACATATCTATATTCAGCACCAGGCTCTCTCTCGGAGCACGTCGCAGCTCTGATGCAACTTCAAACGAATCAGGGAGTAAGTTTGGCAGAACAGAGGAGAACAGCTTTGGTGCTAACAAGTGTGAGAAAAAGCTTGCCGGCCCGATCTAACACACATATCCTACCATTGTCATGCTAGGAAAGCTTTGCATAGGTCGCTTTCCATTGCTCAAAACTGATTCTTGTGGCCAAAACAATCATTACGCAACCTTCTGTATAGTACAGGAACATTGTTATTGTGTTACTGTGTTTACTGTGTTTTACACAGTCTCCTTGTCTCATGTTGTCTCATAAAGTGAACATCATGTTGTTACTTTATAGTGCTGTGTGGTATAATATAGAAAATAGAAATATACTGAATAAGAAAGAAAATAATACAGGTCTCCTATAAAGAACCGGTAATTTGTTTTTGTTTTTATAATATCAGAGAAAACAACCCATTTAATGCTTTTAATATCGCTAATAATCGCTAATAATGATCCGGGGGAAAATATTCATTCATTCATCTTCTACTGCTTTATCCGATCTTCCATCGGGTCACGGGGAGCCTGTGCCTATCTCAGGCGTCTATGGGTATTAAGGCAGGATACACCCTGGATGGAATGCCAACTCATTGCAGGACACACACACACACACACACACACACACACACACACATTCATACACTAGGGACAATTTTCCAATCATCCGACCGTGCATGTTTTTGGACCGGGAGGAAACCGGAGAACCCGGAGAAAAACCCCCTGAGGCACGGGGAGAACATGCAAACTCCACACACACACACATGGCCGAGACGGGAATCGAACCTAGACCCTGGAGGTGTGAGGCGAACTTGCTAAACACTAAACCACTAGAATGTAATCAGTGAAAGTAAAATTGCTGTTTGAAAAATAAATGGTGAAGTAAAGTGCAGTAACAAATTTTTTGTACTTCTTTACTTCCCACCTCTGATCTACCAATAGCAGTGATTTCATTCAATACATGTTCTGATTGGTTTTCATTATTCAATCTCTTTTAATGTAGTACAGAATCAAAGCACCAGCTGATATAAGAAGCCTGTGTGCCATTTGTGGTTACATTACGCCGAAATGGCATCGTTTAGATTCAGACCCAGTTATATTATGTATATATTTCGCTGCTCCAACAAATCAGTGTATCAGTGTTTACTCAATTCACAGCACTGCAGATTTACACAATGTGTGGTGAAGGATTTGCACATCAGATCCTCTGTGAAACAGCTCAAACAGCTCTGAACAAAAACACCTGGCAAGGCATTTCAATAATCCACACAGGCCACCCAGAAAAATCATGTTTATAAGTTTTAGTTTGAGGAGGTGAAACTTTTTCCTCTCTCTCTCTCTCTCTCTCTCTCTCTATACAGCTCCTCTGAGGTCACACTGAGGCGAAATGCATTTATTTATTTTTATTATTATTTCCCAAGATTCTCTGCACACATATCCACCCACATGCTAGACTGTTCTTTTAATGTGCAGGATTGAAAGGAAGCAATTCTAGAAACTGATCTGATTCACATTACAAATATTGTCTAAAATGGTTTTATATAAACTCACTGGATCATGGCTGTAGCCATAATATCCTGATATATATATATTATAGTATATCTGATATCTATATATATATATATACGGATATATATATATACGCCATATATATATATATAATATCCAGTATATATATAAAATGTATATATATATATATATATATATACTAAAATATATATATATATAAAAAATATATATATATATACACACACATACACACACACCAAACATTTCAACAAGTCCACTAACTTTAATTACATACACTGTAAAGAACGGTCTTTCAATTTGAAAGTAATATATAGTATTAAGCACAATTACACTGATGTAACCACACAAAGTGTTTATTTAGCAGTTAAGGATTTATGTTGTTTAGATGCTATGCTTGTGGTTTTATTTTGTACTCTTTTCAATATCATTAATGTTATTCTGTGAAATGTGGTAGACAGTCGGGTAAAGAAGAAGTGAGAGCGGCTATTAAAAGGATGAAGAGTGAAAAGTCGGTTGCACCAGATGACATTCCAGTAGAAGCGTTGAGATGTTTAGGAGCGATTGCACTGGAGAATAAATAAAACACCATCCAGTCATATCCATCAGTCTAAGCTTTTAGTGGAGCACCAGACTCAGATATGACTTTTGATTAAGACATATTTGCGGAGGGTGCTGTCTCTCATTTACATGCTCCCCGAATGCCTTTCAGAAGAGGAATATAATCAGAGGCATATTTTTTCTTTGTCAACATCACAGAAGTCCTCAGTCCTCAATAAAAAATAAATAAACCCTGCTCCCTCGCTGTGATATGCATCAGATTTCATAAATATTTAATGAACTGCATTATTAGCAGCAGTTAAAATATAGGAGACCTGTATTTCTGATTATTTTTTTCTGATATGCAATCACTCACCGAAGAATGATGCACAAGTACCGCATTGTTTACCGCACACCCGTGTATAATGTATGATATGTCTATGGTGAGCCCTGAAACTACTATTAACCCCATAAACTCTTCAGAGTTGGACAGCAGCCCATTCCTCAAAACATAACTGTAATATTAATTACAGTGTAGTTTCTGAATAATTTATAGTTAGTGAAGTATGCTTTATAGATGCTTTATAGATGAGCTGTAATATGCACTCAACAAAGAGAAAGCCTTAAGGGGTTAATCCTGAATGCATAATATTTCAGTGAGGGGCAGAGTTTGTTTATTGATTGCTCATTGTTAGAGTTTGAGTGTGAGAGTGTGTTTGAAGGATGAGAAAGGAAGGTTGACAAACGTAGGGGGGAAAAAAAACTCACCTCGGACACATAGATAGCAACATCGTCCTCGTCGTCTGTTCTGTAGCAGAGAGTGAGGCCGAGCTTCTCCTGACTGTTCAGGCGGCATAACTCCACCTCCTATTTGGAGAAAACAATCATTGGACATCATCCCATGTGTCATTGCTTTTATTAAAGTATTATCTACTATACAGTCATCAATAATACATAAATGATAATATAATAATACACACAAGACATGTCCAAGAGTGTTTTCTGGACTTAATATTAATGAATGCTTTGTAAATAAAGCGTTATGCTATTTAAGCATTTATTTATGCGGTGGATGATTGCCGTGCGGATGAAAAATTCATCGGCTTCGCCGCGGTCGAGATGGTAAGAGCGAGCTCGATTAGAATCAGAGCATCACAAACAATAACCTGCGACGTCACCTGGGAACATTTCGGATTTGATTGACAGGCATGTGAAACTGCAATTAATTCCATGATGTTTAGAGTTTGACCTTGTACGGTTTAATCATGCAGCTGAATGAATGTTCTGTGCAAAAGCCAATGCATGGATGGAGAGAGGAATCTACAGTAATGTCAGAAAGCTTTAGCTGGGATATCATTGACAAAAGTAACACACAGGACCTGAGAGTGGTCTTAAGGTCAGGGTGGATTGAGAAATAAAATACACAATCCAGTAGATAAAGTTTTAAGGGGCACGATTGAAAAAAAACTAGAAGTGAAACATGAAACATCAGTGAAAAGATTGTTCATTGGGAAGGAGTGGGAGGTCATATTTTGTGATGAGTAAACTATTTATAATAACGCTTTAGAATGGAAACAAAAGAAACACAGATGCAAATTTAGTGTATTGCTGAAAACATGAACCGTCTGCCCTTGTGAGTAACATGTCTGTTTCCCAACATTCATTCATTCAAATTCTACCGCTTTATCCGATCTTCCTCGGGTCACGGGGAGCCTGTGCCTATCTCAGGTGTCTATGGGCATTAAGGCAGGATACACCCTGGATGGAATGCCAACCCATCGCAGGGCACACACACACACATTCACACACTAGGGACAATTTTCCAAGGTGCTAATCAACCTACCGTGCATGTTTTTGGACCGGGGGAAACCGGAGAACCCGGAGAAAAACCCCCTGAGGCACGGGGAGAACATGCAAACTCCACACACACATTCCCGAGACGGGAATCGAACCCGGATCCTGGCGGTGTGAGGCGAACGTGCTAACCACTAAGCCACCGTGCCTCGCTGTTTCCCAACATATTAAAGTATTTTTACTTCATTAACAATACTACTAAGAGGGTATGTAACATATATTTAGCACACACAGATTTCATTCATTCATTCATTCATCTTCTACCGCTATATCCTATCTGTGCCTATCTCAGGCGCCTATGGGCATTAAGGCAGGATACACCCTGGATAGAATGCCAACCCATGGCCCAGGTTGCCCATGGCAGCCAAGGCACACACACTCACACACACATTCATACACTAGGGACAATTTTCCAAGGTGCCAATCAACCTACCGTGCATGTTTTTGGACCGGGAGGAAACCGGAGAACCCGGAGAAAACCCCCCCGAGGCACGGGGAGAACACGCACAACCTCCACACACACGTGGCCGATGTTTATCCCTATGCCTATCATTGATTAGAATGCCTCTGTTTTCGCTTCAACCACTTCCCATACTGATCCTAATGAATAGTGGTGGTGTGATCTTGCTTAGCAATAATGAATCGTATTTAATACTGTGCTTTCAAATGCAATTTATATGTATATATCATATTATTATTATTAATAATAGACTCCCATAAAGTGATTGACGCCATTTCTATATTTTTGCAGAAACGCTGAATACACTATTTATCTGTATAGTTTTTACTGGCATCAGAATAAAAGGTGAGTAGCTCCAGCTACAGATTCTCAGAGTTGTATTCATTTAACGAAATAGGAAACATGACCGAGAGATGAAACCGGTTACATATGATAATGTATGATATTGCATGATCTTTTTAAGGAATCCAAATGTGCAGAAAACATTGAGAATTATTAAAGGATTTCAGACAAACAGAATTGCGCAGTGCATTATTTGTACACGGTACAGTCGCTCTAATGAAAGTCTATTCCGAGCAAAACAAAGAGCCAAGGAAATGTAGCAGAGTGAGCCCTCTCCTGCAAGTACTGCCAGAGGTCACTTACACATCCTCCTTCTTCTCTCCCTGTATTCATCAAACAGTAGTAGTCCGTCACAAACCCATCAGTCCCGGCGTCTGCACAGCTAATTACTCCCCAGAGCAGCAGGCCAAAAAGGAATGCAACTATATTGTCAAGCTTTGTGTGTCTCAATTTTTTTTTGATGTACTCCAGCAGATCTTCTCTCAGATCTTTAATTGAACACTTCTCCAAGTGCCAGGCTACCGGAGGATGTAAAGCATGCCAAATAATTCTATTAAAACCAATGAGATTCTATGCACTGATAAAATTATACACTGGGAGGAATTTCGATTTCGCTCCTTTGCTTTTTATTCTTTTAAAACAGACAATTATTGTACATTTGTGGTTCAAGAAAGAGAACAAAATGGAAAATTCCACAAACCAGGTTTAGTAAAAAAAAAAAAAGTCCTAGACAGAGATGAGATTAAACAAAACAAACAAACAAAAAAAAAAACCCTGATATTATTAAATTAGACAATGATCCTCTAGGAATCTGGATTAGAGATAAACCACGAATCTTTCCGTTCCGTTAAAAGCCAGTGTATTTCAGGTGCTGAGAGAAAACACCAGGTATAAACAGCATGGGCAGCCACGCTATCAGCTGCAAACACCTGCAGTTCATCCCGCAAAAGGAAATTCCTCATACAATGTCTTCCCATCTCCAGGGGTCACAGTATAATACGTGTATTGTGAAAATTCCCTTAGTGGCTCAAATCTGTGAGCATCATCCAATCTCCTCTACAAAGTCTCTTTGCCGTCTTACTGGGACGGATCTTACCCGCTCCGTACAGTTTCATTTTCTGGATGATTCTGATGCTCATGGTAGGAAAGACATTGAAGATGAAAGGCTTTGAAGACTGACTGTAAATGAATGTGTGTGTGTGTGTGTGTGTGTGTGTGTTGGAGTGATTGGATGAGGTGACTGGTCAATGTCAAATTGAGCAGGATGCTGTCAAAACAAGTGCATATTCGCAGCCTGATAATGCAAATAAAAGGGATAGGGTGTGTGTGTGTGTGTGTGTGTGTGTGTGGGTTAGTTTGACAGAAGGAGGAATCAGGGCACTGAAGGACTTGGAAATGGAGGACTTGTGTTGATGGTTATGGATGGCATAGACTATAAAATCTCTAAAAGTCTCACACAATAAACATTTCTTTTTCTTGAAAGATTCTACATGCTTAAAGTCAGCGGTGTCCAATATATGTCACAAAGACACAAAGGGCGCAGGTTTTCATTCCAACTAATTCCACACCAAGGGCACGGTGGCTTAGTGTTTAGCACGTTCGCCTCACACCGCAAGGGTCCGGGTTCGATTCCCGTCTCGGTCATATGTGTGTGGAGTTTGTGCATGTTCCCCCCGTGCCTCAGGGGGTTTTTCTCCGGTTTCCTCCACCGGTCCAAAAACATGCACGGTAGTTTGTTCCAAAATTGTCCCTAGTGTATGAATGTGTGTGTGTGTGTGTGTGTGTGTGTGTGTGTGCGCCTTGTCTGCCATGGCCAACCTGGGCATTCCATCCAGGGTATATCTTGCCTTAATGCCCATAGACACCTGAGATAGACACAGACTCCCCGTGACCCGAGGGAAGATCGAATAAAGCGGTAGAAGATGAATGAATGAATAATTACACACCAAATTCAACCTGTTTAAATCGAATGATTTTTATTTTAAATGACTAATCAGGTGATTGGTTGGAAGGAAAACCACCATTTTTTTTGTCTTTGTGGAAAACATTTAAGTGAAGCGCTCTCGCTGTTCACAAATGTTCCTTCTGACACGGACAATGAAAATGCGTTTGTATAGCATGAAATACAGTAAATGCAGAATGCACATTGTAATAGGATTAGTTAATAGAAATGAGCTGTGTAGATCAGCGCACGATTTATTTACCCTGCGTTAATGAAAGCAGCAGGAGTCACGAGTGCATGAAAAAAAATCTTTTGAGGGAGGAAAAAAAAAAAAAAAAAAAGGCAGAAGCTCACGCTCGGAGGGGGAAACAAGCATTCAAACAAATTCAAATGAAATAACAACATCAAGGATCTGATAATTTATCACTCAAGACTCGGGAATAGACTCTCAAATAGGCTATGGAAATGAAGAAATGTTGAAGCTAGTGCTTTTTTGTGGCAGGCCATGTGAAAAATATGTTTATCATGCATGCTGGGGGAAATGTACTGTCGAGTGCTGAAATCATCTGTCAGACCTCATTAGAATAATCAGCAGTGTGATTGATGTTTCACGAAATAACAAACATTACAATTCTGAATGACATGAGGTTTTTTTTTTTATATCACACATACTGTTGCCAGCGGTGCACGAAGTACACAAACCATGTACCATGTAGAGATACACTCCATACATGTAAAAACAATAGTAACAATACTCCCTTCAAACTCGAGTAAATGTACAAATGTATTTGCCTTCAAATTTACTCAAGTATACAAAGTACTATGATTTATTATAGCTACATGTTCCTATGACATATTCCTATAATCATACGGAGGGGAATGTTGAAGGTGCAGATGGTGGGAGATTTTGTTAAAAGGATGGAGATGACAGTGGTGAACACATTATAAAGAAGGCGTAGCATAGAGTGACGTATACGAGTGGAGGAAGCTGCACACATCTTCACTCTATAAAGGAGATGCACCCTGAAAGAGATTGGAGACAGGAGATAATGCCTCTAGATGGCATTGGGATGGTGGTCTATAGAATGGCTTTGAAGAAAAAGAGGAAGAGAGCGTGGACTGAAAAAAAGGAATAAGGTGGTGGAAACTGAAGGAGGAAGGCTGTAGTGTGGTGAAGGGGTGATGGGTGATTGGAGAAACTAGTGCAGAAGGAGATAGTGAGGAAGGTGTGTCATCGGGAAAGAGAAAGGAAGACAAAGAAACATGGTGGTGCGGACGTGGTAGCCCAGTGGTTAAGGTGTTGGACTCTGGACCAGAAGATCATGGGTTCAAACCCCACCACCACCGCCAAGATGCCACTAGTGGGCCCTTGAGCAAGGCCCTTAACCCTCAATTGCTCAGTTGTAAGTCGCTCTGGATAAGTGACTTGTAAATGGTGCATGTAAATGGTGGAGAGATGTAGAGAGCTGTAAAGGAAAAGTCGGCAGGAGTACAAAGAGATGCAGCAGGTAAAGAGGGATGTTGCTAAAGGCAAGGAAAAGGCGTAGAAGGAGAAGTCGGACACTATGGAAAGAGAAAAGGATTTGAAGCATTTGGCCAGGCAGAGGAACCGAGCTGAGAGAGATATGCCGCAAGTTAGAGAAATAAAGGAATGTGATGAGAAGGTGGAGGGAGTATTTGAGGGTGGATGATGTGGAGATGGTTGAAGCAGGAAGGAGATAGGATAAGTAGGGACGTGAGAGCAGCTATTAAGAGGATGAAGAGTAGAAAGGGAGTAGAAATAGTGGAGATGGTGGCTTAGTGGTTAAGGTGTTGGCCTCTGGACCAGAAGATTGCAGGTACAAACCCCACAACCACCAAGCTACCATTAGTGGGCCCTTGAGCAAGGCCCTTACCCCTCAATTACTCAGTTGTAAGTGGCTCTGGATAAGGGCGTCTGCCATAAATGTAAATGTAGAAAGTTGGTTGGACCAGATGACTTTCCAGTAGAGGTGTGGAGATGTTTAGGAGAGATGGCATTGAAGTTTGTAACTAGATTTTTTTAACCAGATCTTGGAGGATGAGAGGATGAGAGGAGATGATGAGAGGATGCCTGAGGACTGGAGGAGGAGTGTGCTGGTAAAGATGCATAAGGGAGATGTACAGACCTGCATAATAATGTTAGAATAATGTTGATTGTCAAAGTCTTACTTTTTTTTCCTCCCCCCGAGATTCCCGACTTTCTCGAGTTTCCCACTTCTCTGATTCCTGAGTGTAAGTTCTCTTCCGTTTTACTTTCCACTCGAGATTTTCCCCCTTTTCTCTTTTTTGAGCTCTCTCTTCTTTCATCGCCGTTATTTTCCCAGCTTAGTCGCTTCGTTTCGTTTTGCTGTCTCCCCGCCCTCTCCGGTCTTTCCTCGGTGCCTGACGTTCCCATCGAGTTTTCACCCAAGAATATTTCGTTTCTTGAAATGTTTTTCCCTTCTTTCTTTCCCATTTGCTCTCCTTTCCCCTCTTTGTCTTGCCTTTTTACCCTTCTGCCGCTTTCTCCTCCTCTGGATTTATTCCTCACCGTGCCTTTCTGTTTCTCTTATTATTCCTTTTTTTGGTCAACTCAAGATCTCGTTTTTTGTGCCTTTGTTTCAATAATCTTAATCGTATCAGTCATTCTGAGTTTTTATGTTTTCTGTTTGTATCTTTACTGAATTAGAACAATTTTGCCAGGTTTGTCTCTCCCTTTTCTGTCTGACTCCACCCCTGGATCCTCCCCTCCTTTTGTTCTCTCCTTCAAGGCTCTTCGGTCTCTGTCAGATGATTAGTGATTAGATATTTGCTTTGAGGATGTTGATGGAGAAGTGTAGAGAAGGTCAGAAGGAGTTGCATTGTGTGATGAAGTCAGGTGTAGCAGAGAGGTATGTGAGGGTGGTGCAGGACATGTGTGGTATGAGGACATTGTGACAGCAGAGATGTGTGCAGTAGGAACGACAGACTGGTTGGATGTGGAGGTGGGATTGCATGAAGGATCGTCTGTGAACCCTTTCTGTTTGCGGCGCTGATGGACATGTTTACGGACGAGGTCATGTACAGGAATCTCCATGGACTGTGATGTTTGCAGATGATACTGTGATTTGTAGAGAGCAGGTTGAGAAGAGAATCTCGAGAGGTGGAGGTACACGATGGATAAAAGGTACGAGTAAAACACAGTACATGTGTGTGAATGAGAGGGAAGGTTGTGGAGGGGTGTGGTTGCAGGGGGAAGAGGTGGTGAAGGGGGAGGAGTTTAACTACCTGGGGTCTACAGTGTAAAGTAATGGAGAGTGTGTTTGAGAAGTGAAGAAA
>JACRUU010000005.1:14026127-14051127 GCA_030449085.1 Kryptopterus vitreolus | reverse complement strand
ATAATTACCTCTTTTACACACAGTCTTTGCACGTGAGTGTGTGTTTGTGTGTGTGTGTAAGGAGCCAGTCTCAGATAACTTCACAGCACGGCGGAAACAAACGCCTCCACCTACACCAGGACTGTGACTCAGGGGAGGAAACCCAGATATTCTTTATGCTAAACTACATCTTGTTCACACTTCGGGAATTCCTCCGAGAGGAACTTGAGAACAAGGAAAAGTATATTAAGTAAAAATAATAATAATACATGTTCTGTGGCTTCCTAAAGCACATTTTCTTGAAAAGCCCATAATGCTTTGAAAATGTAGTGGTATTTTATTTCATTTATGAACATTTAGACGTTTGTAACAATGTCCATGCTTGATAAACAGAATGTTTCAGTAAAGAGAACTTCATCTTGCACTAACATATAAGTCATAAATTCTTACCTGTCTGAGAGCAAGAAAGGGCAAATGTCTGGCACAGGTGGGCTGCTCGGCCGGAGTTTGGCGAGAGCCATGATGTGCTCGAAAGTGATGTCTGTTTGCGTGCATACATCCACCAGCTGGACATCCTGAGATGACCCTTGACCCAGAGGCAGCGGTTGTCGCCGGAGCACCTGGACCACAATAGGGTCTTTGGCCGTGCGGAAGGCCTGCACTGCCTCCTCATGACTGGCTCTTGATAAGTCTTTCCCATTTACCTGGAAGAGAAAATGGCATCAGAATCAATGACTCTTGAGGACAGTTTTCTCCACTGAATAAAGCAGATTTGGATCTTGATTTGAATAACATTTATTCATTCATTCATTCATCTATTCATTCATCTTCTACCGCTTTATCCGATATCTTCCCTCGGGTCACGGGGAGTCTGTGCCTATCTCAGGCGTCTATGGGCATTAATGCAGGATACACCCTGGATGGAATGCCAACCCATCACAGTGCGCGCACACACACACACACACACACACACACACACACACACACACACATTCATACACTAGGGACAATTTTCCAAGGTGCCAATCAACCTACCGTGCATGTTTTTGGACCGGGGGAGGAAACAGGAGAACCCGGAAAAAATCACTGAGGAAAACTCCACACACACACGTGTGTGACGGGAATCGACCCCCGACACACCCTGGCGGTGTGAGGCGAACATGCTAACCACTAGACCACCGTGCCTCTGATTTGAATAACATTTTACCATCTAAATATTATCCTAAATAGCTGGACGATGCACATTCAAAAGAATTGTAAATATAGTTCTAATCAATGTCATCACTATTTTAAAATAAAGTGTTTTGCTGATGAGCTATTATAACCAAAGTAACATACATCAACCCATCGCAGGACACACACTTAAAAACATACATCAACAATTTGAGTAATTGTGTTTTCTTGTCTTACTCTAATTACTATTTATTAGAATCTATTAACAGCTTAAATTTCAGTCCTGGCTAGTGGCCATGATATAAGTTTTACATGTGCTTCAGGCGTTTCTTTGCCTCCGTGCCGTTTATTAAAAACGTTTTACGTCATCAACTAACTAATGGATTATGTCTTACACATTTTGGAGAGGTGTTATATTATATAAATGTATTATGTGTCTTACACCTACAGTGGAATATCATATTTTTTATATTCATTCCAGTGCATTCAACTAGGAAATTAAATCTTTTTGTCCCATATATTTCTTTACAGTGTTTATATATAAAAGTGTGCTGTCAAAAAGAACCATATGGCCTACAGGAAGACATAGCAATCAAGCATACTACACCCCAGATTATATATAAAAACCCAGATTATTACATGTTTCTCCAAAGGCCCTGAAGGGTTAGATAATGTACAATAGACTCTACAGACTGATTGAACAGAATTCTGAAGAAATTTAAGACACACCTAGAACATTCTACACTTTACACAGCAATAGCGTTTTTTTTTTTTTGTACAGCCCTAATCTTACCCTTAATTTACACCTTAATGGACAAGACGAGATGAGAGTCCATGGCTGATGTGAATGGGGTGTGATGTTGGGTGAAGGCTCGTGGTTATGTATTTAAATAGCAGGTTGCTTTATGCCGTGTCCCCTGAGGGCCAGTCTGGTTTCGGTGAAAATGGGGGTTTAGTGAATTCTGCTTTCACCATGGATTATTATTATAAGTAATGAAAAACATCAATCGTTCTCCGAGTCATGCAGAGTTACAAAAAAGGTGCGACCTAATGAAAAAAAAAAGATTCTTCATAATACTCCCCTATGTATGAAGATTTAACAGTGCAATCAAAGGGATTAAACGTGATGTGTTAAATCTCGATTAAAAGTTCTCGAAATATCCAAGTGGAAAAACAATGCAATCCAACTTACACTGCTTTGTGCATTCAAATAACACATTTTTTTACGTTTGGAAAAAAGTCTCACCACATTCACCACCAGCATTTATTAATGAATTTTTTTTATGTCGAGCATAATTCCAGTTTGATCCTGATTAGCTATTGAAACATCCATCCCTGCAGCTAAATGAATAATAAAGCAATTACATGCTTCCCAGGAAGCCATAAATAACAAATTATTATTAAATAAATAAATAAAAAAAGACAGGATGCGTTTCCTAAATGTTAGAGCGCACAAATGGATTCTCTATAGTATTGTTGAAAAAAAAACATGGATCTCCTTCAATGGCCGGTCTCACTGAGGAGCTACACAACGTACCTTAATTTACTCACTTAGTTGAATATCTTTGCCCAGCACATGGCGCTATATATATATATATATATATATATATATATATATATATATATATATATATATATATATATATATATATATATATGGAGAACAGGCAGGGCTGGGGTTCATTTAGCTCAGTAATTGAGAGATGGAGCGAGAACAATACGGATGAAATACTCCTGCGAATAGGCTTTAAAACACAAGATAAGAATCTGCACCTCGAATATGGTCAATGGCAAAATCCATCCCCCTGCCACCCTTCTTTGCTTAACATTGCATTTCCCCCTGCATTTTTCCCATTTGGATTTTCACAAAAGAAAAGATAGTTGGAGAGAGACTGAGCACACACACAGACTGAGAGAGAGAGAGAAGAAACTAGAACATACACAACAGATATATACATATTCAAATAAATATATAATGGCAAATATGACAATAATAATATACGATGTAATCATTCTATATTAGGATGCACACCTCATAATTCCTTTATAATTCCTTTGGTCCTCTGTTACATGTGGTCTCCCCGGCCACGACAGCTCACTATGTGAGATCACTGACATGCCCCACAGACCCCACAAGGGTAATTTCTCACATCTCTGCCAGCAAAAAAAACATTCCCAATAACACACTCTCTTAAAAAGGCTCCTCCTCTCCGTGGAGTGACCTTTGTGTAAAGCAATGTTGCATTAATCAGCTAGGCGATAAAAGTAGGTCAAATCTCCAGAGGGACATTCACGACAAACATTACGAGAGAGGGAAAAATGGAATCAACGCAATCATGGACACTTGGCTCTACTACTTTCCTGTTCTATTTCAACACAATTTTACTCTTTGTACCTTGTTCTACTTTTTTTTTTTGCTAGTCAGCATTCGAAGCCTATTGTTGTGGTTGGGTATGAAGCGCCTCTGTTACGGCCCAGCACGCGATTTCCGAAGCAGCAAGATTCCAGACAAAGAATACGCACTAGATAAATGAGCATGCCTATAGCTTATGGCAGGCTGGGAGGAAAAATGAACATATTGAAAATGCTAGCCGTGTTTTTTTTTCCAGCTTCTAGCCCAATAGCAGATGTGGCCTTGCTAAAGAAAAAAAAAAGAAACAGTTTTTAACAGGAAAAACAAAAATAAGTTTCTTGTTTATATCTGCTCCAGATGGACTGATTAATCCCCTGTTTCAGGATGCAATATGAATAATTCTAGCAAATGCGGGCATTTACCGAGCCATGCTGTTAGCATTCTGCTACCTTTCAATGAATTAGCGTTAACAATGTCATTCAAGGTAACTCACAAGGACTACGCATGCAGAGTGTATAATGGAAATATGGGCAGAATATAGTTCATCCTCAAATTTGCTCCTACTTCATGTAAAGCATTTATAACATCTATGCAGTGACACAATATATACAGACGGGTACAGTGTAAATAAAGATGCATTACTTTTTCAGATGGGCTACAGAACTACATCTTATGTAAATACCTGCATGAAAACATCACTATCTCCATTGTTGTGACATGGATCAGGCAGTCATGTCAATGCTGGAATCCTTAAATCATTGTTCATACAATGGCGTCAAAGACATCAGCTCCATGTTATCAAGTGTTTGCACCTGGAATTACTCACACATCTCCAGTGATGGAAAGACTCTCAATACAAAATGTCGTCTCATCGTTTCGCTTTCAATCTGACAATCTTTCATTGCACAACACGGCTTTTTTTTTTTTATTAAGTTTGTCTCATTTGGCTGTTTGCTGATTAACAATTTATAGCACATATTTTATAAAAGCGCGCATATCTGTTTATCCATTTTAATTATAAATATAAATGAATATTATATAGAGATATATATCTATTTAAATATAGAAGAGGCTCAACACACATTTATTTATAATGCCGCAATATATGTGTATGTATATATATGTGTGTGTGTGTGTGTGTGTGTGTGTGTGTGTGTGTGTGTGTGTGTGTGTGTGTGTGTGTGTGTGTGTGTGTGTGTCCGGGTTCCATTCCCGTCTCGGCCATGTGTGTGTGGAGTTTGGATGTTTTTCTCTGGATTCTCCGGTTTCCTCCCGGTCCAAAAACATGCACAGTAGGTTGATTGGCACCTTGGAAAATTGTCCCTAGTGTATGAATGTGTGTGTGTGTGTGTGTGTGTGTGTGTGTGTGTGTGTGTGTGTGTTGTGTGTCCTGCGATGGGTTGGCATTCCATCCAGGGTGTATCCTGCCTCAATGCCCATAGACACCTGAGATAGACACAGACTCCCCGTGACCCGAGGGAAGATTGGATAAAGCGCTAGAAGATGAATGAATGAATGTGTGTGTGTGTGTGTGTGTGTGTGGTGTGTGTGTATACACACACACACACACACACATTCCTTCATTCACACACACACACACACACCACACACACACACACACACACACACACACACACACACACACACACACACACACACACACACCCACACACACACACACACACACATATATATATATTGGGTCTTGGCCGATCAGTTAAAGGCATTATACATACATTCAGTACATTTCTTCCCTTGCTACAGTCTTTATCAGGGAATTAAATTATTAAGGGAATTAAATCTCTATCCGTACTGCTTTGTGACTGTGTCTATTGTTCAGCGTGCTATACAAATACAATTGAACTGGATTAGAGACCTTTACAGCAATTAGCAGCTTAACCAGATGAGACCTGCAATTCAAAGAAAACAATCGACTCAGCAGTATGCAATAGAACATAAAAGACTGAAAGGTGTCCTTGATGTAGGGTCACTTAGTGGACGATCACCTAAAATGATACGCTCTTGTATGAAGTATTGAGTCATTTTAGTGATTCCTGGTTATGAATGTTATTCGTTCTTTACAGTGAGCATTGCAATTAAATAATATCTTGCATTTAATATGTAAATATATATCCACTTTGATATATTGGTAATCTGTTGTGTCCCTTTAAGCATCAAAACACACCATCTGACCAAATATTCCACGACAAAAAAAAAGAATTGGACTAAATTCAACCACAATTTCCTCCTCCAGCATGCATCAGTGTTTCCAGCAGGAGGTTGATTATATGGCTTCTCCACAGATGCTTATGGGTTCTCAATGTTGCCCTTGAGAAACTTCTTAGCATAATCCTTAAATTTGACATAATTAGCATCACCCACATGTTGAATACTTTGTAAAGTTAAACGAAGCTGATATTTGATCATTTGCATATCACTGGTGCTTTGGACAGAACGCTGGACAATGCACGGAATAGCCTAGGGCTTAATGGCGTTGCATGTGGTTATTTGCAAGCAGCAGGTTGTGAAAGTACTATTTTTCATGCCTAATCAGATAGAACTCTATTTTCACACTCGAGAAAGTCACTCAAAATAACCACTGTCAACTTAGACGTAAACACATGTCCCTCAACATCAAACATCTCTCACAAAATCCCTCCTTTCTCTCTCAAAAACATGCCTTTCTTTCCTTTCCTTGAATCGCTCCTATATTTCTGCACAAAAAGCATGCTGAATAGAAAATATCCCACAATGACTTTCTGTGGTGCTTCTATTGTAGTAAAGCATTTGTGCCATGTAGCTGTACAATGCAGAGTCAGACGATTTGTCCAAAATATCCTAGCAAGAAATTTTTAAAACTCAAAGGCTGATATGTAGGTTTTTGATAAGAGATCGCTTTATTCATTTTTTATTCACTTGTTAACTGATCCAAAATTTCCACAATCATCAAATCCAATAACCGTTTTTTTTAAGATAATGCATTTAAACCTGCAGTTATATATATATATATATATATATATATATATATATATATATATATATATATATATATATATACACACCCACAAACACACACACAAGGTTCTGTGCAAAAGCAGACAGGTATGAAAAAAGGCTGTAAACAAAGAATGCTTTCAGAAAAAATTATAAATATAAATAATGATTCGTTATTTTTGTCAATTCACAAAATGCAAAGTGAGCGAACAAAAGAAAAATATAAATGATATCAACATCATATGTTCTTTAAGTCAATATATAAAATACATAAAAAAGTTAGTATTATACAGGATAAATAGTGTATTTCAGTAGCAGATCAGATCAGTTCTACTGCTTTTTAGTAGACATCTCTGAATACGACACCGTTACCAAAGTCACAGGGGAGAGGCTGGGTAATACGACTACACTGTGTCTTCTGATCGAAGTGGACTCGGCCGTCATAAAGCATTACCAAATCACAGAAAGTGCACTCATACATACCGGGGCTGAAGCACATAACTCTACATAGACAAGCGTTCTGAGATGTAGAAGTAGGCAAATTCAAGCACAATGGATGGGTTCAGAATGACACTGCGTCTTCTTCTATACGTTTCTGATAGACCAGCAATTATCTTAGTTTTCATGCTGAACAAAGGAACAAAAGGTGTTGGACGTAAGGGGGAGGGGCGTGGCTGGGAGCCCACTCTGGGCACTACACTCACAGACAGTCCCATTCCCGAGTCGACTCGGCACCTCTCAAGTGACCAACAATGCTCCACTGACTCACTCCTTTGTGTCCCAGAAATCAATTTACATTTTTAGTATCCATAGTATCCATTGTTGATGTATGAGGCACAGAGCCGCTTTAACCAAGCACTGGTATTAAACTGAAAAAAAGAGTGGTAAGAAACACCAGGGTTCAAAATAGCCGCTTCTGGGTTTCCATTAAAGCAGGCTAAATGTCTCATTTCAATAATAAGTGTCAGACTAAAATACGATGAGAGGCGTGGTACAGTAAAGATGTTATGAGTACATAAATCATACAAGGTTGGGTTGGGGCGGGGGGTCTAAGAGTGGCCGCTTTAGCGATCCCTGGCACATGCCGCGCTGCTCCACTGACATAGAACTGGGAAATAAAAACGGTGAGGAGACCGCAAGGGAAATCTGAGTGGCCCACTGCATCACAACATCAAGCAGCAGAACATCTTGCCTTTCACCCCACAGCAGCTAAAAACACAACAGCTGGATAGTTTATACATTAATAGAACCTATTCAACCCAGACACCCTTCTGAGAAGCCTGTGTAGTGTGTTATTATTCTGGTGGGAATGGGGATGTTTGTGGGGAGTAGGAAATGTTTGTGAGTAGGAAATGTTTTCTTGTCTTGATCAGTGTACAGAAGATATCAGATCTCAATTTCTAACAATAAAGTATGAATAAAAATGATTTTAACATTATATAACTATTATTCAGGGTGCACGGTGGTTTAGTGGTTAGCACGTTCGCCTCACACCGTCTCGGCCATGTGTGTGTGGAGTTTGTGCATGTTCTACCCGTGCCTCAGGGGGTTTTTCTCCGGGTTCTCCGGTTTCCTCCCCCGGTCCAAAAACATGCACGGTAGGTAGATTGGCACCTTGGAAAATTGTCCCTTATTGTCCTAGTGTATGAATGTGTGTGTGTGGTGTGTGTGTGTGTGTGTGTGTGTGTGTGTGTGTGTGTGTGTGTGTGATGGGTTGGCATTCCATCCAGGGTGTATCCTGCCTTAATGCCCATAGACGCCTGAGACACAGACTCCCCGTGACCCGAGGGAAGATCGGATAAAGCGATAGAAGATGAATGAATGAATGAATGAACTATTATTCAAGCATGACTTTTTTACTTTTGCTTTTATGTGATCTTTATTACACTTTTACTTGATTATTCCTATTAATATTTCTACAGGGTCAATAAAGTATTCTAGATTAGGCATATAGCATACTGTACATATACATTAATGCTTTTAAGGACATTAACATTATATTTGAAGTTTAATCACAAAATCTTGAATTTAATGACCTGTAGTTCACTATAAATGGGCAATATACAGCAGGGGTGAACAAATCAGTTGCCAAGGATACCCAGGACAAGTAGATTTGGGGTCTGGATTATTGGGATTTAGTCATATTTGCCTGTTGGACAAGCAGATTTACTAATCTGAAACGGAAAAAAAAATCCTTAATCCTTATTGGCTTTTTATCTGGTATGTCGGCTAAAGCTGCTAAACCTAATGCTCATCACAGCGGTACGATGCACCTGAAAGCCATAACATGAGTGCAAACTGCTCTGTGGTAATCGCACCGTTTAGACAATTTGTACACAAAATAAACAAGTTGTAAATGATGAAATAATGGTCACAAGCTCAGAAAAAAATATATATAATTGTTCTGTACTTTTTCATATATTTACCACATATATTTCATATATAGATATTTATCATATATATATATGGGGCATTGGCATATGGTGATAGTTCTTTACTTCTCTCACTGTAAAACATTACTTTGACCACACCTCAACATTGCTTCTTAGCTGTTGGTAAAACTTGCTCCACTGCAATAGACTTATTAGACTTATTATACCTTTTAATAGTCATGATGTTTTCATTATGCTATTTAGGAACATAAAACACTTAAGTGGGTGGTCGAAAGCGTGAAGAGAAAAATTCCGATGGCTCATTCTGATGCTAGTGGGCAGTGACACGACGCACGGTTACGTTTTATTTGTTTTAATCTCACTCCCGTGTCTAGTAGGAATATAAAGAAATACACTGTTCCCTGTAGTTGCAGGAAAGAACAGAACCACTTGCAAGCAATTTGCATACATTTAAACTGCAAGAGTCACTAACACTTGCGCCTCTGCTTGATGTCTTTGAAGAATCTGTATTTTTAGTGACCAGACGGCTGATTTGTGGGTAAATTTGCATATACTCTGTGGCTCAGTTGTGAGGATAATGTCCTATGGGTGGTTATTGTCCTAAGTCTGGTGCTTAAGAGCAGTAAGAGGGTGAGTGTTATAACGATGTTTCCTATTTGTATTTACTTCATTCGTTTGTTTATTTTTTACTGTGATTGAGGTGAAACTCCAATCTAGATGGGACACCAGGCATCATGTGCGCAAATTTACACATTTTTACACATCCGAGTTCCCAATCCACCTGCTTGCATGAATTTGGGAACCAGCAATCCCACAGGAAACCCATGTGCTCACAGAAAACACACTAACAATAAACGTACCGAGCCACACACCCTGATGTCGTGAACCCTTTTGCTACAATCTCTTTCTTTGCAGATTGAATGCTGTGAATAACTCAAAAACAACTTAAGGAATTGAATTGGTGTTTTGATTTCCGTGAGGCTGTATATTGAGGTCAAATTATATTCAGATGAAACTATTTCCAATTTAAAAGCCCATTTGTGGTTATAAAGTAAGTGCTTAAATGATTATATTAAAATGCGCGAGATGGCTTTATAGGTTAGTTTGTCAAATCATCCTTTTTTTTATCCAGTATGTTTATTCAAACCAGGCTTTATTGTCTAAGATTCTAAAATATTCTCATTTCGTAATACATATTCCTGGTCTTCGTCTCCAAATATTTAAAGAACTGGCCTGGCTTCAGAAATGGCGTAAAGCCCTAAGATGGTAAACAAAGCCCTCAGGAGGATCTCGCATTCAAACGCACCCAAATCTGCGACGCTTCTCCTTTCTTTCAGACGCAGCTCAGTCTCACTACGTCTCCACAAATTATTGTTTGGGGAAAACATATTCCAACTCCGCTGCCCTGCAGCATATAATGTGCAACCTCTATTGAGAAGAGAGGACGCGAGAGTGCGAGAGATGATTTTAAAAGCCTCGCTGATTCTCTGCACATTCATTTGCACATCCGCGACCACAAAGTGCATCACGCAGGAGGCAATTAGCATCATGTGAGCTATATTTACATAGTGTCAGACACATCCTTGCTCACAACAAAGATGCTGCATGTGACTGGCTGTCTCTCGCCCGGTTAGTTCTCTTCTCATTACAGCACGAGCACGGGTCACGGGGTGGCCGTCAGAGCGCACGGAGCTGTAATGAGCGCACGGGGCACCGAGGGTCAGTCGGAACCCCTGCTGGTGGCTCTTGATGCTTACTTGCAAATAATTGGGAGTACTGTAACGTGCACGGAGGTGGACACTGGGAGAATAAAGGTGGGGGAGATGAACTAAGTAGCAGAGAAAAATAAATAGATAAAAAAAAACTACAAAACATGTCAATAAAACAGTATAAAACTTGCAAGTCTGCATCCCGGATTGAAAGTTTGCTTAGAGCATATGCTTCCAAAGGCGATACCTCCTAGAATGATTCTTTTGCTGTCCTAAAGATTCTGATAGTAGCATCGTCATGAAATATAGTTTATTTGCCTTTTTTTTCTCTTTACGACACCCATTTTATGGGCATTTTCAGCCACCTGGCATCATGGTGAGGGTGCCTTCAAAACCCATCTCAGTAGGTTTCCTTGCAGGCACCTTTGTAGATATGAAAGTGCTTCTTTGTAAGACACTGATTTATGAGGCCGTACAGGCAGCGAGGCTTCAAGGTAGCTGCCTTCTGTTTCGGACGTCGCCACTGACAATGTTAAAGTACCGGAAAAGCTCCAGGACATCAAATATATCACATGAACGTCCAAAACAAGTGATTACTGAACAATCCAGTTTAGTCTCGCGAATCACAAGCATCTCTTTCAGTTATTTATAAAAGCCTATCGCAAAACTAATCCCCAATTTCCCACGCTAAATCATCCACAATCCGTAGCTAAAACCTGTTTAACAAATTCAGTCTGTCTATTAACAGATGTACAGCGGAATACATTTGCAGAGATCAAACTCGCAAACATGGCGTATATAAACAGCCTCTCTATATGCTGCTATAAAGCCAGAACTGCTCCCGAAAAGCAAAGTGAGCTTTGTGCATTCACTATTCATTATTCTTCCATCTTTGTCTGTCTCTCTGTCTGTCTATCTGTGTCCCTCACCCAGTTTGAAAGTCCCTTTAAGATCTTAATTTCTATGTTGGAGACAGCTAGCATGTGGCAGCAGTTAGACAGAAGTCTGACAGGAAAATAGTTGATTCTCCATCTTTCTCTGCCGTCACTCGGATAAATTAGAGGTTATAGGCTTAGAAGGTTAACAAAGAGCTGTACCAGGGAGTCGCGCTGAATGTGCCACGAACACAATGCGTATTGTCTACAAGTGCTTTTGTCACAGTGCGTGGAAAAATATGAGCTCCATGAGGCAAAGCGTTTCTCTCTTGTGATGGGTTAAATTTGGATTCAACTGCAACAAATCATACAGTAAGATTCCAAAAGTTAGCAAATCATTTCATTACAGTTGAGCTGGTCCAAGTTATGATGCACACGCAATGTGTTTCATTTTAAATAAGCAAAATAAGTTAACTGATCATTCAATTTACAATAATGTTTTCATAGCCAACATGACAAATCTTCACAAACACAATATGCTGGGTTTAATCTTGTTGCATAACCATTGGATTGTGTCCCAAATTTACAATTATATTTGCCTTTCCTGTAGAATTCAAAAGAAACGTTTTGTCCTACTGTGATTATAGCCGAAAATCAACCCATGGTCTCCAATGAATAGTTTTCTTTTTCAAACCATAAAGAGAACCCTGGAGGAATACCAACCCATCTTTAAGGAGACACACTCACACACCTCACACACACACACACACACACACACACACAAAACAAGGAAAAAACCCCCTGAGGCACGGGGAGAACATGCACAAACTCCACACACACATGGCCGAGACGGGAATCGAACCGGGACCCTGGCGGTGTAAGAAGATGCTGACCACTAAGCCACCGTGCCCCCCCCCCAATTAAATACAATTTAAATCAATTAGATATTTGGCCATTTATTAATCGTATTTAATCATTTCTGTGTATTTGATTTACCGCACTTTTTTATTACATGTTGTGTTGCACGTGTGTTTTCAGTACAAATGTTTAGAGTTAAATCCAGAAACAGTTCAGGCAATAAAAGTGAAGACACAAAAACAAATATTTTAGTTTCTCCCACACATGCAAAAATGACTTGCCTCATTCAAAAGGAAAATGAATTGAATACTCAAGCGTTAGCCAGAGAGACTGTGGATACTGTTTTTATTTATTTATTTATTTTTATTTGTCCTTTACTTGTTACGTGCATATCAGCACATTGCACAGAGGATTAAGCGCCTCAAGTCGCAGATTGGGAACTCGAATCGCCGACATTCTGACCAGAAACCCGGAGCCTTAATCACTGCAGCACCACTTCATTTCTCTTATTAAAAATATAACAATAACCAATTATTCAATAAAAATCTCTAAATTAAATATAACATTTCAGACTCTGGTATTAAATGAACAGTCATGATTCGTCTTTCTCTCTAAAGTTATCTAAGAAATGTACGCTGGTCTTTAAAATGTGAGTTTTCAATATTGAGTGTGGAGTGTGTAAAAGAAAAAGAAAAGCTATAATTGGAAAGACGAACAAATACTCTGACATGCTGGTGTGAGTTTCATTGACAACTCTTTATGATTTAGTCAGGGATGTTGTACACATGGGTCATGACTAATGTATAACAAAAAAAAAGAAGTAAAAATTATGCGAACCTGATACTAATAAACCCACCAGATCAGGTTCATTAATACAGAAATCGAAGCGGCACAGACACTAGTGCGAATACTGTAAGGAATGTCATATGTAATTTGACACACAACCTTGATATGTATTGATTTGTCCCAAACAGTCATGTGATGAACTCAGTAGGATGGGACTTACAAGAAGATACTTTTAACCAAATCTGAATAATGAAATCTGGAAATCATAACTCTTCCGCAGCAAATTAAAGCATAAACTGGAAAAAAAGAGACTACTTTTAACTTCACGCTCGATTTTCTTAAGCATATCAAATCGTACTGCTATGAATCACTGCATCCTTTCTCATTTAAAAGCACTTATGTTAGCTTGTGTTATGCAAGATTGAATCAGGTCTACTCAGGTACACTGTACTGTGTACATAATTACACTTTCTGAGCTCTCGCTACACATTCATCTCACACCCACTGTGCAGTAGTGCTTACAGACAGGCCACAGCGGCACAGCAAATGAACACTGCCTTACCTTATCACAGGCAGAGGCTTGATCTAATGTGACTTTGGAGGAGGAAGGTCATAGAATTACACACACACAGAGAAGGAATGCTGGTGTGTTTTTATTGACTGATGTAAAACAAAAAGGGTTTTTTTTTTATTTTCTTGTTTATCCCACTGAGCAGGGTATATAGGCATATCAAATATAAATCGGTTCAAAGGTTTTAACATGGCACGGCTTCTTAAGACACAAGAACTAACAACTAATAGCCAGGTCACACTGAGAGAAGATGATGTTAGGAAAACAGGGAGAAAACAACAAAGGAGAAGAAATTTTTTATGATGAAAAAGGAGAAATATTACACCTCCCGTATTACAGTACAGGATCGCTTTACCTCAAAACTCTGAGTTAGATAGGAGATGGGAAATGAAAATCGATTCTGATTCTGGAATACTTAAGATTAAGAATCGGATACTTTTTATAAAATTTAAATTACGATTCCTCTTATCGATTCCTGGAGTGCATTTATTTCACTTGGCAACCTGTCAGTACCTTCCATGTGCCCAATCTGCCTGCACCTTATGTGGTAATCTAAACTTCACTTTACAGGATGGACCGCGGGAAGAGCTCAAAAGTGTGACTAAACTCTGTAAAAAGCGAAAGACAAATCTAAGTGTAATTATTATAATATGCTGCAAGCAAAGTGTCACGACCAACATGAATAAGCATCTGCGTTTGGTTTCACCATTTGGAATCAAAACTGGGAATCGATCTGAATTTATAAGCGGAATCGGAATCAGGTTCGATATAATGAAAATGACACCCAGACAGAACTTCAAGAACATTTGCATTTACATTTACAGTCAGATGCCCTTATCCACAGCGAATTACAACTGAGCAATTGAGGGCCTTGCTCAAGGGCCTTGCTCAAGGGCCCCACTAGTGGCAGCTTGATGGTGGTGGGATTTGAACCCGTGATCTTCCGGCTCCAGAGTCCTAACACCTTAACCACTGGGCTACACCACCTCCCAAAAAAGAAAATATTAAAGTAAACATGCTGTCTTTTTTTAGACCATGATTTTCTACACTATGAAGACAAAAGTGGCATCGCATTCACTGCCCAGTCAAACCTTTAGGGAGCTGGAGCGCTGTTGCAGTGCCATCATTCAAAGTGAGAGCGTGAGCAAGCACAAAAATAGGGCAGAAAGAGAAATAGACTGCTACTTTATCTTACTGATGCATTGCACTTGAGCAGAGGGCAGGAGCAGATCAGCAGATAAGGTTCAGTGTTTGCGATGGGAAGGTTGAGTTCAACTCTGAAGATTGTGTCAGTGTCAGGTTTCTGTGGTTAACTATTACTTATAAAAGCTCAGACAAAGGACTCGATCAGGTCAAACCAAAAGCTATAACTCATAGGATTTATCATAGGAACCTGAAATGATTAAATGTAGAAATAATCATCAATGATGGGGCACGTTGGTTTAGTGGTTAGCACGTTCACCTCACACCATCAGGATACGGGTTCGATTCCCGTCTCGGCCATGTGTGTGTGGAGTTTGTGCATGTTCTCCCCGTGCCTCAGGGGGTTTTTCTCCGGGTTCTCTGGTTTCCTCCCGGTTTTTTTTTTTCCTCCCCGGCTCCAAAAACATGCACGGTAGGTTGATTGGTCACCTTGGAAAATTGTCCCTAGTGTATGAATGTGTGTGTGTGTGTGTGTGTGTGTATGCCCTGTGATGGGTTGGCATTCCATCCAGGGTGTATCCTGCCTTAATGCCCATAGACGCCTGAGATAGACACAGACTCCCCGTGACCCGAGGGAAGATCGGATAAAGCGCTAGAAGATGAATGAACGAATAATCATCAATTGACATCAATACACAAGTCGTCATATTACCGTGCATTCTGTTTTGTTTAGCTCAACACATCAACACATGAAGTTGAATATCTTAGCAGGTACTTTTCCAGCTGAAGGAGTTCTCACTAGAAAAGACGACCCTCGAGGCATAGCTGCATTTTTCGATCTTTTTTTTTTTTTTTTTTGCATAACGCAGCTCATTGCCTCAAAGATTTGTCACTTGCACTCACATTTCACAGAGCTTTACCGCTACAAATCCCTGCTAGATAATTAAATCAACTACTCGAATCATCAGGAGGAAAAAAAGGAGGTTCTCTATCGTATCAAATGTAACATTCCTGGCTTAATGTAATTCATTTTAGATGTGTTTTCTTCTGATCACAGCCGGGGCTCAGGATTATTAACGGAAATTAACAATCAGTTCCTGGAAACACATTTCCTGCATACAGATTCTACAATAAATAAATAAATAAATAAATCAAAACCTTCCAGGGGTTTTTGGCATGTCTTCATTTAGTGCCTGGTGCTTATAGTTATAAATATGCCATTACAACTAAATCACAACCTCGGAGAAACCTGCCATGGCTACATTTGGCAGTGTGAATGAATACATGGACTGAATGCATAAAAAGAACAAGCTGGCTGGACAGCGTATGTACGAACGTGTGCATAATTGTGTGTGTGTGTGTACTTATGAGGGATCTCGGTCTGTTCTGCTGGCAGTTTGAACACTAATAGCTCTAATAAAGCATTGTTTCTCAGGGGTTTCACTGCTTTATTCAGGTTTTTTTTTTTTCCGAGACAGCAGGTTGCAATAAGCCAAAACTCCCCCTTTAATTTCCTCCTCATATTCACATGCCTGATTGACTAATGAATGCATCTCGCACTAACGCGCACTCGCGCGCCGCTCGTGCTGAATTGTTATGATCGAATTTATCTTTAAGCAGCAATTTAACAATCAGAAAAAACCTAGCACAGCAGCAGGATTACGAATGGCTCCTGAGGAGACAATAAACGAGGGGTCGAGCACGAGGTCAGGCACGTATATACCAAACTCATTAAACGGCAGGCTGAATCGGTGAGCGCTGTTAAGTCGGATGTAGAGAATGAGCGGAAATGAACAAAAGACGAAATCGGAACTTTCTTTTTATACTCACACTATAAGCCTATTTACAACCAAACCATCTGGTCTACTTAGCTTGTATCCAGGTCTCAGTAGATGCATTAATAGCTAGCGTTCTGTCATGGCTCACTCTGCATTACACTGATCATTGCTGCACGCATGCCAGATTGCCATCCATATTTTCATAATAAATCCTCTTTTTCTGTCGGATTTGCATGTTACCTACTGAGCTATTAAATATGAACCAGGTCTTCTTTAGCATTTCCCTCTGTGAGCAAGCAGACAGTGTAAGAGGCTGCACTGCGGACATCCGTCTGCTGACCTTGCCCCGGCACTCGGCACCACTAGCAGGTGCTTAATTGTTAGACGACTCTGCCAAGCGTATGGGGAAAGCCCTGTCATTAATGCTGAACACTGAACTCAGCATCAGGTTAAAAAAAAACAAAAAACAAAACAAAAACACCCCCCCCCCTTCCCCCATTTTGAGCCTCAGACTATCAGAAAGGCATCAGTACATCCAGGAAATAAAGTCTTCCGTGGAGGAAGTCAAAGCGATTATATGCAGTTAGACCAGAGCGGCACTTGGCGAGAACAGAGGCTCCACGTGGAGCCACAGTAGCACCAGGATGAGACCAAATGGCTTCCGCAATTGGAAAGCAGAGGGTGACGGGTGTATGGATGGGGGGTGGGGGGTGTTGGGGGGGGTGGGGGTTGTGGTAGCGCGAAGGTACATCTGTTCCAAATTCATCTTGTGTTTCATAATGAGGCAAGCCCAATTGGAGAGAAGCGTCTGTTGAAGTGTGATCTTTCAGACAACAACAATTCAACTGGACAGCGCTTGGCTTGACACAAGTTGTAAAACCATTAATGAACCACACAACAAATATGAACCATATTGCCCTGGAGACAAAAGCTGTGTTTAAAAAAAAATATTCGCGTGTCCAATGGACAATTCGAAACATGCAATTAGGAGACAGATGGAGACGAGCTGAGTTTAAATCTGAACAACATGCTAAGAAAGTCTGGGATCCATACCACATGGTGGACAGTATCATTGTCTGTGCCAAGACACTGAATGCAGACTACGATTCGGCACATTGGCGAACATAAACGCTGCCTTTCCGACTGAAATCGTGCTCATTTTTTTTACTTTTGTGTGTAGGTAGAAATTATATTTGCAGTAATGAACCTCATGGTTCTGGGACTCAATACCCACTGAGTAACCAACAGCAGGAAATAAGATTCCCTCTACCTGCATCAACATTAATGTAAAGCCATTTCATCTATTTCCTGTATATGGCCAGATGCTAGGGAGTGGATACTTTCATTTCATTTCATGCATGGTCTGCCATCAGTGAAAACTTCACAGGTAGAGCTCTGGTTTTTTTATTTTTAGATTTTACACCGGTGAGGAGGGGCTACTTTTTCTCCGAATATGTTGTCGGATCTGGGAGCGTTTTCCTTTGAGGCTGTGCGAGGTAAACAGGCAACTACAGTACGTAGCCGAGTGTAAACCGGGTCCGATGGGAACGCTTCATTGCTACAAGGGATTTTCTGATCCTGAACCACGGTGTAGAGACCTGTAGGGAGATTTCCAGTGCGGGCTAATGACCTGTAGTCCTGAAGCGGTGGGTGACCCCCCAGTTCTTGTCTTTCTGGCTCATTGCCAGAGTCGATTCACATTTGCTAGAGTGTGTGAAAGCAAAAAAAAAAAACAAACAAACAAGAAAACACTAGTGATCTCCAACTCACTTCTGCTTATCTCTGATTAGTGCCATGTATACCCTTTAGCTGTCCCAAAGCAGCCTTTAAGGTTTCCAAATCAGCAGTTCCAGTGCCCTTAGGTGGCATTTTTTCTCTCCATCCCTGCAGTGCGCAAACCAGACAATATGGTCAAAGGCACTTTATGCATGTAAGAGACTAGCTTTAAGCAGACACAGTGGTTTTTATTCTTTGTTTTTCTTTTTCTTTTGTAGTCCAGTTAAAAATCTGGCGTGTAAAATAATACATTTTCAATTTGCCTGGAATTGCTACGTTTGAAACACTGCTGAGGAAACACTCATTTCCTTTTCTGTTTTCCCCCGGAATTTACAATTCATTTAACTGTGGAACCCCGTGTTACACATCCGAGCGCATTTATACACCAACTCTGTTTTTTCTATTACATTGGTAAACCTTTTAACAGACTTTTGAACATACCAGCTCACATAAACATCTATCGCCGGTGCTACATTCATAAAGCAGGTAGTGCAGGAATTTATAAGACAGCTTATAATGTATCACGATTGCATCTTAAATTGTTATCATATTTACCATCCACTTATTTGGTTTTATGGGTGGATGGAGGCATCTCCGAGTCTGCTCCAGGCACACTATCACATCCTCACAGGTTTGAGTGATGACTTCTCATTATGTTCCTCTTCACTGAGTGGCATCGTAACGCCAGAATGTACTTCCTCCAAACACACCCGTACACACACACACACACACACACAACGGTAACAGATGTGTCAAAAATGAACCGACATAACTAACGATACACAGTGAGCTCATTAAAAATGAAAGAAAAATCAATGATGAGTGATTTGACAGGACAGAAGTCATTAGGGGTAACGATATTAAGCACACAAATTGACGGGACGCAGCTAATAACCAACAAAAGTGTACAATGAAAATAGAATTTTTTTTTTTTTCCCCAAGCGTGAGTCACTTTTACATATTACTTTAGCAGTTTAAAGTAGAACCTGCACCAAACAGACACACGCACACAAGAATACAAAATACTGTTTCACCAATAATGATCTATGAGCTCATGTTTGTTGCTGCAGAAGCAGAAGAATGACACAGAGTTATTCTATTCGTTATCACCTGCTGCCCAAATTACGCCAGGTGAGCTGCGAAACCTCAACAATGTTTAAACCTCTGTCGTCACATCAAGCCCATCTGTAGCCTTGTTGGGTTTGATTGTTCCGTTGGGCTGCAGAGAATGTCCACTGACCTGAAGGCTGACGTGCAGAATGAACCTCTCATCAGGCAATCTATGTCCCAGAGCCTATCCTCAGCAAAGCAAAGCATCTCCCATGATTGCTCTTTATCCCTGGAGTGAAAGAGCAGGGTGACTTGTGCAGGCCTCCTTATCTCAGACAAATGTTCAGCTCAGCATTGACATCCAGCACATTTCTCGAAATGTCAGAGCAGATATTGGACGGGAGATATGTCAGAGAAAAAAAAACAAAACAACCCAAACACAATGTGCAGCTATTGACAAATAGAGCTGATAACAAGCAAATAGAGCTGAAGTATATTTACTACTCGGAAATATGAAGGTGTGTTTTATACAGAGGTTATAAATCATCTATAGATTGTCCATGTAGTCACAGTTATGCCATACAACTACACTTTTGATCTGTTTAATACCACTTTATACTGACATATTTACTTTACCGCTTGTCTCTTTGAGATTACTTTATATTGATAATTATTCAAGCTCAATTCCATGCTCTTATTCCATGGATGGGATTTTCTGGTCTTTGTTTCTTTGTGAATTTCGGTTTGGTGTGTGTGTGTGTGTGTGTGTGTGTGTGTGTGTGTGTGTGTGTGTGTGTGTGTGTGTATAATTTTTGCAATTATTTTTGCCCCACTTGCCTCACATAACACATGTCATAATGTGTGTTTAGAATACGGGAGTTTATTACAGAGAATGATCCTGCACCTGAACTTGGAATACAGAAATCCATGATTTTAGTCCCTACACAAAAGAGCAGACCCTGCTGTATAAAGACAAACATCGCAAACCTGGAGATAGCTGTTTGCTTTCATTATTGACTTAGATATTGTTAAATTTGCATTTATATACCTGATGACCTTTTCTTCCAATCAAATATCATAATACCATCAGACCATCAGATTCTTGACATCAGGTACAAAAAAAGAACACGTAAAATCGGGATCTCTTTTCGTGTGACTTTTAGACCAAAGCAAAATCCAATGTATTAAGGCGATGTGCAGTAAAAACAATAAGTAAAATTGTCATTGGGGGAAAAAAATACACACAGCATATTATATAAAGCAAACCCCAACCTTTAACCCAACCCCCAAAATCCATCAGATATCGAGATAATTCATCATTGAGTCATTTTTAAGCTCCTAATAATCCCTCCCCACAGCTCAAATGCACAAGCTCTCTCTCCTGCACAGCCTAAATGAGAATAATCAGACAGACGGCACTTCTTGTCCGTTGCCAGTTGACCAGTCAGCCCCATATGTGATTTCATTGGACTACGGTGTATGATTTCAGTTTTATTCACTGTTCAATGCCCGGAGCCAACGCTGCTGAGGATGTTGTCACCCCAACACAAGCGGGGCAAGCCAGACACTTCATTACACCCCAAACAATCCCTTCACTATGATTTCCACCTCGCCATAAAGGAGGGAGATTGCTGCTTTGAAATGCATAAAGTGCCATTTATGGGAAAGGGGTTGCTACAGCTTCCCACCACTGAATTTAATAATGTGTCTCTGCCAGTGAAAAACAGAAAATATGGCTCAACGTTTCATTTACGGCCCTCCGAAGAGAAGGTGAACAATACCACGGTGTTGTAAAGGCGCGGAGGCTGACGTGCCCTTTGACCGTAACGTCTGACTGTCAGTAAAAAATACAACAGCAATCCCGCTGTCACTTAGCAGCTGTTTTGCAATATTGGATCAATAATTTGAGAACTGCTGACAAAACTGCCAATACTGACATCCGCCAGTCATGAAAATGACTTACACTGTTCATTATAGCCGAGATTTCAAAACGATTCGTAACTATTCTACGAATTTGCATTTCCTCCAACAAAGAAGCACGGCGGACACGCAGGCAGCGTATGTCTGTCGCTCAGGGTCGAATCCTTTCTCGCAATTATATTCGGAAGCTGAAAACATATTCCGACCGGATGCTCTTCCACAGACAGTTCAGAGCGATACGTCATGGATTTGGTGCATGTCTGCAAAGGTCAGCGCTGCTCTTACAGGGATAAGTAAGAGGTGCTAATGCAAAAGGGCAATTCGTTGGCTCTCTCTTAAATCCTTATCTCACCCTGCTGCCTGAAATGCGATTTTCAAAAAGTGACAGATAAAGCTTCTTGACTTCATATCCAGCAATAGACTGCAAATAGAGTGCAGATTTTACCTCAGAAATCTCTCACACACACACACACACACACACACACACACACACACACACACAAATACCAATCAATGATGAATAGCAGCTAAATAATATTCAAAGGCTGCAGGCTATTCATAGTCAATGGCATATGAACTAGGTAATGTAAACTCCATTTGTAAAGGCATTCATCAAAGGAATACATATGACCAACAACCAAGACAAAAACGATCTTCAGCTAATGCACACACACACACACACACACACACACACACACACACACACACACACACACACACACACACACACACACACACACACATAATGAGGGTTCACCTACGCAGTACCTGCTAGCTGTACATTGCTTGCTCCACTAAACAGGTGAGTCTTTGTTGAAATTCAAGACCACACTGCATAAAAAGACAAAAGGAACTAAGTTAATCTTCTTACGAACAGTCAATCAAACACTTCTTGGAGTAACAGGTAATTAAGACTAATACCATGTTCTCTCACTTCCTAACACCCACACACAGCTGTTCCCACACCTGCACTCAACTCTTAAGCTAGTTTCACACTTTGAGTGTTTGCTAAACTTTGTTCCACTGTGAGATTTTTTGTTATGATACCGTATTTGTTTCGCTTGGTTTTCGCTGTGCGGTCCGTTTCGCTCTTTTTTTCTCTCCTTGCTGAATATAAATACTCATCTTATCTTTTGCCAATATTCAGCTGTTCGGTTTCAGTAGGCATCTGTCTGTGGATGAGAAAGACGAGATGCTTTTCTACTCAACATAGCTGTACAGAGAAGTAATCTGAATTTGTGATCAAATCACAAACAAAACACACCACCCAAATGAGGATGGGGTTCTCTGTTGAGTCTGGTTCCTCTCGAGGTTTCTTCCCGTTGTCAGGGACTTTTTCCTCGCCACCGTCGCTTCGGCTCAACAAGAAACAGTTAGTGACAAACTGATTTTCATTTTTTCATACATAATTATTAGTTCGCCTCACACCGCCAGGGTCCGGGTTCGATTCCCGTCTCAGCCATGTGTGTGTGGAGTTTGTGCATGTTCTCCCCGTGTTTCAGGGGGTTTTTCTCCGGGTTCTCGGTTTCCTCCCCCGGTCCAAAAACATGCACGGTAGGTTGATTGGCACCTTGGAAAATTGTTCCTAGTGTATGAATATTTGTGTGTGTGTGTGTGTGTGTGTCCTGTGATGTGTTGGCATTCCATCCAGGGTGTATCCTGCCTTAATGCCCATAGACGCCTGAGATAGACACAGACTCCCCGTGACCCGAGGGAAGATCAGATAAAGCGGTAGAAGATGAATGAATGAATGAATGAATGAATGAATGAAGTATTATGTAAAGCTGCTTTCAGATGATGACGCATTGTAAAAAGCGCTCTACAAATAAAATTGAATTTCTATACAGACTGTAGATTGATGTAAATATTACATCTTTCCTGACTTGTTTCTGTATGGTTATCTGCACTGTGATTGGCTGATTGAATGAGAATCCAGTTTCTCCTTATAAAGAGATCAGTAATTGCGGAAAACAAATTTTTATACTAGTTTATATGTTAAATGTGTTATGCATATTCAAAATCATCATCATATCCATTCATCTATCCATCCATCCATCTACCCATCCTACATTGTATGCATGCAGTGTATAAGCTCCTGTAGTGGACAGTCATCTGGATTTTTTTTGGTCACTTCTGATTAGTTCTTATATAGTGTTTTTCCTTTATAGGGTATACAAGACCATCCTCAATTTTAACATTAATAGTACTGTTATTAATTACCACTTAAAATAATTTCAGTTATATTGCACAAACCATTACTTGCACCTACACATAGCTCTTGTTATTGTTTATGAACAATTAAATCTCCCTTTAATTGATTTAATCCATTTAACCGAGACATTAATTTCTTGTGCGTTGATGTCTGTGTGGTAGAAGAAGTGCTGTGTGTCTTTATTTTTTCATTTCGGAGAGAAATGTTCAGAAGAGTTGTGCGTTAATCGTTTCCTGTGTTCACACTGTTGCAAATCTGTGATATCTACTTGACAAGCAGAGTTCATTCCAGTGGTATATGAGCTAAAAAAGACTAATTCTGAACAAGAAACCACATTCAAACACAAATTCAAATCACCTCGATTTGAAAATAATGCGTTTACAACCAACAAATCTGGAGTTTGCCCATAAATAGTGTGAATATTATTGAAGGCAGAAACAGTTGTTTATGGTGCACCCAAATTCAAGTAGATTGTCCACATCTGTCCAAAAAACATCACAGAAAACCAGATAAATAAACACAATATGGCAGTGGTATTTGGTTTTTGGAGTTCTTTGTCTGTCTTTAGCTTTCTTTAAAAATCTCCTGGTTCTATATTGAATCTTTATGAACTGTTTAGAATGCAATATGCTGGGTGGCTGCAGTGTACATTATCCAGCTTCAATGATAAAGTACTCGTACTAAAGACTGACATTTCGCTCTGGAGTTAAACTACATCAGCTGGTAAAATGTTTGGTGAGGACGCGAGACTGAAAGCAAGTGCTATGAAGATATGATGAATCATACCGGCTACTGCAAACAGAGTCCTCTGGAAGTCAGTCTGAATATCACACTGGGTATATTAAAAGTGAAATCCTTATTACATAAGGCACTGCAGTGGAAGAGAGAGAGAGAGAGAGAGAGAGAGACAGACAGGGGAGGGTTTTAGGCAAATACTCCTGCCTCTTCTTATATGCTGCTCTCTCTTTTTATGAAAGAAGCATCAATGAGATATTTGGAAGACACATTCAACATTTTATTAGAAGGAAAATGGAATGCTTTCAGTGATCAAGTGCAAGTCTCTTTCCTCTCTCTCACACTCGCTCTCTCTTTATCTCTCTCTTTCTTTCTGTATCTCTACCTTATACATAATACTTCACTGTAATCTCACAGCCGGAGACAAGAGATCAATCAAGTCAAGGCATTCTTCGCTTTTTTTTCCCTCTACCTCCTTTGTTCTCTCCTATCAATTTTAATGGCATAGGACCATCACTCAGAAAAAAATGTAATGGGACAAGAAGATGGATGGGAACATTTGTAGCACAGAGGCAGGAGATAGCACCTGGACATCATGAGGGCAACCAGGGCTGAGAAGGGTGCAGAGGCCTCAGGCCATTCTTTACACATATATGGTCTCTCTCACACACACACACACATACACACACACATAC
>JACRUU010000005.1:13896127-14016127 GCA_030449085.1 Kryptopterus vitreolus | reverse complement strand
CTCACATTTTCAGGAGCATATTTAAAAAGAAGAAGAAAAAAAATGCTGTGATTTTGCTGCATATTCAAATAGGAAATTATATAGCTGTGATTGTAATGGCTGATTTAATCAACCTGCATTTTCCAATTTCCCTTCTAATGAACTCCATTTTAATGAATATATAATACCTGCTCTATGTGATACGATACGTATTTTCGTCACTTTCCCAAAGCAACCATCGTTTCACGATTGCCTGCAAAGTGTTTTACTCCTAATCCGCAGGCAATGCCTACAAGGTGACACCTGTCTGCGAAATCAGAGACGCCTCGAGCAACGGGAATAAAATTGTCATTTGTTGCAAAAATTAATAAATAAATAAATGCATTGTTTCAGGCAGGATAAAAAAAAATGAAACAAAAAAATGATGATGATGCAGTCAAAACTGAATGAAGGTGTCAAGCGCTTTGTCAAATGATCGACAATTCCTTCTGCTTTTATACCGTAGTATTTGCTTTGTTTCCATACTGATCCCAAATTCTATAAGAATAACATAAGTCATAATTAAAGATGCTGGAATAAACACACGGGCGGGCACGGTGGCTTAGTGGTTAGCACGTTCAACTCACACCGCCAGGGTCCGGGTTCGATTCCCGTCTCGGCCATGTGTGTGTGTGGAGTTTGCATGTTCTCCCCGTGCCTCAGGGGGTTTTTCTCCGGGTTCTCCGGTTTCCCCCCGGTCCAAAAACATGCACGGTAGGTTGATTGGCACCTTGGAAAATTGTCCCTAGTGTATGAATGTGTGTGTGAATGTGTGTGTGTGTGTGTGTGTGATGGGTTGGCATTCCATCCAGGGTGTATCCTGTCTTAATGCCCATAGACGCCTGAGATAGACACAGACTCCCAGTGACCCGAGGAGAAGATCGGATATAGCGGTAGAAGATGGATGAATGAATGAATAAACACACACGCTTGCAAAATATTAACATACCATATGGTGTATATTCACAGGAAACAGTTCTGTCTGTGCACATGCAGACTCAAGCTGTTCTCACTTCTTACCATCAACATATTACAACACTTATATTGTCCTCTTATGTTTTTCTTTTTCTAGATGCTTCCTAAGAAGTGAAGAATCTGCCCTGCTCTTCCGTTCACAGACTTCCCACAGAGCAGGCAAGGAGAAGCCATCCATCCTCACACCAAGAGTCCTATTACTTGATTTCCTCCACTATGTCTTTTGTGAAAGCTCGAGTTCATGTGTACCTGAGGGCAGATGGCCGTTCTGTGCTAAAGCCAAACACAATGCATCAAAGATTGACCACTGACCCAGCGTTGTGACCCACCCAAGGGATAAATGTTAGGACAATAGAGAAAAAAAAAAAACACCCTGACAGTTCACTTGTTAGCAACGCCCACAAGTTGGCGAAGAAGAATGGGTCTCCATCACGCCGTGAACTCGAAGCGGAATTAATCCAGAATGCTAAACAGGAAATGATGAAATGAAATGTTGGGGTGAATCATAAAAAAAAAACTGTTATGCTTGTGTAACAGAACAAACAATAATCATCATTCACTGCCTCTCGAGACAATCTCCTGTATGAGACGAAAAAAAGCTGAATTTTTCTTAAAGTAAATGTAGTTTTATTAGAAAATCATTCGGCATTTCATCGTGTTGAAATGTTATCAAAGCCGCATGTTATAGTAGTAAAATGGGTAAAAGTGGGCGTAAAATAAAGACGATTCTGTCTCTCTGAGGTAACATGCAATAATATTAGCATATTCACATCTGCACAGAGAACGACGCATCAGTAACCCAGTTAGTTCTGTTCAGACGGCTTGTTTGAAGCGTCTCAAAGTAGGTTACTTTTGACATCAAATCAGGATGAGTCATTTCGAATGCTTTGCAGGAAAAAAAAAAAAACCACGCACTGAATACCATTGTGCTGCAACCAGCAAAAAACTGCGGCTGTAAATATTTTTGATAAAAATAAACAAACAAACAAAAAAAAGACCCCACATCTCTGAGGTCCTTTATATTCTCGCTACATGCCTGACTCGCTGCTTGCTTCCATTGTGGGCCTCCCACACAGCGGGCCACAGGATCTCAACATTAATGAACAACTTCAGTAACATAAGATGCTTCGATTGTATGCTTCTAAAATAAGCACAAATAGAAAACTGGCCACTAAAATATACATGCATTCTTCTAGACTTTCTCGTAAACTGTAACATTCACAAGAATACCAGATTTCAAGCGTTTTTTACTCAACGCCAAGAAATAAAATGTATATGTTGTAAAGTTAGAGCAACAGCTTTATGACACTATAGACATTTCTATTGTAAAATATATTAAAAACATTACATCGACATTTGCAGCATTTGGCAGACGCCCTTATCCAGAGCTACTTACAACTGAGCAACTGAGGGTTAAGGGCCTTGCTCAAGGGCCCCACTAGTGGCAGCTTGGTGGTGGTGGGGTTTAAATGATGTTACGGTCCAGAGTCCAACACCTTAAACATTGGGCTCCACACCTCCCACTGCGCTCCACCACCTCCCTACAGGTTTTACATGTTACGAATAGAGAATTTATTATTGCATCATGTGACTACATGCATTGATTGTTTACATTTCTTAATATGCACAATATATGTTTTGTTGCAATCATATTTGTTCCTTTCCCCAAACTGTTACCCTAAAGTTAAAAACACACACGGATGATTTATCTATTTATTTATTTATTTATTTATTTTCCCCCTTTCCTTCAACTAAAAGACACAAATCTGTTCCAACATGGTGTACAAAGTGAGCTCATTACTCGGGTAGCAGTATAGCCTTCTATAGAAGCTGAAGCATCAACTCAAGCTTTTTATTCAAGTAAAAGTGTAAAAGTACTGATTTCAGTACTTAAGTATAAAAGTAACGTAAGGAAGAAAATGCCATTAAGAACGAAAGCTTAGGCCGCACCAATCACTAATTTATTCACACGTCTCTTAATTGAACTTCTCACTGAAGTTTAGAAGATAATGGAAACACCCATTTGATAAATGAGCCAGTAGTGCAGAAATAATAACTTTTACGAGTAACGACCCCAACACTGGCTCTGTTCTCGCTGGAGTGTGACATGATTTGTGTCGTGTGAAGGTGCGATGGATCGGGTACGAAACAATAAGGTGTCGGGATGGTATATGTTTGTGTTTCTCATCCAACCACAATCGCATTCACTCTATCCATATGGTGCGGTTTACACTATCTGGATAGGTTGTTTTTTTTTGTTTGATCGTCGACCAGCCGAAATGAAAAAAAGCCAAAATGAAACAAGGCTATTTTTAAAATGTAAATAGTACAATGTACAGATCATTGTATTTAAATGTAAGGAAGTAGAAGTAAAAAGATGGCTGAATAGTAATTACTCTAGTAAAGTATCGGTACCCAAAACTTCCACTTAAGTAAGGAAACAAAGTATTTGTACTTCTTTACTTGACAGCTCTGCACCTCATCTAAATGAAATGTAAAGTCTTACTAACACTCAAATGTTAATAGTTGTTGTTACAGATGGGGTTCTTCAAGAGCAATTTTCCAAAGTGGGCAGGATTGATCACAATTCCTTTGGATTGGGAAGGAATGGGATTAAGAAATATCTAGGTATAATGGACCAACGGGGCAAGAACTACTGTTGTGAAGTATGTTTACAGCTGTGGAAACTGTGTTTTACGTTTTGGCAGGTCAATAGAAGACAAAACAGTCTTGACTGTGCCACGGAAAAATCTTCAATGGTGTACTAGAGAGCTCTGACCTCACCCCAGTGAAAAACTCTGGGATGAATGCTGACTGAACCCCAAGCCTCCTCACCCTACATAACTACCTGACATAACTACAGCCCCTGCGGGTCCGCTGTGGAACATCACTTCAAAATAGTGAAGGTTATAATAAAAGCCAATGGTGTCTTCAAAACGTTATCAATGTAGTGAACATACATCAATTACAATTATTTCTATTTAGGTTTATTGCTATTTCCCACATCTGTATATGTTATATGTTATGTTATGCCATGCGCTTTTTCAGTATTGTTCATAACTTGGAAGTTAACAGCATTCCAATCTCTATGTTAAACAAATGTAACCTAAAGTAAAAAACTTAACCAGTTTCAAACCATGAACAAAATGAAAAGGATTGTCATTCATTCATTCATTCATTCATTCATCATCTTCTACCGCTTTATCCGATCTTCCCTCAGGTCACGGGGAGCCTGTGCCTATCTCAGGCGTCTATGGGAATTAAGGCAGGATACACCCTGGATGGAATGCCAACCCATCGCAGGGCACACACACTCACACACACACACACACACACACACACACACACACACACACACACACACACACACTCACACACACACACTCACAATCACAGACATTCATACACTAGGGACAATTTTCCAAGGTGCTAATCAACCTACTGTGCATGTTTTTGGACCGGGAGGAAACCGGAGAACCCGGAGAAAAAAACCCTGAGCCACGAGGAGAACATGTAAACTCCACACACGTTGTAAGGCACTGTAACCCTATAAGGATTGTCATGTTACATAGAAATTATAAATTAATCTAGATCTGAAGGTTTCTGTTAGTGAGACAGCTGGTGGAAATTGGACTTTATTTTGACTCTGTGCTAAACCTAAAATCCAGGTTATATCTCTCCATGCAAATCAAAACACTGATCCACTGGCTTAACTAGCAACACATATTTATTAGAACAATTTGACCGTATATTAATCTGTGTGCTTCATTTGGCTGATAAATACTTGGTAATATCCCATGCTGGGACAGATTATCTCTTAAAATGTCAGTTATATTATAGTTATAGCCTTGTGGTTTTAATGACGCTGTGTTTTCTGTTTTTCTTTTTTTGTAAAGCAGGGGGCAGCCATGTGGATCCCCACCAAAAAAATAAAACATAACAAGGAATAAATTGAACTAGGTTGGAGGCAAGACCCAAAGAACCAGGTGCAACCAGGCACATGATTAAAACAGTGTCTATGATGGAGGGATTGGTTCTGATGAAATACAATACAGGTGAAGGTGATTAAATGGATATCTGACAAGGTCATATGGTCTTACGTCAGCCATCTTACCAACAAAATGTCATTGAATTATTTGACTGAAATACTGGATACTGGATTTGTTTACTTAGTATATTAAAGTCCCAAACAAATGGATTAAATAAATGTGTTTTATTTGTTCATTTTCATCATTATTGAAATATTATATTCATTCAGGGAGATGAGCTTCCCACAGGGACAGGTTAGTGAAGCACTTTTATATGCACATTTTGAAGTATTCTAAATCATACTGGTTATTCTACTAAACATGTAAGAAACACTTCCCAGCAACACTAGTAAACTTTCATGAATTTTCTCAGCATACAGAGTGAAACACTGGAATTATCCACTTTTGTCTACATTATACTGTACAGGCTCAACTATGTTTTGGCACATTGGACAGGGTGATGGTCACACCAAATGAAGGCCCTCTACACCCGAGAGACAAACTCAGAGCCTCTGTCAGGCAAATTGTTTTCAGGGATCCCATAGAATCGGAATACATATTTGAACAGGAGTTCCGCTGTCTCCATAACCATGGGGGGACGTGGAAGGGGCAGAAGACCACATAACGTAGAGATTCGTTCAACTATTACTAGTATGCATGAGTTACTATAGGTGGCATGGTGGCTTAGTGGCTTAGTGGTTAGCACGTTCACCTCACACCGCCAGGGTCCAGGTTCGATTCCCGTCTCGGCCATGTGTGTGTGGAGTTTGCATGTTCTCCCCTTGCCTCAGGGTTCTCTGGTTTCCCCCCCGGTCCAAAAACATGATTGGCACCTTGGAAATTGTCCCTAGTGTGTGAATGTGAGTTGGCACATCCATCCAGGGTGAGACCTACCATAATGCTCATAGACGCCTGACATAGGCACAGGCTCCCCGTGACCCAAGGGAAGATCGGATATAGCGGTAGAAGATAAATGAATGAATGAATGTGTTACTGTCGGAGGGAGGCAGGTCTATCATGAATTCAATGCTTAAGTGTGACGATGACTGAGGCGATTAGGGACCAGCAGGGGAACAAGTTTGCCAGATGACGGATGTTTGGGGCTCATTCTTTATATCCCAGCATGAACTTCCTCTTGTCTCTTGCCATCTGAGGCCACCACAAGTTTTTTTTTAGCAATATGAGTGCTGTGAGAGGGAAACGTATTCTGGTGGATTGGTTGGAGCTCAACTGGCATTGGCTGGAGGAGACTCCCCTTCAGGGCTGTGATCCTTGATGGTGGTAGTTTCAGGCCATTCGTTTATAGCCTGCACTCTCCACTTATCCATTTGTGACTCCCTGGTGAGCTAGGACATATCCTTTGGAACTGAACAGAATGTTGGTGAATTCTATTTGGATTCAACAGTCAGCTTTGAGGAATAGCTCATACTCACAGAGCTTGGCAAAGACCATTTCGACATGATGGTGATGTTCAGGCAGGCTCTGAGAGTAAATAAGGATGTCGTCCATATACAGTCCCTGACAAAAGTCTTGTCGCTTGTGTACAAATTGACCTGAAGTGCCGCTGAAATATATTTCTAATCAAGATTTTTTTACAAGAAATGGCTCATTTTAATCCCAACAGCTTTTGTAATAATGTTTCAGTGCAAAACGAAACTGTCAAAAAGTATTCTAATATTCACAGCTTGGTAAAGCCCATTGAGTCAATCTTTGCAAAGACATAAGTGTTGTCGCCTTGTCATATGAGCTTCACCTGTGACTAATAATGGATCAATTAGGTCTCAGGTGTGTATAAAAAGAACCCCAGTACACTAGACCTTCACCTCAACTGCAACTAGACCTCTGCAAACATGCCTAAGATTCACCCTGAGACTAAAGTGTTGATTATCAAGAGGCTGAAGACCAGATCCACTGCTGATGTGGCAGACACCTTCAATGTGTCTCAGCGTCAAGTACAGAGGATAAAAAAAAGATTTGAAGAGACTGGAGACGTTTTTTACAAGCCCAGGTCAGGCAGACCCCGCAAGACAACTGCTCGAGAGGACCGTTTGTTGGCTCGAAAATCCAAGGCCAGCCCATTTTCCACTGCAGCAGAGCTCCACGAGACCTGGTCACCTGAAGTCCCCGTGTCAACCAGAACAGTTTGTCGGATTCTATCTCGAAATGGCCTCCATGGTCGAATCAGTGCCCAGAAGCCAGCACTAAACAAAAGACGATTGAAAAAACCGTGTGGCATTTGCCAAGGCCCACAGCCTGCTAAAAGGATGGACGCTGGAAAAGTGGCAGAAGGTGGATTTTTCAGATGAATCTTCTGTTGAATTACACCACAGTCGCCGCAAATATTGCAGGAGACCTACTGGAGCCCGCATGGGATCCGAGATTCACCCAGAAAACAGTGAAGTTTGGTGGCGGAAAAATCATGGTCTGGGGTTACATCCAGTATGGGGGTGTACGAGAGATCTGCAGGGTGGAAGGCAACATCAATAGTCTAAAATACCAAGAAATCTTAGCTACCTCTTATATTCCCAACCATAAAAGAGGCCAAATTCTGCAGCAGGATGGTGCTCCATCGCATACTTCCATCTCCACATCAAAGTTCCTCAGGGCGAAGAAGATCAAGATGATCCAGGATTGGCCAGCCCAGTCACCAGACTTGAACATCATTGAGCATATGTGGGGTAGGATGAAAGAGGAAGCATGGAAGACTAAACCAAAAAATATTGATGAACTCTGGGAGGCTTGCAAGACTGCTTTCTTTGCTATTCCTGATGACTTCATCAATAAGTTGTATGAATCCTTGCCAAACCGCATGGATGCAGTCCTTCAAGCTCATGGAAGTCATACAAGATATTAAATTTGGATCTCACAGCACCACTACTTAATTTGCTGACATATTTTTGTATTTGCAGTAAATTTGTTCAATTTCTGTATAGGCGACAAAACTTTTGTCTTGCCAAAATTTGACCTTTCTGTTTTGATTAAATGATAAATCTTTTTTCAGTGAAACTAATTTATTTCAGTGCATTAAACATCATTTGGGAGGGTTTTAGCTGTTCATACGAGCTATTTCTAACACCAATTGATTAATTAAAAGTCAATAATAGCAAGGTTAATAGCAGGTGTTTCTACAAAATAGATAAGCGACAAGACTTTTGTCAGGACACTCATAATGCACAGACCATAATGCACTAGCGGAGAAATTCCGAGAGTACCTTGTGCATAAAACCATGGAACGCAGAGGGGGCATTACCCAGTCCATACGGCATGACCAGGTATTTGTAGTGGCCGGTGGGAGTCACGAATGCTGTCTTCCACTCGTCCCCCTGACTTCTTCGAATCAAGTTATATCCTGATAAGGTAATTTAACAGTGATGCAATTCAGGCATGGTAATCTATACAGGGTCTATAAAGGGTGCCTCCTGAATATATTCCTCCATGGCCCTCTGTCCATGGAAGTGAAAGCGGATATAGTTTTCCATGGGGCACTGGTTCACCCAGAATGAGGTCTATGGCACAGTCCCATGGCCGGTGATGTGGAAGTTTGGACTCTCACTAAATGTCTCTAAATGTGGTGTAACAGGAGGAGATTGTGATCGACTGCTTCCCTAGCTGGCTCTCTATGGTAGAAAGGTAGTATTCACAGCCAAGGTCCTCTACAGATCTAAAGATGGTAGCAGGCAGATAGTTTGGGAAAACAGGGCTTGGCCGTTCTCCATGAGATCACTGGATCATGAGATACCAGCCACGGGCATCCAAGGATGATATCGGAGGTGGACCCCTCCAGAACCAATAAGTTTCTTCGGTGTAGAGTAGACCAGCCTAAAGCTGCAGAGGCCCCGTACTGAACCAGATATGTTTTATGGGTCAATGGTTTTATAGTGATGGATTGGAACCTGGCCGTCAGTGGTCATCGTTTTAAGATCTAGCTGGTGGCAGAGGTTCCCAGAGATGAGTCAAGGAGGGTCATAAATGTGAGGGACACATCGGAGGTAGTCAACTTGACATTTGTGGAAAACGGTTTCATATGCATACTGGATGGGTTGATAGCACTCACCACAGGCCATAGAGGAAAGGGGAATGCTATCTGTATATGCCCTGCGCTTCAAGGGTCCTTAAGCAAGCCGGTTGGGCCAGGGGACTGGGGTTGACAGCAGGCAAATAAGTGCTCATGTTGCCAGAAGTGTTGACGGCTGATGGCAGTGCTGGTTGCGGGCCAGAGGAGATTTGAGATCTCGCCGATTCTTCAGGGAGTTGGTCCTCACTGTTCATGCCATGTACATTAAAGCTGATCCAGTCTTCTGTAACGAATATACGGTAATATATGGTAATATAGTGAGTACACCTGAGTATACCTGTTGTAAATGCGCATCTAGTATGTGTTATTGGGGGAAATTTAGGGATGAGGGAATGCACTGAAGTTTATTTATTCATTTGTTCTTTTTTGTCCAGGTTATGTTTATTTGCCAGCACAATGCAGAGGGAAGGGGAAGATCACACACATAATAGTACACATGCTGTATTCTAATCTGCATTATATATATCCCTGTATATCTGCATGTATATATATATATATATATATATATATATATATATATATATATATATATATCTGCATGTATCTGCATTGTTTTATGCAAGCAATCCACTCTTCCTGTTAAAAATTGTAATGTAGCTATGCACATGGCACTGCAGTACTGTATCACTCAGCATGCATGTCTGGGAAAACTTCCTGCAGCTTTCTCCTGTACATGACCAATTACAGTCTTTATTTCACCGCTGTCTTTTGCTTTCGAATGTCTGGCTGACTGTTGAATCCAAATAGAACTATATTCTCTTACTATTAGTCCATGTACTATGAATCATATCCAGATTAAGTCACTGCTGTCATGTTTCAAGTATACAGCTAATAAATGTGGACAAACAGGGAAACTGTGATTAACACAACTGAGGGCGAAATCTGGATTGGGGTTTTCAAAAAGCACATATGAATCTTAAATGAAAAGACTAATACGCTCCCAATAATCTCACAACTGTTCACCACTTGGTTTTCTACATACTAGCAGTGATGGACGAAGTACACAAACCATACAGTAGGTAAAATATTCAGTAAAAATAAGAAATCTCCTGTTAATCTCAAAAGTACAAAAGTATTTGAGTTTAAATGTTCTTAAGTATCCAAAATAATATCATTTATTAGGGCTATAATGTTCCATTTATTATTTTTCTAACAAGAGTTTTTAATCAACTTAGTTTATGGTTTATAAGTTTATAAACCTAATACATTTTCACTTACTACAACAGAAAATACTCTGATGTTACTTACATCACACACACACACACACAATCACACACACACACGCACACAGGCTGTCAGGTCTACCTCAGAACGCTATTCGTCCACTGCAAATGATTCATAATGCAGCTGCGCGACTCGTGTTCAACCTGCCTAAATTCTCTCGCACCACCCCACTGCTGCGCTCGCTCCACTGGCTTCCTGTAGCTGCACGCATCAGATTCAAAACACTGACGCTCGCCTACAAAGCCAAAAATGGATCTGCACCATCTTACCTCCGCAACCTCATCACCTCCCGTACTGCACCTCGCTGCCTGAGAGCGTCCAGCACTGCTCGCCTGGTTCCACCGTCTCTCAGGGTAAAAGGTAAGGCCAGCTCAAGGTTCTTCTCTGTTCTGGCACCGATGTGGTGGAACGAACTTCCACTGGAGGTTCGAACAACGGAGACACTGTCTACATTCAAACGCCGACTGAAGACCTACCTCTTCCAAAAACACCTATCCTAACATTCCTTTTATTCTCTTTTATCTCTCTATGTCCAGAAATCCATTATTAAAAAAAAAAAAAAAAAAAAAAAAGGCAACTGTCTATTCTTGTGCACTTGAGTTTGTATTAACCTTTCTGGAATAAATCTTATCCTTAGATCGAGACCTAAAGCACTTCCTGTACGTCGCCCTGGATAAGGGCGTCTGCTAAATACCACAAATATAAATGTAACACACACACACACACACACAAATCTATTAATAGAATGATAGATGAGTCAAACACTGATCATTTCTATCAACATTATCATGAGCCTAAAAACTTTTTAACTACTTCAGAAAAAATCCTGTAAATATGGGCACCATTGGTCTTCCCTCAACAGATACTGACCTGCATAGGAGTGCTCTGCATTGATTAGTGGTTTGCTGCATGCTTGACCAGTTTTTATCCATTCATGAATAATAAGGAATAACTGACTTGGCAAAATGTGTTAGAGTAGATTAAATATTAAACAAAACAAAGTACAATTTTTCACTTTGGAATGTAGTGAAGTTAAAGTTAATTAACTTTTAATCTCCCCAGCTGTGAATGCTGCAGGAAAGTAAAGATGCAAGAATAAGATTCTTAAGTACAGTAATGAATTACATTTACTTTGTTACTTGGCACCACTGAACTGAAAAGGAGGGGTGTATCTCAGCGGTGTAAGGCTTTGGGCTGCTGATTGGAAGATCCGGGTTCGAGCCTCGGTATAGCCAAGCTGCCGCACTTGGGTCCTTGAGCAAGACCCTTAACCCTCTGTGCTCCAGGGGGTGCCGTATCATGGCTGATACCCAGCGCTCTGACCCCAAACTACCAACATCAAGCTGGGATATGTGAAGAAAGAATTTCACTGTGCTGTAATGTATATGTGACAAATACAAGCTATTCTTCTTCTTCTTCTTCTTCTTGTATATGGTGCTGTAAGAGTTTTGGCATTAAGATGTTACAGGTATCTTAAATAATAACAATTTTTTAAATGTCAAATCATATCAAGGATCTAAAAATGGTGTCAGACCTCCGAGATAACATGTACGTTTAATTGTGTTGTTTTATAGATCAATGAAACTACCACAATGTAAATCAGTACTTTTCAATTACATGAATACATGAATTTGGTCTGTTTGCTCATTTATGGTATTGAAAATGTTTATGATGATACTCAGAGCAAATTTAACAAAGTATTTTGAAAAAAAAATAGCATTATTGGCTTGATCTGAGAAAATGGGTTGAGTATGACAGGTTTGGGAATGGAGGAAACAATTCCAACGGGTGTTTTGTGTTGTGGGGAAAAATAAAAGGGATTTATTTGAAACTTGTCATTTTTAGTGGTTAGCACGTTCGCCTCACACCGCCAGGATCCGGGTTCGATTCCCATCTCGGCCATGTGTGTGTGGAGTTTGCATGTTCTCCCCGTGTCTCAGGGGGTTTTTCTCCGGGTTCTCCAGTTTCCTCCCTTGGTCCAAAAACATGCACGGTAGGTTGATTGGCACCTTGGAAAATTGTCCCTAGTGTATGAATGTGTGTGTGTGTGTGTGCCCTGCGATGGGTTGTCATTCCATCCAGGGTGTATCCTGCCTTAATGCCCATAGACTTCTGAGATAGACACAGACTCCCCGTTATCCGAGCGTAGATCGGATAAAGCGCTAGAAGATGAATGAACTTCTCATTTTGACTTACAAAGTTCTGATTGTTTTGTAATCAATGATTATCATACGATGTGTTGCCAGTTCTTTAAAAGAAATGTGGTTGCTTCTATGGATCAATAGCAGTTACGCATGATGTTGACAGACATTGTAATTGTGTGTAACCGTGTAAAAGGAAAAGGAGAGAATAATAGGAAGCATTTGTTTTTGCACCACGTATTGACTTTTCATCAGCAAACAGAAAGGAACCAACATACGGTGTTTTCACAACATAATAACCCAGTCTTAAAATACCACATGCTATCATGGTATTAAATGACAGAAGACAGACATTTTATTATATTTTTATATTTTAGTTTTTTATATAATTTATTTATATATTTTTATTTGCTGAATGAATACTTCTGGTCAGTAGGCTGTGCATTTGGAAGCTATAATCAATCTGTACTTGCTACAAGAGCAGATATACAAACTAGACAACAAACTCTTTAGGAACTTGAACGCTTTGGGAATACTTCCACTTTGTTTTGAATAATGCGTATAGTCAGTCAGTAGGAAAGATGCGACGTCACTGGGTGGTGACATAATGACCAGGAAGCTATAAAAGCACATAAATCACAGCTGGCACTAGTTCTCTATTTGTTCACAAAGCGTTTTGTGTGTTGTCGGTCCAAGAGAACAAAAGTACAATCGTTAAGTGTGAAAATTGTGGAAAAAAAGCATTGAAAATAAAGGAGACATAGCAGCAAGTACATGTTCCAACTGTCATTCCTCCATGCCTCTGCTAAATCATGTTTGGGGGTTATATGCACAGGATGCTGCTTCACGGAAGATCGCTCTCTCTCCCAGGGTTTGGAATCACACTGACCAGTGGTTTCTTCCCCCTGTGAGGGGATTGCAGCTGTTCCTTCTCTCGCACATGAGCATCCATGACTCCCTCAGCCAGCATTATTTGAGGAGAACATTATTCGATGCAGGCTGTGGGCAAGCTAGACACTGCTTGGCCAATGGAGGAGCAGATTCTGTATCTATCTAGTAAGCTTGACGGGCTTATTGCTGCATCCCATGTGACAACCTCCACACTGGGGCCTGACTTTTTCCAAACCTGAAATGTCTAGGTCCTGGGCTCAACCTCGTACTTGGCTCACCTCCTCTGCCCCAGCACCTCGCTTTATTTGTGAATCAGTTGTCCCTCAAAGCACTGGTGCTCCCGACAAATCCATTTCACACTACCTTAGTGGGGGCACGGTGGCTTAGTGGTTAGCACGTTCGCCTCACACCGCCAGGGCCTGGGTTCGATTCCCGTCTCGGCCATGTGTGTGTGGAGTTTGCATGTTCTCCCCGTGCCTCAAGGGGGGTTTTTCTCCGGTTTCCTCCCCCGGTCCAAAAACATGCACGGTAGGTTGATTGGCACATTGGAAAATTGTCCCTAGTGTATGAATGTGTGTGTGAATGTAAGTGTGTGTGCCCTGCGATGGGTTGGCATTCCATCCAGGGTGTATCCTGCCTTAATGTCCATAGACGCCTGAAATAGGCACAGGATCCCCGTGACCCGAGGGAAGATCGGATAAAGCGGTAGAAGATGAATGAATGAATGACTACCTTGGTGTTGGTGGGGAAGGCGAAATGGATTTATGTGCTGAACTTGATGAAACTGCAGTGCTAAATTAGACGGAAGTGCGGGAATCTGACGAATCTGCCGAACTGAATTATAAGGCGGGTACTGTGTGATGTGGAAGTAAAAAGACTCACATGGTGAGTGTTTGCCGGCGTTGGGAGTGCAGTGAAATGGAGAAATGCAATCGTCTCTGTGAAAGAGTGACGGGTGATGAAATGCAACAAGCACAGTGTTTGCAGGAAGTCAGGAGTTTCATTGAGGGAGGCACAAGAACGTTTGTGGTCACCTCAGGGACATTGATGGTATGAAACAGTTTAATTACTTAAAGGACTGGATTAAAAGGACTTTAAAGGACTGATCTTACTAAACGTTATGCTACAATATTGCAATATGACTTGTGTAGTTTGATTAGTTAATAGTTATATTGTTCTGTTTATTGTTCAACACTTTGTATAGTTTGTATTTATTTTTATTATAAAAACAATTAAATAACAAACAAATGAGACCTGTTTGAACTGATATTTGTTTATTTATTTATTCACATCGTATTTTGTTTACAATAAGTAATTTTCATCAAAGCAAACAATTTATTTAATTAATTATTTATTTGTTTTTTCTTTTCTTTGTTTCTTTGTTAAGGTTATCAACCTAATGGCATTTGCTTGGAGAATACTGTAAGACTCACAAGATTGACTTAATACAAAGTTTTGAAGAGTGATCTGGAGTTGTTCCCTTTTTGTCCCCTGATGTTGGCTTATGCTCTTTTCGAGTTTTGAGTAGATATTGATGCATAACAATCCCAAATAACTCGACACTATGTGCTCCAGTAAATTGATGATGAAGACGTCTCGGTTGGGCATCATACCCAAGAGCATGGCATTCAAACGGTGGCTTTAAGGGCAACAAAGGACATCATCAGTCATTCCATCTCTTGTAGCCACTGAGAGACACCCGTGCCTCTCTTTGTTTGTAATGTTGGACAGGAAAAAGGCTTTCCTACTTCATGCTCCTGCAATTGCAACCAGCCCTTCAGCGATTTCGTAAGTGCAATGGTCAACTGCTACCAGGAGGACAGGAAGCAGTCTGCAGCCTTCTACCTCCCATGTCACTCATAGGTGGAAACCTGGCCAACAACCACTGCAACACTCAGAAGCAGAGTGAAACTAGGCCAAACAATCCTAATGGTCAGGATCTAGGGCCATCTAGGTTGCATCCTACAGTGCCGGCCCTGCCTAGTTGTCATCAAGGGTGATGAGCCATCAGCCCTGCTATAAGAGGTGTTTCAGTGAGTGCTTCCCTCAGCTCTTGCCGGCTATCCTTAAGGGACAAGGATTGTCCCTTGCAGAACAAAGTCCAGGTCCTTACCCAGTCACCCTGAGATCACCAGAGTCCAGTCTTGAGAGACTGGTTCATTTAAGAGGCCATTTTTGTAGCTGCAATCTTCTTCCCTGCATGTCTCAATGGGTCCTATGTATTGTAGAAAGAGGTTACATGATTCAGTTCGGTTCTCTCTCGCCCTGGATGAATGGGATATGCCCCGATGTGGTCCAGAGCAGGCTCTGGTCAAGGAATGCGAAGTGTATACTCTCTTAAGGAAAGGGGGCATCGAGGTGGCCCACTTTGATGAGAATCTGAGAATCTGATTCTGACAGTTAGTTCTTCGTAGTTCCCAAGAACGATGGCAGCCTGTGCCCAAGATTTAATTAGATTTGCCTCAGCTAAACGATTGCCTGCTGAAATTCAGGTTCAGAATGCTAACCCTGAAGCATCAGTCCCTCACACAGGAAGTTTCTACGGTTCACTTTGTGGCTTACCGGGTCCTTCCATCTGACCTTGTGATCGGTTGATATTAACTACATTGGAGCAAATAGCAGTCCAGCACAGATGTTGTTCTCACTCATATGTGGCAGGTGGGATTGAGACTGGATGCCGAGAAGAGCGTCCTTTCTCCTGAACAGAGAACTTTTTTAGTAGTGTTATGGGACTCTATCACTATGTGAGCAATCCTGCTTGAATCAATGCTATCCACATGACAGTCTGGAGGGTGAGAAAATGCCAGCCTTTCACCACAGAACATCTACCTTCAAATGACTACTAGTGAATATGGAGAATGACTGTGGTCAAAGTCTGCTGGGCTTCATGGCAGCTGCCTCCAGAATTGTGCGGCTTGGCGTCCTACATGAAGTCCCTTCAGTGGTATCTCCGGGACATGACTCCTGGCTGCCTCTACATGCCTTAGATGCCTGGAATGATCCCAGTGTATTTTTACAAGGTCCCATGTTGGGAGTCCACTATCATCGCATAAAGCTAACAATGGATATGTCCCTGTAGGGTGGGGGTGTTTATGAGTGGCTGTTCTGCTCAAAGTCTCTGGAATGATCGCAGATGCTCATGAGGGCACATCAAGTGCCTGGAGATAATGAAGATCTTCAAGCAGTATCTCCCCTTTGAACTTTGTAGCACTTCCTATCAGACATTAGAGGCCAACATGTGCTGGTCTCTTATAGGGGATCTGAGTTCCCGCCACCTCGAACACACAAATCCACAGGATGGACATGCAGGACAGAGCTCCCCACACCATTTGGGGTATCTACTCCCTTGTCTTCTGGAGCTTTACTCCAAGACATCTGTGATGCCGCTGGCTGGTCCACCCTTGTGACCTTTGTCAGATTCTACAGCCTTGACCACAGTGCCATACCTTCTTTTCTTCACCCTAAAGGCCCCTCTCCAGACAAGGCAGGGTCCATCTGGAGTTGTTGGATTCTTGTTCCCAAAGCATTGCAATGCAGCCTGGGATCACCCTAAATCCCTGAAGCTGAACATCTCCAGGTTGCATATGTAACCCTGGTTCTTCAAGGGAATAAGTCACTGCATTTCATGTCACATTGCCTGAATCTTTGTAGCACGTATTTCACCTATTAGAGGGTAGTGCTAACTGCAATGCATGTGCTTTTATAGCTTCCTGCTCATGATGTCACCCATTGTCGATGTCGCATCTCTTCTACAGACTGATTGCCCACATGATTCAGAGCATAAAAAAGTGCTGCAACGGAGCATCTTGATCCCTCGAGGAACCACAGTTACATACATAACCTGGAGACATTCTCTTACATGGTGAAATCTGGAGAGTTTTGCTGTAAATACATACTAAATACCCAAACTGTAAATATTAAACGAGAAAGCAGGCAAAGTATAGAACTGGCTCAAGAAGTACAATTTGTTCTTGTTCTTCAGCAGGCCAGCTATTCTGTATTCAACCTTACATGACATTTCCTGGCTAGTTCCTCTCATCATTCATCTCTTAGACATCCACTGCTGCTTACCATGAATTATTAAACAAACAGGCATCATCTAAAACCCAGTGGACATAGCTGAGAAACTGGGAGTCCTCTCGTCTGCCAAACATTCAACAAAAGTTGCAATGTGAATTCACAGGTCAGAACACACAACTAATAGCAAATTTTAAATAACAAGCTGTTGAAGAACAGTAGAAAATACGGATGTACTGCAAAATCTCATAATTTTTCAGGGTAAAAATGGTTCCATTTCTGTCTTTGTTTTTCAGAAATCACAATAAATGTAAAACAAAACTAGTGCCAAACTGATACCTCGTGGGTGAGGTTCATGCATTTACATTAATGAAGAATGACACTGATCTACAGTTTATATCAGTTTATATCAATACAGTCTATGTTTGGCCTTGTACTGACTTTCCAAAACAACAGAAACTCACTTTTCACAAAGTTAATGCTTCAAAACAGTTGTTGTTTCTGAGAACTCGGCAGTTGTTGAACTTTATGTTGTACCTGGGTGTTACTGTGCAGTGTTCTGATATTCATCCTATTTCTTCTCAATCTCTAAGGAATTCTGACAAGTCTGCCCTCTCAAGAAAAGGCTCTTGATCAACCCCATCTGTTCATCGAGGGTGTTGGTGAAGCTAGGTGCTTATGTAGGTGAGATGAGGAGGTCTGTGGATCAATCAGCGTTATAATTCATCCCAAAGGTGTTCAGTAGGGTTGAGCGGGAATACTTTTACAATATATCTATATATTTTATATATTATATATATATATATATATATATATATATATATATATATATATATATATATATATATTATATATATATTTTTTTTTTTTTTTTTTTTTTTTTTTTTTTTTTACCTAGTTTCGGGTTTTTTGTTATGAGGCAGAATGAGACATGACAAAAAAGACCCGTCCAACAAGTTACTAAACTTAATATATTATATATATATAGATATATATATATATTATATATATATATATATATATATATATATATATATATATATATATATAATGTCACGATGGGCCTCCGCCTACGGCAGAACGGTTGCGCAATCGCCGCGCCACCCAGCACGGATGTGAGAGAGAGGCGGGGCGTCATCAACAAGACACGGCTGGAGCTTATCCCGGAGTGGCGCCTTCATCATCCCAAATTAGGCGGCGTGTATAAAACGCCCTCGGACGGCGGTTGTCATCGGAGAACGTCTGGGCTCCCGACTAACGGCGTGTATGTGCCCTTTTCTCCCGACCTCCCACTACAGGTTAGACGGCAAGCGCGGATGGGAAATACCCGCCAGACCCTTGCAGTGCCTGATAGCTGGGAGCTTCCACAGCCTTGCGGCAGGAAACGAACCTGACCCCTACGTGCCGATGGAGATCCGGAGAACGAAGCCGCCCACTGGTCGGGACCCAACATCGGAGAGCGCGTCGAGAGATCTCCGCGCTCCATCTCCCGTTCCAGCCACTCCTCACCTGATCCTGATTCCCCCCAAATATTGGACACGAACATTTTCCTTTTTTTATTCTTTTTTTTGTGTTATTTTTAATAAACACTTGTTTCGTAAATATAAAGATATAATTAATTATCTTTAATTATATCTAAAGCCATCAGTGCCTGTGTTTCTCAGGAGCTAAACATGTTATCTGACTACAGGAACTGTGTTTTTATAACATAAAAAAAACACTAGAGAAGCAAGTGAACACTGCAACAAGGCCCACATGCTTAAAAAGAATGCTGTGTATAATAATGTTTGCTGTGAAAAATGCGTAAAAAATATCATTGAGCAACTAAAGAACATACAAACAGGAATAAATGATACAGTAATACCAGTTTGAAGATGATTAGTAATACCAGGTGTAGGTGATTAGAAGCGGGCGTGAGGTGGCAATGCTGAATAGCTGCGTTATTTCCAAAAGTTCACAACAATTACAGACAATTGCATCCCTGAAACCTGAGGGCTAAATGGCATGGGAGAACACTACAACACCAGACGAGTGCGCCACAGATGGGACATGCGGCTGACATTTTAATCTGCAGCACCCCAGGGTCAAATCTGCAATTAAAATGACAACAAAAGTCATTTTATGTTTCATAAATCTTTATATACGTCCTTTTACTTGTCCCAAATTGAAAATCCCGCAGTTTCTGAACTGAACTTGGATGATCAGGAGATTTGTGTCGCATCACATTATGCTGACGTCTGAACATTTGGACCTTGAGTGGCTTCAAGAGACAAGACAAATGTCCAAAATGTGGAGTGATGTTGAAGTCCTGTCATAAAACACAATAATGGCTGATCACACCATTATACATTGCATGGACATGTTCAGAAATCCAATTACTGCTCCTGTTAATCAAAATAGTTTTTTTGAGATTAAATTCGGCAATTTGTTATTACAGCAAAATCTTTTATAGAATAAATAATTGCAAACAAAACCAAAAAGCATATGCCTGACACAGACCATCAAAGCAATGATTGTTGCATTATTTTCTCATTTCAGATTTATATTCATGCTTTGCCTTTGATACACCATGGCTTATTGTCTATGAGCACAAGTCTCTAATATCAGCATAATAATATCAGCTCTAATATCAGTGTTCCTGAAATCAGCAAACCGTGTATGACTTTTCTTTTACTGATTGTTTTCTTTATTTCAAAACCACAGTCATCCATGCATTCTTTGCATTTATAAACACTGATCTTCTGGGAAGGCTGTGAGGATTTGAATTCATTCAGCCACAAGTGATATGTGTGTGTGTGTGGGGGGGGGGATTACTGATGTTGTGTATGGATGTCTAGGTTGCACCTCATCCTAAAAGTGTTCAGTAGAGTTGAAGTCATGGTTCTGTGCAAGACAATTCACTTCTTTCGAAATCCCAACATTTAACTACCATGCCTTCACAGAGTTCACTTTATTCCCATTTATTCCCATTGTAAAGGGTTTGGGACTTTAAAATCATTCAAACTTGTGACAACAGAATGTTTAAGATCTACTGTATATATATATATGAACATGATAGGTAAATGGCACATGTATTTTCGTATGATTCCAACCTCATACTAAAAATAATTAATTCATTAATTCATTAATTAACCTTAATTTGCTTATCAGTTAAAAGTAGTAGTAGTGAAATTGGAAAGACATTATGTAGTTATGATGGATAAGAATGTAAGTCTAGACCAACATTTGATTACAAATAAACGTTACTAATAGAAGCTAAACATATCATTTGTTATTTGACCAGCTATAGGACCTGCAGCAATAATACTGAAACTTACCAAATGATAATATTCATTCATTCATTCTGTGCATATTCATGTGCATTCCGTTCATGGCCATTTAAGGAAACTGGTTAATGGCACCGGTGCCTATGCTGAAATTTATAGATTTGGTATGTAATAAGTGGATGTATAATTTGTTTCAATAAATTTGTATTAGAAATATGGACTTTATTACCAATCATTAATTCATCTTTTACCGCTTTATCCGATCTTCCCCTGGGTCGCAGGGAGCCAATCTCAGGCTTGGGGCATCAAGACAGGACGCACACTGTATGGAATGCCAACCCATGGCAGGCCACACACACACACACACACACACACACACACACACACACACACACACACTCACATTTACACTCACATTCACACACTAGGGACAATTTTTCCAAAGTGCCAATCAACCTATAGTGCATTTGGAAAGGGGGGAAACCAGAGAACCCGGAGAAAAACCCCCAGAGGCACGGAGAGAACATTCTAACATTTATTATCAGTCTTTAATGCAATTTTTAAAAATAACTTTTCGGTGTAGGTGATTATAGTCAACCAGGGCCACTTCCATGTACATTATATTGTCAAAAGGTTTTTGGACACCTGGTTATGAGTATGGTATTTGCTTTTTTATGAACATCACATTCCACTTTTAGTCCCAATTTGCTTTTATAATTCCCTCCACATGCTCCTCTAGACTTTTGGATTTCGTGTGATCATTAGAGTTAACACACAAACCCTGCAGAAATGGCACATGTGAGCTTCAGACTGACACCAAACTTACACACTGCTCATCGTAATGGCATACAGACTTCGTATAGGTCCAACATTGATTTTACGTGCTTAAACCTTCTGCTGCTACAGTGACAGTCAATAGACTCAATAAAGTCCATACTGTAAAAGTGTTGAGTCTCTACTAAGCATATATAACAGGTCCGTAGGACAATCTACAGAGAGGGCTTGAAAGGATAACGCATACAGTATATGGCATTCTATTGAGAGTTATGCTGATCGTAGCAATACACTAATAGACTCATAAACCTTCCCTGTCCTAGACAAGGCCTTTTAGCCAATGTCATTTATTTGTGCAGGGTGAGAAGGGTAGGATGCTTTTTAAGCAATGACCCTGACGCATTCGCTTACTGTATCACAGTATTCAGTGTTATTGGATCGAACTGCTGGAAGCAAGATATTCCCTTGCAATCTTTCCAATAACATTTAAACGGCTGCTTATGCGTCGATGTGCGGCTCACTTTTTCAATTTGGTCCATATAGTAACCATGTAATCGATCGTCTGTTGACTGTCTGAAACGTCAATTTAGACGCTGACAAATCCTTTCTACAAGGGCAAACAAATAAAACCGAGCCTGCAGGAGAGAGACGGCAGAGCCTAGATGATAAAGATGAAATTGCTCATGGTTTTTAAATATATTTATTAAAGGGTTGTGTGTGGCGAATATAATCATAAAAGCCTTTAGCAATGTCATTAAATACATTTTACAAGCGGACTATAACTAATATATAGTCTTTCCTTTTTATTTTTTGTAAAAGTGAACCAATATTTTGACCAAAGAGGACCCTTTGGTTTTATTTGCAGAATAAAATCAAACCCCCAGGAAGCCGAAAGTATGACCATCAGCTGAACAGTGCTGCAATTTTAGCACCAAGTGCATTTCTCATGACCTGCAGGGTGAAACAATTCTGCAAGACTAAAACAGGCAGGCACAGACTGACTTATAAAAGTTATATGTGCAAGCCAGCCAGGCACGACTGACTAATAAAAGTGATATGTTCATGGAGGCAATTCCATAAAAGTTTGACAGATACATTTGTTTCTCAAACGATCCAAGTCAAAAGGCAGAAATGGAAGTGGATATTCCTTCTTTTAATTTTGTTTATTATCGCAAAACTCCCAGTTTATCATAAAAAAAGCTACTTCTCACAAGAATACTCCTTAGGGGCAAAACAAATTCAGAAGCTGCGCAGTCACCTTTATTCCGAATAACACACAAAGAGGACACTTTTCCGTAGATAATATTTTAATAATGTAATATGAGCAGCCCAGCAGGCATATTATCTCTTTTCCTGTGAATGTAGAAAATGTTAAATGCATTTATTTTATAAACATTCCTGCAGTAGAATATCCATTGCACTCTGTTGTGGAAGCATTTAATAAACACTCACAAATTTTGTGGTAGAAAAAACATGCATGTTTGATGAGTGATATTTGATGAGTTCAACAATATCTGTAGGAAATTATCATAAAAGAAATGTACTGTTGGATTGTCTGTGATTATTATATAGTGTGATTTGTTCAATTAGCTACTGATAATAAATAAATAACTGTACTGTACATGTAATACACAGTTACTGTGACAGAGACTCAGGAGATTCAGGATCCATGTGCACGCTTTTATTAATGCTCGAGGTTAGGCAGATGAAAGGGGCAGCACCGACAGACAGCTGTATCAGAGATGAGCAAAAATCACAACAGGTAACAGGCGAGAAGGTCAGAAGGCAGGCAGCTAGCGTCAATAGACCAGTGAACAATAGCAAGCAGTCCAGTGGGGCAGGCAGCAGAAAATAGCAAACGTGGGAACAGGCAGAGGTCATACACAGAATATCACACAGGAGTAACGCTCAGAATTGACAGGAAAAAGGCAATAGTTTGCAATGAGCCAGGGTCAGGGTCTGGCTTATATGGAAAGACTAATGAGTGATGGAATTCAGGTGTGTGCAAGATGGCGGTGTGTGAGGCATGATGGGGAATGTAGTGCTGCTAGTGCTCAGGTGACGGCTCGCGTTGGTGATGATCAGAGGGGTTCACAGAGGCGGCAATTGTCACAGTTACACTGAGACTTTACTTGTTTTTTCAACTATTTTTCAACAGTATATATATACTATATATATATATATAGATATATATATATATATATATATATATATATATATATATGACCCTATATAACATATATATATCGGGGTATATATATAGATATATATATATATATATATATATATATATATATATATATATATATATATAACCATATTAATCATATGTAGTTTATCTGCTAGCTTTACTGAGATTGAAAGCCTTAAGTCATGGCGTTTTTAGAATTTGGACGCATGAACACAACTAACATAAACAAAGCAAAGTACAGGACAGAACTAGCCTGCTTGCAATTAGCGAATGGTTACTGTTAACACAAAAATATTACTGAATAATCAAAGGAAACAGGTTGGTGATCTTAGCTGATGTAAGGAGTAGCTCACTTTAATTACACTTAAAAGAAATTAATAAACTTAAGGACTTTAGTTAAGCTACTTTACCAAATGTCACATTCTAGCTAAAAATAAGCCTGAAGTTGCTACTGATAAGCTATTGGTAGGTAAACAGCTCTAGCTCATTTGTTTAAAATAAACACAGATATATAGTATGTTCCAAATTCCATGCAGATGGAACAGAATTAATCATCAAGGACAGTCTCGACTTTGTTGTTTAGTTGTTTTTCTAAATGAAATGAAACACTAAGTCTGAACAGGTTTAGTCCTATGCCCAATATCTATCCCAAATAAATCTGTAAACCCATTAAATATCCTGAAATTCTTCCCAAGAATTTCAGACATTCAAATTGTTCTTTTTCATTGTTTTTGAGAATGTTTATGTGGATTAAGTTCATTGAGGTGTATAAGGGTTTTTCATTTGCAGAATCAGCAATACACAATACATTTCATCATTGCATGATATGGTCATTATTGGCTCCACAATCATTTCTCCATTTGTGCAATATTTCTGACAATAGGAATGGTTGTATATAGTATGTGTATAGTGTGGATTTACATTTTCTTGTTGTTTGTGTAAGATCATGATGACCACAGAATATTTTATTCATTATTTCTTTACAATTCTTCCAACTAATTCCAAATGAATAGATGACCCCTTGCAGCTAATAATCCCAAGATGCAATGTGCAGCTATACATACTTTCAGTATCATAACTGATAATGGTTCACATAAGTATTAAAATAACTCTACATAGAAATGCTTCGGTCACATTAATAAAGCCCTGTCTTTATTGCTATCCCACAAACGGAACAGAGAAACACATAAACCCACTGCACCTCCATCCACTTCAACATGGTCCCCAGGGAGTGCCATTGATTTCCCAGTTATTAGAGACACCAAACTATTGGACATCACATGACACATGACAGAATGTAGGTCTCCCACATGGGCTTGCTGGGATTTGGGTTTGTACAAAGGGCACGACAAAGATTCATTTTTGCAAAATATAAAAAAATCTACAAAATAAAATAAAAAGAAGAACATTGTGTGGTGTTTACTCACGCTTAATGGTGCTGCAGAGAATTCTACTAGGGAGACGGAAATTGAGAAATTGGCATCTGTACAAATTTCTGGTGTTCATGGCTGCATAGCACAATGGGGTATAGACTGTGTGTCCTTATGAAAGATAGGACAGGAAATTGGATGCTCTTATTTAGCAGTGCTAGATAAAAACAGTAGTCATATGTATAATATCTATTAATAATAATAATAATAATAATAATAATAATAATAATGACAACAAAAGAATGAAAAATGACTAAATGTAATATGTCATGAGTGATTTAGCACCAAGCTATGTCGGGCACTGAATTTAAGTCGGTGCAGCAGGTAATTTTGCCAGCTCACAGTTTAGATCTCTGCCTTGTCGAGTGTTGCATGTTATCTCTTGAGTGTATTCCCACCTGTTCCTGAAATAAGCTTCAGAACCACAGAAATACTGTTGAAATAAAGCAGTTACAAAAGATGGCTGGATAAAACTGTAATGGTGTAAATGGTGTAAATAAAAAGCAATTAAACTTTTAAACAATTTATAATTCTTTTTTTAGAACCAGGATATAATTGTATAATTTAATGTGATTCGTAATTGATTTATTTGCACATATAAAACAGGCTTCCGAATTACATCTGCAAAATGGGAGACAAAAAATCACACCAATGACATAAACATACTGTGGCACTTTTCATCACAGCCTTGTTGTGTAAGTTTATTAACCGTCTAGAACGGAGCTCTTTGTGCTGGCCCATGTCATGTACACTACTGAGCAAAAACAAATAATGAGCTTAATAACAAATCTATAATAACAAATTTATCCTAATATAAGTAGGAATTAATGACAAATGCTCTCCTGAGACCTTCTGTGGCACCACTTCTGTGCCAACACAGCTTTTCCTAACTTTGCTGGAGTTTTGAAACTGTTGGAAAAGTAGAAACATTGAAATTCGCACACAAACACACTCCTACTGTCAAAGCTAACCCGTTAATAATGTATCATTCATCCATTCATCTTCTAGCGCTATATCCGATCTTCCCTCGGGTCACGGGGAGTCTGTGTCTATCTCAGGCGTCTATGGGCATTAAGGCAGGACACACACCCTGGATGGAATGCCAACCCATCGCAAGGCACACACACGCACACACACACACACACACACACACATTCATACACTAGGGACAATTTTCCAAGGTGCCAATCAACCTTCCGTGCATGTTTTTGGAGGCACGGGGAGAACATGCAAAACTCCACACACACATGGCCGAGACGGGAATCGAACTGTGAGGCGAACGTGCTAACCACTAAACCACCGTGCCCCTTTCCATTATTAATGTAATGATCTTCAATGCTGATAATTTCAGCATTGACTTTTCCTCGGCCGTGATTTACCACTTGTAATGTTAGAATGGAATATAAAAAGGTGATAGATGTATTTTATTAACAAAAAAGACAGTAACATGCACCCACTCAAACTTCCTGAATTTCAGCTGCACATTCACAACAGGTATGAGCTACTTACTGTATTACCCTATATTACTGTATATAAACTAAACCTATCACCAGTTTATACAGAAAACAACCGGAACATAATTCTTAAAGAAGGCACGTACCATATTTAACAATTAAAACAACGTTAGCCTTGAAATGAACAAGAAATGAATTCATTAACACGAAATTTAGATTCATACAATAATTAAAAGATTAAAATAAATATAAATAATCAACACTTCTATTAAAGGGAGAGATTCTTAGTGAAATGTACTTAATTGTAACATCTGTTATAGTTAGATAGAGTATTAGAAATATGTATAGTATTTATTTGAAATTTGGCAATATGGTTACTAATTACCCTAAAATAGCCCTAATATATATATATATATATATATATATATATATATATATATATATATATATATATATATATATATATTACAGTATGCCTTCATTTCTTGCTCATATCCTGATCAATGAGACCAATAAAATCTAAAAGCAATAAAAGTTTAGTCAGACTGACTTTATTTCAGACTGTTTAGTCTATATTTGCTCCAGAGTGCATTTAGACCACATGTAGTATGTTAGTAGGTAGTTATGACATTACTCCAGTACTTTTAATTTCACCAAATGTATTTGTGTTAGTATTTACGGTATAGTTAAACTGGCAGTACCAAACAAGTGCTTGTTTACTCCGAGAGTGATCATTCATTCATTCATTCATTCATTCATCTTCTACCGCTATATCCGATCCTCCCTCGGGTCACGGGGAGTCTGTGTCTATCTCAGGCGTCTATGGGCATTAAGGCAGGATACACCCTGGATGGAATGCCAACCCATCGCAGGGCACACACACACTCACATTCACACACACACACACACATTCATACACCAGGGACAAGTTTTCCAAGGTGCTAATCAACCTACCGTGCATGTTTTTTTGGACTGGGAGGAAACCGGAGAACCCGGAGAAAAACCTCCTGAGGCACGGGGAGAACATGCAAACTCCACACACACATGGCCGAGACGGGAATCAAACCCGAACCCTGGCGGTGTGAGGCGAACGTGCTAACCACTAAGCCACCGTGTCCCCTCAGAGAGTGATCAAGCTTTTTAAAATCAGCTAATCAGTCAAATTGAGTCAAACGTGTTGCCAAGTTTTATTAAAGTTTTTCACGATGCAGTGAGCCTTAAATGCATGCCTAAGAAAATATCTCATTCCCAGTTTTCTATTCGTGTAGGAAATGTTTGTACTCATTATTAAATATTTCTTATTGTAATTTAATGTGAATAAAATGGCTGTTACAGATCGAGAATTAATTAACAGTATCAAGACCTTAATTCAAAATTAAAATCGAATGAACATCAGTATCTGTTGATACTCACTGAATAAAGTATTAAAATAAAAGTCTTGGAAATCACTGTACTGTTGCTACAGAGCTTGTACGAAGCTACCATTTAAATCCACTCAATAGCACACCTATTTCTTTATTTATTTATTCTTTTTGCAGATTGCACCAGGACATCTACGTTTCCTCCTTCAACACATTCAGTAAAGTCATAAAGTTGCTGGAAATCCATCAGCTCCTGCTTTTGTCCTTCAGGTTTCCCTGCCAACCTTTACTCTGGGCAAGATTTAGTGATGGTCATTCTGTCACCTAATTGCAGCACTAATATCCCAGAGGTCAAGAGCAAGGAACAAGGAATAGGGGGGTTACCAAAAAGGTGAAAACTATCACACATAAAATGTGTCAACATCCATATACAGAGCACAAGAGAGATACTAAGGTCACCTCCGTAGATGGAACATATTCAGTTTGTAATGCAGCCTTTATGGTTTTATTGCTCTGTATAAGCTGCGTTTTTATAAATGAAAAAAAAAATGGATTGCACTTAGAAGAGCAGAATATCAAAGATACTGTGCAGCTTCTGTTTCTATGGGTCCTTTCAGCACAGTTGCATTGTACAGATTATCAAAAGTCCTTTGCAACATGATGTAAAGTCATGGGACCCGAGGCAGATTCAAAGAGAACATATCTAAACACTATTGTATTGTTTATTATATATTATTACATTATTTATTTATGGATAAAAATGAGCAAACTCTGCATTATGCTCAAGGAAAGCTGAGAAAGTGGGCCTTAAAAGCATTCTACTTTACACCTTTAAAGCATAACATTATGACCACCATCTTTATATTATGTTGATTTTGCTGTTGATTTGCCTTTTGCTGCCATCGGGCATGAACTTCATCAGTCATTTGAAATATTGCAGGTTATCTGTTAAATCAACCACCAATGACTCAGTCGCTTCAGTTAATTTACACTTGCCCCATTTTTCCTGCTTCTAACATGTCAACTTTGAGAGCAAAATGTTCACATGATGCCTGATGTATTCCAAAAGCTGATTCGAGAGATTATCAGAGTTTTTCAGTTCACAGGTCATAATGTAATAATTATACTACTCTGGTGTATGTGCTTATTTCATGCCACTATTTATTACAATGCTTACAAAATGTTCCCTGAAAACCACCCATCACATCAAAAATCCATCAAAGTATTGATTAAATGTAGTTCCTTTGTGCTTCCTAAATTTCTTTGCATATCCCCCCACTTGTCCTCTCTGTCCAGATTAACCTGTACCAGAAACAGTAATCATGGAAATAGGAGACTTTTAATGTTCTGGGTTTGCATTCCATCACATCAGATTGGAAGCAAAATGTATACACTGAATGAATAAGGATACACAGATTCTGCCTAAACATAATGTATTCATGTTAGTTACAATAATTGGACAATCAAAATCGGACTTTTCTGATGAACAAGATTGCTAACAGAATTTATTAAAATCTAAAGGGTTATTTTTTTATTGTCTTTTAAAATAAATATCAAACATAAGAAGTGTCAGGTCCCGTAAAAAGCATGATGAAAGCAAGAAGATCTCAGATTTTATCTGTCAACAACAATTGTTTGGCACTTTGGTGAAATGCAAGAACGAATTGAACAACACAATGGATAAAGCTAGCCGAGCATGGAATACTGCGCTAGTGGATTTCAACCATGACTGGACAAGTCAATCACTCGCTCCCCACTGAGCATGAATTTCACTTACTGAGGACAAGATGGTAAAGTTAAACAGCACCCAAAGCAACAAGGAAATGAAAGTAGCAGATCTGGCCTGGCAGAATGTGTGATTACGTGGGGAAAGCTGGAGATTTGTTGCATTGATAATTATTGTATATAAATTGTGTAATTTTATATAAATATGGGTAGCATGATGGTACAATGGCTAAGTTTATGGTTTTACAGCTCCAGGGCATCTGCTTCAATGCTTGATCAGTCTGGGTGGGTTTTCTCAGTTATCACTAGTTTCCACCCTTTTTTCCAAAACATACCAATGCATGGACCAATGCATATGTTGGAATATACATAAGTGTGAATAAAAGCAGAGGCGTATATGTGTGTGTGTAAAAATTACTAGGGTATTTTGGACCAAAATGGTGGTGAATAAATTTAATTAAATGAACACATTATAACGGTGGTTTAGTGGTTAGCACGTTCGCCTCACACCGCCAGGGTCCGGGTTCAATTCCCATCTCGACCACGTGTGTGTGGAGTTTGTGCATGTTCTCCCTGTGCCTCAGGGGGTTTTTCTCCGGATTCTCTGGTTTCCTCCCGGTCCAAAAACATGCACAGTATGTTAATTGGCACCTTGGAGTGTGTGTGTGTGTGTGTGAACTGCGATGGGTTGGCATTCCATCCAGAGTGTATCCTGCCTTAATGCCCATAGACGCCTGAGATAGACACAGACTCCCGAGGGAAGATGGGATAAAGTGGTAGAATATGAATGAAATGAATGAATGAACATATTATATGTAAAATTAGTGCATAAAACTGTGAGAGTGGAGTTTAACTGATTCAGCAGCTATTTTGCTCGGATTTCAAAAGCATTGTTAAAAAAATACTATTAGTTTTTACTACACTATTTCATGGCAGGCTGTACTGTAGGTGTCAGCAATACATTTGTTTTGTAACTGTAACTGTAGCATGATGCAATTACTAAAAGTTGCTTGGACTATAAAATATCTTGTCTAAGCATCTTTGTTTGTACAGTGTCCATGTGGGTTTCTCCGATTTCCCAGTTTCATCCCACCTCTCTAAAATATGCAGTCTACTCTAAATTGCCCTCGGTGTGATTGTGTGTATGTTTGCAGTAGAATTATTTGGTTCCTTTCTCTTACCCCTGTGTTTCCACTGTTTACCACGATGTTGACCAGGATAAATTGGTTATTAATGATGAATGAATTAATGAATGTGCCTACATTAAGCTTTTAATTTAATTAAACCATAAATGATGAAAATGAGACCTGATGTTTACAGATTATTAAACAGGACACAGAAAAGAGGGAATTCATGTGCAAATGAGGTAGTGAGGTCAGCTACTGCAGATTTTGCTGTTTATTTAAAATATATCTCTATCATATTTAAAGTGATATTTATGTCCAGACACAAGAACTAGTAGTTAGTAATATAATTCATGCTATTTGTGATATTTGCTCTTTTAAACAATAACATTGTGCTATTCTGTGCTTGAAATGTGTATATTGTAGGGGTACCTTTTTTACATTTCTATTTATTTATTTATTTAATAGGAACCATTAAATAAATAATTTAATAAACAAAAAATACTGTAAATAAAGGTTAATTTTCATCTGTTGCCCCTTCCCAGATTTTACAAAAGCAAAGAGCGAACAGAATCTCTTCTTCCACCTACTTGACGATGTCATAATATTGATGTTGCAAGACTTCAAGCTTACAAGACTGATTCACTTCAAGCTAAATTAAAGTTAATATAATTTTATAGTAAAAAATTATATTAAACAATAGTTTTAATAAAAATATTATGTTGAATTTATTTGTCTAATTGTGTAGGCTAATGTCCAATGAAAGATGCAGAAATGTGCACAAACACCACACACACACACACACACACACACACACACACACACACACACACATATATATATATATATATATATATTATATATATATATATATATATATATATATATATATATATAAAAGGCACATAAGGTGTGTGTGTGTGTCTGTGATGGTTTGTAAGCCCTGCGCTTATATATTATATATATATATAGGGGCACGGTGGCTTAGTGGTTATTCCATCATCCAGGGTCGGGTTTCGATTCCTCGGCCTTAGTTTGCATGTGGATTGCCCATGGTTCTTCAAGATGCCTGAGATAGGCATGTTTCTCTCCCGTGCCCAGGTTTTTTCTCGTTTTTTCTCCGGACTCCCGGTTTTCCCCTGTCCCCAAGACATGCACGGTAGGAAGGTAGAAGCGGTAGAATGAATATATATATATATATATATATATATATATATATATATATATATATATATATATATATATATATATATATTCATTCATTCATTCATCTTCTACCGCTATATCCGATCTTCCCATCGGGTCACGGGGAGTCTGTGTCTATCTCAGGTGTCTATGGGCATTAAGGCAGGATACACCCTGGATGGAATGCCAACCCATCGCAGGGCACACACACACACACACACACACACACATTCACACACTAGGGACAATTTTCCAAGGTGCCAATCAACCTACCATATGCATGTTTTTGGACCGGGAGGAAAACCGGAGAACCCGGGAAAAAAAAAAAAAACTCCAACACATGGCTGACTGGAATCGAACCCGGACTGGAGGTGTGAGGGAGCTAACCACTAAGCCACCGTGCCCCTCTATATATATATATATATATATATATATATATATATATATATATATATATATATATATATATATATATATATATATATATATATATATATATATATATTAGGTCTTAATGCATTAATGCAAATTCACTTTATACGCACTAATTTTATTATTGCGCAATTAATGCAGATTTGCTCCTTCACTCTGCGTTGTGTATGCGAATGAACGAAACCCGAATAACAATGAACAAAAAAGAACAAATGAATAAAGAAACTTCACTTTAGCTTGTATGTAGCTTGTATTATTTTAGTAAATAATAATACAAACTCAAATTAGACGTGAAAAACGTGAGTGAAAAACGTGGCTATTTCACATTTTTCTTCACCATAACCGTGACAAGAAAACAAGCATTGACATCAAAATAACCCTTAAACATTAAAAAAAAAACATTTAAACTTTGAGATTCAGTCTGAGAGACATATTGGGGTGCTATAGTGAGAAACCACTTTGCTATAACTCATACATTGATGCACAGACCTGTGTGTGCTCCACATTAAACCCTTTACGGTGTCTTTCCCTGGTGAAATCCCATCAGGTTTGGGCTCTGCGATACGGGGAGAAGGTAACTGATAAGGTGGGTGGTAATAGAAGACCAACGCTCTGCTAGTCATGAGCATCCGTATAACGGCAAGCCCCTGTTGGTGTAAATGTGTTTATGGGGTCACCCAAGGGTTGCTTTGGTCATTTCTCAGTCACTGTCTAATAAATGGTGCAGAACTCTTCCAACAGCTGGCGTCTTCTTTCTGATAATCCCAGGCTCCATTTCCTCTGCCAATCACTGCAGCCATAATGACTGCGTGTATATGTGGAGCGTTTACATCCCTATGAAACCACCAATTTCCAAATTAAAATGAAGTAACACAACAATGAGAATTAACATGGATCTGCTTCTTGTAGATGATCAGTCATTTCTAACCCTGCTGTCAGGGGCACTTAGTTCAATTGCATTAAAGAAAACCACAGTGGAATTATATTAGAGATGTAAGATGAACATGTGCTCTGTCAAGGAGAAATGAAAGATCTCTTTTTCTTTTGGCCGGATCACTTTAGAAAAGACTAGACTCTCTGTCTGACTGAGTTCATGACTGAAATGTAGATGTACAGGGTTTAGAGGATGCTAACCTGAGTGCAGCAAAGAGCAAAACACAAAGGGGACTAATGTTTAAATCACAGCAAAAAAAGGAAACTCTGACCTAAAGATGGATTCAACGAGCACTTAACCATTGATCAATAATTAAAAAGGAAATTTAGCTCATAGAAATACACATCTATACTCTGTCAGATCAGCATTTATAACAAGATGGAGATCCATATATATATATATATATATATATATATATATATATATATATATATATAGCAACAACCAAATACAAATATGTTTCAAAATTAATAAATAAAAACATTTTTAATGGTAAATATGGAAGCAGAAAAAAATAATTAAAAAAGATCTAGAAGTGCTTATAATAGATCATTTTAGCTTTTTTAAAACACATATTAGTCCATTTGGCACAACTGGTTTGGTCTATTTTAGGTATAATAAAAAATAAAAGTATTATGAACACAATAAGGGGCACGGTGGCTTAGTGGTTAGCACGTTCGCCTCACACCGCCAGGATCCGGGTTCGATTCCCATCTCGGCCATGTGTGTGTGGAGTTTGTGCATGTTCTCCCCGTGCCTCAGGGTTTTTTTCTCCGGGTTCTCCGGTTTCCCCCTCCCCCCGGTCCAAAAACATGCACGGTAGGTTGATTGGCACCTTGGAAAAATTGTCCCTAGTGTATGAATGTGTGTGTGTGTGTGAATGTGTGTGTGTGTCCTGCGATGGGTTGGCATTCCGTCCGGGGTGTATCCTGCCTTAATGCCCATATAATGCCCATATAGCGGTAGAAGATGAATGAATGAATGAACACAATAACCACAACAACAAAATGATCATAAGACACCTGAACATGGTGTCTATATTTATAATTAAATAAATAATAGCATAACTATTTGTAGCTATTTCCTATTTTCATTGTTTTGTTTGTTGGTCTATTTTCTGGTATTGTTTGTTGTCTACATCACACATCATTCTTGTAGCACTACAGCTCAGCCCTGTGGAATAGGCTGTGGCCCAATAGTCTTTTTTTGCAGCTTCTATCTACAAAAACAATTGCTGCTCGCATCCCGAAGGCAGCGTGTTTGGTTCACTTCCTGCAGCGGAGTTAATTCAGGGTCAAATCACTTTCTCACTGCAATCAAAATGTGCCGGAGCTCACTTGGTAGCAGAGCGAGACCACCACACCCAGCAGGTGTTTTTGGTCTGTACTTGAATGTGATTGTTTGTGTTCATACCTGCTTTATCAAACCTACACCAAGGGGAGGAACTCAAAACGGATCTGACCCAAACAGGCTGAATGATAGAAAGTGTGTTTTAACATGAGATCGGTATAAAGTTCACTTCAAACAGGACAAAAAAAAGATAAAAGTGTGGAGAATAAAAGATGATGGTGCTCTTTGCACTCATACGCTCCCTAACGTCCGAGACACACTTATCTCACTACAGTTTCCATTCACACTCTTTTAAACCCAGACCAATAACAATTTCAAAGAGTACCACTGTAACCTCCTTTAACCATACATTTACATTTACATTTACATTTATGGCATTTGGAAGACACCCTTATCCAGAGCGACTTACAATTTAGCAATTTAGGGTTAAGGGCCTTGCTCAAGGGCCCACTAGTGGTAGCTTACCGTACCACCTCCCATACAACTTCTCACAGTGCTGCTCCACAAATTTTTAACCTTCCTTAGTTCTCTCACACCACCCCATGACTACACTCCGTCCACTGTAGCAACCTGCATTGGAATTAAAACGCAGATACTCATCTACAAGGCAAAAAAGCCAAACCGCACCACGATTACTCGTCTACCACTGCTGGACCGGTCACACCATGTCTTAGTGTGTAATGAAAGCAGAATTCATTCAACGTGAGTCACTAGCCACTTTCAAGGATGTAGAAAAGAGTTTTAGCTTTATTCCCAAAAACAGAGATTTTGACTGATAATTTTCTTTCATTGTCTAAATCAATCAATATCAAAATGTATTAATTCGTAGAGACTTTAGAGCACTGTTGTGTCACTCTTGATAAAAGCGTCTACCACATGTCATTATTGTCATTACCTCCTCTCGTTAGGGGTCACCACAGCATATGACCCGCATATTTTGTTTGGCACATATTACACTGGATGCAGTTCATAACACAACTCTCTCCATTTATCCAGGCTTGGGATCGGCACCAGGAATACACTGGCTTGTCTGGCTGGGGCAGACTGAGCAATTAAGGGTTAAGAGCCTTGCTCAAGGGCCCACTAGTGGTATCTTGGTTGGTGTATAACAAAACCTGTTTTGGCATATTGCATTCACAGTGTTTCAGTAAACAAAACCACAACATGGACATGAAATAAACTGTATTCATAATATTTCAGTGAGCTTTGCAAGGGGCATCTGATACTCGAACAAAGTACAGGGCATTTGTGGTTTGTAAATACGTTTCCGTGTTGCAGAGAATCCCCTAAAACTCTTTGCAGAAGTAAAGCAGTTTGTCATGTTTAAATGAACAGGGTAGTCAAATCAAACGGAATCTGGAATGTGAAATGCATGATATACATCAACCAGTGTAAAAAGGACATACTGCACACCCTCCTGTTTTCATATCAGTCTTTACAGGGGTTATCGCCCATCCTCTGTGTATACTTTATCCTATAAATAGACGGCTAGATGATCCTAGGGGCCAGCGCATGTGTCCTCCGGGCACTGCTCATGCTCTAGTGTAGAGAATGAAATGATCATTAACTTTCACCCCCTGTATATGCTTAGGATTGAGTGGCTTAATATAGCTTCTGCTTGGAAGCCAGAGAATATTGTGTTATGGATCTTATTTCACAGAGAGACATTCAAGGGCCGTCCATCAAGCAAAAAGCAGTCAAAAGCTGTGATTTCATGTTAGACAATCACCCCTTTAATCCCAAAACTTTTCATTTTTTTTACTTATTGCACAAAGTGCACAAAGCCAGCTCCATGAAGATATGCTTCACATGGTTTAGAGTGGAAGATCTACGGCCTTCTCTGTCCCTCAACCCTATTAAACACCTTAAATGATGAATTGGAACACAAACTGCAGCCCCAGGATTTTTTCCTCACCTACTTCATGCCAAAAAACATTAAAACTGGACACCTTTCTCAAAACCACACTACACAACCCCCCCCCCTTTACCATATCGCTGCTACACCATAGATATCATATTACATCCTCAGTTTATATTTAGATACAACCGTATATTACCTCTGATAATGTGATTTCTGGAACTAGATTGGAATTTCTCACTGTCTTTATAAAGACAGATTGTTCTGTCAATAGACAATGGACAGCTTCCATTAGAGCGCAACCTTGTACACTGTGTATGACTTTCTATAACCTGAATAGAAATGCTATTTAACGCCCTTCCTAGCCAATGTCTGGTTCCTGGCTGTGACCATTAGCCTGTTAACAGCTCTAAAAGAAGGATTTATCTCTCTAAATTAGCTGGAGTATAACAGACGTGTGTACCCTGGATCATAAAATCTAAGTCAATACCAGGCTGGACAGACCGCAGCAAGACACAATCACCTGACCCTCCTTCACTTAGACACCATTTACAACGTGTTCAATAATTCTTCTTCTTTTTTTCAAATGACATCAGCAGATACCAAAGACACAATAAATATTCAAGTAGCGCTTCTTTTATTTCCATTGTGGAAGCGGGAAAAGGTTTGTGTAAAGAATAAAATAAGGACACACTTATTTGTTGTTTGTTCTTATATTAGTTTTTAGAACTTCAAACCTCCGGTTTAAAAGACAAGTGTTTGTATTTCCAAACTGTCTTTATTTATCATTCTATTACTATGTGTGCGAGTGGATGGTATAACGGGTGCCACATCCCCTACTTCATGCCTCGTCTCCCCTTGGATAGGGTTTAGTCTGCCCTGGAGAGGATAAGCCATAGAGAAACTGAATGGAGAAATGATTGAGTGAAAAAGATGTACTGCCAGTTCATGTACACTTTATTTGTGTGACCTTCTATTTTATTAAACGCAAATGACCCACTTATTATACTTGCCTTATGACATTCTAAATAATTAAACATCACAGGATTCAAATTTATCCATATAATCAGACGTAATCCTGACAAAAAACACATAACAACTGCATTGCTTAAAATCATCGTTAAATAGAATTTTAAAAAATGATTATCTATCTATCTATCTATCTATCTATCTATCTATCTATCTATCTATCTATCTATCTATCTATCTATCTATCTGATCTAGGCGGTATCTATCTATCTATCTATCTATCGTGTGTGATGTAGCACTAAAGGACAAGACACAATGAGTTGGCTTTGAGGTCCTTAAATCCACCTTTAGCTAAGAACACCTTCACCGTTATTGTAGACTTCCATCTATTTACTATCTATCTATCTATCTATCTATCTATCTATCTATCTATCTATCTATCTATCGATCGCTTTTCATGTGCATAAAAAAGTCAGTGTTTTGACCAATACAATCTATTATTTGTTCACTGTTTTGTATATGGTTTCATCTATTATGGCTATAATTGCAAAAAGTTGATCCTGCTGAAGTAGTTAGCAGTTATTTGATAAATAGATACAGCAAAACATAATATTCAGCCATCCGGTGTGTAATTATGCTTCTTATTGAGCCATAAAACTTGAAATTCACACTCATTATACCAAAAATAATGTAAAACACCTGTTATTAAATAATGACCACAGGAGCAGCAGAGCATTTATGCATCTCTTGATCATGAGATTATTTCATGTAAAAAAAAAAAACATTGTCCTTCTTCTGAATGTATTGTATGTACTGAAATGTGCATGATCTCTGATGTATTTCTCAGAACTATGCACTAGATCGTAAGTTCAATTATTCAGCACTCACTTCCCGGAGTGATATAAAGTCCTTGGGCTTTATTCATTTTTTAGCAGCTTTAGAATGACTCCAGACCACAGAGACCAGTTAAACTGTGTTTTATGCATGGTGATGCTATTAGGTGAGAAGAAGCACTCATAATACACCAATCAATATCCTAATATATAGTCTAGTCAACATTACTACAGGAACATCAGCTTTAAAAGGACTACAGCTGTTCTCAGATCAGAAACCAAATTCTCAAAACTACCTCATTTAGTCACTTCGACATATCATTAAAGCATTTCTCCTTCAAATTACGAATGCTTTTGTACATTCATATAATTGTGTACAATTGTCTCCTGTATTCTACATAGTCAGCAGTTTACGATATACTATAGTGCCCCCCCTCAAACCCCCAAAACATCTTAGTTCTTGTCATCGAATGCAAAATTGTGCTTGTCATCGAATGCCAAAATCTGTAATTTCTATTAAAACGTCTGTTACTGAATTATGTGGTTGAATCTTGAACATCACTAATGAAGCAGAGTGTACGGTATCATATAAACCAATTAGCAAAAGTGGGCCAAAGGTGAATCTTGCCAACAATAAACAATTAAAATTTCTGAAAATGGAGGAACAACCAGGAAACAAACGGATGTTAATACAGTAAAAGTGTGAATTCTGTCTGGTCTCCTGCAATCATTCATTCATTCATCTTCTACCGCTTTATCCGATGTTCACTCGGGTCACGGGGAGCCTGTGCCTATCTCAGGTGTCTATGGGCATTAAGGCAGGATACACCCTGGATGGAATGCCAACCCATCGCAGGCTACACACACACACACACACACACTCACATTCACACACATTCATACACTAGGGACAATTTTCCAAGGTGCCAATCAACCTACTGTGCATGTTTTTGGACCGGGAGGAAACCGGAGAACCCGGAGAACCCGGAGAGAGAAAAACCTCCTTGAGGCACGGGGAGAACATGCACAAACTCCACACACACATGACCGAGACGGGAATCGAACCCGGATCCTGGCGGTGTGAGGCGAATGTGCTAACCACTACGCCACCGTGCCTCTCTCCTGCAATCAATATACATCAAATATGCAATCATTTGTCCTATTCAAATGCATAGATGCCATACAGAAGACATTCAGCCTTGTGCATTTTCAATCATTGTGTATCCAAACTGTAGCTTATATCAGGAAACAATGAAACCATGCACATGTCATTCTGACAGCACGAATAAACATGTACACTATACTGCATGTACGTAATGATAGAAGGACTTCTTAATCTGACTTGAGAAAAGTAAAGGCTTTTGCAAGTATTCCATTCTGTTGTGCTGTTTGTACTAATTCTATTCAGAATGCCCTGGTTTTCTGGTTTTGTAAATATTAAGGATAATAATAGAAATATTCCAAAGCTACAGCAGCACAACTTTGTTTTACCTTTGTGAAAAAAAAAAAAAACCTTCACTGAAATGTACATAACACACCAGTCAGTCCCACAGTAGCCATTTGCTCATTGGCCTATTACTGGGGCGAGGCCTGGCAGTAATTGGCTATTTCACACATGTAAGGGTTGAAGTAGCAGGGGCGAAAGGCCATGCAACCAGTCTGTCATTGTGTAATGCTATAGTCATCCATCAATTATTATAAGGCACCACAAGACACGACTACGTCTTGGAGCAGGCGCTTTGTCAAGGCCTCCCATCTCAGCCAATGGTTAATCCATTATATTTGTGTGTCTCTCTCGCTTTCTCTGTATATGTATGTGTGTGTGTGTGTGTGTGTGTGTGTGTGTGTGAGAGAGAGAGTGACTGGGGGTTGGTGACGCTTTCCAGCAACAAGACAAAGACTAGAAAAGCTTTACCCAACACCTCTGCGCACATAAAAGCTTTTTTCGTTATTTATTACAAACAACCTACAATGATGGATATGAACCTTCACTGCTGTTTGCTGGCCCCATGCTTGCCCTGTTCATCTTTTGTAACAAGGCATGGTATTCTGTAACCCATCTTTTTTTTTTTTTTTTTTTTTTTAAACTTGTGCACAGCGGAAACGTGCGCACATTGACTGCGCAGCTGTTGTTTTTGGCCCACGTTCGTGCAAACAATAAGGCAGTTTGGCAGGTCTCTAAAACAGACATGAACTGAGCCTTGTGTCTTGGGCACACATGAAAGGTTTCATCTGTTGTGGGTTAGCCGGGTGCACGTCTACACCCATTACTGCTTTCTGTTGTTTGCACACACGCTCCAGTTCAGACGCTATGATCAATTATTCACTGCATGCGAATACTGTAGATCTGCTTTTTGCAAATATGACACAAATTATGGAAAATATTACTGATGCTAAAGCAACAATTTCGCTCAAGCAAATCAGGCTTTTCAGTACGTCTATTGAAAAGGACGGGTGATAGAGGTGCATTAAATAATTAGTACAGTGTGAGAATGCGTCAAGCTCTGATTCACCATTGGGAAAATACGACTGAGATTAATTATTATGGAAGCTATTATCAGCCTAGAATACCTGTGGAGATGCACACACACACACACACACACACACACACACGCATGCGCGCAAGCACCCGTATCCGTGTACTCTATTCTAAAAAGTGGCAGATGTTCAGTAACAGCTTGATACAATGCTGCTGATGCAAAGTGTACAAGCTTTACACACGCACACAGAATGTTACCCAGCCATTTTATGTGTCTGTCCACATATACACACACACAATCTTCTTTATTTCTGTCCTCAATGATTACACATCTGTCATGGCAGCATCCACAGTCTGTGGTTTCAAATATAAATTTAGTGATATAACAGCAGACGTCATTAAAATTCACCCATAAACCACTTTAGTCGGTAAGTTATGAGTAAAATGTAAAGTGTTTTATGAGTCGGATGTTAGATAAGGATGTGGCCCAATGCAGAATATTAGCATTACCTACGGCCATGTGAGACCCTTTACAAACAGGTCATCGAAAAAAAAAAGATCATGATAAATAAAAGTCGTATTATTAACCAGAATTCAAGGTGGACTCATCCAAGAACGGGAGGAGCTGGAAAGTCCGACGGTTCATGCAGGAAGCCCAGCGGTGCCGCACAGAGAGAAAAGAGGGAATCAAATATAGACTGAGAATATAGTCTTGGGGAGATACTATACCCACGACGACTCATATAGTAGTGAGTTATGTAGCTGTCTTGAACTGTGGTTTATTAGCAGGACCATATCAGGAAGCTATAAGTCAGAAGTGAGCAGAGAGTGCAGGATCACGCTGAGGCAGCAGAATTTCACTCCCCATTCTCATGTACACATGGGATTACTTTTTAATAACATTTTTTTTTTACATTGCATCTCCATGGTGTGGTGTTATTAAATTGGGCCCTCATAACATTTTACTCTTCATTACTGTATTATGAATGCAAAACCCAGGTTGAATAATAAAAAAAATAAATAAATACCTAAAGGGGTACGGTGGTTTAGTGGTTAGCACGTTCGTCTCACACCTCCAGGGTCCGGGTTCGATTCCCGTCTCGGCCATGTGTGTGTGGAGTTTGTGCATGTTCTCCCCGTGCCTCAGTGGGTTTTTCTCTGGGTTCTCCAGTTTCCTCCCGGTCCAAAAACATGCACGGTAGGTTGATTGGCACCTTGGAAAATTGTTCCTAGTGTATGAATGTGTGATAGATAATGATAAATGAATGAATGAATAAATACCTAAATAAATAAATAATAAATGCAAAGAACACACTGTTTTGCCACTCTTAGAAAAAGTGTAAGTGACCTAGCTACACAATTTTAATAGTAAATAAATGCCATATGTTTATCGCCGGAATATCGCCTTTTACCCATCGCTTAATACCTTTGCTAGCCGTCACGCAGGAGCGCCTGCTCACATCGTACTAACCGAACGCACCACACAATAAGTCCTCGTCAATGATTATTTGCGTAGGGCTTCGGCGGCAATTAGCACATCGAATCTGGAAGTTTGGAACCGACAGAGCTTGAGTTTGATCAGGGAAATTAGATTGAAATGAATCACCGGGGGTACTGTGAACTCAGAGAGACACTTGATGATTGAGAGTGATTATGCAGTTCACTGGATATTGATATCCACATGACAGAACCCGAATACAATTGTGCACACAAATTCAAACACACGTATTGTACACACACGCGCGCACACACACACACGCACACACTCATAGAGGCAGTTAGTACAACTAAAGACCCTTTCAGAGCTCACACTAAAAATAGAAGAGAGAAATGTCACTTATATACAAATCTTTGGAATGACATGCTAGAAAGTTCAGTTTGGAATCTGAATTCATGACAGAGAGAATTCATCCTCAGGTTCCAGACTTTTAATAATGAGTTCTACTGGCAGGTTTTAAAGTGTCATTCGGCAAAAGCAACTGGGACGGGTGAAAAACTGGGAGAAACAACATGATCTCAATTCCAAACTCTTCCTATTTGCAGATTTGGCTCCTGCAGATCAGCAGATGAAGATGAAGATTTAGCTCTACCATCAACATTTTAACAGCATTGCAGAGATCCAGTGGGAATTGCAGAAGATGCTTGACACGCATCAAAAAGAAAGACTTCCAGGACACATTCCAGAAAAGGCAGGAACACTGGGAACACTGTATTTCTCTTCAACCGGACTATTTTGAAGTTGGGGGTTTTAAACGAGTGTAAATATAGTACTTTTCTTAAAGCTCGTACCACCTTGTGTATATCAGATTCTGTCTGTAATTCAGGTTCTCTTGTTAAATTGAATAAAACTCGAGAAACATCATTAAAACAAGCTATAAATATTTATCTTCAGTCTCTGTGTCTTATTTATCCTAGTAAGTAACGTATTTATAAACCAGAGACTACTGAGATGAAAACCACTTGAGTAAGGAACTTGAATGGATACATGGTTAATGATTATATTTATTATTATTATTATTATTATTATTATTATTATTATTATTATTATTATTATTATTAATAATAATAATAATAATAATTATATATAATTATATATATATATATATATATATATATATATATATATATATATATATATATATCACTTTTTATTACATTTTATATAGCTCTTTTCTGGACACTCAAAGCGCTTTACATTATGAGAGGGGGATCTCCTCATCCACCACCGGTATGCAGCATCCACCAGGATGATACGACGGCAGAACATATTGAACATATTGCGCGCCAGAACGCCCGACCATATACCAGGAAGCAGAATGATGAAGCCAATCAGTAAGATATGGGGAACGGTTAGGAGGCCGTGATGGTCAAAGGCCAATGGGAGAATTTGGCCAGGATGCCGAGGACACGCCTCTACTCTTTTTCAAAAGACATCCTGGGATTTTTAATGACCACAGAGAGTTTAACGTCTTATCCGAAAGACGTTGTTTTTTGACAGTATAGTGTCCTCGTCACTATACTGGGGTGTTAGGACCAATACAGACCACAGGGTAAGCACCCCACTAACATCTCTACCAGCAGCAACCTAGTATTCCCAGGTGGTCTCCCATCCAGGTACTAACCAGGCTCATCCCTGATTAGCTTCAGTGGGCAACCAGTCAAAAAAACTCCACGTTTGACTCATGTAAACAGGAAAAGCTCACATTCCATAATATGTGGCAAATCCAAATCATATAATAGAACGATGTGGAAAATGTTGGCTATCATGGTATACCTTTTTTAAAATAAATGAATGGATATGTGGAGTTTCAGTGGCCCCTGTTTTTTTTCCAGGCATTGGAAAATGTCCCATAGTCTATGGAGTTAACTTTTTTAAAATAATGAATGAATGGATATGTTTAACAATGCTACAAATGTTATAGTTCTATTCACATTCATTCATTCATTCATTCATTCATCTTCTACCGCTTTATCCGATCTTCCCTCGGGTCACGGGGAGTCTGTGTCTATCTCAGGCGTCTATGGGCATTAAGGCAGGATACACCCTGGATGGAATGCCAACCCATCGCAGGGCACGCACATACACACACACAGACACATTCATACACTAGGGACAATTTTCCAAGGTGCCAATCAACCTACCGTGCATGTTTTTGGACCAGGGGGAAATCGGAGAACCCGGAGAAAAACCCCATGAGGCACAGGGAGAACATGCAAACTCCACACACACATGAGACGGGAATCGAACCCGGATCCTGGCGGTGTGAGACGAAATGTGCTAACCACTAAGCCACCGTGCGCCCTCTATTCACATTCCTTTCTTTTATTAAAATATACCTTAATACAGTAGTCTGGAACCTATGGCTTGCAAGCAACACATGGCTTTTTGATTATTAATGGTGTGGCTCTCCAGTGCTGTGTTTAACCTTCATGACACCAACAAACAGCAAGTCACTTTCTGTGGCAACCAAACGCATGTTGATTCATGCAATGACATCTCCAGGTTAGATATGTAACCATGGCTCCTTGAAGGAACAAGATGCAAGGCTTTGGGAACACTTCCCAAAAACTTGCCTAGTGTGTGTGAACACGACCAGTACCAAGGACAACAAAGCCAGATGTGCTTCTCTTGGTCAGGCTCCTGAAATAGAGAAGGATAGAACACCTGGGGTGTTGAAGAGGAAAGACCTTTGGAAAACTTTTCTTGCAGGAACTCCAGAACTGGACCAATCTGGTAGTTAACTGGTCCTAACAACAGTTATCACACCAAATTACCTTGCAAACATTTATCCTCCTCATAGAGGGAGAGGGAGGATGGTCTCCACCACATGGGGAGACCAAAGACTAGAAGGTGCGCCACCTCAGGAGCCATGTCCCTAGCTTCCACAGATCTGGGTGGAGGTGCAGGATCCTGCATACATTTATTATTTATATATGTTTTATTGCAAGCAAATATATTCTAAAATAATATTCTAATTCTGACTCTAATAGGCAATAAAACATTACATTTCACTGTCCACCTGAGACAAAGTCTCTCCTACAAGGACGGTACCAGGGAGAGGACTTGAGCAGTCCCACTAGAACCCTGATCCTGGGCCTTCCCCAATAACAGGACCTGGTTACAATCTAGGCTCTGTAGAATTTCCCCGAAATCTGCTCCACCACATGGGTTGGAGCCTCCACTCCCTGGGACTGGGCCCCTGTCTGGACATCCGTGCCCTGGTTCAACCTCCCAGTGATGTCAATGCTCTCAAGGAGAGCAGCTCCTTGTTTTTGGAAGCTGGAGTTAGAGCACAGCCATGATACAGCTCCCCTGGATATAAATAGTTTTAATAGATATGAATATGCCTTAAGTCTGAGTGATTTATTTGATGATGTATATGTTTGACTTGCGAAACAATCATTTATGGTAAAACTGACAATTTAGGAGCTTAATTAATACTTGTATTTACTGTCTCACATGGCACTGGTAATGAATGTTCAATATAATAACACATCCATCAATCTGGAATAAATTTGAATATTACTGAATGTTTCCCACATAGTCATGTCTTATGCAAAGTGGTGCCAGTCAAGACGCTGAACATGATTAACTTGGTATGAAACATGTCAGCGGGTTTGATTACAGTCCAAGCAAGCCAGTTTTTCAAGCCAACATCAGGCCTGTTACTGATACCCGGAATCAGATTGGTGTATCTTGGATCGTAATGTTTGTTTCTGCTGCTTGCTTTCCTTAATTGCTTAATCTTAATCTTAATGAAAAGTGTAGAGCTGTGTGTCAAGAGCTTTCACCGCGAGTGCCGTACATTTCAGTGTGTGTCAGTCTGCAGTGTGGTACAGTGTGCAAGGTAATGAAGCAGTCTGTACAATGTGGTACCAGAAATGCTCAGAGGCATGAAGGACAACGCTAATGCTTGGAGGACCAGAGTGTTTCACTTCACTAGCTTCAGAATACCCTACTTTCTTTTCTCTCTGATAGGTAATCGAATGCTGCAGTGAATCTAAGTATATATAAGTCTTATATTTTTTCCCCCCAAAAAATGGTTAGCCAAGTGAAAAGGCCCTTTTTTTCAAAATAAGATGGCTAGTCAGCTAAAAAAAAAACCCTTCTATTAAAAGAAATTGTGCATAAAGTTTAGCACTGACCATATGAACTGCAATATCCCTAATACTACTGTCTTTTTTTAACCTTCTTTTCTCATATGGCCAGACCACATTGTGATCTTGGACTGACCGCGGTTACGAACGCTGCATTGTTAGTTCAATTATTCAGCAGTCATTTCCGGAGTGATATAAAATCCTTAGGCTTTATTCATTTATTAGCACATTGAGGATCAGTACATGCTATCGAGAGCCTTCGACATATCCTGAAGCACCACCGGGTTCAATAAGCGAATCTGACATGCCATTGTGGTGACAAAATAAATTTCAATTACAGCTGTGCGGAATTGGATTTTCCTGTCGCATTAGGGGCTAGAGAAGTGCTGAAAGCCCTTAGCCATCGCTCTTGATGTGAGGTCTGGTCGCGAGGTTGCCTCGTTACACCACAATCCCGCACTAATGGTCTTATGAAATCAATAACTCACCCCTGACAGACATGCTCTCTCAGTGCACCGCTATGGGAGGATGAGATTAATACAGCTGATTGTAGGCTTTAGATATTTTGGTGCAATTTTCTCCCACCTGGTGCGAGTGATTTTGATTGGGTCCTGAGTGACCATAAGAGAAACCTGGCATCTATCTTTTGATCAATAAACCAGAAAGCAGTCAGGGGATACTAAAAATATGTTGCTTGATTCTGATCTCTGGTGCACAAACCCATTTTTATTTATCATGTTCCCTTGAGAGGAGAAAACATAATACTCGTCCATTCTGAGGGAATAAGGAGGACAATTTTACATGCAGTGTATGTATATTTGCAGAGTAATGTATTTTAACAGCAGTGCTGATGCTGCACAGTTCTAGATTCAGCATGTATTCTGCATCGGAGAAAGTTTCTCAAGTGCACATGTCGGATTTCATACAAAAACATGCAGCCAGGACGATTGGCTTCTCTAACCTGTCAGTATGTACAGGATTGATTGTGTGTGTGTGTGTGTGTGTGTGTGTAGGTGAGGAAATAGATCTCCTACAATAGTGTATTGCCACCTTGATCACAGTATTCATGTCATAAGCTGTGCAGTGTTTTCCCCCCGGAACAATTAACAACCTACATCAAACACATGGCCAGATTACTATTGCTCCTGTTGGTCAAAATTGGAACTGCAACAAGTACAACAACAATAATAATAATAACAATAATAATAATAATAATAATAATAATAATAATAATAATAAGGACTCAAGCTGCCCCATGCTTGCTCTGAGAGCATTTTTAGTCAAGGTGGAGCAGGAAAAAAGAATAAAAATGATGGCTCGTTTAAAATAAGGATTTTGTAGGAAATAATATGATTAAATGAAAAAAGTGTTTAAAGTGTTTAATGTATAGTGTCTAATCCTAAAAATGACAGCCACACCCCTACTACCGGTGAACACAAAACAAAGAAAAAAAAAAAAAGTGAAAAAAAAAAAAAAAAAAAAAACATAAATAAAAGTGAACAACAAAAAAAAAACCCGGCAAAAAAAAAAAATGTACATATGTTTAACACATGTAGTTATACAGTGAGTATTTAGAGTTAGTGTTAGGGTTAACGTAGGGAAGTCTCTAATATGTACAGAACCTTATTCCATAAAATACAGTTGATGGTAATGTTCAGTAGCCTTGCATATTATTTGAAATATGTTACATTAAATTCTTCATTTCTTAAAAAAAAGTTTTAAAGCTTTTATTGCTGTAATTCAATAGTAGCAGGCTGGACATTTTATTGAAACCTGGAAACCCTGAATAATTATATTAACAGTACTGAACACAGTTAAACTGTGTCTTGTGACTGTGCATTGATCATTCTGAACTGTCTATTACAGATTTAATGTGAAAACCAAACAAAAGCTTATAGATGACATTTTCCTTTTCAAAAACTTAAGAAAATTAATATTTCATTTATTACATGTACTACAATTAGATATCACACTTATCATATGTTTAGTGACAAAGTATCAGGTGATGCAACTTTCATTCAACATGAGCACAACAGGAGTAAATACTAAGGTTCTACCTGGAACATGCAAGTCAAATATAATCCCCGAGCTGAAATTTTGCTGATTACATGCAAAAGAAATCATGGAGCAATAATCAAATAAAATAAATTTTTAAAAAATGTGCATGATACAGTCACACTTTCATGTAATTCATCTCCCAGTGCGCATACACACACACACACACACACACACACACACACACACACACACACATCTTTAGACAATCCCTCTTTATGAAATCCAAATGTTACACCACTGTGTGTCTGTATGTAATTGCCCTTTTGTTTTGCTTTCCCCCATTTACAAAATTAGCGTGGAGGAAGTCACACTGAAAAGTAATATATCACTATTGGATTGGCATCAATCTTCTTTTACAGGCTCGAGCAGGTTTATTGCACATCAATGGATTGTTTTGGGGGTCAGCTAACCCCAGTGATACAGTAAACAATAGAGGATACTCATTATATGTCAGCATGGTAAAGCTGCAAATGTCTTTTCCAAAGATGACCTACGAGAGTAATGACTAAAGGATAAAGCTGAAACAGCCAATTTGGAGTTGGTGTATTGATCAGGTTATAGGAGTTAGGTGTTACAAAAGCATGACATTGTAAACCAAACATACTGCAGTAAAATAGATAGATAGATAGATAGATAGATAGATAGATAGATAGATAGATAGATAGATAGATTGATTAATAATAATAATATTATTATTATTATTATTATTATTATTATTATTATTAATAAATAATAATAATAATAATAATAATAATAATAATAATAATAATAATAATAATAATAATAATGTCTGTGCCTCTTAGGCGTCTATGGGCATTAAGGCAGGATACAGCCTGGATGGAATGCCAACCCATCACAGGTCACACACACACACACACACACACACACACATTCATACACTAGGGACAATTTTCCAAGGTGCCAATCAACCTACCGTGCATGTTTTTGGACCGGGAGGAAACCGGAGAAGAACCCCCTGAGGCACGGGGAGAACATGCACAAACTCCACACACACATGGCCAAGACGGGAATCGAACCCGGACCCGTGGAGGTGTGAGGCGAATATGCTAACCAACTAAACCACCGTGCCCCCATAATAATATATTATATATATATATATATATATATATATATAGTATATATATATATATATATATATATAAGAAATCAGTGCTAGTTCTACAAATTTGAAATATCAAAACACATAGAACATTGTAATATTAAAAATGTTCACAAATTGTTCACAAATAACACAGATTGTCCGACTCTAAAAAGAGAATAGAAATTTACACAAACACATAAGACTCTTTAAAGATTTGTAGACAGACATGCAACATACTCCTCTAAAATACTGCCTGACAAACACGGATTCAGCTCAAAGGCCTCCACATTTTATTTGAATCATGCTCAGTAGTCCACTTTCTGTGTTCTACACTTCAACACAATAATTGAAGGTTCTTGATAGCTCCATTATCTAATGACTTTTCATTGCCAAAATTTGCAAAATAGCCAATGCCAAACACTTTGCATAATGTTAAACACGTAACACGTTTATAAGGACAGCAGAGTTCAAGAGCTCTCAGTAGAAGCACTTCGACTGCACAGAGAGGAAAATAGATCAAATTAGAAGGGCCTGATTTACAAATAAACCTTTTGACGGAAAAACACAGCCTGAGTATTTACATTGTATAGAAAAGCAGGTGGATGAAATACACAAACCATATAGTTGAGCAGAGATACACTTGGTAAAATATTACTTCTTGTTAAAAATGTTCTCTTCAGGAAAAGTGTTTGCCTGCAAATGTAGAAAATATGATACACTGATTGGTGGTTTAATTAATTTGCAATCAGTGCACATAACTGGTGTGCACCTGACCAGTTATGTTTTTATTTACTCATAAATAAGACAGAATAACAGATATTGATGGTAGCCTATTTCCGCCACTGAATAATAAACATGTTTTAAAAAAATAGTTGTTGTGAATTTATTATAAAAAAAATAATAAAGTTGCAACTGTGACAAATGTTTTACTTCTTGCTATTTTAAGTCTATATCTTGCAATTCTGACTTTTATTCTCACAGTTGTGAGTTATCATAAAGGATTATTATGCCAAAGAGTCATTAATAATGATACCCCGTCATCACAAAAATAGAAAACAAAGCGTTGTTTACTATACTCCCGTGTTTGCTATTTTGCTAAAATGTCGCAAGTGAGTTAAATTCCCAATTGGCGAGAGAAAAAAAAATCTGAATTATGATTATGAATTATTTTTTTCTATCTATTTTGGGTTGATATATCTGAGGAAAAAAGTTACAATAACATTTTTGCGTGTATTTATATGTATATATGAAGCGAGATCCTTAGATTTCACAAAATGTAGTGGATTAAAAAGTAGGATGTCTGACTTTTAAATGAGTAAATATCTCCACAAACGGAAATACATCAATATTTCAATACTTCTCCTTGCGTACAATAACAGATTATACAGATTATTACATACAATAACAGATTATACAGATCATTACGTACAATAACAGATTACATTTACTACCTCACTGCATTTTTAAATATTTAATTAATTCAATTCAATTCCATTTTCAATTCAATTTTATTTGTGGAGCACTTTTTACAATTTGTCATCGTCTCAAAGCAGCTTTACATAATAGTTAAAAATGAAAATCAGTTTGGCACTAAGTGTTTCTTGTTTCTTGTTGAGGGTCAGACAGGACCAGAGTGCAGAGGGGGTCTGGATCACTGGCAGCTCAGCAGTGGGACATGTAACTCAACAGAGAGAGAGAGAGAGAGAGAGAGAGAGAGAGAGAGAGAGAGAGAGAGAGAGAGAGAAAGAAGGAAAGAAAAAACACACTTAAATTTCTACTATTCATTCATTCATTCATCTTCTACCGCTTTATCTGATCTTCCATCGGGTCACGGGGAGTCTGTGTCTATCTCAGGCGTCTATGGGCATTAAGGCAGGATACACCCTGGATGGAATGCCAACCCATCACAGGGCACACACACACACACACACACACACACACACACACACATTCATACACTAGGGACAATTTTCCAAGGAGCCAATCAACCTACCGTGCATGTTTTTGGATCGGGGGAGGAAACCGGAAAACCCGGAGAAAAACCCCCTGAGGCACGGGGAGAACATGCACAAACTCCACACACACATGGCAGAGACGGGAAACGAACCCGGATCCTGGTGGTGTGAGTGGTGGTGTGAGCGAACGTGTTAACCACTAAACCACTGTACCCATGGAAGTATACAGTTCTGGTCAGATGTTTGGAAATTCCTAGCTTTATATGTTCTTTTGTTAAATTTAATGGTATGAAGTTTAACCTCACCAAACCAACATAACTGCCCCAATGTTAATCTTTATGTTTTTCATTTGAATAATGTACCTGCGGGTACATCGACAGTTCAGATTTCTTTAAACACGCAGCTGAATGTCCTTGTCATGCATTTTGTGAACTATGCGAAAGGTGTTCTAGCTGAGAAATCCTTTCTGACCATATAATCCAGATAGAATATATATATATATATATAGCCTTTATTAGTCACATATGTATTACAGCACTGTGAAATCATTTCTTTGCATATCCCAGCTAGATTGGAAGCTGTGGTCAAACTACATGCTCAGTCATGATACAGCACCCCTGGAGAACAATGGGTTAAGGGCCTTGCTCAAGGACCCGAGAGGGGCAGCTTAGCAATACCGGGACTTGAACCCCGACCTTTCCGATCAGCACCTTAACCACTTAGCTACACCATCTAGATCCTCCCAGAGCAGTTCAATAGTATTTAGATGGGGTGACTGGGCAGGCCATTCCATAATAGATAACACTCCAGCTGACTATTTTTTAAATAAAGCGTATAGAGCTTGGACTCATGCTTCAGGTCATTGTGTTGTTGGGGTCAGTAGTATAAAATACAGCATTTAACCCCTTGTATAGGAGTGTCGCAAAATCACATCAAACTGCTTCCAGCCCCGAACACGTACGTATTCCTCCACTGCCAGTGGCTGCATATTTGACATGTACCATAGATCATACTGGAAGCACTAATCTAGCACAAGTAGTAGTATCTGAACACACATAATTGTTATTTTTTATATGATTAGAAATTAATTCAGGCAAGAAGGGGTTAAAGACTTCATTACTGTACTTCATTCATTCATCTTCTACCGCTTTATCCGATCTTCCATCGGGTCACGGGGAGCCTGTGCCTATCTCAGGCATCTATGGGCATTAAGGCAGGACACACCCTGGATGGAATGCCAACCCATCGCAGGGCACACATACACACACACACACACATTCACACACACATTCATACACTAGGGACAATTTTCCAAGGTGCCAATAAACCTACCATGCATGTTTTTGGACCGGGGGGGGAAACCGGAGAACCCGGAGAAAAACCCCCTGAGGCACGGGGAGAACATGCAAACTCCACACACACATGACCGAGACGGGAATCGAACCCGGATCCTGGCGGTGTGAGGCGAACGTGCTAACCACTACGCCACCGTGCCCCACTCATTACTGTACTTAAATAACCATTTTTGTCTACTTTCTAATTTAATGTTTTTTACTCTAACTAAATTGTAACTGACACTAAGCATTCGTAATTTACATTTTGTATCTCTGTTGAAAATGTCATTAATGCTCAACACTCCCAAACCCACATCTGCCTCCTGTGAGTGACTTCTTGCTTAGCACCTCTAGCCTCGTTTATAGTCCAAAAGGGACATGAATAAATTCCAAAATCATTAATAATCAGCTTCTGTTATAGTTGAAGGAAGTCCATTCAGAATTTTTGTTGAAGGATGGAATAATAGCCATGATTCCTTTTACCCAGAATAAGTCACCAAGATTTCCCTGCTGCAAAACAACTCCAAACCATTAAGGGTTCACATGCAAGTGTGATAACAGGTATAAGTGTACAAACATCATCTCTCCTGTTCTCTATCATGCACAAGTTCTTCTGTTAGAGCCAGAAATGTCAGACTCGGATGTTCACAATATTCTCTCATTCACTGTCAATTTAGTGTTCATCACATGTATCATTCATTCATTCATCTTCTACCGCTTTATCCGATCTTTCATCGGGTCACGGGGAGTCTGTGCCTATCTCAGGCGTCTATGGGCATTAAGGCAGGATACATGGAATGGAATGCCAACCCAGTCGCAGGACACACACACACACACACACACACACACACACACACACTAGGGACAATTTTCCAAGGTGCCAATCAACCTACCATGCATGTTTTTGGACAGGGGGGAAACCGGAGAACCCGGAGAAAAACCCCCTGAGACACGGGGAGAACATGCACGGGGAGAACTCCACACACACATGGCCGAGACGGGAATCGAACCCGGACCCTGGCGGTGTGAGGCGAACGTGCTAACCACTACGCCACCGTGCCATCATCATTGACAAAATAGTGTTTCTAAACCTTTAACAATCACTGTATGTTTGCATTTCTAGTATAATAACATTTCTACACACTAATTGTGGTAGACAAAGTACACAAACCATGTAGTCTTTGTGTAGAGATAGACTGTAAAATATTAGTCTAGTAAAAGTGCTTAAATGTATTTCAGAATCAAAAGTACTATGATGTGCAGTGTATTATGGATATAATGTTAGCATTATTATCATTTTTTGTCACAAGACTCTTCATATATATATCAAATCTCAGTTTATGTGAAAAATCTCTGTTAATCTTAAACACAATTGATATGTGAACACCAATTGCTATCAATTTAAATGATCAAGAGCCCAAAACCTTACTTTCATCTACTTAAAAAATTATGCAAATAAGGTTGTGAGACGCTCTACCCTTATTGTGGATTGCTGTGTGCTTAAACCACATTTTAATCCAATCATAAATAAAAAGGAACACTGATTTCACAATATAGAGTTTAGTAAAAGGTAAGATATTTTACTTTCATACATAGTGAAGTTATTCACCCCAAAAGAAAAGACATGTGAAAAAAAAAAACTTAAGTAATGTAATGAATTACATTTACTTTCTTCCTCTTCACCAATGCTTTTTAAAAGATGCATTTATTAGTGTACTTGGTCTGCTTCTAGTCTGCACACCTATACCTCTAGATGCATACTTATACATACTTATACTTCTGTCCTTTTTTTTCTACCATGTATACCATTACATACTGTGATTTCTATGAGTCACACACATTTTTCGAAAATAGCGTTGGTGAACAAAGAACACAAACCATGTAGTTGATCTAAAGTAGTTCAAGTACTACACGACACATGAAAAAGCCACTTAAATACAGTAACAAATTGTGTTTACTGTCCACAAGTGCCTAAAAGGCAATACCTGTTTTTTCAGGGCTATAAAATTCAATACAATTTACACTCAAACAAACGTCTTCAAGGGTTAATAATTCTAGTTTTTCAATAGAAATCAACTTTGAACCTACCGGGAATGTAAAGCCCTCTGAGGGATGTCGTACAGGTCTTTGTCTGTTAACCATTAACGCCATTACCAACTGGTTTCCATTATGTAGCATGTTAGTGTGCATCAGTAATTCATTCATTACCAAAACAAAGAAAGCATGGACGCTGGATGCTTAATGATGTCCTAATTATCCCCCTTCTTGTCCAATATGTGATCTACAAGTTCCCAAACGTTTTCAAAGGTGGTTTTTGATGGCATCCATAACATGCCACCAATAGAAAGCAACACATTTCCCACAGAGACCATTACAGTTCCCATTAAAAACCAAATGCAATTAAAAGCACAACACATTGTGAAGTTTCCTGTTGTTGTTTAGCAGGATATACAGTGTGCACAGGAAGTGTATTGAAAACCAATATAAAAATGTCTGAATTTTAATGTCACACACTTATGTCCTCTTTATGACCTGCTAGTTCACTATATCACACTTATATATGTAGAGTGATTTGAATTGCCTTTGTGTATATAATATACTATACACAGCAAAGAAATATGACTTGCCTTGCCTATTCTCTTGCTGGTAGTGTATTAGATATCTTAGGAAAAAAAAAAAAAAGATCTTCCACCCGAGTGCAGTGTAAGCAATCTTAGGGATCAGCAGAACGCCTGCTTCAGCTGTGCACAGTGTTCATGATGAGATCCTGGTCCACTTCGAAAGCTAGTAAAGGCTTTAAATGTCAAACGCAAGTACTCTTTTCCTTTTTGTGAATAATTGTTTTCCATTTAGCAGTTAATTTCATAGATTTACACTGTTACTGCTCGCAGTACATCTACAATTTCAACAAGTTTGCCATCGGCATCTCCAGTGGCATCTTTAAGCTTGCAGAATTAAAGAGAGTCAATGTCGACATTGATTAGACTGCTTACACTCTGTTCAAATGAGGTTTTGGCCCCATGGTGTGTGTGTGTGTGTGTGTGTGTGTGTGTCTGTGTGTGTGTGTGTGTCTGTGTGTGCACTTACACATGTGTAAGTGAGAGATTCCCACAGACAGCCCCTGGTTCCAATATACAATCATATAAGCTGTAATCTCGCGCAGTTGGGCTTTATAGGTGTGGTGAGTAGTGTTATTTTTTTCAGGGCAGCAGGAAACAGCAGGGTCAGGAGAGAATTAAGGACACAGTTAAGCCTGTATCCAGGTGTCCAACTTCATATGAGCATTTTTAGGTCAGGCAAATCACATCTATCAAAGATTAAACAAAGAAAAAAAGACATTTAATAACTGGTTATAAAGATGCTTACAAAAATAAAATTGTTCATAATAAAATTTGCTAAATCTTTAATCAAATATTATACAAATCTACTTTCTACAGTATATATGTTTTATATGTCATTCTTTTTTAAATAATTGTTCAAAATGATTGTTTATATATATATATATATATATATATATATATATATATATATATATATATATATATATATATATATATATATATATATATATTTATATTTGTCTTAATAAGATTGATAATAAGAAAGAATATATATATATATATATATATATCTATATATATAGAGAGAGAGAGAGAGAGAGAGAGAGATCGAGAGAGCGAGAGATAGATAGATAGATTAGATAGATTGATAGATATAGATATAGATATTTAGGGGCACGGTGTCTTAGTGGTTAGCACGTTCGCCTCACACCGCCAGGGGCTCCCGGGTCCGGGTTCGATTCCCGTCTCGGCCATGTGTGTGTGTGGAGTTTGTGCATGTTCTCTCCCCGTGCCTCAAGGGGTTTTTCTCCAGGTTCTCCGGTTTCCTCCCCCGGTCCAAAAACATGCACGGTAGGTTGATTGGCACCTTGATTGGCACCTATATATATATATATATATATATATATATATATATATATATATATATATATATATATATATATATCAGTCAATAAATTATATATATGATTTTTACTCTATAGCGAAAATGAAATGTTTTCTAAAATTAGAAGCTTATTGTCATTCGATGATATATACCCAAAATAGAAATTGTGCTTACCCTACATGTAACTGCCACATATTCTCAAACTCGCTGCAAAATCTTGCTGTCTTGCTGTTTCACTTCCTCTACTGAGAATCCTCAGCTAATTTAAAATGTGTCTTACCAGGTCAGTAATGCCAGAGAACATTACTCATATGTATCCAAACTCCACGAGTTGCTTGTTATGTTGTGCACAGGTCTCGCTCATTATGTTTAAAGCTCTAAATGGTTTAGCTGCTGCGGTTCATACTTATCTCCTGAAGCACTATAGTCCACCTCAAACACTTTACTCACATGATGCAGAAAGATCATTAGTCCTGAGGATCAGCTGCAGCAATTGAAATGATTTTTTTTCCCCCATTAATCTCCTGAACTGCGTTTTGGACACCAAAAAACATTAGGAATTTATTTTTACTGTATAACTTACTGTATGTTTTCTGTTTGCACTACGTAGGTGGCTCACAATGGGCTTTATGTGGCCAGGACAACTTACTGTAGTCCATATCTCTGCGTACTGTATGAAGCTCTATGTTGTTTTTATGTAGTACCTGTGAAATGGAGAAACATGGTCTCATTTGGCATTAAGGCAGGATACACCCTGGATGGAATGCCATCCCATCACAAGACCCACACACACACACATTCATACACTAGGGACAATTTTCCAAGGTGCCAATCAACTTACCGTGCATGTTTTTGGACCGGGGGAGGAAACCGGAGAACCCGGAGAAAAACCCCCTGAGGCACGGGGAGAACATGCACAAACTCCACACACACATGGCCGAGTCGGGAATCGAACCCGGACCCTTGCGGTGTGAGGAGAACCTGCTAACCACTAAACCACCGTGCCCCCGTCTTTATTATGTTTACATGGAATTGTTCTTGAAAAATGAAAGGATAAACAGACACGAAACAAACAAATACCCACATTGTTTTATCCAGTAGGATACCTCTTAGCAAGAAATGGGTTTTTGACCAGGAGAATGACAAACATATATTCAAATTACACAATAGATCAATATTTAGCAAGGATCATCATCTTCAAATATGGTAGATAATAAAGGGGGGAGTGGCGGTTAAGGCTCTGTATTACTGATCAGAAGGTTGGGGGTATTCCATCCCTCAGTATTGCTGCAAGTCCTTCAGCAAGGCCCTTAATCCTGAGGAGCACTGTGCTGTATCAGGGTTAACCCCATACTTTCCAATGTTGTGAAGAATTTTACTGTGTGCTGTAATGTACTTCATGATATTTCATCTGACAATCCCCTTTTAACTTTATAGAAGAGAATAAAATAATATTCTTTATTTGTCACATCTACAATACAGCACAGAAAAATAGTTTCCTGTTTGGAAGCTGGATTCAGAGCTCGGGCGTAGCCATGATGCTGTGCACCTGGAGCACAAAGGTTTAAGGGCCTTGCTTAAGGACCCAAGCGTGGCAGCTCGGGTATCAGCATTTTGCCCTGTTCATATTAATTCCTGCTCATTGTGCTAATAATTCAGGAAATGAATGCCAACAATATAATGGAATAATTGTTGTAGGTATGGCTAAAGAAACAATCTCTGCCGAACAACACATTAAGGGTTTATTCATTTATTCATTCATTACAGAAAATGGTGTTTTAATGAATTTATGTGACTATAAAAGCGCGGAATGGTTGGGAGATTACAGCATCTGTTTACAAAGAATGAAATTTGGAATTATGACTATAATAAAGTCGAAACATGAAAATAACAAAAATTCATTAGCCAGGAGAGGCTGTACAATAGTGTTTATTCAAAAAAGTTAGTACACCCATTGAAAATGGAATTAAAGATGTATTTTATGTATTTGAACTCAGGTAAGACATATACGTTGTTGTTGTCATCTGCTTTTCGTTAGTGAATATGCACTTACCTGAATGTATATTTGGGAAGAATATTTGGTATTAAACGAAGCCTAACAATGATTAAATAAATGTTCTTATAATATGTTTTTCCACTTATGATAACTTATTAAACGCATTTACAAACAATTGTTTTTGTTCTATTTAATTAAAATAACCTATTCCTAACATGACATTAATATTTTGATTGAAAGCACAAACTTCCTTTTCTTTTCTAAATCCAGCTTATTAATTCTTATAAGTAAATGCTCCAAACGGTAATGCAAACTCTATATAAATAACTATTTAAATACTATTATTTTATATTTAATATAACTATATAAATTTATTTTAATACTATTATATTATATTTATAATATAAAAACTATATTTTTCCACTTATGATAACTTCAGATGCAATATTGTACACTAGAGAACTATTCTCTACAAACAACTAGGTAGTTTTTGTTCTATTTAATTAAAATAACCTATTCAGTCATAATCATTATTTTCATGCATACATTAATATTTTGTATATTTAATGAAAGCACAGAACTTCCTTTTCTTTTCTACCGATATTTTAGACACATGATGGCTTATTAATAAGCCTCCTGAATTAGTAAGTTCGTTTGATTCCAATGAGCAGTCCAAACGGTAATGCAAACTCTATATAAATAACTATTTAAATACTATTATTTTATATTTAAGTTTATATGGTTTTCACTATATAAATTCTATTTTAATAGAATGTTCCATTAAATGTTTTATATGTTTCCATGTTTCAATAAATTATATGATGTGTGTATATATATATATATATATATATATATATATATATATATATATATATATATATATATATATATATATATATTATATATATATATATACACAAACTTGCACAAAGTCTGGGGATTTTGATGGGGTGGGTTGTATGATGATTAACCAGTTACGCCGTGAAAGTGCTAATGATTGTGTATTTCATATGTAGATTGAAACCCGGAAATGAACTAAAACAGAAACAGATGAAACTGGATGAGGAACAAGCCAAACACTGCTAGTAAATACCTGCACAGGTGTTAGACCATTTCACCAGGGCAAGACTGAGCACAGTAACAAGAAACAAGGTAGTTATCCCGCATCAGCAATACCTCTCCCAGGCTTTCAAACCAGACTTATGTTTCAAGATAGCTGCTCAAGCTATTTAGAGAGCAAACAATGTTGAGGACCATAGCTACTGTGGTCGACCAGCTTCACTTTGACCTTGGACGATATCCAGCAGTGCCATAATCAAAGAACAGCCCAGAGATACACCAATCAACTGTGGGCAGTAGTTTGGCTGCAAGTAATCTTTTGTGGAAGTATTGCAACCAAAATGTCATACCTCCTATACGGTGAGAAGGTTGTAGTGATGCAACTACACATGGAATCTCATAGGAACATGGGAGGAACATGGGAGGAGCATGGGAGGAACATGGGAGGAGCATGGGAGGAACATGGGAGGAGCATGGGAGGAACATGGGAGGAGCATGGGAGGAACATGAGGAACATGGGAGGAACATGGGAGGAACATGGGAGGAGCATGGGAGGAACATGGGAGGAACATGGGAGGAACATGGGAGGAACATGGGAGGAACATGGGAGGAACATGGGAGGAACATGGCAGGAACACGGGAGGAACATGGGAGGAACATGGCAGGCAGGAACATGGCAGGAACATGGGAGGAACATGGGAGGAACATGGGAGGAACATGGGAGGAACATGGAAGGAACATGGGAGGAACATGGGAGGAACATGGCAGGAACATGGGGGTGGGGCAGAAAGATTATAGTAGGTGCTACCATTTGAACTATATGGCTGTAGCAGCAAGAAAGTTGTGTTGAGTGGTACAATATTGAGTATCTGCAGGCAACAGTGAAGCAAATTTGTGCCTGTTAGTTTTTCACATGGTGTCTGGGAATTGGTCCGGGATTACATGAAGAGACAGGAGGATTTAAGATAACCTGCATTTAAAGAAGATCTGTGGTCAGTTTTACAAGATGTTGATGGAATATCCTACCTGTCGAGCTCCTATAAAAATAGTGTGTCCTTTATAGTGTCCTATAAAAATAGACTTCTCTAGCCACGTTTTATTCTGAAAGAATAAAAAGAACAAATTAATAAAGAAGCCTCCGTTTCAGCTTCAGTTTGACACCTTCACGGGCAATTTCAGAATGTAACTCCTCTCAGTCATGCTTATTCCGACCTGAGGGAAAGCAAACAGAAGTGTATAGAAAGCATGACATCTCGAAATAAATGATTATTAAAAGACTAATGTAAATTAAAAAGACTATTATTAGACGATTATTAAAAGACTAGTGTAAAATGCAATTTCCAGAGTGTTAAATAATTAAACAAGTACAACATAATTAATAACCAATGGAGGGATATATATATATATATATATATATATATATATATATATATATATATATATATATATTATATATAATTTTTTTAGGTATATAGTTAACAATTAGAGCATTAAAAACATTATTAATTTATGATATATCTAAGGTCATCCCAATGTATTTAAGCATTGTGATGGCCAATGTGTGAATATTATATGCTCATGCTCCCTGAACCATTTTTACACAATTTGAGGCTGCTGAATCCTGGCATTGTCATGTTGGAATGAACATCAACTTGTAGACTGTCATTATTGTAGTTAGAATTGAACTGCACTATGACTAATGCGAGCAAGTTCTCTGCACTCTTGCTAAAGCAAAAGAGGAATAGAGTGTATATGGGTGTTTTTATACATTATTTATTTATTTATTTCGAGAAAATTCATCTTGATTCACCTTACCACCTCCCCCCTACCCGCTTGTGTTTTTGAGTTTGCAATTAGGATAGAGATCAGAAAGACACTCGATACGGAGTAAAACATGCTTGAGAACTACAATCTCCGCTCATGCATGTACAACAGATGCTCTCTCTCCAGGGACCTGATTTTGCGACCTCCCTCTCTTTGATTTTTTTTTGTCGAGTAAAATGGAGTAAATCAAATGTTTGGAGTCACCGGGTCAGTATGTGAGGTTAGGGGTCACAAAGTGCTGAAGAGATACAACACCAGGCTCTTGTAATTGGAAAGAATTGAAAACAAATAATAATAAAATACAATTATAATATATATATATATATATATATATATATATATATATATAGAAAGGGAACTAAAACTAAAACTGCTTGAGGTCCTCGCCAGCTGAAAAAATATATACAGTAGGTCCCTGAATATCGCGATATGTTGATGTAAAATAATCTATGGTCAAAATCTACTTTATAAACAAATTACAGTACAGGTGCATGTACAGGAGGCACGGTAATTTAGTGTGGTTAGCACGTTTGCCTCACACCTGGCCAGGGTCCGGGTTCGATTCCCATCTCGGCCATGTGTGTGTGGAGTTTGCATGTTCTCCCCGTGCCTCAGGGTTTTTTTTTTTTCTCTGGGTTTCTCTGGTTTCCTCCCGGTCCAAAAACATGTACGATAGGTTGATTGGCACCTTGGAAAAATTGTCCCTGAGTGTGGTGTGTGTGTGTGTGTGTGTGTGTGTGTGTGTGTGTGCCCTGTGATGGGTTGGCATTCCATCCAGGGTGTATCCTGCCTTAATGCCCATAGACGCCTGAGATAGACACAGACTCCACGTGACCCGAGGGAAGATGGGATAAAGCGCTAGAAGATGAATGAATGAATGAATGTACGTGTACAGTGCATGCATGCCTTATTCACACACAATCAACAAATAATGTCTAAAAGTACATTTAAAGAGCATCAACAACATTTAATATAGTACAGTATACTTCTGTACTATAAGCCTGGGCATCGCTCTCTGATGGCTTTAGTGTATGTGCACTAACTGTCATAGCGACCAGTGACTCTTTACTGGCATGAGTTTGATCTGTCTGATAGAAATTACATTTTATTATGGTATATATTTATTTCATTATGTGAAATGTCTGCAGATTGGAAAGCCCTGGGATAGAGGTAGTGAATAAGGAATATCATTCATTCATTCATTCATCTTCTACCGCTATATCCGATCTTCTCGGGTCACGGGGAGCCTGTGCCTATCTCAGGCGTCTATGGGCATTAAGGCAGGATACACCCTGGATGGAATGCCAACCCATCGCAAGGCACACACACACACTCACACACACACACACACATTCATACACTAGGGACAATTTTTCCAAGGTGCCAATCAACCTACCGTGCATGTTTTTGGACCCGGGGGAAACCGGAGAACCCGGAGAAAAACCCCCTGAGGCACGGGGAGAACATGCAAACTCCACACACACATGGCCGAGACGGGAATCGAACCCGGATCCTGGCGGTGTGAGGCGAACGTGCTAACCACTAAGCCACGGTGCCCCTAGGAATATCATTGTCAGGTAAAATTAGTTTTAATAAGGCCCTCTAGAGGAAGCTCATTTCATTTCTGACGCCTAAGATTAATCCTAGCTAATTCAACATGTAATGTCATGGAGTCACGTATTATAGACAGTCGCAGGGGATTAAAACACACCCTTTGAAAATTTTACAGCTTTCATCACTCTTGATAGCATCTTGTTAGCATTCTCGTCCTAAAACACTGTGACCAAGGCTTATCTAGCCATGTTTACTACTTCCCTGCTAGGTAGCTGGTTTCAATTTCAGCAAGGAGTAATCCGGCTTTATAATTATATAAAAAAATAAATAAAATAACCATGACCACAGTGTTGCCCTGAACTCTATGACCCAATAAATATACTCGCCATACACAATCTCCTTGTTTTATGTAATGGCTTTTATACGCAGCGTGTCTGAATGTATTATACTCCTTATCATTTTTACGTGATCAATTTACTGCTACATGTCCAGAGTCAAGGCTGTGCGAGAAAGCACAAACAAATTGAGAATGTTGCTGAGTCTTTGCCCCACGCTACCTCTTCCTCTCAGCTAAATCGTAAATACATTTCAGCACGGGCTTTTCGCGTTTATGTTGAACGATCACGTAAGACGCTGAAGAGCACACATTTGCATAGTGCTACAAATAAAAGGCCATGTTTTTGTTGTCCGTGAGAAATCTAGACAATAACGTATTAGAAATCATGGTTCACCAGATTGCTAAAGATAAATTATTTAAAAAAAAAAAATAGGATTGGAGGAACGGAAGCCGTAGAGGTGAGACTCTCGGGGCAGATGCAAGAGGGCATTAAAAAGCTATTTGTCATATGCAGGCACGGAAGAACTGTCGGCTTTCTCGGCAGGAGCATTGATGTATGGCTAGGGTTTCCTTGAATGCATAGCCAATGATTATAGTACCTCTAGAGCATAAAGCATCCTCACCTTTTTCCCAAAGTACAGCCCAATTCAAATGAGTTCTATTAGCCGAATTAACCAGGAGGTGGCCGAGTCACTTGAGATCCGTTTTGGCAGTCGAGGTATGGGATTTGGAGTCCATGTGGGGGGAGAGATTCGCTCCACCTAATTTGGCTAATGCGCCCTACCAGAAGACGAGACCCTGGTGTTCAGCATTAATTCCCCATCCATCATGAACTTAATAGTCCTCCAGGATCTAATGGGAAATCTTCAACATCCAGGGCTGCTGTCATGCATACAGCTGGCTCCTGTCAGCACTTGTGTCCATTGTGTGTATAATACATGTGCAACTTTGCATATATTACGATGTGCATTGGTTTCTATAAAGTCCAGCAAGTAAATATTATATCTTCTCCTATTAACACTGCAGCATTTACTTCCTGACCACAGGATCGTGGAGGATAATGCAATCAGAAACCACAGATTCGAAGCAGACCATACAATAAGCTTTTTTTGAGGGTGGGGCAAATTCATTAGCAGATTTCTGGCGGTATTGGGGATTAGCAATCCCTTTATACTGACATGTAATTGAATAGCACACGCATCTCATTTGGTCCACACACAAATGTGATTTGCAACGCTTCCTGTGGCCCCTGCTTAGCACAGTTAAGACATAATACGATTTTATACAGCGCAAAAGAGTCCTGTCTGTTTTAATAGAATATATAAATATATTAGCTTGGTCACTTTGCTGGGCCGCAGATTCGTCTTCCCTTTTCTTGTAAACAAGTTCCCTTGTTCAGAAAAGCCTTCTTCTATTACTTGTAGTGTCAAACATTAGAACTGAGTAATCCATCTTAAGAAATATTTATAAGCATCATTTGTAAAAATTACATTCATATGATAATGTCTCGCCTTTAGAGAATCATAAAGCAGCTTAAACTGCTTCTGTTAGCATTGCATTACTGTGGCCATATGGTCATAATAAGCATATATCGCAACGTCCACAATAAACACTATATGTAATTTCCTTTAAAGTTGACTTATATCATTGAATTATTTATTCTTTTTTTCTCTAAGGTGAAAGTTGCCTTTTATTTGGCACACGTATATACATGTCTTTAATTGCATAATCCAGCAAAGTAACAAAATGGGATAAGCCATGATACAGCAAACCTGGAGCTCAAAGGGCCTTGCTCAAGGGCCCAAGAATGGCAGGCTGGAGATACTGAGGCTTGAACAGCTCACCACTTAAATAATTATGGGCAAAGCAGATTTAATGGTAACTAATAACTATTATATCTAATAAAGTATCAATTTAACAACCTTTGTTTAATTTGTTATATAATCAGCAATCCAATGCAAACCACCTTCAACAACTGACACACGGTAGCTTGGCTCCATCGCTTCATGCTGCTGCTGTCAAATTATTAAAGCTTGCATGTCACAACAAGACGACTTATAAAAGTGTAAGTGTAAGAATTCAGTCAAGGCTGTAGTGCACAAACGTATTTTCAACATTAAAGATACAGATATTTTTTAATACATGTCGTGCATAGACATATTTTGCACATTACAAATTCAATATCTGTGATCATGACAGAAAGTGTCCTACTACAAATGAAGGACAAGATTCCTGCATGAGCAATACATGCACATCAATAAGACTGACACTACAAAGCTAAATCCAATTTATAAGGGTCAAAGTTCTGACCTCATGTTGTACCAGATGGGCTTTTTTCATTTGTTTATGGTATGTGAAGAAAGTGTTTGAAAATGTGATGGAAAATGAAATAAACGGCAAAACCTTTTTTCTCTCTCTCTCATCATTGAGAAAATGTTGAACACAATACCATGAGTGTCAATGTTGAAATGTTAAGATTAAAAAGCTTAATTGCAAAAGCGCAATATTTTAAGATTTAAGCTGCCTAAAGAAATTGCACCCCATTTTTTCTCATTATATTATTTTATCCTCTGTATTAGTTCTTTTATTTTTCACACAACAAGCAATCAAAGTGATAAACAGTTTGTTGATTTGGGTGACTATTTGTTTTATTTCTATCTAGACACCAAATATCCCATTTATCTGATCTGATATCTGTCTCTGATTTTTTTTACAAGATCTATAACTCATCCCTCACAGCACTGTGTCACTTCCTGCTCCTGTAGTACGTTAGGTACAAAATACTGTTCTTGTATGTTAAACAACAAATACATCACAATGGAATTTACTGTACTGAACATTCCGATGCCACTGCGTTCATTTCCTTAGTGATGCACGCTGAAACAGAAGAATATCCCAAGGAATAAGAACAAAAAGAGTTCTTAAATATTTGATCACTCGTTCTCATTTGCTTCTATTATTAGAAAATAAATGGACTTGCAAAATGGACTTTGCAATAAAACTGAAAGTAACAATTGTATTCTTTTAAAAATGGAATTTTTCCTTCATAGAATGCGAGCCGTCCACAAATCCCCATCCTGAAGAAGCAAAAATAATTGGCTGTTTAGTTGCGGTGCAAGTGGCACACAGATGCAGCCCCTCAGCCGGCTTGCTTCTTGGCCAGCTGTGCTGTTGCATCATCTGGTCAGGGCGAATAGTGTTCAACAAATGGTCTACAGCTGATCAAATCACCTGCTGTTATTCTCAATGTTATCAAATGTAACAGGACACTCATTCACTACGCCCAGAGACAAAATCAACATGTATAAATGATCAATGTTTTTTTAAGCACTTTAAAACAACTTTCTGGTCGACAAACTGGTCAGGAAAGAATTAAACTATGATGTTTTTTTCTCATCACTTATGAGGTCATTAGTGTGATGTAACCTGTATAGGTCTTTTTTATAAATAGAAGCAGAGCTGGCACTAAAACATATGGTGCAAAATATATGCACAATCAGCAAAAATAACTTGTAAAAATAAGGCACAGAAGCAACTAATATGATGATTTTATTTTTGCATCCAAAGGCCATTAATTATATTTCTCTGTTTTGTACATTTATCCACAATGTTCTGTGTAGCAGAAATAAACAGGCAAATGGTGGCACAGGAGAGTCTCAGGAGTGCAACTGTTTCATTTTTGCTCGTTTTCTGACCAATTGTTTGTTATAAAGTCTTTTAACTTTCTTCATGTTCTTAAAGTCTAAAATATACTAAAATATAACAAGCTAATTATTCAGTATTTCATTAGAAAATTCCATTTTTTCCCTCAAGCCATCACATTTCTCAACACATAGAACTAAAGTGGAACTGGACTGACACACACACACACTCACACACCATCCACACAGCATTCCATTGCTTTATTTATTTATCTATCTCATTACTGGCCTTTACATGTTTATTGTATATACTTCTCTCACTGACAGTGTTACTGTTTACATGCACATTTTGCACTTTTTATCACTGCTGCTCTACTTGTTCTTTTACACACTCGCCAAACTGTGATACAACTGTTTACAATACTTTGCACTAGGTCGTAGTTGTGTTTCTTTATTTTATTTTATATTGTGTTATTGTGTGATATTGTGTAACACAGTCCTGTTCTGTCTTTGCACTGTTTGCACCACACGATGCACTTTATGTAGCGAGGACAAACTTAGTCTCGTCCTCAGCATTGTGTTGTTTTGTTATATGTTGTTTTGTGTAGCACCAGGGTCCTGGAGAAACGTTGTCTCATTTCACTGTGTACACAGTCAGATATATACGGTTGAAATGACAATAAAAACCTCTTGACTTGAGAAGACAACATTTGATATAGTAGCAGCTGAACTCTGAGTGCTCAATAAGCTGCAAAAAACAACACAAGGCAACCTGCAGACTTTTGGTCATCTGTAGTGATGAGAGAAAGTGTCCCATTATAAATGAAGTTATAAATGAAGTTATAAATGAAGTTATAAATAAAGTTAAACATTCCTCCAAGATTTCATTTTATACCAGATTTGTTACCTTCATTTTTTTTTAGATTCAGGTATATGGGAAAAAAATCTGTGCATAAATGTTAAAGAGGGAATGAAAATGACAAAAACGACCCCCCCCCCTTCTCTCTCTCTCTCTCTCTCTCCTCTCTCTCTCTCTCTCTCTCTCTCTCTCTGTCTCTCACAGTCTCTCATTCGTTCTGGGAGCTAAATGTATTAAAGCACAATGATCTCATTTTGTGCTGCACTTTAGATTTTTCTAGATTTCAACAATCTTATAATACTGTATTGAGAAAAAGATGGTGAAACCACTTCACAGACCCTGTCAAAGTGGCGACATTTCCATCATCATATAATGATAATGACGGGGGGGAGGGTGTATAAGTCAATTTCAGGATTGAAATAATCGATATGAAATCCATTCAAGAGCGACAGGTTTTCTGGAGAAGCCGCCAAGCTGCTTGGTTATCTCCGGAGAGCAAGGCCAGTCTCAGTCATTACTCGAGCTGCCTGAGAGACGCCTGATTGGCGGCAGCCGCCAGTCAGCGGAGCGATAAGGCCACACGCTGGGTGCCGCATGCTTTGTTTCTCCAATCATGACTGGCACAGAGTTGATCTGCCGATAAGGACATCATCAGCAGACTGAAGAACATGCTAGCGCACTGGGAGAGAGCCCAGTCGAACAGGCTTGCATCTGTATTTATTGGTTAATGAATCAATGCGGCTTTTGGTGGAGGAGAAAGGGGCCTTAGTGTTGCCGTGAGTATCTGTCATTTCCACCTGGCTACTGTGGCACTGCAAGGTCGCCACTGATAGCCAGGAAAGGCAATCACTAAAGAAGCGTGGATGAGGAGACAACAGCAATGCATAGAGGATGTAAATCATTCTCTCAAAGAATACCACATTGTCCCTGACTGTAAAGGTCTGATTTACAGCTCAACTGCAATTTAAAAGCCATAAAGCAGCACAAACATGACATGGCACATATTACTCTTTGATTTGGATGTGTAACTATTTTAAACTAAACTAATAATTTTGATAGATAAGAGTAATTTAGTAAAAAGATTTTTACCTCTGAAAAAAATCTCTCTCTCTCTCTCTCTCTCTCTCCGCCTCTCCTCCTCTCTCTCTCTCTCTCTCTCTCTATATATATATATATATAGATATATATATATATATATATATATATATATATATATATATATATATATACGTACAGTGGCAATCCCAAAGTAGTCATTCCCTTTTAAAATATTTTCATATTCTCACATTATACCACAAATGTAACTGCGTTTTATTGAGATTTTATGTGATACTGCAAAGTGGAAGGAAAATGATACATGAGGCGTGCATATGTATTCATCCCCATTACTCTAACACACATAAATAAAATCCAGTGCTATAAACTTCCTTCAGAAGTCACCTAATTATGAATTTGAGTCTACCTGCGTGTACTTAAATCCAATATAATTACAGCTGTACTGTGAAGGCCTCAGAGGTTTGTTAGAGAACATTAATGAGCAAAACTGCATCATGAAGATTAAAGAACACGTCAGACAGGTCAGGAATAAAGTAGTGGAGAAGTTTAAAGCAGGGTTGGGTTATAAAAATATGTCCCAAAATTCTTGACTCTTGACTGAACATCTCAGTGTTCAATCCATCATCCTAAAATGGAAAGAGTACTCTGGAAGAGCTGCAGAGATCCACAGCTCAGGTGGGAGAGTCTGCCTGGACATTGGATAACAATTAGTCATGCACTCCCCCAGTATAGCTATTATGGAAGAGTGTCAAGAAAAAAGCCAATGATGGATAAAAAGAATAAGAAGTGCCGTTTGCAGTTTGCTGCAAGTCATGTAAGTGGCACAGCAAACATGTGGAAGAAAGTGTTGTGGCCATATGAGACTAAAATATAACTTTTTGGCCTACACGCAAAACACTATGTGAGGCAGAAACCTTAACACTGCATCCTCACCGTGAAACATGGTGGTGGAAGCATCATGCTGTTGGGATGCTTTTCTTCTTCAGCAGGTTTGGGGAATCTGCTTAGAGTTGATGGGAGGATGGATGGAGCTGAATACAGGGCATTGCTGGAAGAAAACCGAATGGCTGATATCAAAGCATATTCAAGGAAGGAAAATTGCTGTTCACAGACATTATCCAATCTCCAATCCAATCTGATTTGACTGTCGAAAGAAGAATGGGCAAAAATTACAGTTTAGATGTGTAAAACTGGTTGAGACATAGAAAAAAAAAGCCTGCAGCTGTAATCGTACTGAAAGGTGTTTCAACAAAGTATTGACTCAGGGGGATGAATACATATGCACGCTTTCCAGTTGTTTATTTATTTAAAAAAAACTTTAACACCACATATCATTTTAGTGAAGTTATGCAATACTTGTGATTGTCTATAGAATCACAATTAAGTTTGTAACAATGTGACAAAATGTGGAAATATTCAAGGGCTATGAATAATTTTGCAATGCATAGTGACATTAATATATATATATATATATATATATATATATATATATATATATATATATATATATAATGTAATAATGTAAATAATATAGATACATACACATATACATAGTTAGGGCACCTGTTAGTGGGTGGGATATATTAGGCATAAGCATCAAGAGCACCACCTCCAAAACTATATATATATATATATATATATATATATATATATATATATGTATATATATATATGTATAGTATATATATCTGAAACAGACTGGACAGTATGCCAGAGTTCTTTAGTACAGACATATCATTTAAAAGTAAATTCGAGTAGTTTCTAAGTTAATTACTCTTTATCAGGCAAATGTTAGAGAGCACACAACCTCTTGCATAAACCATTAAAAACAAATACTCATTTGGAAGCATCTGTGAAACTTGTACAAGAGGCACTGCTCCGTGAGACTCCAGACTTCGCAATTAAACCCAATTCACAGAGGATCCTGGCAGAGTAACTAATTAGTAAGCACAGAGGTGTTCTTAATGAACAAAGCCACTCCACCCTTACAAAAAGAGATGCCTCATAGAAACACGCTCCCTGATTAGCTTCAATTAAATGCAACAATAGGAGATGCTCTTTTTCATGCAAATGACTTTTGCGTCGCTCACAAACGAAAATTCTATTTAGATGTGACATGGTTTTGTGTCAGTCAAGGTGGTGTGTGAAGATCTAATAAGCCACTGAGGTTTGTTTCACCCCCCCCCCACCCCACTCATCACTGTAGGGAAATGAAATCCACTCATCTTGCTCCGTCACGGGTATCTCATTGTTACAAAGAAGCATCATCGCTGAAATCAAATATTCGTCTTTTGAAAGTCTGTCCTCAAGATTAACATATCTCACCTAACCTGGCCAAAATCCATTTTCTTCTAATCATGTCTTTGCTGCATTTTCTAAATCTTGCCTGTAAATAGAGTCTGGCAGCTTTTTTAGTCACAACACTTTAATATTCCTCCTAAAGTGTTGAAACTCCTGGGTCGCTATGGAGTACGGCCTTAGACAGAAAAATAATGCACAGATAGGAATATATAAAATTTTATATGATTTAATGTGAGAGTTGAGCTTTTAAAAGAATCCATTTCTTTCCTTTTGGGTTTCTCGGGATTGATGCAAACCTGTGTGAGGAATAATGAGGAGCTGAGGAGAAGAAATTGCTCCTGGAATGGGAGTGTGGGAGGGGGTGGGGGGGTGTTGTTGGGGGACGTATAGATGTAGTGTGGAGGTTATAGGGAGTCACACTGCTTTCGGCTTGGATGTGCGCCAACGCTGATGACAGACAAGACAATCAAGAGCAATTCATCAAAAGAGAAAGGAATCAAATCAGCAAGTACAGTGAGTGAGACACCCAAGTAGAGTACACATCACTCACACAAACGTACTTTTATAAGCACTCGGGAAAAAAACAGCATCTCCTTTTGAGACTTTATGAAAATATTGTAGTTATCAGATCATCGTACTTCATATGAGCATCAACACAACCTGAAAAGATAGCAAGCTCTGACCTGTTATAAGCACCCATGAGGCACGGAGCATGAATGAAACAGGCATGAATGGAATAGAGGACTTTTCAACCGTAGCAACCAAAATCAACGAAAGCCTATCCAATTCCCTTCATCACGCCCATTCCACCAATCCTGCATCTAACTTTCTGTTGGTCTGGAGTTTCCGCCATGGCAACAAAAAGTAATTCAATTCATAGCTTTTGACCTTACCAGTTAAATATCCGCCCACTCCATGGCTTTAACAGCCCCTTAATCCTAATATCCAAGCTTATCTCACAAAAAACGCTCATCTCTACGTTGGCAGGTCATAAAATCCTTTTCATTTGATGCTTTATGCAAATCTGTGGCGATTATGTTATTGAAAGTAGAAGGCTATCACCACCAGGAGTCATGCTGCTATCTGCAAGCTTCAGATAGGTAAACTGCTATTGTTTTTTTTTTTTTTGCTCTTTTGAGATGAAAACTGTTCTAGGATAACAATGTGGTGCCTGCTTTTCATGTACAAGTAAGGATTCATAAATAAACATGGCTCAGTAAATATTGGGTGATCCTAAAGGCTGCGAGAGTCATGACTCAGTTAGAGTCACTATGTGATCAGTTTAAAGGCAAATAATTGGCCTGGGATTTGAACAAAGACCTCATAGAGTTATATGAGGTATGATAATGGAAATACTCTGTAGTTAACATTAACAGCATAATTACCGCTAGATCGTGCACGGGGGTTGGAAAACAATCACAAAAGTATGAGAATATGCAAAATAAAAGCATTTTAATAATTAATTAATCTGTGTAGTTTTGTACAGAAAACAGATATTTTAGTCATGACATGTAGAAAAGTATGAGGCGAAGTATGGCGAGGACCACAAAAGCATAAGGTAATCCACAAAAACAGAAGGTAGAGTCTTTGAAAAACAGGAAATAGGTGAACGCTACAAATAGGGACTGCGCCAACCTGAAACACTAGGAAACAGGCCCACTCGTAACACTAGGAGATAGAGACAAGGAGTCAGGAATACTTGGAACTCTAGGAGGACTCAAATAAACTAAGAATAGTAGAAGGGCTAGGAGTACTAGGGAAACTAGGAACACTAGGAGGTGGTAGCCCAGTGGTTAAGATGTTGGACTCTGGACCGGAAGATCATGGGTTCAAACCCCACCACCACCAAGCTGCCACTAGTGGGCCCTTGAGTAAGGCCCTTAACCCTTAATTGTTCAGTTGTAAGTCGCGGATAAGTGTGTCTGCCGAATGCCGTAAATGTAAATGTAGGAGAACAGAGAAAGCCATACCAATCGTTAGCATGTTCAAGCACCTGTGTGTGATGTGTGCACCCTTAAATATTCCATTGCTGGAAACAGAAAGGCTTCTGGGAACATACTACTCTGGGCTGTGGAGACTGCGCCGCACCCGGGCAGAGCCGGCTTGGCTGAGGACCTCGGCAGAGCCAACATGACTCTGGACCCATTTATGATTGTGGACTGAAGATCATGGGTGGACTGAGATGGCGGCTCCAAAACAGGCTCATGGGCTTTTGGGCGTTTGGGCTGAGGCTTGGCAGCCATGTTGAATAAGGTGTCTGTCTTGGACTGTGGCTCACAGTGTCCATTTTGAGCCTGAGCTTGGGTTGAAGCTTGGCGGCCATCTTGGAAAGTAAATCCTTAATTGGTTCCCAGGCAGGGGCTTCTGTGAACCGTAGTTTTTGATGATAAAGAGTCCAGAACCCTAACAGTATGAGAGTGTATTTATCAAATTAGTCAGATGTTCCTTATAATAATAATAATATAATAATAATCCTTTATTGGTCACATATACATTACAGCACAGTGAAATTCTTTTCTTCGCATATCCCAGCTTGATGTTGGTAGCTGGGGTCAGAGCGCAGGGTTAGCCATGATACGGCGCCCCTGGAGCACAGAGGGTTAAGGGTCTTGCTCAAGGACCCAAGGGCGGCAGCTTGGCCATACCGGGCTTGAACCCGGATCTTCCGATCAGCAGCCCAGCGCCTTAAACCGATGAGCTACACCCCCTCCCCTATCCAAAGTGATTTCACAATTCTTATAACCTTTATAACTCAAATAACAAAACCTTTAAAAAAAAATAAATAAGTACACAGAAATAAGTACACCTCAATGTTCAGAGAAAGAATGACTGATAAAATTATTTTATTAAAACTTATGTTTGATTGATGCATATGAAATATTATAACCTTATTATTATTTAATTTGAGAACCAGGAATGGCTTGTGAAAACTTAATGACTGTGTTTTATCCAGAGGGACTGACAGGAGAGCAGTTGAGGTTTCAGCCCCAATAGTGGCAGCTTGGTGTTGCTGGGTCCCAAAACTGCAACCATCTGGTCCAGAGCCCCACCTGGCTACTGATGGCAAGGTTTGGGGTTTGAGCGCTGGAATAGACAAGCTATCACTATTGGGTCCTTGAGGAAGGCCCTTAACCCTCTGTGTTCCAGAGGGAGCTGTATCATGGCTAACCATGCACTCTGACCTCATCATGGTGCCAAATCGAAAATTTCTTTATAAATGGGTGACGTTTTGAAGTGGCTTTCAAAAAACAGAGTGGACCAACATTAGCAGATAACATTGAACCTGAAATCATCCCAGACTGTCGACACATAACACCGGACTTCAAGCAACCTGGGCTATGAGCTTCTTCACCCTTTCTCCAAAACTCTAGGACCTCTAGGTTTCCGAATGAAATACACAACATGCACTCATCTAAAAAAACGACTGTACCACTGGGCAATAGTCCAGTTCTTCTTCTCTTTAGTCCAGGTAACATGTGTCTGACATTGTCTGTGTTCAGGAGCGCCTTAACAAGAGGAGTACGACAACTGTAGCCAAATTCCTTCATGCCTTGACCCCAGCCTCAGTCCTGTCCTTGTGAAGTTTTTGCATGGTCGTGCACTTTTTTTTTCCATTCAACTTTCTGTTAACATGATTAGATACAGCACTATGTGAACAGCTTCTTTGGCAACTGAATTTGTGAGTTAAATGTGAGCCAAAATCATCACAATCATCACAACTTACACAACTTCAATCTTTGTGTATTGAATCTATTTAATACACAAGCTTCACAATTTCACAATTTGAGTTAAATTACTGAAATAAATGAACTTTTCCATGATATGATATATTTATGATATATTATATGATATATATTCCATGCTATATATATATATATATATGTGTGTGTGTGTGTGTGTGTGTGTGTGTGTGTGTGTGTGTGTGTATGTATTGAGTCACGCATTTCAATAATTTTTTTCTTTAATACATACACAAGAAAAGAATGTATATATATATATATATATATATATATATATATATATATATATATATACATTCTTGTCTTGTGTATCTATTAAAGAAAAAAATACATCAAATTGAGTTGGAAATGAATGCCTGACTATAAACGTATCTTACCTCAATAGTTCACATTTCCCCCCAAACATCTATATGCAACAATGCTTAAAGCCTGCACAGATTTTACTGTAATAAATCCAGATGTCCAAATAGCTCAGTCATAGCTTTGCCAGCCCATTTAGTGCAAGCACATCTGTTTCAGCTCCTACTGAACGCCTTAATTAACAGCACCCAGATCCAGTGCAGGAGCAGCTTCTGACTGGAGATAAACTCTGTAGTTTTCCTGAAGCAGGATTTCGAAGCCCTGAGGTTATTATGGGAGAAAAGAAAATGCATTATCAGTCCCGGGCAAACACCAATGCATCATTCCATTACACTGTTCATTTCCATATTCAAACCCACACCTCCACTATTAGCAGTGCAGAAAAAAAGGAGAAACTCCATCATTGCAATGAAATACAAATATAATGTAACCTTCGGCCAGAGGAAGCCTATTAGTGTATCTCTTTCCTTTTCTCTCCGCATTCATTAACTCTTACCATTTACCGGCAAGACAGTGCAAGTCATTAAAAATGAATCCATCTCAATTAGGTGATGCATTAACAATATCCCAGATGAGGTATTTCGGAAGCTCACTCTCTCTACCCGAGCCTCTGACACACAGAAAAACCTGGCATAGCAACCTAATGATGTACTCATGCCACAGATGGCGAATGTGTAGGCTCTTAGCACTGATGGAATAATTAAGGAATAAAAACACAACACTGTTCTCTATCCCTGACTTTTCTCTCTCTCTATCTCTCTCTCTCTTTTTTTTTTAAATTAAGCCTCTTCTATTAATAACTTATGCACACCAACGATGCCCATGTTTTCTTAACAGTATTTATGGGTGGCATTCTAATTGAGAGGAGAATACGATGGAGGGTACGTCCTGAGGCGGCAGTTGAGCCATGCAGTGAATTCAGGTCATGCAGGCAGAAACGTGGGTTGTTCCTGTAAAGCTCATTACTGGCAAGTCTATGTAGAGGATTACAAGCCTGGGAGGGAGGCAAGCCATCTAATAGAGGAAGGCAGGCATACTGTCTACAATGGCTTACCTTTTTAAAGAGCATGAGAATTTGGGTGGCAGGGAAGAAAGAAAAATGGATGCTCATAGTAAACCAAATGGAGGCCAGTACTTGTTGAAAGGCCTCCTTGCCTGTGATGCTGTAGGCGCAGATTTTGTTCTTGATCTGCCCCGGCATGTTTTCTGAAAGGTAGCCCTGAAAAAGCACTTTCTCTCACTCGCTTCATGTCTAGCAAACCCATCAGTCACTGCTCACTATCATATCTAAGAGGAGAACACTGACATTTCTTCTTTAGAGTCTGGGAGTGATGAACGAGGCATCAAAATGCTCGTCCTTCCTTTTTAAAGTAAAAGTGACAGTGCGGTCAGAGTGTTCTTGTAGCTACCAGGTCATGATCCCTGTTGATTCACGGCAACCACATTTGATGGCGTGACACTAATAAGAAACGTTACCAGGATATGATACTGTTCCACATATGAAAAACGAGGGCTTGGTGAAAAGGAAGGTTTCTCTTTTTATGGGCTTTGTGATTGATATGATTGCTTTGTCAACCTTGATAAGGACAAACATGCGAGCTCTCTGCACTATGCCAAGCTGCTATAGGTTCTCTTTGCACTGAATGGGCATGCACAGAAAAGTCACTTTTAATTAGCGAATTATCCATCCTCTAATCAGTGTTACACACTGCAGGAATTTAATAGTTTTTCTGATAACATTAGTTTTATACTATAAGTTGCGATTGTGTGCTTGGGCTAAATGAGTTGTTGCAATCATTATATTGCAACCTTGTACTCTACTACTTTCTTTATCTGCATTACACACTATCACATACAAAATAGTCCAATTTACATTACATTACATTTACGGTATTTTGGCAGACGTCCCTATCCAGAGCGAATTGTTCAAGGACCCACTAGTGGCAGCTTGGTGGTGGTGGGGTTTGAACCCATGATCTTCCGGTCCAGAGTCCAACACCTTAACCAGTGGGGTACCACCTCCCAATTGCACAGCAACACAGCCACTTCTGGAACGTGTCCTGGAAGTCTTCTTTATAACAGACCTTCTGAAATTCAGGCTGGATCTACACAATCATGTCAAAATGACGACCATTAAGCTCGATCTTTATTTTTGGGAACCGGGGCGAAGTTTAAAGGAAGCAAGCAGGATGAGTGCAGAACGAGATCATGTGAATTGTTCTTTGATGATTATTATGCACAAGTTGTCGAATGGTTTGAATATTTTATTCCTGGTCTCTCGTCGGCTTTCACTGATGTTCATCCGCTCTTTAAACCTGTACGCCATTCTAAACACCTCGAACGACTCATTGCAGCATCACCGTATTAAACAAAAGTCATGTTAAATGTCTCTGTGGCCGATTTGCCCAGCATTTCACAGCTGTTGTAACTTGTTTGGGTAGCACATGTTTAGAATGGCATGTCCCATGAGAGATTTTGTTTATTTGTATGTCTGTATATGGTAGAATGGATATAACACTCAATTGAACTTGTTATTGTACAAATCCCTCTTGTTACACCATTAGTGCGTACAGTAGATCAGTGGGCTTTTTCTCTTCTGAAACTGAAACTACACCATTGTGTGCATAAGCACTAATGCCGAAATCAACATTAGGAGGTTATATGATCATCACTGCAATTATATTTATTCAAGCCAGATACTTTTGTTTTCCTATTACAGAGAACAGGCCTAAGCCAGTGAGAGACATTTTGGCTATTTATTAAAGAAATGAGAAAACAAAAGCTTTGTCGCTGTTAAGATCAGAGCTGTCATAAATGTATAATTTATCACTAAATCACATCCTTTAAATCACCTTGATGGTACACGTTGGCAAAAATATATATGACTGAATTATACTAAATTTACAATTATGCAAAAACACTGGAGATTCTACATTCCAACTTTGTGTGTTTTCTTTGCTGACATATTCAATAACGGAAATATTCAAAACCACCCTTAAGGACTTTAAAAGCATCCAATTAATGGCATTTCTTACAAATGTCCTTTAAAATCTTATATTATATTGAATTTCTCCCAATGCCATGAGACTGCTTGCTGATTGTGGTGCCACTGGGATTTATTCTTTGCCTCGTCTCCATCACCATTAACACCATCATGATTCGTTTTCAGAACTCACGGCATTGCACTATGGAGGTCTTGATTGCAACAGTCGCAGTCTTCCATATTTCATTTATTTGACATTCTATATTTTTGGATGATGAACATAAAAAGGTTTTTTTTTGTTTTGTTTTCAGCAGCAAAAATCAATTTTTCTCTTAATAAGCACTGTAATTGAGCTAGTAATATTCCCCTGTGAATTCAGCACATGGATAATACACAACATCTCATTAGCACTGGTTTCAGTATGAAAAACATTAAAAAAGATATTACACTATAAGTATATCTTATTTGTTTCCATATAGATATTTAATTTAAATGCATTGCATTCTAAACACCACTTTGATTAACTTGTGCATTAAACTTTTTTTTTGGTAGTATAAAGTTGTATAATGGACAAGTAAACAACTAGCACATGGAAGAGCCAAAACATTCGCTTGTGAGCTAAAATAAAGGTTTCACATTGTAGAAACTTGTCATTGCACTGTACAAGTCAATTTCCTTTAGCAATCTTCTGAATCTTTTATTTTTAATATCATTTTGATATGACGTATGATATGATATACGTTTTACTGAGCAGGTAAGTCCAATGTGTGCTCTCTCGTTCTTTATTTTTAGACAGGCTACCGGCGAGATGACAGTGTTTATGCATGTCATTTCCTCCCATATGCTAATGCGGTATGCTAATCAGCTCCTACAGAGCCTATAATTGCTGATGAGTCTCACTGCTGTGCCTCACTGTTAAGACGATGTGAATCAGCTTAACTCTACCTAATTCAAGTCATGGAAAAAAAAAAGGCGGGGGGAGCCCAAGACATTTCTTTAGGTCTTGTTGGTATGATGAGAAAGTCACATTATTTTGACAGCTCCTCCCAAAGCCACAACAAGCAACCTCTCATTGACGATGCATTACATAATTAAAACTTAAATCATCCTTCATAAATTGAATGCAGTCACGGTTTCGTCCTCAGTGCGTCACTAAATACCAGTGCAGACAAAAAAAAAATTGGCCAGGGATCCATCAAACACAAGTGTAATATGCTCAATAAAGTGTTATTCTGCCCATGAAATGTGATTTAAATACCCTCAGCATAGGTTTGACAAAGTGTGCTTTATTTCCTAGCTGGATATAATGGCCATGTCCTAAATAAAACAAGGTAATAATTAATAAAACGCCCCGAGATTCTGAACATTAAAATACACCGAGCCATGAAGAAGCAAGGGATTTCTTTCTTTCTTTCTTTCTTTTTGCAAAATGGGAATACATTATCATTTATTATTACTAAAAACCTTTTGAGTATAACACCCACTGTTATATGGGGTGCTTAAAATGCACTTGATGCTTTGCTAATTTCATTCAGGACCTTCGCTAACAATAATAAAGCTCATCAGGACTAATAAAATGCATTCGCTACTAAACCGACTAATTTGCTTACAAATTCATATTTTCCTCTTCGTCGGTGTACGTGCTTCCTATAGTCGAGCTGCACACGCCTATTCCCTTTATCCTTCATGATGAGCCAGAGCAGAGGCTAATATAGAGACCCCCCCCCCCCTCCCCGTGAGCAGCGTGGTCTTTAAACGACTGTTAACCCGCATCTCACAGTGCAGACACAAGGCATAAAAAAAAATCCAGACGTGTGCAGCCCTGAGAGTAAATCATAAGAGCCATCAATAAATAATTACATTCAAATGTCTCTTAATGACCAAACTTTGCTGACCGAGCTGGAGTTTATGGGCTCGGATTAGGGCTCGCGCTGGACGCTTTTACGGCACGCCGGTCATAAAGAGAGGCTTCTGGCTCACTAATGACACAATGGCTTAAAGATAAAAGCCCCCTCCGATGTGAAAAAAGCACAATAACAGCACAACAGCTACTGCAGTGCAGTGTAATATTACAGCTGGCCCTCCATTAGATGGCTCTTATATCAGCTAGCACGTGCTGCTTATTTCACAACAGAAGGGCGGTGTGAAAAAAACACAACAAACCAAGCAGTCGGGAAAAACAATGTTCCCAAGCCTCCTCTTAGCCTCCAAAATTAATTCCAATTTTATTTGGATAGTGCTTATAGCAATACACATGGTCACAAAGCGGCTTTACAGAAATCAGGATTTACAGGATTTAGATCCCTAATGAGGAAAAAATCTCCATGAGGAGTGAGATCAGACACAAAAGGTAGCGCATCCTTTTCTGACACCAGATACTATGATTATAAATGATTATGTTTCTACAGCCGTATAAATGTATATATATATATATATATATATATATATATATATATATATATTATATATATATATATTATAAAGCGGCTGGAAAGTATTAAGTGTAATGAAAGGGTGTTTGGGTATAAGCATCATCGTCATTAGTTATTAAAAATTCATGCCGCGCATATTATTGCCGATCTGAATGTTTTGGATTTGAGCTCACTGATCTTTCGCAGAGAGGAGAAGAAGCATGCAGGTGTTACACTGTGGTTTCAGTACTGTTTAATTATTCAATATGGGCTTAACCTCAAAGTTACACTGCTGTCCTAACTACAGAGTGAGTGTGTGGGCTAAGCCACTGCTTTTTATTTTTTACCCTTGAAACTGAATACTGTACATCTTCCCTGTGTGTGTGTGTGTGTGTGTGTTTGTGTGTGTGTGTGTGTGTGTGTGTGGCACTATAAACATGTGAGGAAAAGGGTGTGTAGAACAGAAGATAAGTGGCAGCACACACACTGAGTCTAGACTACAGGAATTGCATGGAATCTGAACAATTAAAGCAGCAAATATCCTTCTGTTAAACATAGAGGATTTGTTTGACGGCATGCAGAAGGTACGGCTGTATGTGTTTCAGATATGCGGAAATACAGCCACACCACACAAACACAGCCACACACACACACACACACACACACACACACACACACACACACACACACATACTCACACACGCCAACATTCATCTGCCAGACGGCTACCTGTGGAGCGTCACACTGCTTCTCCCATCACCTGTCTCATAGTAGTCCCAAAGGTACTTCCCTGCCTAAAAAATACATTTAATATCTCTCTCTGCCTCTCTCTCTCTCTCCCACACACACACACACACACACACACACACACACACACACACACACACACACACACACACAGAGCCTTGCCAGATTTGCACAGTAGAGCCCACCCTTACCACTTTCCCTGTCACCCACACAACATAAAGGACAACGCTACCATCCAACACCTCCTCCCCACCTCCTCCTACCAGACCTCCTGTGCCTTGTATATGAATTATTTAAACCCTCTACAAAAAAAGGATGAATGTACATTCACATGTTTTGGCCCGACTTTAAAAAAAAATAAAAGAGCAGCAGAATGTCATACATTTTGTGCCTTTTTTCTGCATCCATGTACTTTTACAAACCCCCAAAATATTTAACTCAACAGCAATAGATAGAGGGGAAGCCTGCTGATTGACATTGAGAGTGAAAGTGAAAGAAAAAAGGAGGAAAAAAAGAGAATTCAAACGAAGAAAGCGTGGATGTGCTTTTGCATTTTCTCGCCCACACACACTCACACACTCCTCCATGATTTAGCTTAAGGCTATGGACGCGAGCCATAGTGTAACATGTAAGAAGTGTAGCAAAGTGTAAGAACATGCTGGGAATAATATGTGGCTTAAAGACTCATAATTAGCGTTTTGTGTTTATATGATGGAGATTTTTTTTCCAGTAATTTTTTTTCAAGTGTTTGTTTGTTGTTGTTTTTTTCTAAAATACCTTTCTGCAAATAGCAGGCATGCATGCACAGTATATATAGTTACAGGTACATATATACAATAGCCCACACACACACACATACACAAACATATTAGGGGTGTGAAAGTTAAAGTTAATGCTATGATATATAAATAAGTTAAATATATTAATAAGTTAATAAGTGTATATATATATATATAATAGTATATATATATATATATATATATATATCTAGTATATATATATTTTATATATATATATATATATATATATTATATATAGATTATATATTATATATATATATATATATATATTCTTAGCTAGATGACTGGGTCAGGGCATCTCCAAAAGTGCAACTCTTGTGAAGTGTTCCCAGTCTTCAGTATTCAGCATCTATCAAAAGTGGTCCCAGGAAGGAACAATGGTGAACCAGCAGCAGGGTCATGGGCAGCCAAGACTTATTGATGCAGATGGAGAGCATGGTGTATACCCAGCATGGTCTGATCCAACAGAAGAGCAACTCTAGCTCAAATTGCTGAAGAAGTTGCTGTTAATGCTCAACAGGGTTATTTATATTTGGCAGGTGGTAATAATGTTATTTTTTAATCTCATGTAAATATATAGATATCTCACACTCTGCATGAACCATTTATAAGCCAGTAAAGTTATTGTAAAGGATTAAACTCAAGAACTAAACTGCATTTACATTCACATGTCCATCACTTCATATATACACAGTATACACGATTAGCCAAATTCAACCAAACCAAACTGGCATCTGCTTTCCACATGCATCAGTAAACTTTTAGTGACCACTGCCCCTGCCCCTCTGTGCCTGGTTCACTGAATGTCCTTCCTTGGACCATTTGTGGTAGGTACCAATCTTGGAGATGGTCTGGCCTAGTTGTCGGTCATCACAGTGTGGCCCTTGTCAAAGTCCCTGAGTCCCTTATCCCATTTTTTCTGCTTGAGAAATATCAACTTTAAGAACATTTAGGCTGCCTAATATAAACCACCTAGAAATAAGACTAGAAGATGTATCAGTGTATATTCCATGTTATATTAGGCTGCACTTTTCTGACCGTGTGGAAAGATGAATCAATTTAAAAGGTAATATTGGAAAGGAACAATCATAAATGAATCCAAAAAAGAATTAAATCATATTTAAATGTGTGTAAATAATTTCAAAGGCCATCCGAAATAAAAAGGTACATGGGATGTTAAACAAAGACATCATTTGAATGCGACGAAATTGTTTCACTGTAAACTTGCATATGAATGGAACGCATATTGAATAGTAACAGGTTTCATGAGCAAAGCAATTGCCATCTCAAACAAGACGACACATTAGCAGTGATGGATATCAGTTATTTGGTGCTTGATGAATGAAACTGTATCGTGTGGAAGTCTGAGGTTTTCTTCCTTTATTTAATGACATATGGTATTGAATGTCACAAGTGCAAAACTAAAGCATGATATCATTTTCCGCTCGAGTTTCGAAAAGTCACAACAAATCCCATTCTTCATATGAATGTAAATGTCTATGGTGGACAGAAATTGTCAGAGACAGCGCCCATCCATCAAAATCCAGCAGACTTTCTTGCTCGCTCCTATCGCCTTCATTCTCACAGGCTGAACAGGTGGAGGACAATAACATAGCTGCAAATCATTTCTCTCCCGTCATAGTCTTCTCCCCCCAGCCTGCCTTCACCAGGGCCACGGGAAACTTAGGGGGAAATCATTTTAAGTCTGCATTATAAATCAGTGATGGAGATTCCTGTGCCCAGGTGTTCATACAACACTACATATTAAAGAGACTCACACAATTAGTCAGGGTTTAATGTAGATCAACAGAGCCACCCAGTTCCCAAGCAGCATAAAAATGAATCAACAGATTCTCAAGGTAGTAACCCTGAGGACCAAATATTTATTCTCATCAAGCCAAGATGAATGGGTTGTTTCTATGGAAGAATTCCAGTGTTTATTCTTGGATATCGTCCTTGTGATAAAGCGATTTAATAGGATGCCTTGTAATTGTCAAAGCATTGCAATGGGAAAAGGGCCATTAAGGAGCACTCGACAGCCTGTTAAAGATGGCAAACACTGTCACTGGGTGAAAAGTGAACGCATTGCTTCAACACATGGTATAAATTGGGCACGAAGTGCACCCCTCCATTTTGCTCCAGCTAAGACCCTGACGTGTTGGCACGGGCTGCTCTCGCTCTGCTATCGAATGCCACATGCTGGCTATTAGTAGGAAGGCATCCGTTCATATCTGCAATCTTTCTGTGGCATAATACAATTCATCATGTCTGTTGTTGCCACATAGGAAAGAAATAAAAGGGAGCATGTGTGTGTGTGTGTGTGTGTGTGTGTAAGTGTAAGACGAAGGAATTGGAAAATAACCATTTTGCATTAAGATTCCCAGCCTGTATTGTATGTGATAATGGCAAACTCACTATCTCACCATCTATGTTAATGCCTTTCTACAGTGCAGCAGGTACAGTCAAGTGACTTTAATTGCTTGAATTTCTCAGCTTGCACTCGGTGCCATCACTGTCTATAGCATAGGTGTCACTCAAATTCTGACCAGGCCAAATCATTATTCTTAAGCAGTAATGCTTCTTTGCAGAATGTTATTTTGTATTCTAATGATCCATTCAATATTACAAGTGATAGATGGGCTTGCAAGTTTAATTCATTTATAAGTAATAAATGTAAATATAATGCAAATTTCTATAATCCGTTCCAGAAATCACGCTTTTAAAAAGATAATAGAACTAATCAGCACTAATATTATTTAATAATAGCCTAATAGCACTAAATAATAATACAGCACTGAAAGTATGTAATACACATAATGATACACATGATAAAGTTTGTACAGTACAGTATATGTGATACTGTTAAATAATGAATATGAAGACAATGTTAGAGACAATGGTAAGATATTGATTTCGTTATGAACTCAGCAGGAAGCTAAGGGGTTAAGTGACTGCGTGACTGAGTGGAACAGTGTTGGTGGGCGTCTCGCAAGAACCTCCGTGCCCTCGAATTTCAGCGCGCCAAGTTCGTATCATTTGTAACACAGAATTTGGCTCTTAAGCTGATACAGTTTTTTTTTTTACAAATCCCGACTCGTAATCTGATTTAGTTGTACACTGGTACAGTCGTAAACCGCAGGTCAAGTTCAAGAAAAGTGATTTGCATGTACGTTCCTGCAATTCATAGACGTCTTTATCCAGTCATACAATTGTGCTTTGACTTTTTATTTATTCTTATTATTTTATCAGTAATATGGGTTCATCAGGACACCAACAGAACCAGTCATACATTGTGATTGGATTGAATATTGTTGGAAAAAGAATGTTTGGTTTTATTAGGAGTTTATTAGGAGTAGGTACTTTTGGAAGAGGTGGATTTTTACACATAGTTTTTACCCTCCAGAGGTCAAGTGGAACTTCATTTCATCACCCAGGTGTGAAAACAGAGAAGAGTTTTTACGCATGCTTGTCTTGCACATGGAGAGATGATGGAAGCGGTTAAGCATTGGTTGATGAATTATAGGAAGCTTTGTACTGTGTAGTATAAGATAAGTGCTGTGTGGTGGAGGAGTGCTTTCACAAGAACTAATTAGCGTTAACATAATGTAGGTGTATAATGTAGGTGTATGTATTATATATATATATATATATATATAATATATATATATATATATATATATATAAAATGCTTATGAAACATTATAAATGCCACTTCTAGAATGCTTTGGATGTGCCTACTCAAAACACACCTCATCGCAACATGTCAAACATACGTCATGCCAAACATCTCTGTGACAGACTTGTGCAGTTCCTGAAATAGAAATTCTATCTATCTATCTACAATATTGTAGAACATATTTAAGAGACTTACAGGATTACCTTTACTATGATCTCCCATCTCTATCATTTATGCACTCCATCATCTTTTCTTTTCTCACATTTGTAAGCCTGGTGACACTGTGTGACACGAGGAATTGGAGTCAATTATTGAATCACACTAAAGGCCGACACCTGCCAAGTTTTTGCATCCAAAGCATCAGATTTGAACCAGAATTTCAGTGTGAGACGTGAACTCACACACTGTAACTTGGGTGCAGGCGATCGCCACACGATGGATCTGGTGTGATTCTGGCTGTATCACTGTTTTTTTGGCAAGTCTAGACTAGTTAAATGAAACAAGATTTTTGGGCAGGTTCATACAAAAGTCTTGGTCAGAAATGGACACATACTTACAATCCACTCAAAATATATCTGCCCTTATTCACAATAATCCCTTTAATCTGTACTAATGTAGTGAATCACTATAGTTACAATTCTCAAATAATAATAATAATAATAATAATAATAATAATAATAATAATAATAATAATAATAAATGAAGGGGAAAGGTGGTTTAGTGGTTAGCATGTTCGCCTCACACCTCCAGGGTCGGGGTTCGATTCCCGTCTCGCCCATGTGTGTGTGTAGAGTTTGCATGTTCTCCCCGTGCCTCAGGGGTTTTTGGGTTTTTTTTGGGTTTTTTTCTCCGGGTTCTCCGGTTTCCCTCCCGGTCCAAAAAACATGCACGGTAGGTTAATTGGCACCTTGGAAAATTGTCCCTAGTGTATGAATGTGTGTGTGTGAATGTTAGTGTGTGTGTGTGTGTGTGTGTGTGTGTATCCTGTGATGGGATGGCATTCCATCCAGGGTGTATCCTGCCTTAATGCCCATAGACGTCTGAGATAGGCACAGACTCCCCGTGACCCGAGGGAAGATCGGATAAAGCGGTTCGAAGAAGATGAATGAATAATAATAATAATAATAATAATAAAATATAATAATAATAATAATAATAATAATAATAATAATAATAATAAATTAACCAGGTCTCAAAAATAAATAATAATTCGAAAAATTCAAGCAGTGTTTTTGGGTCTAAAAAATGATTTTGTAAATAGATATTTCAATTTAACATTTATGGAAGGAGTCTCCAGTTTCAGCAGAACAGAACTCATGGCTCTCTCGGGCTCCTGAAGCTGCATTTTTCCATTTTTTTCTAACTTCAAGTGAGACTATTTCTAACTGTACTAACATCAGCAGTATATAGAAATAAATTGTTTCACCAACGTTCCACAACATTAACTGGAACAATAAAAAAAAAAAAAAATAGAATAATTAAGCCCCATTCTGTTTTCTACCTCACATTTACAGTAGGATCATGATGAGATTGTCAAATACAGTACAGTATGTAAAAGCAATATTTCTCTTGCCTATACAGTAAAATACACAGTACAAAAACACCACACCTTCGAAGATGTGCTTGGAGGAACGTGCACGCTGTGAAGTAGTGTGAAGAAAAACAAACCGCCTGCTACACTGCCTCAGGATCTGTCAACATCTAATTAACAGTTTGTTTGTTTTGAATGCAACCTGTGTGTGCCTTTATTTACAGTTGAACTCAATGTCCTCAAATTAAATCTGTAATATGTATTCATGGATTTGGGGTTATCCCAGTGGAGGAAAAGGTAACGTATGAAAGAGTGGATGAATGTCACTGCATTTACATTGCAGCTAAATACCGCCACCTGCTGTTAGGGCTGCATCAACACACACTGCCGCCACTGTACTGTTATATTTATGCACGAGTTTCTTATCCCCCTTGTTGAAAAATCTACATATAAACCTTTTCATAATAAACACCCGAATAAATCTCTGCACTTCTGCTTTCCAATGTATGGGATTTCATTTCCGCAAGTGATTCCATTATCATTTCAACCAGATTTAGCCACTTCAGTGCACAGTTATAAACAATAACATTTGCTCTCATGATTGAGGTGCTACTTAAAAAAACAAAGAATTATATTAGACATCACTGCATATAGGTCTATATATGGATGTAGTAGCTGAGTGATTAAGCCTTTGTGCAAGGTCCTTAACCCTCAACTGTTCAGTTGTGCTGTATATAAGCATCTACCAAATGTTGTAAATGTACTATATAAGTATATTCATTCATTCATTCATTCATTCATTCATTATTCATTCTACTTCTACCGCTTTATCCGATCTTCCCTCGGGTCACGGGGAGTCTGTGTCTATCTCAGACGTCTATGGGCATTAAGGCAGGATACACCCTGGATGGAATGCCAACCCATCGCAGGACACACACACACTCCACACACACACACACACACACACACACACACACACACACACACACACACATTCATACACTAGGGGCAATTTTCCAAGGTGCCAATCAACCTACCGTGCATGTTTTTGGACCAGGGGGGGAAACCGGAGAACCTGGAGAAAAACCCCCTGAGGCACGGGGAGAACATGCACAAACTTCATACACACATGGCCGAGACCGGAATCGAACCCGGACCCTGGCGGTGTGAGGCGAGCGTGCTAACCACTAAACCACAGTGCCCCCTTATACTGCCCACAGTAAATGGCAGTACATCAACAATCAGTACACAGAGCGAATATGTAATGCATTTATTCCAATTATTATTTATTATACATTCTATACATATTAATGCATTTTCACATTCAGAGACTGGTATGAAAACAGCACATTTGGAATTCAAAGTTCGAACAAGATTTTTTTTCCCCCTCTCAACACAAGTGCATATTTGTATTATATTCATTTGTCAGTAATACTTAAGAGTTCATCCATCTAATCCATCTAATTCTTCCCACTCCTGATAAACCACATCCCTTTAATCCATATTCCCAGTGAATTTTCTTTGGCATTGACATTCGTCTGTGCCAATGTGTCATATTACAGCATTACTGGATGTTCCAGCTCAACAAGGAATGTAAAAACCTTTATATATTGTTCATTTTTATTATTTATGTATTTTTCTCCGCAGCCCTTTGTTAGTCATTTCCATGTATTTGTGAGTGTTGTGTACGATGGAGAAAATGAGATTTTCGTCTTCACTGGCTTGTTCACCGTATCAGTAGATTTTCAGTGGGTTATTTGCAGCGTGTGCGATATGATTAATGATGAAACTGAGAACAGCATTGCTAATAGTGTGCAAATGCAGAAGTAATTCATGTGTGGCCGCAAGAAGGTCTGTTTGCGATAACAAGCAGATTGGAATCAGCATACTGGCTGTTAATTAGCTGCAGTTAATTAGCAAAACGGGAAAAAAAATTCCAGACTATTGTGCTTTCCTTCTAAAAAGAAAACAAACATGTGGACCTTTTCCGGATGTAGCTCCTCACAATGCATGCACAAAATCTCTTCGTCAAAAATGAAACCACTCTCCTCAGTAATGACTGGACTGTCGAACTATAAAATGTTTGATTTCCATACAGTCATCACATCTGGTTACATATTGGTGAGGTAATTCCAAGCAGAAAGCATTACAAAAAAAACACACACACACACACACACACACACACACACACACACATACACACAATCACATATTCTGTAAAATAACTGGCAGGATCTGGATGTACTTCTCCATATTAACAAAGTGTAAAGCATGCATGTCTGGAAGGGTGATATAGTGCTGTTTTTTGGGGTGGTTTTGATCAGAAACATTTTTATTCTGCTACACTAAGTGAATTTTAATGACACTCCTCAATATCCGCCAGTCTAATGGAAGATAATCTTCTGGTTTAGTTTCTATTTGATGTGCAGAACATGGCTAAGCTGCAGACAGAGGCTACAGTTTCTCTTAATATTCTTAAGCTCCTGCCATAGCTAAACTGCTAATCCTAATCTTTAACTGTTACATTTTGAGCACGGGTCCTCTTCTGTTCAAGCTCATACAGGCTACAAAAGCAAGACGCAAAACGGTACCAGGTGAGATTTGGTAAACACTCAAATTCAGATTCATTTTATTGATTTATTATTAAAAGAACAACAACTGCAACAGAGTCAAACATACACAGCATGTATTCAAACTTATTAATAACAATATAAAAACAATGGATTGTTAATATAAGAGCGTGACCATGGAAAGGCAAAGGGGCTTCGAAAACATTCATCATTCATTCATTCTACTTCTACTGCTTTATCCGATCTTCCCTCGGGTCACGGGGAGTCTGTGTCTATCTCAGGCGTCTATGGGCATTAAGGCAGGATACACCCTGGATGGAATGCCAACCCATCACACACACACACACACACACCACAGACACTCACACACACACACTCACACACACACACACACACACACATTCATACACTAGGGACAATTTTCCAAGGTACCAGTCAACCTACCGTGCATGTTTTTGAACTGGGAGGAAACCGGAGAACCCGGAGAAAAACCCCCTGAGGCACAGGGAGAACATGTAAACTCCACACACACATGGCCGAGATGGGAATCGAACCCGGACCCTGGCGGTGTGAGGCGAACGTGCTAAATACTTAGCCACCGTGCCCCTGGCTTTGGAAACATATAAAGGAAAATATAAATGAATAGAAACATACATATATACATACATACATACATAACTAAAAAATAAGAAAGAATTAAAAAACAAGAGAGTCATGAATCTAAGTCAAGGTTTGGTTCTTGCTTGTTCATGTACAAACGGGTGCATGTCCGCCAGAATCCAATTAGGATTTGTTTGCTATGTGTCAGTTTTTCCAAAGGGAGAATATTGTTATGATGACCATAAGATAAGTATATATTTTCTTGCCAAATAAATAATGAAATTTAATAAAGGGGTTGACAAATCTAACAAAATCTTACAGTTTAGTAAATACGGTGTATAGTTGGGGACATAGTGAATGCCGTAGGGTGTTTTTAATGTTACGTTCACATTGGCAGACGATAAAAGGCACCAATTGATGAATTAGAAAGTAACTTCAGATTGTCTTTTGTGTGGGAATCCACGCAATCCATGTTTTTAAACAATTGGAGCAATAACCTAGAATAGAAGAAGAAGAATAGTCTTTATTTGTCACATAAACATTACAGCACAGTGAAAGTCTTTCTTTGCATATCCCAGCTTGTTGTTGGAAGCTGGGGTCAGAGTACTGGGTCATCCATGGATACAGCGCCCCTGGAGCACAGAGGGTTAAGGGTCTTTGCTCAAGGACCCAAGGGCGGCAGCTTGTCCATATCTTGGGGCTCGAACCCAGATCATAGAAACCTGATGATTTCTATGCTGCCAACCATAAAGAGTTTTTTTGAGAAGATTTATCTAAAATTTATCTCTATTTAAATCTTAAGACACAATATCATTTTATATTTGTTTCAATTAAGATTTTTAACCGTGCAGACAAAATAAAATTCTTTAAGGCTGATTAACAAAACACAGCAACATCATAGAGAAAATCAGAGTATCACTCATTGATGATGCTTTTTTTCGTAAATTTTCTGATTGAAATAAAGTGTACCCAATTTATTCATTCATTCATTCATTTTCTACCGCTTTATCCGATCTCTCGGGTCACGGGGAGTCTGTGTCTATCTCAGGCGTCTATGGGCATTAAGGCAGGATACACTCTGGATGGAATGCCAACCCATCGCAGGACACACACACACACACACACACACACACATTCATACACTAGGGACAATTTTCCAAGGTGCCAATCAACCTACCGTGCATGTTTTTGGACCGGGGGAGGAAACCGGAGAACCCGGAGAAAAACCCCCTGAGGCACGGGGAGAACATGCAAACTCCACACACACATGACCGAGACGGGAATCGAACCCGGATCCTGGCGGTGTGAGGCGAACGTGCTAACCACCACGCCAACCGTGCCCCCCTACCCAATTCATTATTATTCAAATTTGTCCAGCACAAGTACTAATTAGTTCATTAAAGGGATGTTACAGAGGGATCTACTGAACGATCTTTCAAGCACTTTGAAGGTTAGGGATGATTATCAGATTAAAAAGAAAATGTATTCAGTTGATGACTTGAACTCTCGTGCAGGGATGAGAAAAAGAATGGAGAGAATAGAGGACGTTGGATTGGCTTTTGGCAGTGGATTATGGGATTTAGAGGTGGGTCTTCAGGCTACCACGTGCAGAAGAACAACAAACAAAATGCATCAAACCACCAACAATCATGCGGTTCAGTTTATAGGCATATATTACACGTTATATTTAAATACAGGGACGCGTATAAATCGTTCACAATGTCTGAGGAAAAGATTTCTGTGCAGGAAACAATGCAAGTTCATCTCTCGTATTACTGTTTGTATTCTCCTGAGGACTTGATTCAATCATCACTGATAAAAGACGTCCCATTGTTTATTTGTTCTTTTCACAGAATGATTGCTTTGATACATCAGAAAGATACCAGATGTGAACTACAATCACTTGTATTTCTTAGAGCAAATAATCTGTAACAATCATTTGACAAAAATAAAAAAATAAAAAATAGGCTGCAGAGATCCACAACCTTCTGTTTATCAGCAGTCGTTTCGCCCCTCCACACTTCAGCACACCAAATTATCTTGTCAAAGTTCAAGGGTCATAAATCTTATTTTATTTCTGTCATGGCACACTCGTCTCCTGTCATATCTTGTTTTAGGAGCTGAAAACAAGGTTGCTGTGCTCCTACCAGAGATTAAGATTGTATTATGTGATTCTGCGGCTCTTAGAAACCTTTTCCACGCTGAAGGGCACAACACAAAGGCAGATCGGATCTTGTGATGAAAGGTATTTGTGCTGAGAAATAGGGTTTGGGAGATAGGAAATAGGTTTTGGGAGATAGGAGTCATGTTTGTTTGTTTGTTTGTCTTCTCCCTTACAGAAGATAAATATAGTGGAGAATAGCAGGCTATGTATAATAATTGGAGATTTGGGTAACTGTAGTATAAACTATAACACATATTACATTTGTCATTACCTTCAATTTTGTAAAGTGAACGAATAAAAAAATTAAGGGGGAAAAAATATCTGACTGGAAAAAAACACAAACACACACACCAGGGACAGGCAGTATTTATGATACATGTAATATATTACAAATACAGATTTCAGAATTTGTATTTGAAAGGGTTGATAAAAACTGCTTCATATTTTGTATCACAATGTTTTAGATGTGACAGGGACCGTGTTTATGGACTGTAGCATCCACTAAACATCTAGAAACAGGAAATGTCTAAAAACTGAGCAAACTAACTTTGGAGTTCTCTTTAATTCAATTCAATTCAATTCAGTTTTATTTATAAAGCGCTTTTTACAATTTGTCATCGTCTCAAAGCAGCTTTACAGAGATACTCATGTGTGAAAAGTGAAAATCAGTTTGGCACTAATTGTTTCTTGTTGAGCCGAAGCGACGGTGACGAGGAAAAACTCCCTGGGAACAGGAAGAAACCTTGAGAGGAACCCGACTCAACAGAGAACCCCATCCTCATTTGGGTTGTTAGTTGTGTGTGTGGTTGAGGATGTTTATTGTGTAGTGTGGAGTGTATTCATGAATTTGAAGCATCATCAACCCGGGGGCGGAGTCACCAGGAGGTTCGGACAGGAACAGAGTGCAGAGGGGGTCTGGATCTTTAGCGTCCTGTTCTAGACATCATCGTTCTGTTTAAATGGTAAAATATCTGGACTGGAATCAGGTCCAGTCCAGCAGCATGTGGTATAGTGTTGTCTTGATGAAATCTACAAAACATTCATCAATAAACTGTTGTACGATGCATTCGATGCATTTGTAGCTCTAAAACCTGTGTTTAAATTTCAGTACTAATGGTGCTCATCTACAAGCTGACCATTTGATGGGAAACAATGCATAGACGTAACATCGGCAATGCTGATGATCTTTGTATTAGATTCCATTATATTATTATTAGATTAAATAATAGATTAAATTAAATATTGGATTAATCTGAGCACAATAGATTATTCCACTTTGCCTCAGCACATTTTCATGATAAGGCTCTAATCCGCATTTATGGATGACTCGGTTTACAGACTGTTTACAAAGATGTTTTGATGGAGATTGCAGAAGCAAACCTGTTGTAATGAAGTCCTGAAGATCACAGGCATCCAATACTGAGTTTTGCCTTTGTCTCATGTGCAAATGCTTGGAGTTCATTCATTCATCTTTTACCGCTTTATCCTCAGGACACACTCACACACACACACTCACACATTCATACATTAGGGACAATTTTCCAAGGGGTCAATCAACCTACCGTGCATGTTTTTGGACCGGGAGGAAACCGGAGAAAAAAACCCTGAGGGACGGGGAGAACATGCACAAACTCCACACACACATGGCCGAGATGGAAATCGAACCCCGATCCTGACGGTGTGAGGCGAACGTGCTAACCACTAAAGCACCATGATAATGCTTGGAATCTTCAGAACATATTATGTACTGTAGATGATGAGATGAGATTCAAGAATCATTCTGAAACTTTGCCATAAACATGAGACATAGTTTTACACATACGTGTATTAGTGAACCTTTGCACATTATTTTTTTTTTTACCTCTGAATGACTCTGTCTTTCTAAAATACTCTTAGACCAAGTCGTATTACTGACCTGTTGCCAACTGTTACAATTAGTTCCTAAATTTACCTCCAGTTTGGTTTAAGTAACAAAACACTTAGTTTTCCTGACTTTTGTTGCTTTTTTCACACATGTAGCCATCAAATTGGAAATGAGCTTTTTTCCTTAAAATGTTTTTTTCTTTGTTTTTCTATGAATAAAATTTGTTTTATTATGAATAAAATATAGGTTTATGAGATTTGCAAACCATTTCATTTGCTTTTTATTTACTGCCCGTTCTATAGTGTACATTGTGCGAATCACCTTGCAGAATATTGTTTCATTTCACTGTGTACTGATGACATGAAATATATACACAAATCAGGAGAGAAGCATATGAAGTAGAATATATATAGCAATATATGGAAAGGGAAAAAAGGACATCACATCAATAAATATAACGTTTCTTCCTGTTTTCTTTAACCTGTGTCTCTCACCTTTTGTAATAAATCGCCAGGCTTCCATGGACATACATATTCATACCTATGAGTAATTTAGTGTAGCCATCTGGATTTTTAAACAAAAAAGGAACTATGAACGAAACTGAAAGAAACCTTTCAGTCTCGAGAAAAACAGCAACCAATCGGCTGATTTTAGCCAATTTTCCAGTGAATTTCTGTCAATATTAAATGCATACCAAAGATACAACAATACAGTAATGTATTTAATTATATTATATTTAATTGTAGTATTATACAGTGTTGTGGTCGTAAATTCAATGACACCATATACACCAAGAGGCATGTTGGGTCTTTATAAACTTTAATTGAGAAGAATGGCTTCAATGAAGCAGATAATGACTCACGGGTTACATTTCATCTACACAACCTGTCATTCAGCCCGAACACACTTTTTAATTGCCTGACAGAGGCAGATCAGAAGAAGCTGAGTTACATGAGTCACCTTCGTCGCGAATGAGTATGGCGTTCTAACGCAACTGCAACGAACCATTCATTGCCGGATCATGCATCTGAGGGCGTAACCATCGCACTCCAAATAATTGCAGATTGCAATAATTAAGTTAAAGGCTTTCATGCATTTGGCTTTTTTTTTGTTCTTTTACATTGATGATGCTGTTGCCTGAAGTAAACAGGGAAAGAGAAAGCACTTTGTGGTGGTTTCTTCAACATTACAAAAAATAACCATGAATCAAAGGCGAAAATGCACACAGACAGTCAATCTGAGGTCACATCCCAATATACAGTCTCAATATTAAAAGAAAAGCATCACATGAAGTTATCCTGGGACATTTCAAAATTAATATTTCCTTTTCTCATAAAAAGTACATTTGGGGAGATACTGTATAGTTGATCAGCAGATGGAACATTGTGGAATATGTCACAATGGAAATGCATTTAGTAACAAACTTTAAGACATTTTAATAAGTGAACTGTTATTAAACTGGACACAGTGTATCCTGAATGGGTTACATGTGAAAAGGTTATAAAATTAATTTGCATTGCCTGTCAAATAATCTAATGTTCACTGATCATACAAAGTCAATGGATGATATGACTCCTTAAACAATCAATACTGAAACTCTTTCGTAAACACACGCATCAGAAATGATTTAATGATCGCATGATTTAATTCACAGCGGAATGCGTTTTTTTGTTTGTTTGTTTTTATATGTTTTGAGACTTGGACATTACCAGCTTGATGCATTTCTGGGCCGTCTCGTCCCAGGCCATACAACTGTTTCATCAAGCATTTGGAACATGACACCAAAAAAATTCAATTCAATTAAATGTTGTTTTTCTTTATGCATCCTGTTGTTGTTGTTTATTTTTAAATGAACCACTTCTAATGACCGAGAATTCCAAGATACAGTCAAAACAAAAAGTTTTCCTTGCGCTGCAGAGCCGTTTCATATAAGCACAAATGAAGTGACCGAGTTTTTTAAACTATGAGCGACGTTCAGAAATGATTCCGAAAGATAATTCAGCCCCCTTATCCAGAAGTGCTGTGAGATTTGGGCCCACGTCCTGCTGCAGTGGATTATCATGCCACAGTTTTCACTCACAAGCACATATATACACACTCAAACATATTCATCTTGTTCAGGTTTAAAACCATGGTTCCTACACGTACAATTCACACACAAACACAATTACTCCTCGGTACACACATGTCAGCAATTAAGATATATATTTACAATTTTTTTTTCAGACCCCTGATGATCCTCTTTCAGTCTACAGAGTCTATAAGCAGATATCTCTCGAATGTCTATTTCCTTTTATTTAAGGGCTTTGAAATCATATATTTAAAGTAAAATAATCTTTCTATTAATGATATGTAAATATGACTAACGAAATACTGAAATATATTAAGAAATCGATAGCTTATAAATTATTGCATATACATCTACTAGCTTGAAATAAATTGCTATATATATTCTTTTTTTTGTTGTTTTTTTTTTCATTTTGTACAACTTTTGTTTGTACTGAGTCGGCGTAGCAGAGGAGTTTGCTTTGACTGTATCTGTCAAGAAAAGGATTAGCACAGGAACCAAAAAAAAGGGACGTTCCGCTGAACTGCAAACTATGCTAACAAGCAAACACACACTCATCTCTCATCAAATTTCTCTCTTTTTTTTTTACAGAGAACACTGCGGAAAGAAACTTGTAAATTCAATTAAGAGAAGATTATTGGTGCTACAGAATGAACCGCCAACAGAATTGAAATCAAAGCTGAAACAGCCTTGAGTTTTGTAAATTGTGAAATACAGATGTCACTCCACCCACAAGCAGCCACGAGCAGGGTAAGAGATATTATAAGGCATATTGAACTTGAGAGAACTCCTTTCGACGCTGCTTCATGGTCGATACTAAGACAATCCTTAACATCCTTGTCCTTTCTAGGTTTCTGTATTGTCTTTTCTTCCAACATCGCTCAGTCCAGGTTGGGAATATTTGCTGTTGAGCATAGGAATTTGTAAAATAAGAGTCCTGTAAGGCGTCATCCAGTGAGAGTCCTCTTCACTGTGGTGAGTGAAGGCAGAGGAGAGATGGCGCTACAATCAGAGAGTCAGACTGAGCAAGGCCACCAGCAGCAGGACAAAGAGGCTCAGGGATGAAGCTGATAAGACCCCTCCAGCTATATACACAATAACACATACATAAAGGTTATAATACATACAGAAAATAGAGTGGCATTATAACATTATAGGATATATGTTCTCGGGGTGGTTAGTTTTCCCATTTTGGCTCTTTTACGTGTAACATGAGGAATATGAAGAAGGTAAGAAATGGCTCATGATCCAAAGAACACCACATCATACAGAATCTGATCTGAATTTGTAGGATGCATTCTGAAGTTTATTCCTCAAACAAACACTCAAAATATTCAAAAGAATTCGTTTGTCCAATTAAATTAAACTTGTGGAAATGGAGAGACTAGAAATGACTAAATGTTTACTTTACTTATTTTTGTTAAACCTCTTGAACAAAAGCTAAACATTTGCCTCATTCCAAACGCATTTTGGTGGTACTCAAGAACAATTACAGAAATGTGTCACATCAAAGATACACTACTGTCGACAAATTACTGGAGGCAGTGAATGACATTTACAGCATTTGGCAGACGCCCTTATTCAGAGCAACTTACAACTAAGCAATTGAGGGTTAGGGGCCTTGCTCAAGGGCCCCACTAATGGTAGCTTGGTGGTTGTGCGTTTTGAACCTGCGATCTTCTGGTCCAGAGGCCAACACCTTAACCACTAAGCCACCCCCTCCCTTGGAAGCATACAATTGGAAGCATACAATTCTATGAAAGGTCTCGAGAGTTCTGACCTCTTCCACACTGTACAGTTTTGGGTTGAACGAGACTGAATCATTGACTGAACCCAAGGCGTGGCTGAATGCCTCACTAATTAGCTTAAGGAAGACAAATACTCAAAACCATATGGAAACATGGAATGGGAACTAATCCTTGATGTAATATTCAACAAACACATGAGTGTGATGGTCCACGGTCTACAAATAGTGTCCCTTATAGTGTTATCTGGTTTTTCTTTGACTATACGGCACCTGCAAAATTCCCGAACCTTAGAGTAATAAAGGTATATTTGAACTCCCCTCAGAGATCCTTAAAAAGAAGTTCACTGTTTTCACACTTCTAAATGCAATACTGTAAGGTAAAAAACTGCACTTGAGAAAGGATCATCTATTATTACTCATTTCTCTTTCTCATACCCTCTGTTATCTCCTCCCTCCGCTTACAAGCGGATTTTCATACCTGAAGGTGCATGACACTGGCAAATCACTGCAATCCAACCATGATCCAATGATCCACGATCCATGATTGGCCAAAATCCAAAGTGTGAGGAAATACAGTCTAGGTGTTCACTTGTATGTTCACATGCACTTTTACTTGTACTATCAGACATTCATTACCATCATTAATTAAAAAAATAGTAATGCATAAAACGCATGTTCTAGGATTACATAACATTAAAGCTAGGGAGGTTACACATGGAGACCATGTGACACGGTTCTGGCACTGGTTCTGACAGAAGGCTTACCTGAGATGCGCACTTGAGCCACAGCTCCATCTCCTCCCTTGCTCTGTGCCCTCACCTCCACCAGGTAATCTCCATCCTTGTGAATAGGCAGGTCTATAGACTGCTTATTTGTAGTGTACAATGTCCCGGTGCTGTGGCCCGACTGTCTGTAGAGAACCTTTAGACAAAATCACACCCATAGAGCGAGGTGCAGAATTACAAAGTGACTTTCAGGAGACTTTACTTTTCAAGTCATAAACAACGTCTGTGACTGAACAAAAATGCAACTCAGCTAAATTGTCTATACCTTATAGCTCTCCACAGCAGACTCATTGGCTAAAGCCTCCACATGCTGCCAGGCCACGTTGACTAAGGTTCCACTGGAGTTCAACCTTGTGCCCAGGATTTTTGGTGGCCGACTTGGAGCTGAAAATGAAGAGCTAAACTCAGATATTTCACATTTCTCCAAATAAAAGCAAGGAAGCAATTTATTGAAGATAATCGTCTAAAAATCATGGCTACATCTTTTGTTTAGACTTTTTTTTGCACTAAGTTAAATAACACTAAGCTTGTTTAGTGCTATACAAATATATCAACTATTGAGTCATTGAGTATTCAATCAATTAATCGATAATTAATCCGATAAAAATTGCTTTCTATATTAAGCATATATTGCTTTTAATACTAACATAAAGAAGAAAATGAGGCAGGTATGTTAAAATTAACAAGTAATTTGTTTATCTTACATATACATATACATTTTATACATATAACATATTTTTATACATAAAAATATACATTTTATTACTCAAATTCCATACAAGTATATCAGTGAAAACGAAACCCATTTAGAGTATTTAATTGCCATATTGCATCCAAATACAAATACAGTGCATTCAAAAAGCTGTGCAGGATAAGTCATGGGAAACTACTTGTTTAATTAAACTTATTATTATTCTCAACTATGTATTTATTTTAATTTTACACAGTACAGTGATGTGGTATTTCTGTCTCCAGAAAATCTGTTTCAAATTAAGCACGCAATAAATACATGTTTTTATTCGCCAGTTTAAAAAACATGCTCCATTACCTGCTCTTAAAAGTAGATTTAATGATCGCAGAATGAAAGACGTATCGCTTTTTAAGTAATTTCATAACTACACAGAGCAGTCATGTGTTCACACAGGAGCATTATGTATAGGAACTAATGTACAGGAGCATTTCCTTACTGTAAATTTTCTCCTTATAAATGGAAAGCAAATTATTTGTCTCCTCCTGCTTTTTTCGCTGATCCATGATTCAAAATGATTAAAAAATTCACCCTGTCAGTAATATACAACTTACGTGCTTTCTTTGTATGGATCTCAAATCTCTGGCTTGGTGGTCCATAACCTGCACCGTTGAACGCACGCACTTCTATAATATAATGTGAGTTGGGTTTCATGTTTTCCAGACGTGTCTGGTTCTCTCTGCTGGAGATGCGCTGTGCTGACGCCTCGTTCTCCATGGACTTCCTCCAGTATCTCACCTGTCACAAAGCAAACACGCCACATATTAATCTTTATTCACAACATACCGTGCTATATTTTTACCTGCTAAAAATCGTCATTCTAACATTCCTGAAACTAATTATAACAGTACAAAATCACTGTAAATCTGTACAGTAAACATTCACTGCGCCTGCACGAGTGTCAGACTGACCTGATAACCCTCAACTGTCTGCTGCGTGAGCGGTCGCCACCACACAATGGCCTCCGTAGCAGACAAGGTTCTGGCCTCTAAGATGGTAGGAGCTTCTGAGGGGGCTGAGAGTAAACAACATGTTAGATAAACACATCAATCAGGATAAGCACATTTACACAAAATTCCTATTTATGTTCCTATTACATTTACAGTGTTCAAAATCTCTCCTTTCTCCACTATACTGGGAATAAACCAGTCATAAACTGGTCATAAGTAAGCGATTTTTGAACATCACATTCCAATATTTAGTCCCAATTTGGTTTTATCATTCCCTCCAATCTTTTGGGTTTCAATAGATTTTTTTTTTATTTTTTGATCCGTGGGGTAAATTCTTCATGACGCATATCTCAGTTTGGTTTGGGATCTGGGGTCAGAGCACAGGGTCGGCCATTGTACGGCACCAATGGAGCACAGAGGGTTAAGGGCCTTGCTCAAGGGCCCAAGGGTGGCAGCTTGGCGATACCAAGACTCAAACCCTGACATTCCGATCAGTAGTCCAGCGTCCAGCAATATTCCAGATACACCAACCACTACAATTCTTAATTTGCTGACAATAGCCATTGTTGCTTTAACTAAGCCAGCATGATAGAAAGCCAATTATCTAACAGCAACCTCTATATCTTATCCTGATGCAAAGGAAGATAATCTATCAGAAGGAGAAGTGTAAGCTTGATTTAGTTTTCATTTTATTAGAGCCCATGAAACGTAAGTGGCATTTTTTGACTTCTTAATGATCCCCTCAGGTGTAGATTGTTCGATACAAATTTGAGACTCTTCACTCAAACAATGCAATGTGATACACCGAATATGGTGCATCCTTCATACATACATACACTATATAGCTCTAAGAATGACCGAGATTATTGCCCTAATATGATTTGGGAGTTTCTGATACCTCGCAGCAGTATATATATTAATAGGTAAATGATAGACTCTGATACTCACCATCCTGAGCAGAGTATATGGCAGCAGTGAGGCTATAAGGTCCCTCTCCTACACTGTTAAAGCCTTTTACTTTCACGTCAAACTTAGTGGCTGGGGGAATGGAGGGGTCTTTGTGGATGTAGCGGTTGGCGTTAGCATCAGGCACGGTCACTTTGTGCCACTGAACGCTATCGTGAGGCTTAAATGTGACAATGTAGCCAAAGTTACGCCCATTGTAGTACTGTGGCTGAACAGGCTGCGGACAGAACAAACATAACAAACTCTCAGGGTTATTTCACATACAAAAGTCATACGGGAACATTCATTCATTCATTCATCTTCTACCGCTATATCCGATCTTCCCTCGGGTCACAGGGAGTCTGTGTCTATCTCAGGCGTCAATGGGCATTAAGGCAGGATACACCCTGGATGGAATGCCAACCCATCGCAGGGCACACACACACACTCACACACACATTCATACACTAGGGACAATTTTCCAAGGTGCCAATCAAACTACTACCGTGCATGTTTTTGTTTTTGGACCGGGGGAGGAAACCGGAGAACCCGGAGAATAACCCCTGATGTACGGGGAGAACATGCAAACTCCACACACACATGGCCGAGACGGGATGGCATCGAATCCTGGGACCGTGTGGCGGTGTGAGGCGAACTATAAGTGTTTAACACCGTGCTAACCACATTAAACATAGAACTCGTTCCCCATCCGTCATAGCCACCAATGTGAAATAAATGGGAGGCATTACGGTAAAAAAAAGACACACGAAAAACCGTCCATGTGATGGTGAGCTCTCTACTCGAATCAGAAGTAGCCACCACTGCCAAAGGATTGTGAATAAAAAATGCCCCCTATATTACACAAACCACACTTAATATTATCATGATGTGTACCGGTTTAAAAAATAATGGAACAACTAGAACTATACAAACTGTGAATAAAAACTGTTGAGCAGAAAGAATGTGTGGTGTATAACAAAATTCAAAATTTGAATCATGCAAAACAATATCATCCAAAGATTCAACTGAATCTGGCAATATCATTCAGAGAGGTGTTAGGGTCTGGAACCGAAAATCTCTGGAACCGTGATCTCAAGGCCGCCCAATGCCCGTACCACAAACGACACTGCACCTACAAATCAGGAATGCTACTGTAAAGGAAATCCAGAAACACAAAAGGGTCAAGGCCGCTCATGCCCGAATACTTCCAGAAACATTGTCTTAAAAGTGAACACAATGCACCACCACCGTGCCATCCGCCGAAACCATTGCCAGCTGAAACTCTACAGTGCCAGCAAAGAAGAAGCCAGGGATCATTTAACAGTGTGTGGCGAAATGGAAGACTGTTCTGTGGTCAGACGAGTCACGATTCGAAGTTCTTTTTGGAAATCTGGGACGCCTGGGATCCGGACCATGACCAAAGAGGACAAGGACAACCCAAGTTGTTATCAACGCTCAGTTCAGAAGCCTGCATCTCTGATGGTATGAGGTTGCATGAGTGCGTGTGGCATGGGCAGCTTGCATGTCTGGAAAGACACCATCAATGCAGAAAAATATATTCAGGTTCTAGTTCTAGAACAACATATGCTCCCATCCAGACGTCATCTTTTTCAGGGAAGACCCTGCATTTTCCAACAAGATAATGCCAGACCATTCTGCATCAATCAATCACAGCATCATGGCTGCGTAGGAGAAGGATCCGGGTACTGAAATGGCCAGTCTGCAGTCCAGATCTTTCACCTATAGAGAACATTTGGCGCATCATAAAGAGGAAGGTGCGACAAAGAAGGCCCAAGACGATTGAACAGTTAGAGGCCTGTATTAGACAAGAATGGGAGAGCATTCCTATTTCTAAACTGGAGAAACTGGAGAAACTGGTCTCCTCTGTCCCCAGACGTCTGTTGAGTGTTGTAAAAAGAAGGGGAGATGCCACACAGTGGTGAAAATGTCTTTGTCCCAACTTTTTTGGGATTTGTTGACACCATGAAATTCTGAATCAACATATTTTTCCCTTAAAATGGTACATTTTCTCAGTTTAAACTTTTGTTTCGTGTGTTATGTTCTATTCTGAATAAAATATTAGAAGTTGGCACCTACACATCATTGCATTCAGTTTTTATTCACGATTTTATTCACAACTTTTTTGGAATACGGTTTGTATTATTTCAGGCAAATATCAACAATTATTAACATTATTATTTATTTAAGTCATATACATCATTTTATTATGTCATATTATATGACATAACACCAATGACACCATAACACCAATGTTGTAACACAAAATATCGTTTTTTTTCTCAGTGTGTTACAGTTTTCATGGGTTTTTCCAGTGTTTTTGAGCAAATTGTTCATGAAAGAAATGCAAATGTAGAAAAAGCTTAACAACCATTTTGAACTGTTCCTCACAATGTCTGACTTTTCTTCAAAAAGTCACTCTTTAATTGTGTCGGCGACCAAATTAAAATGACGATTAAATCCACATGTTTACATTTGTGCTTGTGCACTTTGTTACAGATGCAGTTTGCAAGCTCTGACTAGTGCGCTCGCTGTCCATCCAATCAAAAGACGTGAAATTCCCAATGTTTCTAGACACCTTCTAAGGGTTCTTGGAGTGCGTACATAGCAGTCTGATTGGTTAAAGCAACAGCTTCATCATTTAAAGCTACCGAGAGCCCATGCTGTTCATTTCTGAAGGTCCTTACAGCAATCCATAATGTGATGTGTAGAAACATAAATGTAAAATGAAATCCTAAGACATACCCGTTTCCAGCGTGGTAATTTTGCTTGATGGCTCGCTCGCTTCTCCTGTACCAAGAGTGTTTGTAGCGATGACCCGGAACTCATATTCAGTCCAAGGACGCAGCTGAACTACGGTGGCCATCTCTGCGTTTCCTTCTACATTGCGAGGAGCTGAAACAACAAAAAAAATAATGTAGAGCTGCAACAACTAATCCATAAAATGTATAATAATCAATAGTGAAATTGCCGTTATTGTCTAGTTGGGCTCTTAAAGTTCCAGGTAACACGATAACACCATTTATCATCCAGGTGAATGGAAACATTTTATATTTAACTCAATACAACACTGTTACCTACAAATGATGCCAAGCTGAACATGTGTTGCATTGAAGTATTTATAGAAAATACACTAAATCTTAAAGCTGCAAATAACAGCATCAGTAAACGATTACATTTTTACAATTGATCAGTTATCGTTTTTAGCCAATGCTTATGCGTCTCTACACGAAAACATAGATTCAGCCGATTCGCTTGCTGCGTTTCTCCATTCTATTCTCTGTTTATAGCATTTTAGCATCATAGCATTAACATTATATATATATATATATATATACATTATATATAACATTATATATAACATTATCTTCTACAACCCTTTCCAGGCTGCCCTCTTCCAATACCCAATGGCAGACCGTGCCTAGTTCCGAGATTGGCCAACGGGTCTGAATCCACACGGGCATGGGACCTCCCCCTCAAATGCCAACTGCCGAAAAGCCTGCTCCAGGTTGACCCTGACCTGATCACCAGTTTTCAACCTGGTGGAGTGTCTGGAGATGCCCTGGAGGGGGCGCTACTGTCAACCTGCACAAGTACTTATGGTACCACTACCTCCGCTTCCAGTAGGATACCGTCTTGCAAACGGCACCATGTGGACTGTAATTACTCTGGTGCCACATATAATTACTCCAGTAACTCCAAGAACCAGGTTTCAGTGTTAGATTGTCTTCTCGACTTTCCCTGAAGCTCTCCTTTCTCAGCTTTCTCTCTCGGCTTGTTTTCTTCCTCATATTAACCTGCTAAGATATTTGAAATGATCAAAATATCAGTACAAGTACTCACAGGTTACAGCATCTTTCCAGTCCTCCTCGGTTCTTGCCTCTTGGTACTGTATAGTGTATTTTGATATGGGACTGAGATTATCTGTGCCATGACTCCAGAAAAGTTTCACCGACTGCACACCAATGTCCTCCACACGAACTCCTCCTGGCGCTCCCGGAGGCCCTGAGAGGAAAATAACAGCACTGCTCAGCACAAAACAGCTCCATTTTTATTTCCTTTACTGAGAAGTTCAAAGCCTTGGGTTTAAATATATCTAAAATTGTGCAGGAAATGAAAATTGAAGTCTCTTGGCAGCAACTCTAACCATTTAAGTGCAAATTATTAAATAATGAGAAGCTAGAACAAGTGAAATACATCATTAATTACCAATATACATTACATCAGTTCAGCCTTTCAGACTCGACCGCAAATATTCTACTGTAAAATATATTCAAAACACTAAGTGGAAAGTTTTGCCAAGCATATTTTCCCCAGTTGAATTAAAAAAAAACACTTTCATCCAAGAAGGAAAATAAATACATAAATCATACAATGGAAAAGTTTGCTAATGCTAGTCTTGGAACTCGCACTCTGGGTTGAATATGAACTTGTTTTTTTCAAAGATTGACATTTTGAACATAAGTTAATCTTTATTATTGCTAATGAAGCATGCTCTCACTTATTAAATAAATAAAATAGATGGGAAATAATTAATTATATTAATAAAACGAAAGCATTGTATTTCTTCTAAACATGTTTTATTATTCCTAGCTACATATTATAGTCTCTTTCCATGCATCAGTTACTGCCATACTGCTAAACAAGTTCACCATGCAAAAACAACAACAATGGTCACAGTTTAACAAATAATACCGATAAAATGAAAAACATCCATCAATCATCCTTGGCCTGAATACTGAGTACGACTTCATCCCTTTTTCTGATCAGTAATAATAGAATAGAATAGAATGGAATAGAACAGAGCATATTTTTAACATTAACAAACACACACTGAGTGAGCATCTGTCCTGATTATTATTTAACTGTAAGAACGTATAAAATGGAGTAAAATGGAGTGAAAAACGGTAAGAACGTATAAATGGAGTGAACTATTAACACATACTCATCTCCCAACAGACACGCCTTTCTATAACCTCGTCCAAATGCAGTGCTTTTAACGGCTTTAACGGATGTTCTTGAAAATATTTCCAACCTCGAGACATTACAGTCACAGGAACATTAGTGTGTCTTATTAGTGATCATTAATGTCTGAGGAAAGTTACTGCCTGGCAAGAGTGAACATTTGCAAAACTGTTTCATAACCACAAGAGAGTAAAGAGAAGAGCAAAGACTGACTCATACTCCATTATTTACTCCATATCAGGGGTGGGCAATTATATTTTCCAAAGGGCCACATGAGAAACCTGAGGTGTGTTCGTGGGCCGAACCAACAATAACGTTGAACGTAACTTATGTTCAATATGAATTTTTTCCTCTTGTAAAGAGTGTTAAATATCATCATGTTCATTAGGCTACCCACTATCCTTAAGAATAAGGATATTCTATTTAAGGAAAAGAAACAACAAAAAATGGCTGTATTTTTCCTTCATTTTTAACACTGAGCATACTCCAACAACGTCAGCGTTGCTGTGTGGTTATACATTCTTCTCGTGCGGCAAAGAAGCCGAAGCAGTTCAGCGAGCCGGATTAAAAGGACCAAGGGGCCGGATGTGGCCCCCGGGCCGTAGTTTGCCCACCCCTGCTCCATATTATAACTTTGTCAGAGCCAAATATAATGCAGAGATCAGCATCTGATTTTAAAATTTAGCAAACATATTCCTTGTTGCAACACAAGTTTACTTTTTATTTGACCATGTTTTGATACAAAATTTGGTCACATGTCTATTATCAAGCCATTGGACCATTCTTCTCGACCACTAAAAGTTTACATAAAAAGGTACATGTGCTTAATACTAGTAAAATTAAGCACAAAAAAAGCAGCCTAGTAAAATTCTTTCTTTACAAACCCCTGAAATGTTAGGAAAATGGAGTCAGAGTGTGGACTCTGAACTTCCAATCCATAAAAACCCTCTTACCTATGTCCAGCTTTCTCATGTTCTTAACATGGAATATTCTATTTCATTCATTCATTCATCTTCTAGCGCTTTATCCGATCTTCCCTCGGGTCACGGGGAGTCTGTGTCTATCTATCTCAGGTGTCTATGGGCATTAAAGCAGGATACACCCTGGATGGAATGCCAACCCATCGCAGGCGCACACACACACACACACACACCACACACACACACACACATTCACACACACACACAGACATTCATACACTAGGGGCAAACCCAGACACTGCTGGTGTGAGGCCAACGTGCTAAACATTATGCCACTGTGCCCCTCCCTGAAGCCAAGTTGGCAAAATTGATAAATTAAAGTCCAAACATGCAGGGTAGGTTGATTGGCACCTTGAAAAATTGCTCCTAATGTGTGAATGTGTGTGTGTGTGTGTGTGTCCTGCGATGGGTTGGCATTCCTTCCAGGGTGTATCCTGCCATATTGCCCATAGACACCTGAAATAGGCACAGACTCCGCGTGACCCGAAGGAAGATGGGATAAAGCGCTAGAAGATGAATGAATAAATGAATGAACGAATGAATGAATGAATGAATGGCTTCAGGGATTCTATAAAGCAGTCTTTACATATCCTGATAAATAACTGCCTGTAATTTTTAGTGTACTTACTGTATCCAGCCTGAGTGAAAAACTGTATGTGTGTGTGTGTGTGTGTGTGTGTGTGTGTGTGTGTGTGTGTGTGTGTGTGTGTGTGTGTGTAAATGTGTGTCTGTGTGTTTTTACGACACTAGCATTGACTTTCTTACAGACCTGTGCAGGTTAAAACCAGCAGCTCCTGCTTACCTTGATTTTATTTACCACCTCCTCCTATCGCACTAACAGCACTCCTGCCAGCCACTGACCCAAACAGAAACATTTCACTGCCTTTACTGCAGCCCACAACAAACACAATGTCAGCAAGATGTAACCGAATACTTTACAAACAAATACTGCTTCCTATAGTAGCATTTAATTCCGTGCTATAAAGCCAACGAGTCTATTAGCACCTATTTACTCCTGATCTATTGTCTATAAAGGAGGATGCATCAGGGCTTTTTGCTGTCTTGGCACCCAAATACCACAAGAAACTAATCTCTAGCATATTGAAGCTCTGTCTTTTCCCTGAGCAAAATGTCTTGTGCTGTTTCACACTATGGTAATAGTAAATATAGTACCCATGAGGTTGTGAAACAGTCCAGTGTCCCAATACTTTTGTTCATACAGTGTATATCCAAAGAGAGAGAGGACAGAAATAGGGGACAGATGAGGTTGATTTTGATCAATTCTACAAAGTCCATCTGTTCCAACCTGCAGCAAGTATCTACTGCCAAACTGACGAGCAAAACAATGACACTACAGGAAAAAAAAATACACTTGGCCTATTACAAAGTACTATTCATGTACTATTCATGTAACTGCTCAGTACTTATAGTTAAGCCACTCATTTTATATCAACTGCACAGAAAAAGCAAGCTCTTTTTATTTTCCCTCTTAAAGCAAAGAGTATACTTGTGTGTGTCTATGTGTGTGTGTGTGTGTGTGTGTGTGTGTGTGTGTGTGTGTGTGTGTGTGAGAGAGAGTGTGAAAGGTTTGGAGTACCTCGTACTACCAGTTCAGCAGAAACAGTGACATTGTCCACAGGTGTCTGGGCCGTGCACGTGTAGAGTCCTGCATGCCTCAGCTGAGTCTTCTTAATCAGCAGCTCACAGCTGGACATACCTGCTTCACTGTCCTGCGAACACACACACACACACACACACACACACACACACACACACATACACACACATTTATCGTACTATTCTTGTCAGTACATTCCACTGACCTACTTATTTATGCAGCTAATTAAAGTACAGCTGGACATACAGCTATTTCTAACTTTAAAGTCAGGAACCAGAAAACTCCTACACACAAACAAACACACTATAGGAATACTGATTGTATTCTTTTACATGTTTTTTACATGCACATTCATTCAAAACAGTGCATTATGGTGACAATTGGATTTGATTCCAACATTCCCAATAATAATGTCATTATTGATGAAAACTGTAACAGGTTTAGAGATCGGACTATTTATAAGAATGATGCATCACTGAGAGGAAATGATACTTCAAACTAGAATGTCATGCAACTTCAACCCATACCAAACCAAAAATATCCTAAAATGGAAAATCCACCATGATGATGGAGGAAAAGGTGAACTCATCCTCAGTGAATGAACCATCAGTAGCCCAGTGTGGTGCAGAAGGGAGTTAAGTACAGACAGGAGACTGTGGACTGTCTCAAAGTGTAGAATGTTTATAAGACATTCTCAAACCCAGTAAAGCCTCTCAGCAGGGGAACATTATGTACCTATTTATAAACTAAACCACTATTTTCATTAATAATATTAGTCAGTGTGATTTCCTGACCGTGAATATACACAGTACAAAGCTAGACACTAAAAAACAATTTAAAAAATGTCTCCCTACTAGACAAATTAAGAAAAGGGTAGAAAGGCACCCAGAAGACGTAACACTTGGTGTAGCTAAAGCCTAAATATCCAGTGTTGTTGTTTAGTCTCTTGGGTTTATGCTCTTACAATGGTGTGCTGGTAGAATTCTTTCTCCTTGTCAAAGTCAATAGCATGGCTGTTAAGTGACCAGATGAAGGTGATGTCCAGGCTTGCGTCATGTGACGCAGCACACTGCATCCTGGCGTTTTCGCCCACACTCACGTCGGCGTTAGACGGAGCCAACGTGATCTTAGTGGCATCTAAAATGAAAGCACAAGGAAAACTGATTTACATATTTAGCAATTTAGTAAAGTATGGAAGCCTATATCCAGCACTTATATCCACTTTCTTACAATTCCAACTACAGCGCTTACCATTTCCTTCCTGCAATTCTGACTTTATTCCTATTTTGATCATTACTTGATCATTATTAAAATAAAACAAATGTTCATGAAATTCTCATTCTCATCCCAAAAATGTATAGAGGCAAAAATGTAACAAAATCTGTCAACAGTAGTATTAATATCTGTATTAAGCCTTTTCCACCAGCAGAGGGCAGGCCAGAGTTAGACATCAATCGTCATCCTGGGTGTTGACCAAACAGTATGATTCTCTACACTTCCTTTTATATCTCCATCACCCTCACATCACTGTGTCACTGCACTGGTATTTCTCATGGAAAGGCTTCAATAAACAATGCATCATGTAATGAGTGAAGTGATTTGAGTGATTTGGTTTGAACTACAATTTCTTACCTGTGACTGACAGAGATCCAGTGCTGTTCGCTTTGCCCCTGTCATTCTCCGCAAAGCATGTGTACTTCCCCTCGTCTGACTTGGTAACGTTGTGGATCTCCAAACTTCCATCGTTCCAAATGAAAATCCTGCCACATTGGGTTTCAGTTTCGCAAAAGCATGAGATGTATATTATAAATACAATATTTAAATTCCCTATGGGTACGGTGGCTTAGTGGTTAGCAGGTTCGCCTCACACCGGCAGGATCCGGGTTCGATTCCCGTCTCGGCCATGTGTGTGTGGAGTTTGTGCATGTTCTCCCCGTGCCTCAGGGGTTTTTTCTCTGGGTTCTCCGGTTTCCTCCCCCCGGTCCAAAAACATGCACGGTAGGTTGATTGGCACCTTGGAAAATTTTCACTAGTGTATAAATGTGTGTGTGTGTGTGTCCTGCGATGGGTTGGCATTCCATCCAGGGTGTATCCTGCCTTAATGCCCATAGACACCTGAGATAGACACAGACTCCCCGTGACCCGAGGGAAGATCGGATAAAGCGCTAGATGAATGAATGAATGAAAATCCCTATGTTTATGCAAAATTCATTATCTATAATATCACGACACATTTCAAAGATGACAATTTGTGAATTTAATACTATTTAAAGGTGGGGGAAAAATATGTGAGAGCATATCCTAAAGCCAGTGCTATACTCAATTCATATGTCTTTAGGCCAGAAAGATACAAAACCATTTATTAATTTTTCATTTAATTCGTTTAATCTTTCAAGTCTCATTTTTGTTTGTGGAAATTGAAAATATGACATTTGTGTCTCCATAGTTTTTTTTTTTTACTGTTTTTTGCAAAAATAGATTTCAAAACTTCGTTTGCCTTGACACTAGATGATATGAAACAAATGAAATGTCCGACTGACATTGTGTAACTCGATGATGTTATGTTATGGTTGTTATGATGGAGCTCGATGACCCCAAAATAACCTGAAAATAGCCTTGAAGTCTTAAAGAACAAGATCAGTGTGAGGTAGTATTAGGGTCAGCAATCGAAAATCAATTCCAATTCTGGAATCGGATACTTAAGATTAATAAGATTCATTGGATACTTGGTGTAAAATGACAATTTCTATTCCTCTCATAGATTCCTGGGTGTATTTTTTTCGCTTGGCAATCTGCCAGGACCTTCTGCTCGTACAATCTTCCAGGACCTTATGTGGTAATTTAAACATCAGTTTACAAGATGAGTGCTCAAAAGTGTGTCACGGTCAACATGACTAAGTATCTGCGGCTGATTCACTGTTTGAATCGGAATCGATAAGAGGAATCGGAATCAATCAAATTAAAATTATCCCAGAGCCTATGTAGTAAACTATAAATCTAACAAATTTAGCAAAACTATATGGGAGTGTATAGAATGAATCAGCCACACACACACACACACACACACATAAACAGACACACACACACACACACACACACACACACACACACACACACACACACACACACACACACACATATATATATACACACACACAAGGCTATGTTTGCCTGCTGCTATTGTTATTGTAAGAATCCGAATAAGTCAAAGCATTCTGATTTAGATTGTCTGTATTATGTGGGGTGAAGTTTCTCCACACTGCATTTGTGATGTGACAGAGAGTTTTGCTCCATGACAGTTAACTCGCATTAAAGACTAGCTAGTTATACAACAGCACTATAAGCTTTCAATTACTATCAGAAGTAAAGATCATTATTTCTTCAGATCCTAGCCACATTAAGCTGCCACTCTTGGACCCCTAAACACGGCCCATAACACCATAAATGTTCAGCTGTATGAATGAAATAAATGTAGGTCACTCTGGATAAGGGCATTTGCCAAATGCCATAAATTTTAATGATTCTTCATGAAGTATGTATTTAAGGCATTCTAAGAATAGAATCTTGAGGTCAGTATCATACATTCATTCATTCATCTTCTACCGCTTTATCTGATCTTTCACCGGGTCACGGGGAGTCTGTGTCTATCTCCGGCGTCTATGGGCATTAAGGCAGGATACACCCTGGATGGAATGCCAACCCATCGCATGGCACACACACACTCACACTGACATTCACACAGATATTCATATACTGGGGCCAATTTTCCTATCATGCATGTTTTGGACCGGAAGGAAATCGGAGAACCCGGAGAAAAAAAAACCGAGTAAAACGAAACTCCACACACACACACACACACACACACACACACACACACACACACACACACACACACACATGGCCAAGACGGGAATCAAACCCGGACCCAGGCGGTGTGAGGCGAATCGTGCTAACCGCTAAACCACTGTGCCCACCAGTATCATGCATCAAACTCAAATTCAAACGGAAGTGTATTGTCACACCCATTATTTATTTTGTTTATTTTTGCTTTTTTTGTTTAAAATTATAAGCCAAAAGTGATTCAGGGTTTCAAAAATGCACCTTCAAACACATACAATAATAATACACATAAAATAATAATAAAAAAAAAAGAGATGTCATTCAATGCGAGACAGGATTTAAAAAAACCCTGTAGCAGGAGTTCAAAAGTAACCTGTCATAAAACCAACTAAGTCACGCACCGAAGGAAGGAGTGTGTTCTGCTCAGAGTGATCTCACAGCCATGTCCTTCACTCGCCTTGAAATCATCCATAGAGTTCTTTCCCATATATTTGCAGGAGGTTTTCTTTACGTTCACTTCTTTCAGTGTTTGAAATATAGCAGCAGCTTATTTTTTAAAATCTTTTTACACTGTTATATTCCACTGAACTTTTCCACAATGTCCAGAATTCCAAGATCAAATCTTGTAGAGAAATGAATAGCACAGTTATAATAATCTCACGTAAAAGGATTTATCTCCTACCTGCTTGAATTGGAGAGCAGCTCTGTGCCTTTGCTCCAGGAAAACGTGGGTTTGGGAGCTGCTTTGGGTTTGCACTCGATCACGACACGGCCGTTCTTTGCTCCCAGCAGCCTCTGCTTAACCGGGTTGAACTGAAATGAAGGGGCGCCCACTGATAACACAAAACATCAAATCAATTTAATGTTTTAATCTGGCAATGTCTGCAAATCCTTTTGGTGATTTTAATATATTTAATAATAGATTTGATGAAGCTCTGATGGCAGTTCAGTGTTTGAGATTCAACCTCTGGCAGATTCTCCAGAATATTCCTAGACTTGGGTTCCCTTGGCCTACATGATTATACATATATATGTGTGTGTGTGTGTGTGTGTGTGTGTGTGTTGTGTGTGTGTGTGTGTGTGTGTCTTGAAAATAAGTACAAAAGTATTTAACTTCTAATGTATTTAAGTACTATCTTTTATTATGGCTATAATGTTCCTATTAACCTTTTTGTAACAGGACTCTTAATCACCTCAGTTTTTATAGTCTGCTGCAATCATCACTCTTTCGTTCCTAACTACACTCTCCACCACTCCATCTAACTCACTCCACAATCTTTCCTTCTCTACTCTTCGTTCAGCATTACCCCTACACCATTTCTCTTACCACGCACACTATAATAGAATGTTCCTGGCCTTACTCCCATTCCACTTTGTCTCCTGAACATGCAAAATGTCTACCTTTCTACATTCCATCATATCAGCTAACTCTCTCCCATTTACCAGTCATAATACCAGCATTTAAAGCACCCACCATAACCTCCACTCTCCTCCACTTATCCTTTCCTTGCCGTCTCTGTAGACGTCTTTCCCCACTCCTTCTCTTCCTTTGGCCAACAGTATCCCAATTTCCACCGGTACCCTGTTGGCTAAAGATACCTGTAGCGGTATTGCATACAAATACATGTAGGGCCTCGACTGATCCGGTATGAAATTCACGTTTGTGATCCGCATATTTTATTTAGCACTTGTTTGATGATGGACGCCCTTCTTAACACAACCCTGCGAGTCTACTGGCTTGTGCAACCCTAACGGCTGAATTTTACGCGACAAAAGTATTTTGCCTTCAAATGTACTTAAGTATCGAAAGTCCCAGGATTTATTATGGCTTTATTGTTCCTATTATCATTTTCTCACAAGACTCATGCTGTACAGCTCAGTTCATGTGATTCTAATGTTACTCTTCGCACTCAAATCTAATTATAGAATGATTTTAATGACTCAAACATATCTGTTAAAATGATCATGAGCCCAAAACCTTTATTTTTAACTACTAATAACTTTAATAGTAACAACTTTAATCTAATAACTTTACTTCCATAATTTCCACCACTGATTACACCACTGAGGTATTGAACTTTAATACACTATTATATAAATAGTGTAAGTCGCTCTGGATAATAGTATCTGGTAAATGCATGAATGGAAAGGTAAAGTTTATTTAATGCTCAATGACAACAGTGGCACCAAACTACTTGAATATTTAGGTGATTTATCAGTAATTGTATGGGATATTTTTATGTAGATTCATGCCATGTGGAAAATGCTAAAAAATGTGGAATGTTGGCGTAACGTGAGGGCAAAGCCGATGGAGTGCATGTTGGAGACATGCGAGCAAAATACATATTCATATACAAAATGAATCCTTATTCAAATTGCTAAGTGAATGTAAAATTATAATCCATCCTAACCCTACCTATCATATAGCCTCTTACCGAAGACCCGCAGTTCAGCATTGGCTTGGATCACACCGTGTCGGTTCTCAGCTATGCACTGGTACATCCCTGAGTCATGGGTTGTCAGTTCTTTGAAGTGCAACTCATGCTTGCCATACTGTTGAAATAAACAAACAATAATATCGCACTCATTCTGATTAGTTATATGCTCAGTGAACTGGGTGAACTCTTGTATAGGAGAGCATTCACTGACAGTTTTATTGACAGTGCAGCTGATTTGCATGCAGAGTGTGTGTGAGGGGAGCTCCTGCTGTGTTACGTCCCATGCATACACTCTCAAGCTTCTGAAGCAGAACTTACTGTTGCCATAGCTGTTTGTTTGTGCAATAGTGTCGCCACCCGTTTAGCATTGAACATTCAGCCTAGAGTTTCCCTAATTGACTCTGTGCCCTAATTTACAGGGCTGAGAATATTTAAAGCCTGAACTGCAAAGAAACATTTACCGGTAAGACACCAGTAAACAGAGAGATCCTGATGTGTTTATGTGGTTAGAAAGATTAAGTGAAAAAAAAAAATTGTTTTTGGAAAGTTGGAGTGCATTAGCTGTAGCATGGATTTAATGGACGGCCACTCAAAGCCTAATTATTTGAGAGACAGAGAGAGAGAGGGAAATACCATTTGGCCATTTTTCAAGAAGTGTACATGAGGCTTGGGTTTTCCGCTAGCCACGCAGGACATGGTGTAGTCACTGCTGATGTCTCTCTCGCTACTGCTGATGTGCTCCACCCATTCCGGAGCAGCTGAAGGAAAGAAAATGGAAATAAACACCAAAATGAATAAAGTGATGTGACACTTCTGAGCTTTAGATTAATATATATATATATATATATATATATATATATATATATATATATATATATATATATATATATATATATATAATATATGTCCTATTGTAACATATGTAAAATGTAATAAGTAGTGTAACCTTTCAATTAGTTTATAAAAGTTAAGTAACAGATTAAATTTGATTACTTTTTGATTACTTTCAAGTTTATAATGGATATTTCCAACTAAATCATTTCCAAACATTTAACTTTACAGGTAACCTTACAGTAGTACAGTAGTATTCATCTCTTGTTTACTGTTAGAATTTCAAAATTTGTCATCACTTGAATTATTCATTCATTCATCTTCTACCGCTTTATCCGATCTTCACTCGGGTCACGGGGAGTCTGTTCCTATCTCAGGTGTCTATGGGCATTAAGGCAGGATACACCCTGGATGGAATGCCAACCCATCGCAGGGACACACACACACACATTCACACACACATTCATACACTAGGGACAATTTTCCAAGGTGTCCAATCAACCTACCGTGCATGTTTTTGGACCGGGAGGAAACCGGAGAACCCGGAGAAAAACCTCCTTGAGGCACGGGGAGAACATGCACAAACTCCACACACACATGACTGAGACGGGAATCGAACCCGGATCCTGGCGGTGTGAGCCGAATGTGCTAACCACTAACCACCGTGTGCCGTGCCTTCACCGTGCCTCTTGCTTGAATTACGTGCCTCACTTGAATTACGTTTATATTAAATTAATTTTTAAGCACAACCACAACAAAATCCGACTTGAACAAGCTAACCACTAAAACACCGTGCCAAGAGTGCAACAAGTTATTATTATCGTTATTATTCAAAATATCCCAGGTTTATCAAGAAATTGTTCAGATGCAACCCTATTATAACATTTTCATAAGTAACTGTAATTTAGTTAAACATTTTTTCTCAGTAACTGTAACAAATTACTATTACATTTATTTTTATAATTATATTACATAATTGCCGTTACATGTAACTAGTTACTCCCCAACACTGAATATGTTGACAGTTTATCTACATTTATAAATTATCAGTACAATTCAACATACATTTTACATCATACATGAAACTTCTGGATATATAAGTATATTATAAAGTAAAAAATGTGTGTACAAATAATTCAGATTATTAGGTTATTAGACAAGTTTAAAATTCTTCTGTTCTGTTTTAAAATTGCTTAAAGATTTGGTTAAAACTGGTTAGAACATCATCTCTTCACATAAACAGAACTTATGGGTGATATTACTGTAGTACTTATTTGGAAAGGGTTATGTAGTAGTTATAAATAGCCATGAGAAGTATTATGCAGTAGCAGTTATAAGCTATCCTGATCTATATGAGGCATTTACATTTATAAATTGAATCAATACAAAATAGTATTAATTGTTTTTATGTTGATTTATTCAACAAATGACTTTCCCATACACACATAGAGACGTCCGGGGCGTTATGTATCAAGAGCAGGAGAAAATCTGCGATGGATGTGGTGAAAGAATGCCTATAAATGCTTATTTTTTATCATTTAAACACTAAATATGACCCCAAAATGCTCCCAAACTACTTTCTTTGCATTTTAAACTCTTTAAACTTACTTAATTATTCTAAAAAAGGTAAACAGTATACTTTACTGCTCTGTCCCGCAGAACTTCATTGTAAATACAGATGTTACCCCTATAATGTACGTTCTGTAATTCATAAAAGCTTGTTTTTTGTATGTGCTGTTTTTGTACTTTGTATAAGAAGGGTAACTACAGTGAGATAATACATTAATACAGAATTCAATTTAGTTAAAAAGGTCTTCCCTTCTCTTCTGGTTGCTCCCGTAAGGGGTTGCCACAGCCGATCACTGTATTATAGAGATCTGCATAGTCGTTTTGTCCCATATTGCTCTGGACGCCCTTCCTAATACAACCCTGATTATTTATCTGGATTTGGGAACAGCACGAGGCTAGACTAGATATAATTCTTATTAAGCTATTTTGGAGTTTTATTTGCAAAGTAAAATGAGTGTAGTGATTAAAGAAAAAAACTATCCCATTGCCAAGCACATGTTTACTTTGTTTCCTGCATATTTATTGATTTTTGTAATATGTGCAGAATTGTCATAAACCCATCTCTACCATCAATGCATTGATGCCTATAATTTGCACAAATAATATGTGAATTGCTGCAATTGAATTGAAGAGCCGCCTCTTCACAGCAGTCCTACCTTCCACATAGAGGTTCGCTTTGTGCCAGTCTTTGCCTTTGGAGTTGATGGCTTCACACCTGTATGATCCCTCATCCTCGTACTGTACGTTAAAGATGCGCAAAAGTCCACCTGCCTTGCTGATCTCGTGATTGACAGGTAACACTCCGTCCACTTTCTTCCATTTGATCTGGGGAATGGGACTGGGCCAAACAATTGCACATATTGCATTCAATAAGAGAAAGATAAAAACACCACCTCGCACATTCGAGAAGAAAATAAATGCACCCACTTTCCTAATGCAAAACACTCCAGGGTGATGTTCTGGCCAACCAGAGCGAACGTCTCCGGAAACATCACTTTTATATCGGCTGCGTACTCCCGAATAGATCCTGGAAAGAATAAATAGTATTACTGTGCTGGATCTTCAGGATTTTATATTTTAGAGGCCATTTTCCCACATCAGCCTCAAGCTAAAAATGCGTATTACTCTTGTTATATTGGAATACACAGAACACTCTTGTTGTTTCGCGTCGGTCTGAATAGCATGATGGGTTCAGGACATTTCGGCTCAAAATATTTGCCTACAGGATGGCAGGTGAGGCATGCTGTGCAAACACGACACATGAATAAACATTTTAAAAATGTTGTTAATGTGGGGCAAGATGGAGCCTAAGGCTTCTGTTGTTCTTCAGTAATAGATGAGTCATAGATGAAGTAATGCACAAAGGAATATGAGACGTGTGTTGTCCGGTGAGAAATACAATATTATTTATCCTCTAGTCATTTTATGTGCTACAGTACAGTACAAATTCCAGACTGTAATAAACAATCCAGATACAATATAGTACTAACTAGTGATTGGATCAAATAACATTTATACAAGCACAATTAAAATATATGAAAAAAAGTCTATATTCGTATTGATAATTCATTTGAACTCGTAAATATGTGACACTAAAAGAATCGGAAATAAAATCAGGTTACACCACGGGTAAAAACTAGCTGACTGTTTTAGGCAAAATGTTCCTGCTTACTCATGCAAGCCGTGTGTCAGAACACAA
>JACRUU010000005.1:13841127-13891127 GCA_030449085.1 Kryptopterus vitreolus | reverse complement strand
CTTTGTGCAGTACGATGACTAACGCTGAAATCGTAAACGCTAAGAGTAGCAAACATGACACAGTGTGGTAATTCGTGTAAAATGTGCTTTCAATGTCTGTCAATCATGTTCACTACTGTACAACAAACGTTATTTGTAATCTAGTTAGCGTCATTAAAATAATACTGTCTGAAAAAGTGACTTCAATCAAGCCTGATATGTGGAGTAGAAGCATGCTAGGCTAATTAGCCTCAGCCAGTCATTATGGAGGAAAACATCAAACACAGAGTCAGACACAAATTAAGCTGAATAGCTAATGAGCCAAACGGAGTACCTGCACATCCTTATATCCAGAAAGGGTGTCGATATTGACTAAGGTGTGTGTGTGTGTGTGTGTGTGTGTGTGTGTGTGTGTGTGTGTGTGTGTGTGTGTGTGTGTGTGTGTATTTCTCATCCAGTCCATCTCATTTCCAGTTCATCAATAAAATGGCGTAGCACTAATTTTCTCATAGAATTTTATTCTAAATAAAATCTATTCTGAAAAAATGTATTAAATAATTGTTGTTAATAATTGGTGTAAAAACTAAATCTTAGCTCACACTGAGCGTTTGACAGTGAGAGAGCACAATAGCGAAATTCAGTTGAGAGCAGCAAAATGGTGCCGTAGTGAAAGAATACAGTTTGGGGAAGCAGCAGAACTGAACTGAAGTGTAGTAAGGAGATATGGTTTCATAGACCGAAGATAATAATGATTTGAAAAGGGGGGGATAAAGAGACATATGGCAGGGAGTCGAGTTTCGTCAGGGCACAGAGAGCAGAGTGCATAAATCGCTGGCAATTTTTGCTCTCCTCCTTCTCGCCGTTTCTCTGAAATTTGTACGATTTTCAATGATATAGAAAATAGTCTCAGCTGGTGTTTAAATGTTAAAAGTGAACAAAATAACCAATTTCAGTAACCATTAAATACAGTTCTGTCCATCACTGGTGCGCCGTTACGCTTAGTGAGTTCAGCAGGGAGCAAAGGCTTCACTGTGTCATCTTCAAAAATTGTGTTATCTGTTTTTCTGACCTGACTCAATCTAAAGTCACGTGGGCAATTCAGCAACACAGACGCCAAAAATCAACACAGAAAGCTCATTTACAGAACATTTTAAATTTAAATCAACAATACACATTCTTTAAGTTGACGGCAAATTCTTGCTCTATTGCTTTTCACGGGATTTAGTCTGCTTAATAAAGCATAATGTATATTCTGGGTATTTTTATCATTTTAGTTGTATTTTTTTTTTTACCAAGCTAGAGGGTAATAAAGGTTTTTAATGACGGAAACAAACAGAGATAACAAAGTTCATAACCGTTTTATGTTCAGAGCAAACAAACAGAGATCTGTGGGCAAAGGCAAAAAAACATGAATCCAAAATCAGTCCACAAATCAGGCACAGAACTTACAGCAGCCATGGAAAAAGCTAAAAACCAAAAGTCCAAACTAGTCATCAGAACAGACCGGGCTGGACAGGGATCCGAAACAGGGTTTGGACCAGGAACCAAAGGAGGCAAGAAAAATCCAAGGAACATGAACAGCAAATGTCTTTGGTGTTCCTTGAATGCCAAGTGGGAAAAACAGCAAGATGGCCAATGACAAACATGTGCACTCCAAAACCTGAAGTCCGTCCCGCAAAGTGCGAGTATATGAAATATTTGTACAATCACCTGACCGCTAATAGTCATTACTACATGGTTAACATTAGTACATGTTTACTTTACTAAGCCTAAAAGCTTAACCCTTTACCATAACACTAACCCAAATAATAACTCAGGTTGAGCCTATGCTTGACCTCTAGCAGGAATCAAGGTGCCCACTAGGCTGTTTTTGAATTTCATTTACTGTATTATACCAGATGTTAATATATGTCCATATCTGTGTTGTCGCTCAGTGGTTAAGGTATGGGCCTTTGGACCAGAAGATCAGAAAATCACAGGTTCGAATCCCACCACTAGTGGGCCCTTGAGCAAGGCCCTTAACCCTCAAATGCTCAGTTGTAAGTCACTCATCATAACAGCGTCTGCCAAATGCTGTAAATGTTTGTTCACCAGTTGTTTGTTGTTTTTTAATAGGATCTTTTATAATGGCCTTTCATTATACTTAACTTGTTGGAACATGTTGGATGCTGATTTTAGTAATAAAACATGTTTCTGCGTGTATATAGTAATTTATTTTAAATAAAGCAATTCATTAAGTAGAATGTTGGCTTCAGCGCTTGTGTTAACATAAGTATGCTACAGCTTTCAACATTCATCCAGTGACTTAGACAATCTTTATTTGTCAGCAGGGCAAAAGGTTTCACTTAGAAAGATATAACTGCCTGGAAATGCAATAACCGCTGAGGATTAGGTAATGAGACTGAGAATCCAGTAAATAGACATCTAAACAAAATCTACTGTTTTGGCAGAGCTAGCAATAGCCAGTGAAATCTAATAAACTTTCCACAATCTGGTTTAAATCCTGTGAGCCAATCCGATACAAAGTGCTTTTCAGGAACCATTAGATCGTGTCTTATTTATGGCAGGCTCTCTCACTGCCAGGGCTTCACACCGCACATCACTAAATCACAAGGACAAAAAACTTGTGTGCAGCAAACACAGCACAACACCGTGCGATATATCACGATAGTATGATCTGAATAACTGTAATATGATAAAAAAAAAACAATATGAGATACTTATAATATACTTAATCTAATATCATAAAAAATAACTATAAAATAAGTATCTGGTATAATGTAATTGTTTCTAAATATCTTTTCTAAATTTTTCTTTTCTGAATCAGTTACAGTTCCTCGGAAATCACAGAAATCCTCAGACATGCTGATGAATACGCAAGAAGAGATAACAACAGACATACAAAGAGTCCAAAATAGTCCTCTACAATTATAACAGTTAATAAACAAATTATTTACTTAATCCAATTAGATCAATACTTATAACAAATCTTACAACTACATGTAAATATAGCTAATAATAATTCAAGTAGTTATTAAAACAAACTTAAACTTCTAAAAACTTCTTGCATATATATAAACTTGCGCATATAAACAGTATACAGTCAATTGAAGGTTAAGGGTCTTGCTCAAGGGCCCAATATTGGCAGCTTGGTGGTGGTGGGATTTGAACCTGTGATCTTCCGGTCCAGGGGCAAATTCCTTAACCACTGAGCTACCATATCCAAATATATATATATATATATATATACATACTGCAACGGAAATGAGCCATTAATGTGAGGTATTAATAACTTCATCCATATATATATATATATATATAATATATATATATATATTATATATATATATAGATATATATATATATATATATATATATATATATATATATATATATATATATATATATATATATATATATATATATAGATATATATATATATATATATATATACATACACCCTCTACTGCAAACAGTCATACAGTAGTGCAGTGCTCAATCATAGCGCAGGATGCCTGGGAGCAATCATCAAAAAAATAAGCAGTGATGTGGAGGAGACAGCTAGGAATCGCAAAACAATAACCATGGAAACAAAAGGGAAAATATTTGATAGATTGGATCGATGTGGAAGGATGGTGGATGTAGAATTTGTATCATTCATCCATAGGCACAATTCCAGAAGACACGGGCAAGAACACGGAACATTTCAATTCTGCCCTGTAATGTGGTTAACAATAATATCTAGAGTAAACATATTTTATTTACATTGAATATTTGTGTCATAGGTGTATAAACATCGCTCTGCTGAACAAAGCGGACGTACAAATATTCTCTTGAAATATAAGTAAAAAAAAAAATCAACCTGGTTTTAAAACGTCCACACACACACACACACACACACACACACACACACACACACACACACACACACACACTAACGAGATCAAAGGTAAAATGTCGGGCTGGCAAAAAACAACTCTTGTCACGTCTTTGTGAGAAAATTAGATGGGCTTTACATATCTGTTAATGTTGATCCACGTCTACATAACATGGTAAATAATAATGCAAACAAATACTCAACAGATTCTACAATACAATTATTTTTCACATTCCAGATTCTGAAGTAGCATTTCTGAGAGTCTGCAGTTAAATACCAGTAACTGACTGTGCTCACATTCTGGAGCTGCAGGAAACCAAACCTACAGCGTTATTTGCGCAGACTGATGCCGATGAAGCTCGCTTTTCATTCATCTTCTGTTCTGCTTTAGATCATTTATCATTCATTCCAATACCAGAGTTGCAACCGATGGCATGCAACTTTAATGAGGCTGTGGGGCGTTTTTATTTTGTATTGAGAAGGACCATAAGGAAAATATGTGTAAACTAAAACCTAATGTGAATCTCCTGGGTAATAGACTGAACAATCATCCAATGTGCTTTTTTGTATTAGGGGTCTTGTTGTATTATTATCCAATTTGAAAACGCACACAGCAATTCCATGGCATAAAAAGAAATCGAGTTAGTGTAGCGGCACTGTGGCTTCTCACTCTGTACCATAAAGGCGAAGTGCAATGAGGAGAAAATCCTGACAATGCCACATATTAAGGTTTAAAGTTTGCTAAAATAGTTAGAACAGTTAAGCAGAACATACGTTTTGAATATTAAATATAATATTACAAATATTATACTGTAAATATTATAATTTATTTAATCTTATTAAATCATTTTAATTTGTACCACTTTAACTGATTATTCAAAGAAATCAACATAAAAAAGTGTATTGCACCAATTAGATTTATTTTATTTTCACATTTATTATTCTTTTAACTATTGCTGCTCACAAATGCTAATAATAATGAACTAATAAAAAATAAAAACATAACATTAAAAATAATAATAAAATAATAAAAAAAATGACAAGCACTTTTATGATTTGCATTTCTGTACTTTAAGTACCTTCCGTACTTAAAAACCAATCTACATAAACATGAATTCCACGTTCCATTACACCCCTACTTTAAAATGTCATTTTAATTACTGCATAAGATAAATTAGTTTTTTAACCTTCCTTTTTATGATATAATATACAATATACAGGCCATTATTATTTAGAATATTACAGCTAATTTTACATATATTGAATATTACAACACAATCATTTGCCTCCATATTATGTTCTGAAATTTAAACTGTTAGGAAGCACTCGCCTCTCCCTCCTGCTGCATTGACCTTTATTGAACTTTATTAAAACGCTGAATTACTTGTATATTTCCATCTCTTAAAAACAACAAACTGATTTGAAATAATTTGGTCTAATATATCACAAGCTTGTAAGATTAATAGTAGTCGTAGTAAAGCTTTTCAGGCACTCAGAGTCTCATATTCATTGCCTTTGCCTCCTGCACTGGGACTTCATCAACTGATACTCTGCTCACGTAAACACAAGATGATCAGTAACAATCAATGGCAAACAGCAATGTGGATATCAGACACAGTATAAATATTGATTAAACTCACCAAAGACGCCAGTAACTTCACCATACACAGCTGAAAGAAAAAAAGAAAAGGAAAAAAACAAGCAGTGACTTCATTTCAGTAAAAGTAATTTGGCCATTTTAGGCTTTTTTTCAAGGACTAATAGTAAATGCTCATGCCAATACTTCTATTAGAAGTCTAAAATCATGAACTATAAAAAAAACACCCATTTAATGTTACTGTTAGTATTTTAATGAATTATACTGCATGCTGTAAAAGTCATTACTTTGAAACTACTTTAGTCACTACTTTCACATTAACATCGTTTATTCTGTTTGAAAGCACCTTTTGCTTTATGCTGATTAGTTCTATAAATCATAGTTTCAGTCTCTTTAAGGTGTGAAATGTGGGCAAGGATAAACTAAGGACTATTGACAGTTTATTCAGCTCAATACTCGAATAATTCTGCCTAGCGAGACTATGGGGTGTAATTATCATCACCAAAAAATAGTACATATTTCCCATTTTTTCCATTCAAAACTTTCCGGGATGAAAGCAAAACTCCAGAACTTTAAAAACCAGCCAATTTCCACTACAGATGGAAGGTGATATGCTGCAGAGGTATCTCATGAGATCAGAAGATGCTCTCTGCCTGGCATTCTCTCTGATGCTTTGGTCTTTGGCCCATCGAACGTAGAAGCTTTCTTTTGGCCGGATATTAAATTGCTTCTCCTAATCAGCTGGATCATCTTAAGACGGGCTAATGTGAAAAGACAGCCACATTCTAATCTCAATGCAATTAACCAGAGCTAACAGACTAGGAGCCCATCACTTTAATGAATATATATAGAGAGAGAAATAGCAAAGTAATAAGGACACTGGAAGTGAAAGGATAGGAAAAAGAGGTATGAACACCACTGCGAGGTATACTCACGACTGGAGAAGAGTGCGAGGGACAGAGCGAGCAGGAGTGCTATGAGATGACACATGGTTCTAGGGTGAAGGTGCTTCAAGACAAGGGCTTACTGTAGACGGTGGTGTGGCATCAACAGGGGTTCCTAAAAGTACAAAGAAAACAAATTAATGCAAATAATAATACAAAATAATACAAATTAATGCGGAGCAAGAAGCAAACAGTACTGTATATACACCAGGAAATAATGTTGAATTCAGTGGTAATGTAGTAACCATCACGAGCACAATACTGTTCAAATAAGCCATTCTCACGTTACAACTCATTCAACATTACCGAACTCTGTTCCACTTAATATAAGTACTGGTAAATTTAAATACTTGGGTATATGGGTCACTCATAAATATCAGAATCTTTATAAAAACCAATTTAGGTCCTTCCAATCTTTTTAGCGAAAGCATTTATTATGAAAATAGATACTCGTATCTGATTTTATCTGTACTAAGAAAATGCCTCAGATGCATGTGTATATATATATATATATTACAAAGGCATCGTGACGGTGATGGTGGACTGTCTCTCCCTAATATTCAACACTATTATTGTGCTTCTAATAATTAAAGAAATATTATACTGCATCAACTCTTCTGATGACCCGATATGGCTCCTTTTAGAAAATGCCTCCTGCAAAACTGCATTTTCTTTGTGCAAAGATCCCTCTTTCTGATCCAGTATCTAGATGCTCCTCAAATCCAATTGTCCAGATCTTTCAAAATCTGGAATCAATTTAGGCGTTTCTAAATCCCTATCACAATCACAATCCCTAAATCCCTATCTAGACCCCTATCACAAGAAATCATATATTTACTCCTTCAATTATACACGCTGCCTTTAATTGCTGGGCGGAGAAAGTACTTGTTATATTGAAAGATCTATATTGTGATCATAGCTTTATGTCATTTGATCAGGTTAGGGCGTAATATTACATTCTATTACCACATTCGCAAATTCGTAGTTGTGTGTCATCATGGACTTCCCAACGCTATCTACTGAATCACTGCTGGAAACTGTTTCACAAAATAATATAGGCATTATGTATTCTTTGATATCTTTACAAAATGTAACGTCCCTAATGAAATTTAAACGACAATGCGAAAGTGAATTTGATTTGCTTTTCTCAGAGGAAACATGGTGGGATATCATTAACAGGATTCATTCAACTTCAATCTGCCTACGGCATACAATCATCCCGTTTAAAATAGTTCATCACCTGCACTGGACAAAAGCAAAGTTATGGAAATATTCATTAAATATTGATCCCTTAGGGGACACGCTGGCTTAGTGGTTGGCACATTCACCTCACACCGTCAGGGTTCGATTGCTGTCTCGGCCATGTGTGTGTGGAGTTTGCATGTTCTCCCTGTGTCTCAGGGGGTTTTTCTCCGGGTTCTCCGGCCCAAAAGCACGTTAGGTTGATTGGCACCTTGGAAAATTGTCCCGTGTGTGTGTGTGTGTCCTACGATGGGTTGGCATTCCATCCAGGGTGTATCCTGCCTTAATGCCCATAGACGCCTGAGATAGACACAGACTCCACGTGACCCGAGTGAAGATCGGATAAAGTGGTAGAAGATGAATGAATGAATGAATTGATCCCTTTGCGACATGTGTGGAACTGATCATACAAACATGTTTTTGTCATGTCCTATGCTTGTTCAACAAGTCTTATCTTTACTTATTAATCCATCTCCAGTTCTTGCCATATTCGGCTTACCTACAGAGCTCTGTTTACATAATAATATAAAGTTTCATTTCTTTTTCAAACTTAATAGCTCGGTGCCTTGTATTGTGTAAACGGAAGGATAAATTCCCACCTACTTTTTTTCACTGGATTGGGGATTTTATGTTTCATCTCACGCTTGAGAAAATACAATACTCTACTAAAGACTGGTAGTCAAACTTATTTTCTATTTGGCAGCAAGTGCTGACATTAGTAGATCAAATAGATCCAAATGTAATATGTAGTAATTGATTTTGCTGTGGGGCACGGTGGCTTAGTGGTTAGCACGTTTGCCTCACACCGCCAGGGTCCGGGATTCGATTCCCGTCTCGGCCATGTGTGTGTGTGGAGTTTGCATGTTCTCCCCGTGCCTCAGGGGTTTTTTTCTCCGGGTTCTCCGGTTTCCTCCCCCGGTCCAAAAACATGCACGGTAGGTTGATTGGCACCTTGGAAAATTGTCCCTAGTGTGTGAATGTGATGTGTGTGAATGTGAGTGTGTGTGTCCTGCGATGGGTTGGCATTCCATCCAGGGTGTATCCTGCCTTAATGCCCATAGACACCTGAGATAGGCACAGACTCCCCGTGACCCGAGGGAAGATCGGATAAAGCGGCAGAATATGAATGAATGAATGAATGAATGATTTTGCTGTTGTTATTTCTTTTTCTTCTCCTTCTGTCCTCATTTTTGCTTATGTGTATATATGTATGTATGTATGTCGGTAGGTATGCATATATATATAAAAAAAAAAAAAAAAAAAAAAATATATATATATATATATATATATATATATATATATATATATATATGTATATATGTGTGTGTGTGTGTGTGTGTGTGTGTGTGTGTGTGTGTGTGTGTGTGTGTGTGCGTGTGTGTGGCAGAGGGCAGGCGAAAGCTCTGTTGGAGCAATAATATGTTATGTCTCTTATTTTATTTTATCACTAAAATCACTTTTGAAAACTATCAATAAAAAGCCGCTCTCCTCCATTTCTTATTCATCATTTTTAGTACTTTTCAATGAAATGCTTATATATTTTCATTTGCTTTGTATTAGAAGATTTTACAACGAGCAGGAAATGTAATATATTTAATATATACATTTTTGCCTCACTCATATAGGTGAATGAAGCAATAGTCACAGGCTTTTGGCAACACTTTCTTGGAAGAATATATGGGAAAAAAATAATTGCTCCTCGATCACACACTGACACTGACAGCAGTTTTAAAAGAATGTGTATGTACAATGTATATGTACACCGATCAGGTATTATAATATAATGATAGGGAAAGTGAATTGATTATCACTTCATCACGGCACCTGTTAATGGGTGGGATATATTAAGCATTAAGTGAACAAGTTCCCAGTTCCCATTTCCAGCATGTGTTAGGAGCAGGAAAAATGTGTAAATGTAAAGATTTGAGCAAGTTTGCGATGTTTAGACAACTGTGCATCTCAAACACTCATGTTGAGTGTCCAGTATCTATCAGAAATGATCCATGGATGGAACAGTGGTGTTCAGAGGGGAATAAATTTCAACCATTTGTATTTGAACATGATTCTTCAAGGTGGCTTAGACATCTTTAGCCTTGCAATGGGGTTCCCTATTAAAATATAAAGAAATAAAGAGGATCAATACCTTTATTCTAGTTCCCATTTCCAGGGATATTCCCTTAGTAGAGCAGGACACGTTTATGCCATGGATACAGAGAAAAGCCAATGTTTTAGAACCTGCCCAGGCAATTAAACAGTTCCCTTTTCCACAGCTATGCGAGGAGACATGAACACTTGACCAGTCTACATATTTCAAAAATGACATTTTAGCTCAAGCCTCAACATTTGGTGTGGAAAGTACCACATTAAAATTGCATCCAATTAATCTGCCCCCTGACACAGTCAAAGGTGTTCTTGTCTCTACTCTAGTTCATGATTTACATGAATGAGATATCGAGCTATAGCCAAGGTTTCAGAGGTATTCTCAAAAAACACCTCTGACATATGCCTGAATGCTTCGCTGCTAAGATTGAAGTGGCTGGACTAAAAACCATCACTTTCAAGTGTGATGTTAGAGCAAAAGACCTTAGTCCTTAATGGAAAAGTACTCTAGGATCCCACACTTGGTCGATGGCAAAATAGAGCTAGAGATTGATCAGGATCAGCTCGGCAGCAGCAGCAGCATTACAGCTGCTATTGTGGTGGTGAAGCAGTTTGCTGACAAGATACTCGGTTTACCTGTCAATCTACAATATCCCTAACAATATGCCCTTACATGGGAATGAGCTGTGAGTATGTGACTAAAACAATAAGGCTGCTATTATTAACATCAAAGAGGTCATGATATGTTCCTCTGAGCCATCTTCTGTTGGACTCTGGACCATCATGAGGCCCATTTAACGAGATTATAAGCATTTGTTTACAGCTGCTGGACTGAGTAATCCATGTATCATGGCATCACACACCCACACACACACATACATACACAGTCACACAATCACAAAGTAATAGCTTAGCTTTGCAGCTGGACCAAGACACACAGTAGGGATTTCATCTGCACACTGATGGTTTCCTAGCAACGCCCCTCAAAAGGAGCAGTTGTATTTGGTAGGCCCCTTTTAGTGACAATGAATTAGTCTATACAAATTTGCATCTGGCAGCCCACTGTTGTAGGACACCATGATCCACGGGGAGCTAGGGTCATCTAGTGAACGCTGTTCTAAAGCAAGTAATACACCAGCGTGCAGTCATAAAACAGTGACAATGACATACACACACACACACACACACAGTGCTGTCTCAAATTTACATACAGGCACGTAATAAAAGTGCACAATAAAAACCTATTATTTTTAATCCCAGGGCATTATCTGTATTCATGACTTTTATTCACTAAAAATGACAGATGCATTTCATATTCCTAGAGCAGATGTAATTTCCAGTGTGTATCTTTGTCACAATGAGTGTTTATGAATCACTGATCTTCAGAGGTGTAAAGAGTACCTGCAAATCATACTTGATTAAAAGTATAGATATCTTAATACAGAGGCATTTTTTGGTTGTCCATAGTGAAAAAAATATATAGTATTTTAAAAAAATGTTACATTTAAATAAAAATATTAAGTACTATATAAAGTAAAGTGAAATACGTAGCACTATGAAATGAAATTTATAGCAGCAGTGAAAACGGACTATAATACTAGTAATAAAAGTTATTGCATATGTAGCCAGTTAATATTATTGCACTTTATTGTACATTATTATATGATTACTGTCCATGAAGAATCCACTGCACAACATATATTACGAATATATATATGTGTGTGGCATGAAAATCTATATATAACTTTATAATATTCATATGGTGGACCAGCTGTTCAACCACATATTAAATGCAGGCTCAGAGCTGCACTATTCCTTAACACCAGGACATGTTAGCAAAAAGCCAAAAACAGATGATTTGGGGAGTTTTTATTTCCTAAAATACAAATCATATTGTACACCTTAATACTGCATTAACCATCAACACAACATCCAGAATGAGGCAAAGATCAAACAAGTCTATCAAATAAAACAGTAAAGCTCTCTTTACCCTGAATTAACAAACAGTATTATATGTACAGTAACACCTGACATTTGGCAAGATGCTAATACGACCTCACACTGAGTAGCTTTATTTGGCACAGACAGTGTGTTTAGGACCTTTAATATTCTGTAGATAAAATAAAGCTGCTGTACAAAATGTAATTGTCAATCAGAATATTGTGGGTATAAAATACATCATGAATGATATATGTAGAAGAGAGTAAATGTTGCTAATACATCTTTGACACGCAGTAAAACTAGTATATAAAAAATAAGTAATTTAATTTACACCACTGCCAATCTCTGTTTATCACTATTTACTATCAGAATTAATTGCAAGCCTATGCCTGGTTGCTGATAACAGCATGGCGTTGAATATTACTACTAAGCAAATCATTTATTTTGCTCTCTTTTTGTCCAGTAAGCATCCGATAAACAGAATGAAGTAGCAGTAAGTTACAATAATCACTCAAACTAGTATCTCTATATAAAATGCGCAGCTTTAACATCCAACACTCACCATATTTTCACCCTATTCTATGCTCATAAACTGACTCTTGACCCTTATATCTGCTGACTTTAAATAATGACTATTTTTACCCTGAGTAGAAAACTGGACCTTGTTTATTTTTTTTTTTAAATAAGATTACATTAGATTCAATATTATTGTCAAGGAACATTATTGCACATTATTGTGCAAAATACATGTACCAGTGAAATGCAGTTAGCACCTAACTAAAAGTTCATAAGTGGCCTATGTACAATAAATAGCAGTATAAAGCAAAAATATGGGTATGGGGTCCATAATTACAGTACTGAATGAATAAGGTACAGAAGGTGCAGTAGGTAATATGTATTGTAGAAATAAGTTAAAAACATGACCCAGTAAATATACACACATGATATTGTTTGATACATTCATTCATTCATCTTCTACCGCTTTACCCGATCTTCCCTCGGGTCACGGGGAGCCTGTGCCTATCTCAGTCGTCTATGGGCATTAAGGCAGGATACAGCCTGGATGGAATGCCAACCCATCACAGGTCACACACACACACACACACACACACACACACACACACATTCATACACTAGGGACAATTTTCCAAGGTGCCAATCAACCTACCGTGCATGTTTTTTGGACCGGCGGGAAGGACCGGGAAACCGGAGAACCCGGAGAAAAAAAATCCCCCTGAGGCACGGGGGTGGACGAGGGGAGAACATGCAAACTCCACACAAACATGGCCAAGACGGGAATCGAACCCGGATCCTGGCGGTGTGAGGCGAACGTGCTAACCACTAAACCACCGTGCCCCCTTTTGTTTGATACAGTATATACATAATAATATGGATGGAATATACTGTAGTGCAATGCGAGACACAGTTGTGGGACTTTTTTATTTTGCAAGAATGCTTAATAATAAAGCGGTGAAATGGTTAGTGATAACGCAGTAGTTAATATTCTCTGATGGTTAGTTGTTTAGTGCAATAACAGCCACAGTGAAAAAGCTATTTTTCTTAGTGCACGCTCATCTGCCCGATGGGAGAGGTGTGAACAGTCCACGGTTGGGATGAGAGGTATCTTTGATGATGCTTCTCGCCCTTTGTACACAGTGTTTATTATGAATGTCCTCAAGGGTGGAAAGCCAAGTGCCGATGATTTGCTGGGCGGTTTTCACCACCCTCTGAAGAGCGTTGCGGTCTGACGGAGTGCAGCTGTACCATTTACATTTACATTTACATTTGCGGTATTTAGCAGACGCCCTTATCCAGGGCGACGTACAGGAAGATACACTGAGATACAGTTTGTGAAGATGCTCTCAATGGTACAGCGGTAAATAGTTCTACAGTATACCATAGCACAGATGGGACTTTTTATGTCTCCTCAGAAATATATTAGGAGGTGTTGTGCCTGCCTGATCAGGATTGAAGAGTTCAGAGACGACATGAGATCATAAGAGATGTGGATTCCAAGGAACCTGAACAAGCTCAACACGCAGGTCCATGGATGTGAATGGGAGCAGGAATGTAATTGCCAACTCATCTGAAATCTTCAATGATCTCCTCTGTTTTCATGGTGTTGAGTTTACAGTTACTGTCCTCACAACTACATACTGGATCTCCTCCTTGTAAGCCATCAGATGGTTACCTTTGAGGCCTACCACCGTTATGTCATCTGTAAGCTTAGCTATGGCGTTTGAGGCCAAGTTGTTTCAGCTTCAAGATTAGCTTGGAAGGGCTAACTGTGTTAAAAGCTGAGCTTAAACAAAATCCTCTCATATGTGTCAGGGTTGTCCAGGTGAGAGCGCAGCGGAAATGGCGTCCCCAGTGGACCTATTCGGCCGATAGGCAAAATGATATGGGTCCAGACTGGGCGGCAGACAAGTTTTAAGGTTGGTCTTTATGAGTGGGACAGAAGTCACCCCACTCAGTTACAGTGCCAATGCTTTAGCACTGGTATGATGGTAGCAGTCTTGAAGCTGGTGGGTACACTTGTCTGGGCCAAGGACAGATTGAAGATATCAACAACCTCAGCCAGCTGGTCAGCACATGCTTGAATACATTCACTCTTCCCAGGGTAGCACACACTTCAGGTGTGTGGAGAGTGTGAATGGATGCTCACCAGATAACATCTTGACTTGGACCATTGGCTCTACGTTTCCTTTTTCAAAGCAAGCATAGAAGAGGTTGAGCTCCTCCGGTTGTGAGGCAGAGCTAGTTGGAGGCATTCTATTGAGTGGGTTGTGGTTAGTAATAGCCTAAATTCCTTGCCACATAAGGGTCAGTGGTGTTGAAGTGCTGTTTGTACGTCTTATGCCTTGCATTTCTTGCATGGTTCTGGCAACGCTGCAAGTCTCCCAGTCTGCAGACTAAAGGCTGTGTTGATTGTTTTGATTAGGTTCACCCAGGGCATCTGGTTTGGAAAAACTGCAGTGTTCTTTTTGTGGTCACCCAATTCATACAACTATTGTTGTGGTGTCCTATGTAGCGAATTCATCCATTCATTCATTCATTCATTCATTCATCTTCTAGCGCTTTATCTGATCTCCCCTCGGGTCACGGGGAGTCTGTGTCTATCTCAGGCGTCTATAGTCTATTAAGGCAGGATACACCCTGGATGGAATGACACACACACTCACACACACACACACACATTCATGCACTAGGGACAATTTTCCAAGGTGCCAATCAACCTACCGTGCATGTTTTTGGACCGGGGGAGGAAACCGGAGAACCCGGAGAAAAACACCATGAGGCGCGGGGAGAACATGCACAAACTCCACACACACATGTCCGAGACGGGAATCGAACCCGGACCCTGGTGGTGTGAGGAGAACGTGCTAACCACTAAACCACCGTGCCCCCTGTAGCGATTTCACCTGTAGGGAATTCAGTCTATATGTGTGACCTGCTGCTGGAGGGTGGTATCAGTGCATGCAGCTTCTCTATCAGCCCTGAAAATGATGCACCCCTCGAGCTCCAGCACACTGTTTGGGATGCCGAAGTTGAGCATTATATTGCGTTCTGTAATCAGTCTCTGTGTGAGGATCCAGATCCGAGAGCTCATCCAGTTTGTTCACCAGGGACCGCACATTGGCAAGAAATATACTCGGAAGCGCCGGCCAGTCTAAGCTGCCTTAGCTTAGCCTGAAGTGCTCGCTTTTTCCTTGTTTTTGTTTACAGGCTCTACATCGGCACCGGGTTGCGGCTAAATTTTAATAACACCCTGATAATAATACTTAATTACACTAATATGCAGATTCTGAAGTATAATTTGTTCTCAAGTACAAAGTAAAGTAACTCAAGAGTGTTCCATCCTTGCAAATTATTCATCAAACATTGATCAGTAGCACAACATGCAGCGATCTTCAGTACAGACACGCATTATCTATTTAATGGAGACTCCATTCTGTTGAGGAGGATGTCCTGGATATACTGCTGCGCTGCATCTCATCTAAATAAATGGATTTCCATAGAGTTGGGGGAAGACTGGCATCCCAACAGAGCTACTAAATGATTCCATTACAGAAGAGTGCCTGGACCTTTTACATCCGACTCTGTTAGGGTAAAGACGGCTCAGGGGGAACGCAAACACCTGCGATGAAAAAAATGCTAACTCATTTTCTTCTGCACTCAAGAAACCTGCAACTGCAAGGAAAGGCAAAGCCAACCTAGTGACAGCAATCACCGTGAAATCTTGGGTGGAATGCAAACATTATGGCTTGTTGACATTTTAACAGTTTACAAACAAAAGCAACATCTTGGTCATATTCGCCATAATGTAAAATACACTCTGCTTGGGTTTTTTTCCCAACTTTTCTGTTAAATAATTCATTCATTCATTCATCTTCTACCGCTTTATCCGATCTTCCCTCGGGTCACGGGGAGTCTGTGTCTATCTCAGGCGTCTATGGGCATTAAGGCAGGATACATCCTGGATGGAATGCCAACCCATCACAGGGCACACACACTCATACTCACATTCAAACACACATTCACACACTAGGGACAATTTTCCAAGGTACCAATCAACCTATAGTGCATGTTTTTGGACCGGGGGGGGGTAAACCGGAGAAAAACCACCGTGCCCCTTTCTGTTAAATAATATTTTTCCTTAAAACCATTCAACAATAAAGACTTTTTGTAATTCCATTACATTTAAACTAAAATACCAAAAATAATTATTTTCATGGACTTAGACATCGATTTCAGCACTGACTCAACACTTCATATGCAACAACTACAGAAATAAACCAATTTTAGTTCAACCAGCAATGCTGTTAAAACTGCAATATACGCAGGTGGCAGTAACTGAAGCATTGCTAAGGAAAGAAAATGCTATTAGCTGGTTGGTGAATTGGGGGAAATGCTGAGATACTCAGGACCACAAAATTCAATTCCACCGCCTGTAGCCATGGTCCGAAAGAGAAACCCTTAAATCCGTCCCCGTAATGACTGCCAGTACAGGTCCATAAACAAGAGATGCTCTAGTTCCCGTATGGCCAGTAGACCACGTCACGATCAGTACGTCCACAAATAAAGGCACGTATTCATGATGAAGTGTTTCCATCTAGACAGCAGAGGTAAAACGCTATGTTCAATGAGGATCGACAGTGCTGCATGCCATGCTAAAGCTCATTACTCATACTGCATAAGACAGGACAATAACAACAGGGTGATGGATGCCACGATCGCAACTTCAACATGCACTTAGTGTTTATCTAGACAATTTAACAGGTTATGGCAAACATCTGATGGATAAATGGAAATAAATTATACGCTTCTGCACATGTAAACAGTAAACTGTATTAAGATAAAAAAAAATACTATGGCTAGACAAATACGTGGGGCAAGCATATAGTCTTCTTACTCTTTTGGCTGCTCCCGTTAGGAGCATAGGTCTCCACACCGCCCTGCCCTTGTACATCACCAAATCCATAAATGTCCACCTTGGCCTTCCTCTTTTATTCCTGCTTGGCATCTTCATCCTCAGCATTCGCTCCCTACAATTACATTTACATTTGCAGCATTTGGCAGACGCTCTTATCCAGAGCGACTTACAATTGAGCAATTCAGGGTTAAGGGCCTTGCTCAAGGACCCACTAGTGACAGCTTAGTGGTGGTGGGGTTTGAACCCATGATCTTTCAGTCCAGAGTCCAACACCTTAACCACTGGGCTCCATGCAACTCCTCTTCACATGTCCAAACCATCTCAATCTAGCCAACCTCACCTCGTCTCCAAAACATCCTACATGCACTATTCCTCTAATAAATTCATTTCTAATCCTGTCCATCCTCGTAATTCCCAATGACAATCTCAACATCTTCATCTCTACCACCTCCAGCTCCATCTCCTGTCTTTTAGACAACGCCATCGTCTTTAAACTGTACAACATCACATAAACTTCCCCACCAACTCCACACTGCCTGCACTCTTCACTTCCCTAACACACACTCCATTACACTGCACTGTTCCATCTTCATCACCTCTTCTTCCTGCAACCGCACCACTTCACAACCTTCCATCTCATTCACGCACATGTACACTGTCTTACTCCTAATGACTTTCCTTCCCCTTCTCTCCAGCACGTACCTCCACCTCTCCAGACTCTTCTCAACCTGATCCCTACTGTCTCCACAAATCACAATATCACCCGCAAACATCATAGTACATGGAAACCCGCAAACTGTCGTGCAAACGGGAAAGCGCTGATCCTTGATGCACGTACAACCCACATTGTACCAGTCCGTGATAGTCTTCCTGCACCGGAAACCATATTGTTGCCCACAGATGATCACCTCTTCCTCAGCCCAGATTCAACTATTCTATCCCATAACTTCATGTTGTGACTGATCAACTTTATTCCTATATGGTTATTGCAGGTCCACACATCTCCCTTATTCTTCAAAATCAGTACCAGCACACTCCTCCATTCCTCAAGCGTCATCTTACCTTCCAAACAATCCAGTTAAAAACTCCACTGCCATCTCCCCGAAACATCTCAACACTTCTACTGGAAAGTCAACCGACATTCCACTCTTCATCCTCTTAACAGCTGCTCTCACTAATCCTATCCAATCCACATCATCCACCCGTCATCTCTCTCTCTCTCTCTCTCATTTTCCTCCTTCATCAGAAGACTGAATGGAAGTGATGTTCAAACACAAATCATAATAGGGCAAATAGCATATTCATGTCACTATCATAGACACCATGCCTGAGCAAGACTTCATATAAAGCAACACTGAATGTTAGTGAAATTTAAAAAGAGGTGTGTGACTGCAAACAAGTCAGTAATGAAACTTTGGGTCACGGCAGGAATTATATCAAGAACAGGACCGAGATAAAGTTTTAGCCCAGGGATCTTTATTTTCATTCATCTTCTACCGCTATATCTGATCTTCCCTCGGGTCACGGGGAGTCGTTGCCTATCTCAGGTGTCTATGGGCATTAACGCAACAAGGAATGCCAACCCATCGCAGGACACACACACACACACACACACACACACACACACATTCATACACCAGGGACAATTTTCCAAGGTGCCAATCAACCTACCATGCATGTTTTTGGACCGGGGGGAAACCGGAGAACCCGGAGAAAAACCCCCTGAGACACGGGGAGAACATGCACAAACTCCACACACACATGGTCGAGACGGGAATCGAACCCTGGTGGTGTGAGGCGAACGTGTTAACCACTAAACCACCATGCCTGACGAGATCTTTATAAGGAGAATAAAATATGACAAATTAAAACAGACCATCCATCACCAGTGTGCAGCATCCACCTGGATGATGCAATGGCAGCCATAGTGAGCCCGAATGCCCACCACACACCATCTTACTGGTGGAGAGGACACAGAATGATGAATTCAATCGGTAGATTTGGGGATGTTAGGAGGCCAAACATTGCACTGCAATGTGACGAGGCCAATGGGTGAATTTGGCCAGGATGTCGAGGACACGCCTCTTCTCTTTTGCGAAAGACATTCTGGGATTTTTTACTGACTACAGAGAGTCAAGACCTTTAATTTATCATCCGAAAGAAAGTGCTATACTGGGGTGTTAGGACCCACACAGACTACAGGGTAAGCGCCCCCTCCTGGCCACACTAACACCTCTACCAGCAGCAACCTAGTTTTCCAAAAAGGTCGTTCATCCAGGTACTAACCGGACTCAACCCTGTTTAGCTTCAGTGGGCAACCAGTCTTGGGCTACAGGGTGATATGGCTGCTGGTGATACCAGGTGTACAGGAGATATCAGGTGTCCACAGTGCTAGTGATGATTTCTGAAGGCTTTAAGGCAGATTCCTTTGAAACTGGTAACTTGGGAACTGAACTGAAATCTGATTGGATAAAAACTTCAACATAAACAGAAGTTTCTTCTAGCAACACACCCAAGAGAAAAGAAACAGCAAGGAATCATTTAATACATGCAGACAAACATATATAAACATATATAGAGGATTATATGAGAGTTTTATATAAGACTCTGGATAATTGTGTGCATGTGTGTGTGTGTGTGTGTGTGTGTGTGTGTGTGTGTGTGTGTGTGTGTGTGTGATGAATGTGTGTGGGCTGTTATGTGACCCTCTTGCTAAAAAAAGCAGCAAAATCTCTTCCCCCTCATTTTGATGTCAGTTGCCCAGCCCAGTAGCTGCTAGCGTAGAAGATCTATTTTAGTACTGTTCACTTCAGTCAAATCTACAAAAATAATCTTGATATTTAATTCACCTAAATCTGACAATCCAATGATGTACACATTCAATGAAAGAAAGAAAATACAATGACAATGCACAGAGCTCACACTCAGACCAGGTATCTGTGTAAAAGCAACACTGCATGCTGTCATTCAGGAACCTTTAGTCATGTTTATTCGTCTACATTTTATCACAGGTGTAAAACTAATAGCTTGTTCACTAATACAATTACGGCATTTGGCATCTCCCTTATCAAAAGTGACTTAAAACTGAGCAGTTGAGGGTTAAGGGCCTTGCTCAATGCTCCGCTAGTGGCAGCTTGGTGGTGCTGGGATTAGAACTCTGCACCCGGTCCAGAGCCCACTGCCTTAACCACTGAGCTATCAGCTCTCTATAGATCTAATTATAGATTATATCGTATAAATTGTAGGCATTTCCTTGTTGTTAATTTATTCTAATCATGAGCACCGGTTTACAGGAAATATACAAATCACAGACACTTTCAAAGCGACAGTTTCCTTCATTCATTCATTCATCTTCTATCGCTTTATCCGATCTTCCCTCGGGTCACGGGGAGTCTGTGTCTATCTCAGGCGTCTATGGGCATTAAGGCAGGATACACCCTGGATGGAATGCCAACCCATCGCAGGACACACACACTCACACACTCATTCATACACGCATACACAAAATTTTTCCAAGGTGCCAATCAACCTATCATGCATGTTTTTGGACCGGGAGGAAACCGGAGAACCCGGAGAAAAAAACCCTGAGACACTCCACACATTCCCGAGATGGGAATCGAACCCTGGAGGTGTGAGGCGAATGTGCAACAATGAAAACAAGGGCAATATATATATATACATATATATGTGTGTGTGTGTGTGTGTGTGTGTGTGTGTGTGTGTGTGTGTGGGTGGGTGGATGGATGGGTGGATGGATGGATGGATGGATGGATGGATGGATGGATGGATAGATAGATAGATAGATAGATAGATAGATAGACAGACAGACAGACAGACAGACAGACAGACAGACAGATAGATAGATAGATAGATAGATAGATAGATAATGAGATAAATACAGCATTGCACCAAATAGGACACAATAAGAAACAGTATTTCGATTTTTATTAATGACTCTGCTTTACATCCTATTTTTCACATTGCACTCGTACTAGTGCAGGAAACAGAGAAAGCTTAGAGCTGGTACACCTTCTAAAAATGAGTGAGCTGCCAACTGTCCTAAATCCTCCGGCTCAATTGTGTCTTAGACAAATGAGCAGTGCAGGACGGAAATTCAACCCAAGCTAAGAAGAGAAGAGATTTAATCCTTGGAGAGAAAGACACCTGCACTATAGCTGGTCATCTCTGAAAAGCAGATCCTCTTGAAAGAAAGAGAATTTCTACTGAACTATTGCTTAAGTCCAGGTCTTTCTCTTCAAAAGATTATCAAGCTCAATCTAGTCACCAATAATAGTGAGGAAGACTTGTGCCTAAAGTGCTAACACAGAGCAATCAGTCTGATGGAGCTTGTGTTAGCAGTCCAACACACTGTCACATCTGTAATGCACAAACATGTAGTAATTCAATCATGATATATTTTTGTTCCCATTTCCTACTATATGCCACTGAATTAATTCTGTTACCATTTTATCCTAAGGTTCTACACCTCAAACTGAAGGCATGGAAGCAAAAAAGGCACAAAAGTGTTGTTAATAAACATATATATATATATATATATACTATATATATATATATATATATATATATTATATGTATAATAACCATTGCTCTAAATTCAACCCCAGACCATGAAGCTGCACCTCCATGCCTCCGCATTTGAAAAAAACACCCTGAAAAATAATATATTTTCCCTAATAAGTGTTTTGAAAAAAATGTGTCAACTCAATCTATAGTATAATCCAGGGGTCACCCACGTGGTGCCCGTGGGCACCAGGTAGCCCCCAAGGAGCACATGAGTAGCTCTCAGGCTTGCTATAAAAAGTGCACAACTCATCAGTGAGATGCGTCTATAATGTAAAATGTAGTTAATTCGTTGTTGATAGTCACTGTCAAAAATCACAAGTGTATTCACATAGATAAACGAGTATCATTAATAATAATAATAATAATAATAATAATAATATATAACTAAAGGTAAATTTGTTATTTCAGAGGAGTATTTCAAACTGGTAGCCCTTTATATGACTCGGTGTCCATGTAGTAGCTCTCAGTTACAAAAAGGTTGGTGATCCCTGGTATAATCCATCATCTATAAAATGTCTACATTTTAATGAGACATACTTTTAGTCCCCATAGTTGGTTGATAAGAATCAAACCCTACTTCCATCCATGCTCCCTCTCACTGTGGTTCATCTCGGAAGGTGCGAGCGCAACAATCACTCTTATTTCACATCTCTGCTTCTCTAGCAATTACAGCGAGATTAAAACTTAATAGTGTCTGAAACCACAACATAAAGTGTGCTGAAGATTAAATACTATTAAAAACCAGTCAAATGTCTGATCGGCCATGCTCAAAGATGACTTTCTTACATGATCTTTATATTTTCTATTATTTTAGACTAGTAATGATGACAATAACACTATGAAACACATAAGCCATCACAGCATACAGGGATCAACCGTAACTAATGATCCAAATCTAATTCATTCATTCATCTTCTACCGCTATATCTCCGATCTTCCCTCGGGTCACGGGGAGTCTGTGCCTATCTCAGGCGTCTATGGGCATTAAGGCAGGATACACCCTGGATGGAATGGAATGCCAACCCATCGCATACAGGACACACACACACACACACACACACACACACATTCACACACACATTCATACACTAGGGACAATTTTCCAAGGTGCCAATCAACCTACCGTGCATGTTTTTGGACCGGGGGAAACCAGAGAACCTGGAGAAAAAACCCCTGAGGCACGGGGAGAACATGCACAAACTCCATACACACATGGCCGAGACGGGAATCGAACCCGGATCCTGGTGGTGTGAGGCGAACGTGCTAACCACTAAGGCACCGTGCCCCCAAAACTAATTAAACATTAAAAATTAACTGTATTGTTTATTTCTGGGAGCTTCACCAAAGGGCTTTTCTTAAACTTGTGCTTAAGTGTATTTTTGGGTACTATTTCAAATGAAAACTTCTTCTTTGGGAGAATTCAACTTTATGATAAAAATGTATTTTATTTAAGAAATAAATGTATGAATGGATAGATAGATAGATAGATAGACAGACAGACAGACAGACAGATAGCAAATTCTTCACAAGGTTCCTGTGTTTTTGGGAGAAACTGTTTTTGAGTCATACCGCAGCACATCCTGCACAATTTATATTAATCAAATAATGCAAAATGGTATTTTATCTACCGAAGCTCCTTTTGCTTTCAACTTCACAGATTTGTAGATTACATTCACAGTAGGCCGCAGTTCACTGAACTTATTACTCCTGGTGGCTAGCAAATTGTGGTATAAATTTTTATAATTTCTTTACATGGTCTTAAATTTAATGCATAAAATGTAGATTATGCATGTAGGCAGATTTAATTGTTGTTTGTTTGTTTGCTTCAATACACTCTTCATTTGATCTGTGGTTGTAACATTTTTATTTTTACAGAAGAAAATATCGTGGAAATGATACAAAATCTATTAGTGAGAAATAAAGATTTGCCAAAGCCAATAATTTATCTTAAATATTTATTACAAAAATAACACGAGAAAATAAGTTGCAAATGCAGAGTTCTGGAGGGATTTTATTAACAATTTACACAGCAAATAACATGTTTTTTTTTTTTTGGGGGGGGGGGGGGGGGGGGGGGGGGAGGTGTTCCCCTGCTCCGGTGTTTTAGTAATAAAAAATTTTAAGTATATAAAAATTCACTGTTAAAAGGATATTACATTTTTCTGTTTTAGTTTAAATCATCTCAAACTTTGAAACTTAGAAACTTTCTTTAATTTTCTTTGGCCTGAATCTTCTTAATATAACATTTATATTCACCCCAAATCTGTGTGTTTTCTTGGGAACTGATAAATGATTTACCCAATCAAATAGAGAAAGACAAATACAGATAGAGTGATAGAGGGGGGGGGGGGGGGGGGGGGGGGGCGATGACCTCAGATAAACTGTAGGGCTACAGGTAAAGTAAATAGTCCTGGAGATTGATGAGGATTATTGGATCTGAACATGTTAATTGTTAATTGACTACACCATAACACTGCATTGTCTCCCTGCTCATTACAATCTTTCTTGACTATTTAAATTAGGAACACTAAAGACTAAATAGTGAAAAAACTTATTTATAACTTACTTAAAAGCTTATTTTTGGCTCCTAATAGTTTCTTTGCATAGTTTCTAGCAAAGTATACAACGTACATCTTATAATATAATCAGTAATGTTTAGATTCAAGCAACAGCATGTTGGTTTCAGCTCTAGCCAGAAAAAGTCCTAATAAATCTATAAAATGCTAGTAAGGAGTCCAGAGAACCCCTGACTAAGCAAAAATCTTCAGGTAGAATAAATCACATTGTTTGTTAAGCTGGAAATATGGGATGCAGAGAAACACTCACTTCCACACATTGTTATTGAGGCTAGAGCAATCAAACATGTGCAGGAGAAAGAAAAAAAAAACGCTGACCGGATTTTCTCTTGCAATGAGTCACAACGTGAGCAGGAAATCAAACAGTTTTTCAACTTCTGCCATAATTACACATTAAAATCTCCATCACTCAACATTAGTCAATATTGTTTACTTTAAAATGGTAACAGCCTTCCTGGTAAATGAAATAAATTGAGCATAATTGAACCAGATTATTCCGCTTATTGAGTTACGGCTTTTAGGGACATTCATTATTCCAGCAACCAGACAGCCTAAATCTTTAACAATGACCGAATAACACGATTTTATTCACCTAAATGCTGTTTTGCATTAAGACTGATGAAGCGCGTTTGGTTAGCACAGATATTCGATTTTTTTTTATTTTGAGTAAAAGAGAGGACAAGTAGAAGTGTTTAACCTGAGGCTGCCTTATAAAGCACTTCTGTTTGTTTAAAGAAAAACAGCATCTAACATTTAATTAGTTGCAAGGTCAGAGGCGAAAAGAGGAGCTTATAATCGGCTTAGATGCGCTAAAGAAAATGTTTCCTCTGTAGTAAAACTAATTACGCAGGGATGATAAAAAAAATTACAACATCAATTTAATAAAGAAAAACATATTCTACTGACCATTACACTTGCAAAGAACGGCATAATATCAGTAATAAATAGTCATATCCGAAGCAGACTTGTAATGAAGCAGACATATAAACCATGTGGAACAATCCTGTAAGTGTAAACCTGAGCACAGAAATATTATTCAGCATCACAATCGCTAACACAAGCAAAGCCACTAGTCCCTCGATAGCAGTGCCTCATGCTAACTCCTGTTTTCAGCTATATCTACTTCACGCATGCATGCAAAGCCGTTAGAAGGCTGTGGCAGCAATGTGCGGAATACTAATTCTCTGAGTTTTGATGTCTATTATTCACGCTCGCTGCTCAGATGAGTAGCTACATGTATATTAGAATAACTGAATGTGAACTTCTAAATATAGAAACAAGCCAAAAAAAAACAGCTCTTCAAAGGTTTTTATATCAGTAACAGCTGGAAACAGCAGGAAAGTCTTCATCTTATCGGAATCCTATATCACAATGGCCCATCAAGGGCTGCAAATAGTGGCTTGTGCAAACCCAACAGCTGGATTCGGTTCCCCATCTGGGAACTCAAACCCATAAACAGTTCATGAATGTGGATGAGAAATGAACTGGGTATCATTGCCTGGAGTGACTATGGCCAGTTGCAACTGGGAATGAAAGAGATTAGGAGCATGGCCTTTGTTAGGTTAGCTTCCCCAGTCGGCATCTTTAGCTGTTAACTCACACCACACAGCCAATGCAGCCACACACACTTCAAAGAAAATCGAATTTAATATAAAAACTAAACATATTCCATAGTTCCAGATTACCAAGGCAGGATTCACAGAAAACTACTTGGCCTAATAGCAGTCCCACGCTCGAGCGCAACACAACCTAATGAGCTGCAGTTTTCTCTCAGACACAATAATACAACATGCATGATTAATACAGTGTAGAGAAACCACACCGTTCCGCTGATCACAGCCACAGACTATCGATCCTGACATTACAGAAGCCGACATTCATGGGCAATTTGAAACATTCCAGCTCTGCAACCTACTTTCCTTGCAACCGCATCCAATCATGTTCATTGGGTTGTATTTTGCACTGATGGAAATAAAAAAAGGCTGTCAGCAATATCTTCCGTCCTGTCATCCATTCTGGAACAGTTGTGGATTGTTTGTGGTTGTATGATTTATTAGAACGATCTTGAAATCATTTCATTTGACCTTGTATTGCGATTTTGTATTCAAATTCAAAGCAGGGTATTAAAGTTAACCACAGAGAACAAATATACAACCGGTGCTTTTTGGGTTATATTTTTAAACATCACCACAGATCAAGCTAACATCAGTATATGGACAAATTGAGCATCACAAGGGTTTTTAGTGGACCAATTTTCAAATGACATTTAATACAGTTAGGTGTACTGGCCTTTATTTTGTTTACTGAAATGCAGGATGCCTGTATTCATGTGTCACTTTGAATTTGCAGTGGTTTGTAAAAACTGAGGTGGAAATACGTAACACTGACTGTGATCTTATTATTTGTGTTTGCTTGAAGATTGTGGAAGCGGTGCTGCCCCTGCCACTGTTACATCAGTGTATTATGAGTCACACAGTATATAGAAGGTGTGTGTGTGTGTGTGTGTGTGTGTGTGTGTGTGTGTGTGTGTGTGTGTGTGTGTGTGAGGCACAGCATAGACATCTAGATATCCAGTTGCAGTGATATGTTTGCATGTGGGTGTTAGTTGGGAGATTCTCAATATAGTTCCTCATCACTGATTCTTTTAAATGGAAATCAATGCCTCACCTCCACCTTCTATGGGAAGCTGAATGCCCTTCAAACTGCAGCAGCCTTGTATCATCCATGGCCATGTGTGTGTGTGTGTGTGTGAACGGCAGGGAGTAACAAAGGGGCGGTTTAAAGAACTAAAACACTGACCTTACAATGGCTCTTTCTTATGTAGGTATTCTAATCCCTGAAAGTTTCTTGATATTACATCAGATTTAAACCTGACCCACAAACTATCACATTCAAATCAAATCCCTTTGCATGTGTGCTACGGCCCATATTCTTTCCAATATGAGACTTTTGGCTGCTTGTTAGCGAGCGCTTCTGACTGCTCCATTGACTTTGCGTTAGAACTGCCTTTGAAAAAGTGGCTCAAGATGTAGGTCACTACTTGAATCACACTGACGGATGTGTGTCATAGTCTACAGCGGGCTTTAATAGATCAGGAAACCTCTAAGAGTGAAGTGGTTTATTTAACTGCTTCACAACTGGCTGTTTTTACCTTTCCTTTTCTTTGCATATCCCAGCCTGTGGAGCTCTGGGGGTTAAAGGCCCTGCTCAAGGACCCAGGGGTGTAAGCTTGACGATAGACAATGCCGGGGCACAAACCCCATCCTTTCCAATATATATATATATATATATATATATATATATATATATATATATATATATATATATATATATATATATAAAAGGAGGAGAACTGGGCTCCGACTAACGGCGTATGCCTTTTTTCTCCCGACCTCCCACTACAGGTGAGACGGTAAATGTGGATGAGTATCCACAGCCTTGCGGCAGGAAATGAACCTGACCCCTACGTGCCGATGGAGATCCGGAGTACGAAGCCACCCATTGATCAGGACCCAACATCGGAGAGCGCGTCAATAGATCTCCTGCTCCAGAGGGAGAGAGATCTTCCCAGTTACTAATCTCCGCGCCTGTGTTCAGCCCAAATGGGCGAACGAGTCACCAATATATATGGGGAAGTGCATGGTTACAGGTACATTTAGCTATAGCCTAAGAACACTTTAGGCTATACACTTTACTTCATCTCTTATTCATACCATTCTCTAATTTGCCAATATGAGTCAGCATCTTCTAAGATTTAGAATGTGATAGTTTGTGGGTCAGTTTAAAATCTGATGTGTCAGAAAAAGTGTTAAAAAACTGTCAAATTGACAATAAGATGTTGCGCTATTTCCCTCTATATAAACCTTACAACAGTCTCTTAGGATTTCATTCAAATCAGTCTCTTGATCTTATTGAGAATAAGGAATGTAGTGAGTGGTAGTTTTGGTGGCGGAAATGCTTTAACAATGAGAGAGAAAGGCCAGACTCTCTCAGTGCAGCCCAGCACGGACGACAAATAGACCAGGCATCCTTGACGAGACAGGGTTCATCCCAGAGTGGCAGATCCAAACCATCTTCTATCCGGCGACTTCTAAAAGTGCGGTGGAGAACCTTTGGCTCCTGACTAATGGTGGCTTTCTTTCCCAATCTCTTACCACAGGCTAGACAGCAGCTTCAAATGAGTAATTCCTGTCAGGAACTCGCAACGCCTCGTATGTGGGAGACTCCACGACCCTGCGGCAGGAAAAAGCCTGACCCCTATCTGGGGAAGATTCAGCCCTACTATGGGGACCGGAGGTAGTGGAGCATGTTCAACTCGTCAACTCCTCCTCAACTGACCACCTTTTACTGGACACGAACACTCCCCCAATTTTACGTTCAGTTTCATTCCCTAAATAAACACCTTGTTTCCCCCACTTATGTTTTCCCGTGTTTGTGTTCAGCCAATGCAGCGAGTGAGTCACCAAAATATATATTTACGATATGTCCAGAAATGCATATCAGAATGCACAACACATCAGAACTTAAAGTGGATAAAGCAGAGAATCATGTCAGGTTTCAGTTCTGTCAACCATAAAGATACGGTTGTACAGTTGCAACAAAACTGGATGTTAAAAAGTGGGTCGAGGGTCTGTAATTGTGTGGGGAATGTTTTCTTAACACACTTTAGGCCTGTTAAAATTTTTTAAAAATGTGGATCCCTGTGTATGGCCATTTAATTATACCATAGAGGGTCACAAGAGAGGGGGCATGGTGGCTTAGTAGTTACCACGTTCGCCTCACACCGCCAGGGTCCGGGTTCGATTCCCGTCTCGGCCATGTGTGTGTGGAGTTTGTGCATGTTCTCCCCGTGCCTCAGGGGGTTTTTCTCCGGGTTCTCCGGTTTCCTCCCCCAGTCCAAAAAACATGCACGGTAGGTTGATTGGCACCTTGGAAAATTGCCCATAGTGTGTGAATGTATGTGTGTGTGTGTGTGTGTGTGTGTGTCCTGCGATGGATTGGCATTCCATCCAGGGTGTATCCTGCCTTAATGCCCAGATAGACACAGACTCTCCGGGACCCGAGGGAAGATCAAGCGCTAGAAGATGAATGAATGAAAAGGGTCACAATAGAGATAAAACCGATTAATCGGTGCCGGTGGACAAAAATGATACCGATATTTTTTATGGTTTGCAACCATTGCTAGATCTGTCACTGCGAGAGCGACCTCTGTGTCGAATCAATGATGCCATGTTTGTTTTTACATGTGAGACTGCGCAATGCACGAAGAGCACTTATATTTATTACTTATAATTTATTAATAATGTAATTACATATATTCATTAATGTATTATTCATTTTCTATTTCATTGATCAAAATTGGTTCCGTACTTTTCAACTTAAAGTATAGTTTCATTTTACATGGAGTGTTTTTTTATTCAATATTCATTTTAAAAATGGGTACATGTACATGTAGTATTTCCCTAAACCACCAAGAGTGACATCATACATATCAGTACGATTTTCCTTAGACATTTAGTAACTATCAAACTACAGACTATTTTACCCTGGCAGATTATTATCATAGACAACGAGCCTTTTGGGACTCATCAGGACAGGGTCTGGATGCAGTCAGGACTATGTGGGTGTAAATCCATTATCAAACCCCACAAGTTAACTGTCAAGACCTGTGCAGTTGTTACCATGGCAACTTTGCACGAGGGTATTGAAGTCCTTCCACAGTCTATTGTGAGGTGGCAGGAGAGATAAAGGTTTAAAGATGCCCCAAAGGAACTCTTTTTAGGTAGTTGAGCATTCGGGGGGGGGGGGGGGGGGGGGGGGATTGAGATGTTCAGGACACCCCAGGCTACACTACAAGTACTACAAGTATGTTTCCCAATTAAATTATATCTAAACCCTCTTTTCAACATGCTCTTGTTAACACGTCCTTAATGTTGAGATTTATTTATCATTTTTGTGTCCTGTGGATTATTTTAATAAAAAATAATAATCATGGCTTAAATAGCATATATAGCATAAAGCCATTTGACATTATTCTCCTGTCGGATTTGTAATCATGATGTCATGAGTGTACAACCTGTAATATAAGTGTTTGCAGGGTAGTGATATACATGTTGAGTCAGAAACGTGACATGTGATGTTCACGGTCTCATGTTACGTTTTTAATGAGCGGCGTTACAGCATTAAAGACAGCTCAATCTAACCCCACTATAGTGCCATGCACTATATATCATACAACGATACATCTATGGACTAGGAAGCTTGATAAAAATGGAGCTGTTGTGCATGAATGATAATACAACTACAACTAAGAAATGAACTGTCCACCATGGACTCCTCTAACTTGGGTTCGATTTAGCATTAACACTGAGATGTTGTTTTTTAGTTTATTGCTGTTTCTATTCAAATTTGCCAAAATCTTTCTGCTTTGATGGTGTTCACAAGAATCCAAAGCATTCAATCAGTGCATGTATAATTATGTGCAACACAGTAATATTATGCAGTAATAAAGCTAATTGTTTATTTTAGCAAGAAAGAAACGTTTCAACTCTCTAATGCTCGATCTTCTGGTTCCCTTTATCTAATCATCTATGTCTTTCCAGATACTTTGCCTTTTTGATCGAGTCTTTGAGAAGCAACGCACTGATCACTGATTAATCATGACAAAATTACAGCCAATAAAAAAAAGGCCATGTGAAAAAATAGGCCATTGGGGCTATCACAATTCAATTCAATACATTTTTATTTGTAGCGATTTTAACAATGGACATTGTCTCAAAGCAGCTTTACACAAATAATGTTGAAAAAAATGAAAAAGATTGTTCTTTACAAGTGTAAATTTGACCATTATCAGCAAGCTGGAGGTGACTGTGGCAAGAAAATCTCCCTGAGATGGAAAGGAAGAAACGTTGAGAGGAACCAGACTCAACAAAGAACCCATGACCGTCACAATGGCCATCAATTACCAATACCAATAGTCCTCGTGTTAAGATGGTTCACCTTACTATTTTTCAATCTTAAGATGACAACAGCGATATGAATTTGTAAAAATATAAACATTTTCATGTGAAATTTTTATTTCCGTACGATATATTGGAATGATTCCAGTAAACCGCCTAATGACTTATTTTCTGAAACAGTACATATGTGTGTGTGTGTGTGTGTGTGTATATTTATATAGGCACACACACATAGTCATGGTCTGGGTCACCGCAAAGCATGTCCATCATAAGTCAGAGACTTATATGTTGTAAGATAAGATGTCTGAAGCTTTAATATAACTTGTTTCATATCTCATAATACACGATTCCTTTCTTAATTGTAAATGCTCACATATAAATAGCCTGTATAGATGCTTTCCGTCATCAGAGCAGAAGGAATAAATCTTTCTTTGATATATATCATTGTTTCCTCTGTTCATTCTTGCCAAACACATAAAGCAGTGAGTGTGTGTTCGCTCACAAAATATAAACAGGGTTTTTTTAAACAAAGTCTTGTTTATCAGGCCTACTTTACTATACAACAGTGTATTAAGCCCTCCGGGGCTCTTTATCCAGAGCACACAGTGCAAAGATTGTGTTAATGTTATAATGTTATTATTTAAATATTACATTTTACAAATGAGTATCAGCTATAGCAATCTTTGAACTTGTTTCTGGTATTACTTTTTCCTTGTAATATGAAACACAGTGTAGATGACACACATTATTAAATAGCTGGCATCACCGCAAAACCCAATTCTGGTGTCAGTTATAATTGAGGCTAATTTCACAGACATTAAAAGGTGACATTGATTGTTTCTGGAGAACTCCCTATCCTGGGTTAATTATATCCAATAAAATACAGAATTAAGTCTCAGGTAACACCGGCAGAAAAATCTCAAAGAGTTTTATAATCAGACAGAATAAATTATTTAAACTATATCCATACAATTATCATATGTTTTTGGAGCGGGGGAAACCGGAGAACCTGGAGAAAAAACCCCTGAGGCACGGGGAGAACATGCACAAACTCCACACACACATGGCCGAGATGGGAATCGAACCCGGACCCTGGCGGTGTGAGGCGAACGTGCTAACCACTAAGCCACCGTGCCCCAACATGTAACATGTAAATGTAAATCAGATTTTTTATTTACATTTTTTTACTACAGACTTTTGCTGTTTATGCCACTATTGTTTCTGGTACCCCAGAGGTGCCACTTATAACCCACGATCTCTCCATCATCCACTGAATGATTCCCGTGTTTTGTTGCTGAGTGTTTGTCAACTGCAGACATCTCCTCAGTTCTAAATTGAGTAGTGGCTTTTGAAAAGGCACTCAGAGGCGTACAGGCGAAAATATACTGCCTAAAAGCAGAATAATAGGGTGCTTCTCGTTTGTCAGGCGCAGTCGTGACTGGTACTCGCCTCGGAGAAGTCGCACAGAGCCGGCTTTGTGGTGCGTTACTGTATCTCTGGATGATATCCAGTGCAAAAAAAATCAAGTCAAACATTCTTCCAAGAGTCTGACCTTCTGTGGCCTAGATATACATCTGCTAATGATCCCTCTGCCTCTCACGCTGTCATAAGATAATAATCTATCTGTAATTGAAGCAGAAACAGAATGTGTACTATTAAAAAGTATGTCTGGAAATCTCGGGACGGATCGAGGACTGCGAATCTGACACGAAATGCGCCTCCAATTACACAGCTATCATCTCCCAGAGGATTCCCGTCATACAGTTTCAGCTTCCAGGGGAATCGTGACATGAAATTGTGCCCTGTGTGCTTTCAGAACGCTGATCTGAGGCCAGGTTGCGAAACAGCAACTCCCACGCCTCACCTGTGTGCTGACGCTACAGAAATTCTTCAAGTGAGTTTTTTGAAAACTAGCATGGCACAAAATGTAGACAAAACAAGGACGTGGTTCAGAATGTCAAATGGCTACGGGTGCGTTCATAAAAACGTGCATTCATTAACACAAAGTTCCGAAAATATCAAATGGTCCTCCATCGGATGATAAATGCTATGGGGAGCGATGTGAAACAAAAAAAAACCACAGTGGTGTTATCACAGCAAGCACTATTTTTATAAATACAGAATAAAACACTTTTCTAAGCAAGCATTTGTGCACATCTGGACCTATCCCTGATAGACTCTTCACTTGTGTGGGTTGTTTACTTACGGCACAAATCGAATTAACCGCACTCGCCACCCGAATCCCAGACATTTTCCATCATTAATTAAACAATATTCAGCCTCGGATAACATGAAAAGGGTACAAAAGCAAACAGAAAAGCAAAATGTGTGTGCTGAATAAGCCCAGAATATATTTCTATGTAGAAGAATTCACTCTTCAGAACAAAATGTTGATTGGCAGCTTTGTTTGGCGACTGGATAAGCTCTATAAGCTGCAGTACACCAACCTGGCATAACTTTATGCCACCTGCCTAATATTCTTTTGTTTTTGTTTTTTTTTTTGCTGCCAAACCAATCCCGGCCTATCGAACATAAACAGCATTAACTTCTACAGCAATTTGAGATACCATAGCTCGTCATTGGGATCGGACCACATGGGCCGGCCTTCACTCTCCACATTCATCAATGTGCCTTAGCGCCCTCTCACCGTTTCACCACTGTCCCTTTCTTCTACTACTTTTACATAGATACTGATTACTTCCTCACAAGGGCTGCCGTTTTGGAGCTGCTCTGACCCCATCGTCAAGCCATTACAATTTGGCCATTGTTAAACTCGCTCAAATCATTATACTTGCTTCTAACACACTGACTTTGATGACAAAATGACCACATGCTGCCCAATATATCCCACCAACTAACACATGCAATGAAGAAGAGTGTTATTCACTTTAACAGTCACAATGTTATAATGTCATAATATATCCATACTGTAAGAATAACAACATGTTTCCTCATTGTGGAATTGTGGAATAAATCAACATTTGGGTCATTTGTTTATAATATTAAGCCCAATTACATTCTATTTTATATTTAGCTAACCTGAAATGGCAAGTCTAATAAACTACAGGATGTTGTTCAGCTGTGTGATGAATGTTGATTTGGCCAGACCATTGGCGTTATTGTTTCATACCTCAGTGCATTACAATCATTCACATGTCAACAGAAGATGCTTGATGAGCCCTTCGTGAAAGTGCACATAATAGCAAAACAATGGATGCTCTATTGATCTGTTTCTTCCTTTTTCTTCCTTTTAAAATCCTCACTTTAATTCTGCCTATAAAACACTCCACCATAACGGGGGAGGGGTTGGGGGGTGGGGGGGTGGGGTGGGGGGTTCTGCATCATAAGAACACTCCCATATTCGCAGACCTGGAAGGTATAGTTATGAGAATGAGTGAGCATCTTGGGATAAATTTGGATTTAAAATCACAAGCTTAAAAGCTGTAATGTACCATTTAAATCATCAAGGAGTGGCGGAGGAGGAGGAGGAGGAGGAGGAGGAGGAGGAGGAGGCCTCTTTCATATTTACTGACTGGAAAAATAAAAACACTCAACAACCCACTCAATGCAGAATAGGTGAAGGGGCTTCATGCTACACTGGGTTTTCAATCCTATAAAACCAGAACGTGATTTAGAATCTATGGTAAAAAGAAAATGTCCAAAAATGTCATGAATCTTCAGTTAAGATTAACCATGTCTGCAAATATATCTCTCATGGGTTTTTATAGATATTTATTATATATATATATATATATATATATATATATATATATATATATATATATATATATATATATAACCATGTCTGAATATAATTATGTCTAAAAAAAATTCCGTGAAAAAAACCCGTGTCTCAGGGGGTTTTTCTCCGGGTTCTCCGGTTTCCTCCCCCGGTCCAAAAACACGCACGGTAGGTTGATTGGCACCTTGGAAAAATTGTCCCTAGTGTATGAATGTGTGTATGAATGTGTGTGTGTGTGTGTGTGCGCCCTGCGATGGGTTGGCATTCCGTCCAGGGTGTATCCTGCATTAATGCCCATAGACGCCTGAGATAGGCACAGGCTCCCCGTGACCCGAGAAGATCGGATATAGCGGTAGAAGATGAATGAATGACTGAATGAAACTTTTACAATGTTATTCTGCCTTTGAACTTGAATAAAAGATGCAGTTTGCATTAAGAGAAATTCTTCTGAAGGCCTCAAGTCGTGTCTGCGAGGACTCATTCCATAAATGCTGAATACATTTCTCCTCCCTTTTTAAAGTCTGTTTTTATCAGATTATAGGGATACATTTATTTCTTTTAAAAAATATCATATCCTGAAACTGTCTATAAAGCTGAAGAGTTAAAAGTGCCATATAAATAAAACCGAAATGAACAGAAGTAGAGCATCCACCATACAAGTGCCTTTGTGAGCAGTTACTATAGAAACACAATACGCTCTAATTAAAATGACTTAATTCATTTAAACCATCGTTGGTGAAGTACAATCAGAGAAGAATAGGGGAAATACTGTTATAGAAAATGAATCAACACCTTCTGACTAATCAGGGAAACTAAAAATGTGGTGTTTATGTTCATGTTATACAAGACTATTGATTAATATTGACTTTCCACAAAAGCCAGAGGAAGGAGACAGATAGCCTGAAATCTTCTGACAGGCACAAAATTCGACTCCGGCTTTAAGCACCTTAAAAGGAACATCAGCATTCATCATCTCCATAAAAGTCCACACTTTTAGAGCCCAGTGCTTTCTCCAAAAAATAAATGATTATTCAAGCAGAACGATTTTCTTTGCATGAGTTTTACTCCACCTCCAGAAAAAAAAAGTTCTAATATTCCAGATTCATTTCTGCATAAGCAGCGTTCTCTGTCCGATTGTGTGGGATGCTTTTCAATCTAATAATTCAGTCATGTAGCATGCACTCGCAAATCCTGATCCCCTCCTGCGCTCCCTTGAAGCTGTGTGTGAGAGATAAGGCTTCCTGTGCTTTCTCACACCCACTGCCCTCGTCCTCTTATACAGCCATTATAGACCTCGCATAAATATTCTAGCATGGGAAATTATCCTTTTCTCCTCATCCCTTCATCCTGCAAGCAAAAAAGCAGTTCCGTTCTCTGACCTTTCTTTTACATAACAATCGGTGGCCAATCCATTATGGATGAACTGGCCGGAAATGCAGGTTTTTGGTACAAGTCGCTTTCTGGATACTGATGTCATAATACTGACGGGTCTTCCACATAGACTATTACAAATGGTGCAAGACATATGATAAATACAGCATAACTGCAAGTGAAAATCCATTTATTCACCATTTCTAATTAGAATATTAATGTAAGATTAACACATTTCTAGACATTTTTCATCCTCCAAATGAATTGAACTCTGTCTATAAATAAACGCATATACAATTTTTTTTAAAGTCTTGACTATTTTATGAGTTAACTCACAGAACACATTACAGGTTGTGAATCACGGATCGGATCATTTTTGTCTCGATCGACAAAAAAGGAGGAGGAGACAAATATTTTTTCCATTTATAACAAGAAAAGTTGCAGTAAGAAAATGCTCCTGTACAGTTTAAACTTGGACTCCTCCACTGGACGCTGTTGTCGACTGATCAACATGTTGAAATGACTTCTCTGCGTAGCTAGAAATTAATTACAAAGAAATATCGTCAGGAAAAAAAACCTCTTTCATTCTGCGATCATTAAAAATGATCTATTTTTTTAATCCGGATGGATCAGGAGTCAAATGTGCACCATTACACCGGTATTATTTAGATACAGTGTGTTCGAAAAGTCCCTCCGCAGTGGCGTGTATAGCAGGTAGTGGAGCACGTTGTTTATGGCGATAAATACATGGAGGAGGAATATTACATCACTATACCGTGCACAATTCAATAAAGAAATATATGTGTAACATTCATTCATTCATTCGTCTTCTACCGCTTTATCCGATCTTCCCTCGGGTCATGGGGAGTCTGTGTCTATCTCAGGTGTCTATGGGCATCAAGGCAGGATAAACCCTGGATGGAATGCCAACCCATCGCAGGGCACACACACACACACACACACACATTCACACACTAGGGACAATTTTCCAAGGTGCCAATCAACCTACCGTGCATGTTTTTGGACCGGGGGAAACCGGAGAACCCGGAGAAAAACCCCCTGAGGCACGGGGAGAACATGCAAACTCCACACACACATGGCCGACCTGGCCTTGATGGGAATCATTATATGTGTAACAATAATAAGAATTTAATTAAACAAATAGTTTAAAGGACTGGATTTAAAGGACGGACCCTGGCGGTGTGAGGCGAACGTCCACCGTGCCCCATTATATGCGTAACAATAATAATGAATTTAATTAAACAAATAGTTTCCCATGACTTACTCTACACCACATGAGAAACCAGAGCTGTGTTCGAGGGCCGAAACAACAATAACCTGAGATGAGATTTAACTATGTCCGATATAATTTTGATATCATTAAATGATGATAAATGATATAATTTTCGTTGTGCTACCAGTAATCAAAAGAATAAAGATATTCTCTTACAATAAAAGATCTACAATTGTGGAATGAGTCAAAAATACAAGTCAGAAACAGGAAAACAATAAATACAAGTATGTCATTGTATTTTTTAACACACACTCAGAAATGCTAAATAGTTGTTTTGTATAAGCAATTAATGATGCAGAATGCTTTACATTGTAGACCTTATAGACGGCGACCGCGTGCATCACAATCTAAGCACACAGTTTTTTCACTTAAACTCCGTAAATAAATAATTTTAAAGTCTGTACGCTGTTAAAACATGGCATTCCGTATCAAACTTTCGTTTTTCAGCATGCATTGACATTTTAACGGTATGTAAATGTGCACGCGCCTGTCACCTGCGTATGCATCCATACAGAAATGAAAGAAGCACAGCGAGCATGATGTCATCCACTTAGTGGTGTTTGGAAAGCATCACTATTATTTTTTCATCTACATTTCTTATTTGTGAGTGACCGCACGCCGGGCCGGGCAGGAAGCGGCAACGGGCGGGGGGTGGCCAGCGGGCGGTAAAATGCCCCGGTCTGCTCCACACAGATACTGCGTAGATTTTGTAACGCACTGTTTTTGTATTTTGATGTAATACGGCAGTTAAATGCAGTTTTCATTGATATACTTTCAACAATAAATTGCATTATTTTTATTAAACATTTACAGCATCCAGAGTGACTTACAACTGAGCAATTGAGGGCCTTGCTCAAGGGCCCACTAGTGGCAGCTTTATGGTGGTGAAATTTGAACCTGCGATGTTCCAGTCCAGATCCCAATGCCTTATTCAAACCACTATATTCAAACTTCTAATTTATAGACATTCATCGACTAATGAAGAAAATGAATTTTAATAACATTTGTGATTTCATTGTGTCATATTTAAGGTTTTTATGGTCAAATGATCACAATATGAGGGATACGGTGGTTTAGTGGTTAGCACGTTCGCCTCACACCGCCAGGGTCCGGGTTCAATTCCCGTCTCGGCCATGTGTGTGTGGAGTTTGTGCATGTTCTCCCCGTGCCTCAGGGGGTTTTTCTCCGGGTTCTCCGGTTTCCTCCCGGTCCAAAAACATGCACAGTAGGTTGATTGGCACCTTGGAAAATTGTCCCTAGTGTATGAATGAATATGTGTGTGTGTGTGTATATGTGTGTGTGTGTGTGTGTATATGTGGGTGTGTGTGTGTGTGTGTGTATGTGTGTGTGTGTGTGTGTGTGTGTGTGTGTGTGTATGCCCTGCGATGGGTTGGCATTCCATCCAGGGTGTATCCTGCCTTAATGGCCCATAGACGCCTGAGATAGACACAGACTCCCCGTGACCCGAGGGAAGATCGGATAAAGCGATAGAAGATGAATGAATGAATAAATGAATGAATTTAATAGACCTGCCTCAATTTCTCTCTTATTTAGAATTGATTTTTAACAACAAAAGGTTTTTTTATCCGATTACTCAATTAATCAATGGAATAAGCGTTGGTATTCTTGATTAATAAAATAATCAACAGAAAAAGTCCTACACATACAACCACGCATATTTTTGAAGGCAGAACAGCAAAAAATAACCAAAAAACACATTGTGTTTATTTGAGTGTGTATAACAGCTTCTGACCAAACAGAGGATCCACACATCACAGATCACAGCTCAACAGTTCACGCTTTCAAATGAATGAATTCACATGAAGCACATAAACAAACTGAAATCTCACTGTTCATTTCAAATAATCACCATTAAAACCGTTCGCTCCGAGACGTGCTAGAGTTCTGTCAGGAATATTTAGGACATCTTTTAAAATGATTCTCTTTGCCAGGAACTACTGCTGCTCCAATTGTTCTTCAGGAATATTTAGGACATCTTTTAAAATGATTCTCTTTGCCAGGAACTACTGCTGCTCAAACAATTGAATACTTTGCACGTTGTGTTTTTTTTTAATTTTACTTTATATTGTGTTAGTTGTTTATTGTGCACTGTCTTGTGTTGTGAACACACTTTGGAATCTTGTTCTGTTTTCTGTTTGTGTTTTTTTATTTTGCACTTTAGGTTGCATAGTTGTTTGTTGTGCACACTTGTCTTATGTTGTCTGATGGTCTTTTTGTTTTGCGCTAGGTTTGCACTTTATTTAGGACAAACTTAGTCTCGTCCTCAGCATTGTGTTGTTGTGTTTGTGTTATATGTTGTTTTGTGTAGGCACCAGGGTCCTGGAGAAACGTTGTCTCATTTCACTCTGTACTGCATCAGCTATATGTGGTTGAAATGACAATAAAAACCTCTTGACTTGACTTGACTTGAAATATTTTGGTTCAGTTCTTGACAACAGCTGAAGTTTAAAACTGTTAAACCAGATCAGTGAAAGCACTTTTGTATAGTCTGATTTAAAAAAAACACACATTCTCTGAACATTTAGCGTAGCTGGGGAAATGAGCATGATGAATGAAGCATGATGAAAGAGCAGAATTTAAAAAGCATTTCCGAGCACATGAAGCTCATTCAGCTGATTACTTTTGTCCACCTCATCACTGCGAATAAGGAAGAGGCACAGGACCAAATATAACACAGCCTACATAACTAGAAATGAAATCGCTGTGCTCAACAAATCCTGTTACATCTGTTTTGGATGACTTGTTTTATAAGGTCGACACCACAGAACCTATTTTTTGATTTGATGAATAAGGTTAAATGAGAACTGGTGTTTGTTTGTGTAGGTGGTAATACACAGGTTTGTTAGCATCCATTATCCTGTTTGATTCGGTATTCAGCAGCGGCGAGGGAAAGTGTGGACGTGGAGCGTTTACTGTGGAACAGCAGAGTGACCCGTTTCTTGTGCACGCTCACCACGAATGCTAATGTTCCCACATCAATACAGCACTCAAAGGCAAATTGTGTCAGGAACGCAGCCAAGAACAGCCAGCTGAGGACCAAACTTAAAACTCCACACACACACACACACACACACACACACACCACGCTATCTCAGCTTCAGAGGCATACAGGACAAGCACGTTTTGTGTCCAGAGGATGCCTGGTGGACTTGTACGTTTACAACCTGAATGAACCTGAACCTGAACGAGAATAAAAGCTTAAATCAATTTGCAAAAAAACACAAAAAAAAACAATCCTGCTTAATTTGGATTTGCTTCACATTGCTTGGTATTATAAATGTATTATACACTTCCTAATCCTGACCCCTGCTGCACCACAACACCAGCCAAGTATCAACCTGACGCAACAGAGATTTGTACTTGTCAAATTAATCGAAGTGCACAGATGAAAGATGTTTATTTATTACACAGGTATGTGAAAATAGTAACGTAACTGGCAGGATAGAGGACGAGATGGTAATACCACTCTCGGTATTACAGTAGAACATCCACACGTTTAAAAATAAACAAAACAATTAAGAGCCTAAAGGACTTATACTACATATATGTGCAATGAGTCAAGTCAAGAGGTTTTATTGTCATTTCAACCACATATAGCTGACGCAGTAAACAGTGAAATGAGACAACGTTTCTCCAGGACCCTGGTGCTACACAAAACAACATATAACACAAACACAAGAACACAATGCTGAGGACGAGACTAAGTTTGTCCTCGCTACATAAACACAATGAGAGGGCAGAGGACCACCTCTTTCATCCAAAACACTGGCCAAAGTATTCTTGTTCTATCGGGAATTATTATGTTCATTCATTATATTTATACATAAAAAATACTTTCTACTCGGGTATACAATCAGTACAATACAATTATTTTGAGACATCAAGCTCAGTTTCCATGAGCTGCTGCAACTCCAAACAAAGACAAAATATAAAAATTGACATTAATATCAGTCAGGAGTAAAGCACCAGAACCATTATTGAAAATGACATGAATAAATAGAAGTCAGACACAGGAGAGAAAGAGTGATGAAACTATCCTGCCAGGGGAAGAGGAACATACCCATGCTAAATTAAATAACAGAAACTGCAGTGCAGAAATTCCCACGCTTACAGCAACGCTGTGGATATTTAAGGCTCTGAGGGAATTACAGAGGTGAATACATACACCGATCGTGAAAACAACACCCGAAAATGAGGAGGAATTGAATAAGGCTGAGTATATGCGGAGGGGAGGGATCTCTCAGTGTTGTGGCAGCTCCGTGTTCCTCGCTCTTTTACCAGTAATGGGATTCCTGAGATTAAATGTGCTACTTTTCAACTCCAGAGCCACTGGTCGTAGGAAAGCATCGATCCACAATTTTAGACATGCAAGTCCAGTAAGTGGAGAGCAAACATGCCCTCAATGTATAATGACAAGCGGAATATGACACCAGCGGTGAATTAGCAGACTTGAAAGGACACATTATATTAAACCGATCACATTATAACAAGACTTTTCAGGAAAAATAACTTACTAACTTAACCCATGTCTAGTATATTTATTTGCATAATAGGTGTATCTGTGTGTATCATAGAAATATAATTTATAGAACAGCATTCTGTTTATGTTACTAATGGATTTATTAAATGATAAACAAATAAATCATTAAAACTTTAAACATTTCAGCTTATATACAGTGAACTTTAGCAGACTTGAAAGACACATTATATTAACAAGAATCACATTTGTGTACAAGACATTCAAATTCAGGAAAAATAACTTACTAACTTAAACCCATGAATCAAAATCTAGTATATTTATTTGCATAATAGGTGTATCTGTGTGTATCATAGAAATATAATTTATAGAACAGTTATTCTGTTTACTGTTACTAATGGATTTATTAAATGCAGCTAAACAAATAAATCGATTAAAACTTTAAACATGTTCACCTGCCTAAATCCAGTGACTTCACACACCGTCCGACACTGCTGCGAAAACATTGTCTACTGACATTCCAAATTCAGTAAACATTGCTAATAAACAATGAATCAAAATCAATACGTACTGTATACTGTACTGACAGCTTCTACCTCAGAACGTTATTCGTACACTGCAAATGGATTCAACCTGCACCTTCAGCAGCACACTGCACTGAAATCTCGTGTTCATCACCTAGCTGTAGCTCGCCTAAACTCTCTCAGGACAGCGCCTCTCGCACTGCTGCTGCGCTCAGAGTAAGAGGTAAAGATCAGCTCAACTGCTCTTTCTACCGAGGTAGTGGAATGAACTTCCGCCTGGACGTCCATCTGAATACCTCAAAACACATGCAATCCCTGCTGCCTGAGAGCGTCCATGTTTATTTGTCCACCTTCTCGAGGTGGGTTTCAGGGGAAGAGCTAAAGATCTCAACCTTCATACCTGGAGAATGAACTTCCCCTGGAAGAATCCATTAAAACATCCCTTAACTGCGTCTATGTTTATTTTCTTGACTGGAGTAAACACTCATACCTGAATGAACATCACTCTTAGATGGATAATTTGTATGTTGCTCTGGATTAAGGGTGTCTGTTAAATGCTGTAAATGTAAATGCTGTAAATCGTAAATGTATATGAATTCTCATAAATAGGCTTTTTTTAAATAATTCTAATAACTGAACTGCATAAGTGACACATGGACTCGACTAAACGAAAAAATACTCTAAAACAAAAAATTATAATTCATTGTTTCTTTGTTTAACTTTTAAAAGATGAATAATATTTAATGCTGAATTTATATACCTAATTGCTCCTGATCCTTCTGCCTGAGTCATTACACAACAAACAATCTGGTCAGTATGTAAATTAGCATGCACAATAACCATGCAGATGATCTTTAGGATTTAGGAGCATGTAGGGATGTCGAGTCACTGACAACATTTGTTTGTGATTCACATTTAAACTTTACATGTTTACATGTCACTTTTCAGAAAATATTAGATATTACCTAGATATTACCAAAGACCTGATATGATATGATACACTAAAAGCTGAAAGAAAGACCTGGATGATATTAATCAAAACCCTCTCACTTTGCGATGCACATAGCTCGCTAACTAACTATATTATTACAAGTGTTTAGTCTAGTCAATCAGACAACTAATAGAACTAATAAGCACGTTTAAGCTTGTAATGGCTCTGCTATGTACCAAACTTTGTCTACCCAGGCAATGCATTATAAATGATCTGTGTGGCCTAAACTCTTTCCCGAGACCCATAAGAAGGGCGTTAGCATCATCTTCATTCATTCATCTTCTATTACCGCTACTATATCCGATCTTCCCTCGGGTCACGGGGAGCCTGTGCCTATCTCAGGCGTCTATGGGCATTAAGGCAGGATACACCCTGGATGGAATGCCAACCCATCGCAGGGCACACACACACATCACAACACATTCATACACATAATAGGGTACAATTTTCACAATATTCATACACACGTGCACACACATTCATCCAAGGTGTCAAGGCAAGTTTTGTTTTTGGATCGGAGGGAGGAAACCGGAGAACCCGGAGAAAAAACCCCTGAGGCACGGGGAGAACAGGCAAACTCCACACACACATGGCCGAGACGGGAATCGAACCCGGATCCTGGAGGTGTGAGGTGAACGTGCTAACCACTAAGCCACCGTGTCCCCTCAGCATCATCTTAAGAAAGCTATTTAATTGTAAATGAGAGCGATACGTTGAATACAGCCTTGCCTGGGTCACTGGCCAGTTACATTAACAGTCTATTTGTAGTTACGCCATAAACAAACCCGATGACGTTAAATTGAAAGGTCATCTGACTGAAATTAGCTCCTTGTTGAGGGCAAAAATCCTTTTGTAATGACTTCTAAATCAGTCACATGTTTCCCTTAAGACTTCCACTGCTTTATATGGGCTAAAAATACTAAAATCACTTCCAGCACCGAGGATGAGCTTTTCAGCATCTTCAATACCTGAAGCTCAGATTACTGTCGGATGACTGCAAAAGAGCACTTCCTCAGGAACCAGGACCACATTCCAAATATAGTCTAAACACAGTCAATTCATATTAGTGTTAAGGTTTGAAGTGTAAAGGCAAACCTGATATAAAGCCTAGGTCATATTAGCTCCGAATCCTATTCGTAAGTGTGTTAACCTTAAAAGGAGTTCAGTAATCTGATTGTTGACACACACAAAGATAACCACGAATGACCCGTGCATCTAAAGAGGACGGGTGCGTATATCACCCGCGTGCTGCATGGATAACAATCACCGAGACGCTGTTCAGTCATTCTAGCATGAATGCATTTGACATTTAAAACGCCTTTTGTATAATTATGTCCTCACTGCCTTTTTTTTTGTTCATTACAAATTGCAAATCTTTCGCTTTGAATACAAGCGGGTTTCCTGTTTTCTCTCTATATGGAATAGGAGCATTTCAGCAGATGCGCGAAATGAGGTATTTATGAGTTAAGCATCCATGAAGCACTCCTACTCAGCAGGAAGAAACAAATGTTAAATTATAACCTAGTGAGCTTGATGAGTGACATGAGACATTAGAAAGGAGAGAGAGAGCGAGAGAGAGAGAGAGAGAGGGCGAATATAGAAGGAAAACAAAGAAAAATGCATTCTGAAATGTCTTTGTTTCTTGTAATGCGTTTCCAGGTAAAGTGTTTTGAACTGTAACATGACATGGATGAAGTAAAACGGATAGCCACACTGTCCGCACTATTAAGGGAAGAGAAAAGAAACACAGCGCCGTGGCTTTAGAGCATTATTCTCAGCCTCTTAAAGGGATGGAGCAGAATCGGACTGAAGTGCATGACAGCGCATGGTGACAGTATTGAAACCCTATATGAATAAAGCATACAAAACATCCAGAACTCTCTGTTACAATCCAAGGAAGCATATCGTACAAATGGCTAGCATGCACACACACACACACACACACACACACACACACACACACACACACTTTCTCCTAAAAATGTCAGCTAAGGATACATGTCACAAATCCCCTATTATCGTCTCCAAACCAAGCTTCAAAGGACACATATGTTAATGTCTATGTAGAGAGCATTTATTTCACAACCGTTTCATTAGAGTGTTGACCACTGATCCTGAATCAGACTAATGAGTGGAGGTTAGCAAGACATCAGGCTTACACATTTTATGTTTATTTGCTTATAAGGAACAAACCACTCAAGCTGTCACTGTCCAGCGGGTACGAGAGGCTACGAAGGTCCATACTGTAATCATTCACTCATTCATTCATCTTTCTACTCATTCACTCATTCATTTCTATACCCTTTATCCGATCTTCCCTCGGGTCACGGGGAGTCTGTGTCTATCTCAGGCGTCTATGGGCATTAAGGCAGGATACACCCTGGATGGAATGCCAACCCATGGTCACACACACACACACACACACACATGTTCCAAGGTGACAATTTTCAATCAACCCACCTACCGCACGGGGGGAAAAACCCCCTGGGAGAAACACGGGGAGAACAGTACACAACAACACACACACGGGAATTTTGGCCGAGACGGGACAATTTTCCAATGGCCCATGTTTTTTGGACTGGGGGGAAACCGGAGAACCCTGGCGGAGTTGGGGGAAACCGGAGAACCCGGAGTGGCCGAGACCCTGAACATGCTAACGTGCTAACCACTAAACACCGTGCCCCGAGACCGTGCCCCTCATATTGTGATCTTTGACCATAAAAACCTTAAATATGACACAATGAAATCAATGTTATTAAAATTCATTTTCTTCATTAGTCGATGAATGTCTATAAATTAGAAGTTTGAATATAGTGGTTTGAATTTGAATAAGGCATTGGTATCTGGACTGGAACATCGCGGGTTCAAATTTCACCACCATAAAGCTGCCACTAGTGGGCCCTTGAGCAAGGCCCTTAACCCCCAATTGCTCAGTTGTAAGTCACTCTGGATAAGGGAAACTGCCAAATGCTATAAATGTTTAAGTGCCAGCTGTCAGTGGATACATTTCTGTCAAATCCAATCTTCGGCATCAATTGTAAAATGTACATTTTGCATTTTATTACTGTGGCTAATGTTTTTACACTAAACTGACACAGGACACAAGCAAACAGTAGCGTCTGGTAATATTGATTTAGTGTTGAAAAGGTTGCTCAATATTGACTAATTTTAACACAATAAATGCTTTGTATAATCCGTTTAATTTTTCAGCAATAAAAATGTACATTTCTCCATTTTAAGACGTGTATATTCATTCAATAAAAATGTCATTTCTCCATTTTAAGACCGCTTTATCCGTTATTTATTTATTTATTCATTTATCTTCTATCTCCCTCGGGTCACGGGGAGTCTGTGCCTATCTCATCTCAGGCGTCTATGGGCAGGATACACACCCTGGATGGAATGCCAACCCATCGCAGGGCACACACACACACACACACACACACATCATACACTAGGACCATTTTCCAAGTATAATCCGTGCCAATCAACCTACCATGCATGTTTTTTTGGACCGGGGGAGGAAACCGGAGAAAACCCGGAGAAAAACCCCCTGGACCACGGGGAGAACGAGAAAAATGCAAACTCCACACACACATGGCCGAGAGACGGGAATCGAACCCTAGGGGACCCATGCCCTACCTGGGGGTGGAAATGGTGGAACCCACCCTAAGACACGGGGAGTGTGAGGCGAACGTGCTAACCACTAAGCCACCGTGCCCCACTGTTAGATAGCTGAAGGCCTACGCAATAGAATATTGAGTAGAAATATTAGTGATAACAGTATTTACAATATCAATGATTCGGTGAAAAGCGTTTATGAGAGACATTAAACTGAATCCACAAAACATAAAACCTGATTCTAACATTCATCAAATTCATCGACACCAATTTAAGGGGCAACAATTGTAGCGTGAATTACGACACAAGCAATTGAATATGAAACAAGCAATGGAATTGACTACACTGTCAGAAACATGGGATGATAATTCATGGCACAATTCTACTGAGCAGATGAAGATTAAATAACCCAAGCATGGCAGATTGGCAACATTGCCATATCAACTCACAACCTTCCTTTCAATCGATAAAGCGAAGCCTTAACCACTTTACCCCCCTCAGCATTCATGGCAAAATAATGACAAGAAACTGAAATACAGTCCATTAATGGTAAATGGTGTGATTGTAGACGGACCATAGAAAAATCATATTATGGCCATTAACAATACCAGCAACCATGATGTGATGAGAACGTGGCTAATGTCAGTGGTTATGTTATTGCACTGATAAGACTAGAACTGAAGCCTGGGGGTGTCATGGAAAGTGTTCAAGAACAAATAGAATATGTTAAAATGTCACCTATCATAAACTTCACCTTATAGTTTATGGGTTTGTCTTCTGAAATCTCTTTTTTGTAAATGTAACGCATGCGGACATCATCGCATATCCCGAGCATTTAATATGAAATCTCGACAGCGACATGCTTAACTCAGCAAGAACCCTCAAAGATGCAGCTGATGCTACAAAACAAAATGATCTTTACAGACAAAATGATTCTGTACTGACCTTTAGAGCAAAAGGGTCATGGTGACCATTAGATTAGGGATGACAGAAGTGAGCACAGACTCACAACGTGATATATTTATTTATTAGAGAAGCACAACAGGTTGCGACTGATTTAGTTATTAGTTCAGCTACACAGTATGAATTCCAGACTCAGCAACAGAGTACAAGTGGAAAGGCAAATGGCACGGGGGTCATAATTACAGAGAATGGGGTCTTTATTTTCATAGGCTCTGATGTGTTCTTGTACAAAAAAAAAAAGACTCCTTCCTAGAAAGATTCACAACAGTGCGTTCTTCTTTCCTTCGTGTTTTTGCAGAAGTCTCAGGGCACGGATCATGACGCAACCTGGCTGCCTACTAGAGGGCTAAGCTATTTCAAGAGGGCCGAGAGTGGTGACGTGTTTGTGTTTTCATATAATGTACGCCACTATTTTTGCTGGCATGGTTGCCGATCGATTAATGATTGACTAAAGAACACGGACTGATACTTCATCATAGTGTAAAGTGCATTGCCAGTAGACAACCCGTACACAGACGACAAGTAGAATAGGACAGGGGACTCCACTGGGAACCTGAGCTACATAATATATTGCGGACACATTCTTCAATGGATTAGCACTTCCTCATTTATTGTCATACCTGCACTGATGGTAAACCGCGATGCACACAATATGAAGCAGAGAGAATTCTAAATAGGAAGCAGTTATGTAATTATATAATAATAAGCCATTCACAGCGCTTTGTTTAAGGGAAAGTGTATTCTGCCATCGAATAAATATGCATGTATTTAAATATTAAATTTTATCTAATACATTTTTATTTGCAAATGGATATTGTCGAGGGGAACGGTGGTTTAGTGGTTATCACGTTCGCCTCACACCGCCAGGGTCCGGGTTCGATTCCCGTCTCAGCAATGTGTGTGTGAAGTTTGTGCATATACTCCCCGTACCTCAGGGAGTTTTTCTCCAGGTTCTCCGGTTTCCTCCCCTGGTCCAAAAACATGCACGGTAGGTTGATTGGCACCTTGGAAAATTGTCCCTAGTGTATGAATGGTGTGTGTGTGTGTGTGTGTGTGTGTGTGTGTGCTACAGTAGCTTGGACCATAAGGGGAATTTTTGGATTCACACATTCTCCATCTGTAACCAATCAACTTTGAGGATTATATGTTTACTTGCTGCACAATATAATCCCACAGGAGCCACGATGAAAAGATTGTCAGTATTATTCACTCATCGGTCAAAATGTTATGTCATAAGGTAACGCCTAGTCGGTGTATACTGAAACAATCAGTCACCAAATGATATGAGCTGATTTTCCAATGAAAATGTTCCAATATCCTAAAATAAATGACTAATGACCCAGTGTAGATGAAGCAAATGCTCATGTATATGTAGCAAATGTACTGAAAGCTCCAGAATAAAGGCTGGATCAGGGTAATTTAATGTGGTAATATTGGATTAATTAATAGCATGAAACAAAGGCTGAACTCTTGCGTGTACAGATGAACCCGTGAGAAAGTGTAAAAGAATAAAGCGCTTCGTCTCTTTCTGTACATGTGAATCCCCACTGATCCCCTACAGTATCAGCAGGTATCTGGAGGCACTGTGGGTAATAACGCAAACTGCAAAGCTGCTAACTAAATTGAACACAGACCTTTCATTACAAAATAAATCATGTCACTAGAGATTCCGACAATCTTTTTGAATGAATTGTAAAGTCAATCAGGGCGGATTTATTTTCCTCTCCAGCAAAATAAGTTGTTGCTATGAATTCTCCGAAGCC
>JACRUU010000005.1:13821127-13836127 GCA_030449085.1 Kryptopterus vitreolus | reverse complement strand
AATTTGTTTCTTCCAAAAAAAAAAAGACGAAAATCACCCACTTTTCAAAATAGCTCAGATTTTAACAGCAGGCGAAAGTGGCCAGATCTCACACACACACACACACACACACACACACTCACACACACACATGCTTTCTATAGGGAGGTCAGTTTCACATCAGACACTTATCTATGTGTCTGAATAAGGCACTATAAAATCACAGATCACCTTAAATAATTACATCTCACTGGTCACAATTAAATATTAATTATTCTAAATGCTCGAAAAGAGCCAAAATGATACATATCACAGCAAAACGCAGAAATTACTTTTGTTCATTTTATTTATATATATATATCTTCTACGGCTTTATCCGATCTTCCCTCGGGTCACGGGGAGCCTGTGTCTATCTCAGGCGTCTATGGGCATTAAGGCAGGATACACCCTGGATGGAATGCCAACCCATCACAGGACAACACACACCACACACACACACACACACATTCATTCATACACTAGGGACAATTTTCCAAGGTGCCAATCAAACCTACCGTGCATGTTTTTGGACCGGGGGGGAGGAAACCGGAGAACCCGGAGAAAAAAACCCCCTGAGGCACGGGGAGAACATGCACAAACTCCACACACACATGGCCGAGACGGGAATCGAACCCGGACCTTGGCAGTGTGAGGCGAATGTGCTAACCACTAAACCACCGTGCCCCCCTATATATATATATATATATATATATATATATATATATATATATATATATATATATATATATATATATATATGTGTGTGTGTGTGTGTGTGTGTGTGTGTGTGTGTGTGTGTGTGTACACATACATATATATACACACACACACACACACACACACACACACACACACACATAGAACACAAATGAAGACACAATGACAAAAAAAAGTAATATAGTAATATTTATTCATTCATTACATTTAGAGATGTTGAAATTTCATTCATGAACTCTCAAGTGGGGAAACTTAAATAAAAATAAGGAATGTCAAATTGTTAGTAAAGTTCTGAAACTAACATGTTTGTGGGAAATCAAAGATGCAGATGATTGTGATGAATAATGACTAATACATAATAATAATAACAATAATAATAATAATAATAAAAAATACCCATTTCAGTAATATGACGAATCACCACTTGCATAAAATTACACTTGTGCTTGGAATGTGCAGTGCGATTCAGTTTGCTGGATTGAAAGCTTTTCACTTCCGAATAAGTAAGAAGACACACTTGTGTATTTCGTGTGTGTTAAAAATGTACAGTGATCACAGCGAAAGAGGAAGATAATGCTGAATATACAACACACTCGTCAAGCCGTCATGCCCCTTAGTGCTTCAATGACTTGATTTCCACTTGATTTTTCCCCCCCGTTAAGTCTTATTATTTACAAATTCAACGATATATCTACATTAAAAAAAAACAACAACAACATACATCTGAAACTAAAACTTGATGCAAGTTATCTGAAACCAAGATTCGTGACGATCCGTCCAACTGGAGAGAGTCTAAACGCTGAACAATGGACAAGTGAAATATTACAAAGTAATATGAATGCATTGTTTTTACACACAATACAAACACACGTGCACACGCCCACCTCCCGCCCTACCCACCCACACAGGACACGATCACGCACACACACACACACACACACACACACACTCACACACTCACACGCAAGCACAAACACTGAGTGCTACACACCAAACCAGTGTAATGAAACTGAATGAGGCAAAGAGCAAATCCTACAGTGTTCATCGTGTTGCTCAGATGAAGAGAACTACAGTATGTCCTCTTTCTGCTTCCTTACAAACATCGCTTCCGATTCGTATAAACAGCTTTTTGCTCGTTTTTGACACCCAAAAGCCTTCCCGCTAACCTGCGTTAGTCCGGCAAATTGACCCAGAGGCTCATTTCTGAATAAAGGCACTATGCTGTAAAAGGCCACCCAGCACCCATTATTACATCCATATACAGATTGGGTTATGAAAAAGCCACATGCATGAAACTGCTCCCATTCTACCAAACAGAAGAAACTACATATTAAAAAGAAAGAAGGAAAAAAAAGCAGCTTTGAGACGAGTCGTTATGGTTTTAGTTGCCATGGGAACCACAAGGGTTCGCATGCAGGTCAAGAGTGACGGTGGGATCTCGTATGGTTGAGATGTAACATGAATGTCTCAGGCGTGAAGGGGGAAAAAAAAGAACGTCGGGACAATGGCACCTGTGGAATATATCTGAGTTTTTTATTTTAAATATCTGGTCTATTCTAGAGTCTTTCAAATCAGGTTTCTGCACAAATTCCCCCTATTATACAGGATAAAAGTCTTTTTTTTTCTTTCTACATCTATTTACACACACTTGCAGCCTTTTTTTCGAAACAAAGACATGGAATCATAATAAGTATACATTTCATCAAATAATCTTATAGCAGTGCCTTAAATCCAGTGTCTCCACTGGTTCATTTCTTTATCTGTACAATTCTCATATAATACTCAAATCATAATCAAGGCATACCCAAGAAGCACCACATAATCCTCATAAATTAGCTACTTCTTTCGTGTACTGTAGGTCTCTTTAGTTGCAACCATATGTTATGAGTAATAGTAGCATATTACGCATGCAGCACTGACTTACTGAGTTTTAGAAGTAACCAGAAAGGTCACTTAATGTTAGCGACAAAGAAAAAAAAATCACTCGTGGAACAAATCAGTCTTAATAATGAAATGCGACGGTGATGACGTTGTAACATTGCCACATCTATGTTCCAATCATCATGCCAGGTGGCTTCTGCGAGAGTCACCCTGCGCGACATGTATCTCTCCAGACAAATTTTTGTTTTTGTTTGTTTGTTTGTTTGTTTTTAAATCCCTAATTTCTTCCTTCACTTTTATGTAAACAGGCAACTAATTGGAGCTGTAATCATGCCGAAAAAAATCTGCGTTCAGGAAGTCCTACTTTCCTCCGGGTTTAAACAAAAGAGTTCATGGCATTTACAGGTGAGGGCGCCTCTGAGCTCTCGTGACCCTGCACGGTGTCCCTTTCTGTCTTGCCACTATACTGGCCAATAAAAGAGCCGTCCTCGTTGAACTGTACATCTCCACCTTCCCCGTAGTCAACTAAACTGTCGTCACTTTCGTCTCGCTTTACGGTGCCACTGGACGGCGTGCGGCTCCCTTTTAACGGTTTATGGTCCTCATTGTCACTAGGAGAAAATAACATGCAGGTGTTACAGGTGGAATAATGAGAGATGTCACACAGACATTAGCTTGGCTCTTCATGACAAAAGAGATGGAACACTGATGTAAACAACATGCTGGGTATAAGAAATACAAGACATTCCACACGCTGTGTCATCCTAGGACAATACTCGGCGACTAGTTCCTTTAGATACTAGTCAATGTAGGTTCTGGTACATGCATTCAGATTTGTATGTATTTCACTCAGGAGTGCTAAGCATAAGATTTCGATACACACAAAGAGACTGGTTTAAAGTGAAACTTAATGTTACAGAACAGCAGACACAAATAATCCCCAAAAAACAAACAAACAAAAAAAAAAACAACTTGCCAGGATATGAATTAAGAATAGTATAACATCTAAAATGTCACTGATGGATATGACCTAAAACCTTAATACTTATACAACAGACTAATCCATCATTAATCATTTAAATCTACATAACCATTAACACATTGTTTTAAATATGATTAAAACTAGCTTACTGTTTGCATCCAGAGTCATATTTACAGAGCATGCTGGGGGAAGAAATGCCTTAGATCTGTGTCTTCTAACTTTAACTTCGGATGTAAATTTAAGCAACTACACGTTCCACAGCCTTTGCAACCATTCACGAGCCAAACATTATAATATATATATATATATATATATATATATATATATATATATATATATATATAAAGAAAGCAAAAAAAACTGTGGGGGAAAAACATGTCAAATCATTTCACTTGAATTAAAATAAGCATGTGATGATAAATTCATGTAATGTATTAGACATAAAGTTCATTTCACCCTTTCGCCATAAGAAAAGCAGAAGAATGCTATCATAGACGTGAACTAATCTGAATTGTAGCATTAGTGAATTTCTATGGCAGTAGTGAAAGCATTTGTATTACTGTATTGTATTTATTGTATTGTATTTTAGTTCATTTGAACCCAGCTATAGGCACTGTAGTATATGATAGCATTTAGCTTCATGGCTGGGAAGCATCAGCAAAAGAGATTTCTCTTTTCTCCCAGTGGCAGTTCTAGGCTTAATCATTTTTCTGTATTTTTCTGCATCATACCTTCCCCCACTTACTGACAAGCACAGATCCAAGGCAGAATATCCACTGCTTTGAGACAGTATTAACTCTGAGATGTCTCTATACTGATCATTCATTGCACGATAATAAAGCGTTTTGCCGTAGTGGCATAATGTTGATCGTGGGAAATTAGCGAGCTACAGCGTAACCACAAGCAGCATGAAACAGGAAGATCTCTTCACGATCTCATTTTAAAAAAGCCTCACATCATTAATATTCCAAGCTCAACAGGCTGACATGACGGATGTGAGTGTAAATTAGCATAAATCTATGGCTTTCTAATTCTGCATGCTATATACGGTCTCCTCCTGGGGATTTGGCATGTCACTTCATCAAAATAACGCTCTATTTTAAAAGCACTTATATCTACAGCCATGCATAGCATCAAATATTGAGTATATAGTTAAGCTTTTTATATTTATATTATATATATAAAATAAATACCATTAAAAAAATAATAAATGAAGTACAAAAGAAAGTCGCAATACTGTATAAAGTAAAGTGCTTGAATCTTATAGCTTATATGTGACTGGAACAGCTAAAAATCAGAAAGAGCGTGATTTTGATAGCTAGCGTCACATAAGAATTGCTTTCAGTACTAACAGAAGAATTGTCTCTGTGCTAAATGCGTTCTTAAATATTGATATTTCATATCACAAATGTTCTTGCATAATTATTCAGCCGTCTGATCTGAATGAATTCAAACCTAAGAGGCAAATAAAGCTCTGGAAAAAAATAAATAAAAGAATAAACAAACAAGTAAGAAAACGTTTTGACAAAATCCTGCTTCATTAGATAACGTGAAGCTTAAAAAAAACACTGTTAAATGCAAGTACCTGATCTAATGTCCTGAATATTGAGTGTTACACCACGGTATACAGGCGCGTAGGGAAAAACATTACTACAGAAATAAAACAGAGCAACAGCTGAGCTTTAACTCCACACATAAAGCCTTTCTGCTAGCTGCAGTCCCGAGTCCTGTGTTGGTGAAGCAGGAGTAATAGTTCAATAGTTGATGTAGGGAAAAAGACTTTCTCCAGAGGGCTGTGAAGATATAGGAATAAGGAAAAGACTTCTCAGAGGCCTTCTTACTGTTCTCTCACCTGTACTCTCCAAAAATAATATCATCATCCTTCATTGGCTGGACCTCGGGGTCAGTGTGTGCATCCTCCTTCTCTTTCACTAGCAAAACAAGCACATTGTCAGTGCACTTCTATAGGCAGGAATGTGGAACCGAAAGCGATTTCTGGTTAATAAGTCTCACCTGGGTATTTTCCCCCTTTGTTCCTCCGGATAAAGCAGGCTATAAGGAGGACCAGGATAAGCAGGGCAATGGCACACATGAGGCCAATAAACCAGCCCTGCGTAGCGATGTCCACCTGCCTACTGGCCACAGCTGGGAAATGGAGCATAAATCAGCCACAGTCAGACACGAAAGATTGCATGCTCTCTTTATAACACATAGATATGGAATTTGCTGGTCCTCTAATGTCATCAAATGCTTGAAGTGTGGGGAAACACGGGGACATTTGCTATGTTCACACACACACACACACACACACACACACACACACACACACACACACACACACACACACAGCGACTAGATTTTTTTCATTTTTGGATTTTTCATATGACAGTGAGTAGATATTGGCTGTGTGAGAAGAAAGGAACATCAGTCTCCTGACATCAGCGCACCGGATCAGTCTCCTGATCTGTTAAAATCCTGGTGCATTCCTAAATTGTGTCTGCTTATGAATTTAGATAAAATAGCTGCACGTGTGAACATAGCATAAGACTGAATGTAATTCCATACAAAAGCAAATGTAATCGCAAAAGAAAAATTGCTTTGCGCACTGATAAGAGACCATATTCACATTGAACAATGTAATTCAAATCAGACATCATTACACCAAAATATTATCAGAGGAAATGCAGCAAGGATGAAATCCGGCACAAGTCGGGAACATGAACGAGACTTTATAACAATGTAGACAACAAATCATGCAGGGAAGCAAACATTTTATGAATGAACAAGGAATGCTGAAGATTTCTACTACATGCCCTGTGAATGTGTGACCATGCTACAGAACTATCAATACTCCAAATGAATCATGAGTGTAAGGCACGATGGCAAAACCCATGCAGGTCAACAACCAATCAACTATATTTCAATGAAGGCATGGGGTAAAGGCCAAGCAGGGGCCTCACCTGGTACCGTAACCACCAGCTCTTCAGAACGGTGGACTGTTTGGTCGGTGTGGCTTTGCGCAACCACACGCACTTTGTATGCCATCCCTTCCTTTAAACCCTTAAGCACATGGGACTGTGATCCATTTACCATCTCTTTTTGCCAGTCTTCGTCGCCTGAGGGAGTTCCAGTAAGAGGGAAATGTCAAACCCACACTCTGTGGTGATGTAAAGAACTACATTCTACATGTGTCATGCAGTGGGTGAGTTTACTACAATCTCTACGTCTGTCTATCAGATATGACATAGTTTATTTAACTTGAAGAAATATCAATGACACTGCATTAGTTACCTACAGTTAGCTGTGTATACAATAAGTAAGTTAGCTAGGAACTTAGCTAACTTTGATATTATGACGTGTAAAATGAAATTTAACTTAGATTAGATGTTGGATTAATCTGTTTGTGCTAGTTTATGTTACAAAGTTACATATATACAATTAGATATATACACACACGTGTGTCTGGGGGTGTATATATATGTATATATATATATATATATATATATATATATATATATATATATATATATATATATATATAATTTCCCTTACAAATATAAATTAAGGCAAACTATGTTCGAAAAAATATTCTCAGATGTATATCTTTACAGCTAGCTATTACAACAAGAGCTATAAAGATTATGAAACTGCAGGGGAAAAAAGAAAAAAGAACAAGAGATGGAATAGAATAGAATAGAATAAATGCAGAAAAATATATTACAAGTAAATAGAACTGAATAGATGTGAATAGAACAGGCCAGAATAAATTGAAAATAACCAAAAACAGCAAAAGACAATAAGACAAAACCAAAGAAATTAGGATGAGTAAAAGAGCAGAGGAAAAAAAAAGAATAGCTTAAGAATAGGAAACTGTATAAATTAAATATAGAATAGAGTAGAATAGAAGATCTACATTCTGTCCAGGGTCCCTGTCATCCTACTTCCTGATTCTACATTATTCAAAGTCAGAAACATGTCTTACTGTTTACTACAATATATTCAACATAAACGTGTTTTTCTGGTCCCCAGTACTGCCAACTGATTAGCGCTCCATCCTCGCCCACAGATGAATTAACGTTCGTAAAAACAGGAGGCGCAGGATGAGCTAGGCAAACAGGAAAGAAGAAAAGAGTGAGGTCCCTCTGCAGAGACTGTAAACAGGAACCGCTATATACCTGTAATCATTTAGTCACTTTAAGGCTTGCATACATTACTCGCCTCAGAGCTACCGGAGTCAAAGTGATAAGCACTGACTTGGAAGCTTTGTGCTCTAGAGAGTTTTTTTTTTTTTTACACGAATGTCTGGAAGTTATCGCTCCAGTGTTGCCGTACCACAGGAATGTACATGTTTTTTCCAACAAATTTAGTAAGAAAATGAATGTCAGTAAGGTCACATGCCTCTGGGCGTTAGCGTCAAGCTCGAGCTTGGATAATCAAAAGTAAGGTTAGACATGTTAGCAGCTAGAGGTGCCTCTAAATCAAATATACCCTTGTGAAGAGGGGGGTGTAGAGACTGGGAGGTTGGGAAGACTGGTTGGGGAGAAGCTGGGATACCTAGAAGAAATGTGAAAAGGTATAAAACACCACACACACACACACACACACACACACACACACACACAAGAAAACACACACGCAGAGATATAGAGCAAACAGTTTACAGTCAAAGCAGAGGTAAGATAAGGCCAGGTACCACATGCATGCCAAATAAGCTGGCAAGGCTAAGCATTAAGCAGGGTAGGAGGTGGAGGAGATCATTTACAAGGAAGTTGAAAAGAAAGTAAGCGTGTTCATTTCACAAATAGGTAAAAGATATAAAACAGAGAAATACAGGCACTATGAGAACATGCACCTACTCAGAGAACCACATCAGCTCCTTCAATCTATGTGATACCTGAGGCAGGGATCAGCTTTAGATCTTTATTTCAGAAAACACACACACATATACACACACACACACACACACACACACACACACACACACACACACACACACACACACACAATACTACCACCACCATCATATTTCTTTGAATATCTAAGTGCTGAGATCTTTTCTGAAAGGAAAGCAATGTAATGTAAATGTGGCCAAGGATAGACAATAAAAACACCGGCCATTGCTCTTGGTGGGTAGAAATTATCCTTGGCTGGAATTTTTAAAGTAGATTGTGAAAACCTAAAGTTATCAACACAACCTTTCCAGTATTCCGCTTTGGATTTACACAGTGAGGGAATGGTAGATTTAAATCCCATGGCAGACGGTGTGGGAAATGAAGACTGCAATGGGACTGTTGTGTAGGGAACAGCAGCAGGGTAACATTCACGCAACCTTAATCAAACATGGTTTTGTTTGTTTTAACAAAGCATGCAAACATGATAGAATCTATTCTGCCAACAGACAAACACTCATTAAGCTCAAACAAATGACAGCCAGCTCGACCTGAAAGAGTGTCGAGAACTACTATTTATTTTTATTTATTTTTTAGAGTTTGGTACAAGCTATTGTATAGATATTTAATACAAGCTATTGTATTAAATAGATGCCTTAATTTAAAAAAAAGCATTCACACAATTATAATATAATCTTTATTTACAAATGGTTTATGGGATTTAATGCCAAATCACATGCAACAGGTTGATCAATACCCATCCATGGAACTCACCAGCATCCATTAATGTTGCAAACTCCTCAGTAAGGATTCGGGCCCGATCCAGTACGTGTTTGGGCGGTGAAATAAAACTTGTAGCGTGTGCTGTACTTCAGATCATGCAGAGTGATTCTGGTCTCATTGGCAGGAACTGTTAATTCCTCCACCTGGCCAAGATCATTGCTGTCATTGACTAGAGGGTTGGAATGGGATTGGTGGAGAAAGGAAAGAGGTGTGATGTAGAATTAGGTTGAACACAAAATCTTTACACATAAACAGAATCAATATTTCAATATAAGTTCATTAACTTTGAAATGAACCCTTTTCCTGCCGGGTCAATGCACACAGATCTAAATGATCCTCTCATGTAGAGTTCTCCTGGCCCATTGTGGAACAATGAATAAAGTTGGGATAGATTATTCGGACCCTCACCTGATTGATATTTAAGGGAGTATCCTAGGAGACGTCCGTTTCTCTCATGGGGTGGCCCCCACTCCAGAGTCAGGGAGTCGAGATTACTGTTAATGACCCTGAGGAACGCTGGTTTACTAGGAACTGGAACACAAAACGCAACATGTTCACTACATACATATTAATAGGTTAAAAAAATCTAAGCTGCTATCAAGTTTAATCTACAACTGAATCCATTCAGCATTCATTGTGTTCTACTCATGCAAGCTGCCCTGCATTTCTTCGTGCATTTTCCATCAAATGTAAAGTGGGTAAGAGTAATGGGTCAGTAAAGTGATGTGCAAAAGAACTGTAGAAGCATTTCAGCTGAACGTTTTCTTTATTTCCTGCCTTCAAACTCCAGTAAAGGCAAAAAGACACTGTAGATTTTATTTTTTATGAGAAATGAGGATGGTACAACCTTTAAACAAACTTAATATTCAATGTTTATTACAGGAATTAAAAATAATAATATTTCTATACCAAATCCAGGTTATTATGTAGCTGTTATGAGATAGCAATGTGTTGTTATGGAAAAAGCAAAAAGAAGGTCATCTCTTTTACAACTACAATGTCTAGAATATGACTGACATTAGTTTATCGTTATCTCACACACTATAAATTTTATCCCCATTGATTTTAACATATTTTGACACTGAAGTCATGCTAATAATTTATCCCTCATTGCTTTGATTCCATTTAGACCTGTGTTTCAACAAAACCATCAAAAATGTTTAAAATATATATAAGTGGTCATTCATACCTCCCTCGGGAGTTTCGAATTGTTGCATCTCGCTGGCAGGCCCTTCTCCCCGACCGTTAAACACTTTGATGTGGAGCGTGTAGACGCTGTAAGGCAGCAGACCGGGAAGCTTGCCGTGGCTCCTGTTCCCGCTGAAGGTCAGTGTTTGCTGCTCGGTGTGATGCATGTGAACGTGGGCATTGTGCTTGTGCAGGCTTCTTTCCTTCCAATAATACACCTGTGGTGAGGAGCGGACCACGTGTTAAATACTTTTGTCAGCACAGATGTGACCAGACCGACTCCAAGTGAACATCATGGCTGGGAGGTATTATGGTAAAACATGCACTTATACAGCATTTTCAGACGGTTTTTATACAAATAACGGACTGTCGTCTATATACAATAAAGCTACAATATACAATAATGTTTACAAGGATCTTTTATGCAGACTGCAGCTCATACTGGAGTCTAGACCAAATTGGATGCCAGCCGCTCTCTAAGGAATAGATTCACACTAAGAGACTTTAGACTGCCCTCTAAGATGCTCAGGAACTTTTACTCCTGCACCATAGAGAGCATTGACGGGGAATATACAAATGCAGGACAACGGAGGGCCCTACAGAGGGGTGCGTTCAGCTGAGCGCATCATCCATACTGAGCTCCCTGACCTGCACTCCATCTACAAGCAAGCGGTGCTACCAAGGCCAGGAACATCATGAAGGACCTCAGCCACCCCAGCAATAACTGTTCTCTCTGTTGCGGTCTGGAAAGCGCTTCCGCTCCCTCAAGGCCAACACAGAGAGACTGAGGAGGAGCTTCTACCCGCAGGCAATAAGGTCTCTCAATCAGTACACCAGACAGTACTGATCCACTACACCCACACTGGACATTCACTATGGCAGTGGTCACTCGTGGTCACTGCTCACTCACGGACAGAAAACACACAACAAACACACAACACACAACACACACAATATGCACACACCACTTTATAAGCAACCATATTGCACAAACCTGGACTTTGTTGTTTGTTTGCACACAGATTTCTTCTGGTTTTCTTTCATTTTTCCCTTTCTCTTTTTTAAAGTCTATTTTATATTTTATATTTTTTATATTTTACTTTATATTTGTATTTATTTTGTAAATTCTGTATTTTTGGATTTGGTAAAACAATCCACTCTTGAGGTCAGGGCAGCTGCCCAAGCATTTCACTGCGTATCATACTGTGTATGACTGTGTATGTGACCAATAAAATTTGAATTTGATTTGAATTTGAATTTAATAATTCCACATAATGAGACAATCCGATTTATGTCCGATTGCAAAGAGAATATGAAATGGGAGCACTACAAAGGCTCTATGCTAAAGCAATGATGTGCTGTCTTTCAGCAAAAAAAGATGAGTATGAAACATCAATATTTCTTTTTGAACACAGAGCTTTATGAATAATTTCTACACATTCTTGGTAGACATTAATTAAATTGCATTATTTCTTATTATAATCTGTATCACTGCACACAGGAACAGTATCTCAGTATGTATTTCCCCTGTTTTTTTACTAAATGCTGCACATGTGCACTTCTTGGTAGTTTAGAGTTCTGTGTATTCCTGCATTCCTTTTATTCCTTTGATTTTTTTATTCTTCGACTTGGGGAACAATAAAACCAAGAACATTGAAATTGACTAAACCTCTCAAATTCCAGCAAGCATTATGGTATATGTTCTCAAGAGACAATACTATAGAACTAAAACTTGGACGTACTTTAGAGTAGGCAATGTGCAGATCGTATAGCAGTACAGATTTACTGTCCTCGAAAAATAGCTCGATATACAGGCAGCATTGTGTACATAACTGGCAACAAGCTGCACATTGTTTACCCTAAAATATATCCAAGTGGAATTTTTTGACAGCATTATCCCTTGAGATGATACACTAAAACGGACGGAATGTGATCAGTGTGCTCGCTTATGTGAAGCAGAATCTTTTCAACGAACAATATAATCATATTTAAAACACAAGAGGGAAAACGTGTAAGTTATTTCTATCTACATAGATAACTTTAATTGATGTCAAGTTTCATTAAATGTATTAACAAAAAACATACCCTGTAACCTTGCAGTCTTCCCCGTACTGATGCTGGTGGTACTGGATCCCAGTGTACTTCTGCCAGTGTGCTGTTCTGCACCTGAACACGCACATTCCTCGGCGCTGCTGCTGGAACTGTGAGTTTAAAAGAAAAATGATAGTTAAAAATGGCCAAAATGTCTCCATGACGCTGATTTGTCATCGCTCCACTCTACATTCCAAACATACCAAACATATGTTACTTACAATCCTCTCCTGAGTAACCAGCGACGATTGCTGGCTTTGGTCCATTGCCGTATTCATTTATTGCTTGAACTTTCACCTCATACGGCATAAAAGTGTGAGTCCCAGATACCACAAACTTTGATACATTGGCCACGGTGACGGAAGACCACTTGCTGTCCAGATCCTTCTGCCTCCACATGACGGTGTACTTTAAGCCGGGACCATTTGACTGAAGACCCATCAATGGCTTTAAAAGAAGTTTTAGCATTTGTCAGTTGGTTTGCTTATACCAAGATTTCATCATTTACACTTTACACGCCCAATATAAAGTGCTTCAGTTTCCTACATACACAATGATCGCCGTAATCTCTCTGTCTTTATAAGTGATTTACTGTTACCTTCCATGATATGACCAAGTTATCATGCGCTGTGCCCGTGGCCTGGACTTCACTGGGATTCTCATCAGGAGCTGAGAAAGAAAGACACAGGGATCCAATTACATTTCAAACACATGACTTTGAAGCTGAAACAGATTAATCAGTCCAGATCTGGTGAAACAAAAGGGCCACATCCATTTTTCCTGATCCGAACGTGAAAAGTTGGTGTGTCATCAACACGGCTTCATTTTCCCGTGATTTCGACATCATTTTCTTTCCCTCATGATCAGTACTAATCTTTTCTGGATAATAAATATAAACATTTGTGGCAGAGGATGCGAGGACTCAGCCGGACGAGACTGCGCCTGTACGCATCCACACACACACACTGCCAAAAACGCTTATCTTATTATAAATGATAACGCATCTCGAACAGTCCTCGTTCTCAGTACTTCATTTTTTGTATATTCGGCATGTTCTAGAATCAGAAACATCAAAGCATCACAGAGAAGACAAAAATAATGAATGGCCTCTTAGGACTTCTGTACTTAATATATCATATCACTGCTCATAAAATGAGCAAGAATGAAACAACTGCACTCCTGAGACTCTCCTGTGACAGAATATTCTCATTCACTGCAGAACGAGATTCAAGTGTGGGTTTTTTGGGACCGAAATGGAACCAGAATTGACATTTCAGGTTCAGATTTAATATGTTTAATTCTTACTCATTTGAACACGAACAATGATTCCTTGTTAAGACCCTACCTAATCTCACGGCATTGTGATATAGTCACAAAAATGTGACCTGTTGATTCGTATTCATGGACATGTTCATGTTTTTCTCCTTTTCTCCTCCTCATTTTCTAAATCTCATTCATTCATTCATTCATTCATTCATTCAATCATTCATTCATTCATTCATTCATCTTCTACCGCTTTATTCGATCTTTACGGCTTTATTCGATCTTCGATCTTCCCTCGGGTCACGGGGAGTCTGTGCCTATCTCAGGCGTCTATGGGAATTAAGGCAGGATACACCCTGGATGGAATGCCAACCCATCGCAGGGACACACACACACACACACACACACACATTCACACACACATTCACACACTCACACACACACACACACACACACATTCACACACATCACACACACTAGGGACAAGGTGCCAATCAACCTACCGTGCATGTTTTTGGACCGGGGGAGGAAACCGGAGAACCCGGAGAAAAAAACCCCCTGAGGCACGGGGAGAACATGCACAAACTCCACACACACATGACCAAGACGGGAATCGAACCCGGACCCTGGCAGTGTGAGGCGAACGTGCTAATCACTAAACCACCGTGACTCTTTTTCTAAATCTCCAACACTATTATTTAACATTTAAGCATCCTTTTTTTTTTGTATATTCTGTAAACAACTCGCTATTATAAACCATCATCAGTCGTTCCTTCTAGTCAAAATTCAGTAAATATATTTTCCTGGTTAAGTAACAAAACACATTTATTACAGTATAGACCATTTCATATATATGTTCTGTATTATCTCTGATTAAAATGAGGAGAAGGGATTACATTTGGCATTTCTGTCAGCATTACCCATGATCCTCAGACTCCGTTGCTATGGAGACGGAGCTGAGTGTCGTGAAAAAAGCGGGAAATTTGTGTTACTAATCAAAAGATTATATTTCATGACTATAATTCTGAAATGCCTGTGACTGTGTTATAAACGCAATAAAAGCTTCCTTTGTTGGCTTATTAATTGGTCAGAGAGTGAAATAAAGGGATTACCTGCAGGGTTTGTTTTATACGGGTGGGAAGGCTGGCTCGGCTGACTGTAACCAACATCATTGAGAGCCATGACTCG
>JACRUU010000005.1:13756127-13816127 GCA_030449085.1 Kryptopterus vitreolus | reverse complement strand
TGAATCTTATAAACCCTAATATTCTTCAAAATTGTATAAACAACGTAAAGAATATGATAAGCCAGAAATGTTTGTTTATTATTATAGGTCTGTCAGATGATATTTACTGATTAAATATGGTCTCACAGTTCATCATATCCAGTGAAGATTTCAATCCACAAATTACCTGAAGTAAGAAAACTGTTCTATGCACGTGCATTTATAAATAGAGAATATCAGGAGGGAAATAAAGTGACTCATACTCTTGATTGGACTGTTGTGTTCGTCTCCAGGGATCCAGGTGAGCTGGACGCTCCGTGCACCTGGATCTGTTAACTCCAAATCTGTAGGAGGGTCTGGTTGTTCTGCGGATGGATGAAGAACATCCAATAAATAGAGCAAATGATGAATATGCTGTAGAACATCTGGGCAAGTCTGTGAGGCTACAGTGATGTAGAATTACAGACTTGTAGGGTTCTTGAATGTTAACGTCTGTAAGTCTAGACATAACAGGTTTATTTTGAATAGGAATAAAATATGTTTTTTATGTGCGAGTACTGAAAATGCAGGACATGCAAAATAAGTCATGCATAAGTGAAAACTTACACAACGCAAGCACAGTACTGAGATTATATTAAGTGTCGTTAATATATGTAACGCTATACTATGTTGTACAGATGTATCCAGTGTTAATGATGGACTGCGGTGGCTTAATAATGTTCTTATAGTGTACGTAAACACAGACATGCTACCTTCATTTATTTTTGCTGGTCCAAGTACATAAATAATTCCTTAATTTTAGAAGTCATACATTTGTAGAATTCTTGTACTAAAGGAATTCAAGTTTATTATAACTTATTTGACAGATTCAAATAATGAGCATCCATTTCTTTGTGGTGTCATAAGTAAAAAGAAAAATGAGTAGCTACAGTATGATGGAGACACATTGTAAATAGAGATAGACTTATTTGCTAATGTAGCCCACATAAAACACTTAGTACATCTTCGGTAGTGTGTTTAATGGGTGTGTTTATTCGTGGCGATGGTTTGGGGTTTGTGCTAATAAATAAATACACTCCCCCCCTATAAATAAAACAATGGCACGTACAATAAGACAGACCAGAATTATAATCAACAGATCAAACAGAGGTGTAATAAATGAACTATAATTGGAGCATGACCATAATAACACTTCAAACACAAAACGCAAGGCAAACAATATAAAATAAAGCCCAATATGGTAAACTCCACCCTCCACACACATACACCAACACAAGGAAGTGTAGGGCGTGAAATGATGGGTGTGTGGCTGTTTTTACCGTATAAAACCGCTGGAGTGGGCGTGGCCTCTGAGATCGGCATAGTGGAAGTGAGTTAGGAGTGAGTGGTTAGCATACACACAAGAATTTCAGGTCTTTTCCTTTGAATAATACATGAACGCAGCAGCTGCAACAGTATTGTGATCCTTGTATTGTGTGTGTTTTAATGATACACACGCTCTTTACATTTTTTTCCTACACAAGGCAGAAGATAACGTGTCATTACCGATAACAGTGAGTTGGGCACTGGCTGAGTCTTGGTCTAAACTGGTATTCATGACGCAGGTGTATGTCCCTTCGTCGTTCTCCGTCACTTCGCGGATGGAAAGGCTGTCTGAGCCCACGACAAATCTGAAAGCAATTACAATAAAATGTCACGCGCATCCCGAGTGAGCTAGCAGCACAAAATACCATGGATTTCATTTGACCCCCCCATTTAACCCACTCCCGAGAGGCACGCTGTAATGATCCATTATACAGTGTGTTTAAAAACTAATAAACAGTGCTGCAGAGAAGATGATATCGCTAATGAGAACCCTCAAAGACTTTTTCAGAATACTTGGAACCTTCGATCACAAAACAGAGTGATAACACTGTGATTCTTCTCTACATGCACAAGGAGAGAACCATGAGATGTTTACTGGCAGTGTAACACATGAAAAATAAAATCACCCGCATGCTCAATGACCTCAGCTTGCACATGTTTGTGTACAAAAGAGATGACATTATTTTACGTATAACCACAGCGTGTGATTTAATAAAAAAAATACATTTCACTTGCACATTTTCACACTTGACGATTGTCACCATATCACTGATTCCACAGTGCACAGTTTCATAGGACTGTCAAACAATTTAAATCATTCATTCATTTATCTTCTAGCGCTTTATCCGATCTTCCCTCGGGTCACGGGGAGTCTGTGCCTATCTCAGGTGTCTATGGGCATTAAGGCAGGATACATGGAATGGAATGCCAACCCATCGCAGGACACACACACACACATACACACACACACACACACTTACATTCACACACACACACACACACACACTAGGGACAATTTTCCAAGGTGCCAATCAACCTACCGTGCATGTTTTTGCACCGGGGAGGAAACCGGAGAACCCGGAGAAAAACCCCCTGAGGCACGGGGAGAACATGCACACTCCACACACACATGGCCGAGACGGGAATCGAACCCGGACCCTGGCGGTGTGAGGCAAACGTGCTAACCACTACGCCACCGTGCGCCCCTCAATTTAAATCATTTATCACAATTAATTGCACGACTGTCATGAGTTAACTTTAACTTGTACCTTAAATTAATACTGATTTTAATGCTTTAATCAACAGGGGCATGGACAAAAATGGATACTTTAAGCAAATTAATGTTTATTATTAGTGAAATCAAACTCAAAAATAGTCTTGTACATGTTGTAAAGTAGTTTTTTTATATGCTGGATGTATGTCTCATGGTGGGTTTTAGTTTTAGTGCTTGATTTGAGACTTGGCACACCAGTAAACAAAATGATTGTGGTTAAAAATGAGTTTTCTGTGGATGTTATTATTGTTTTAATATTTGAGCAAGCAAAGAAAGTCATAAATAAATGTTTGTTGCTTTTTGCCTCTTTTATATTTATTGATATTTTGAACAAAAATGGTCAGAATGCGCTTTAATAAAACGTATGTTGTTAAAATAAATTTGCATAGTCACCTAGCCTCTAATCTATTTACAGTGCAGTCGTATCAGAGCGCAACAATGATATCCAGCATGATGGATAAATACCTTTCTTCATCAGGGAGCTCTCCGTCGTCTTTAAGCCAGGTCATGGTGGGTACGAGAGTTGGGTCATGCTTCACTTTGCACTCGAATGACACGTTTTGGTTCCTCTGCACGACTCTGTAATCAGGCTGCATCAGGATCCGTGTCGGCTCTGGCGCATGAACAGAGAAACGCATCGCCAAAGACAGGATTTATAGTCATTGTGGACAATTGCGCTTTAATCTTTAAAGTACCAAATAATTATTCGGTTATTCATCTAAAAATCCAATCATTCGGTTATTACTGTCATTTTTTTCCCCTGTTCATTTTGTGAGACTAATAAGAAAGGAAAGTAATTACACGACTGAAGAATTTAAGAGTAAGAGGTTAAAGTTATGATCAAAAAGAATCCAGCAGAGCCTGAACGATTGTGGACACATGAATTTTGATGCTCATGTGCATAATTTGTTCATTCATTCACAAAATGGATACGGATCTGTTCATTTACAGAAGGAAATAAATGGGGGGACGTAGAAGTTTTACAAACATACATCAATTTACTATATACAGTCTAACACCTGCAAACTCTCTGAGATAAAGCTCCGGTGCCATGGTGTCTGCCGGCCGAGAACGTCCTTCAGACTTAATGGATATGTAGAGTAACATACCATTTCCTGTTGTGCTCTTTGGAAAAGCACTTAGCATCATTTACCTTCATTAGGAAAACGACATGCAAGCTAAGGGCGAAACCTTTTGGCCTAATGCCTAATAAGAGGTTAGAGGGCATTAAACATTTACATGGAAATTGACATCAAACAAAGCAGCACGGTTATGCATTCGCATCATGTGCCAATTATTACTCGATATCAAGTTTCCTGCAAATTCAGTTATTGCTTTTTACATTTTTACAACCCTCACCTTTGACCTCCAGGTATACATGATTCTCAGACCTTCCAAGGGAGTTTGTGGCAACGCACGTGTATCTTCCATTGTTAAGTGACTGAGCCACGGAGATCTCAAGAGTCCCGTTTTCATGGATTATATATGGGTCTCCAGTTAAAATACTGGAATGGCTGTCCTTAAACCTGTAATATGAAAACATTAATATTCAGTTTACAAAACATCCATTTTTTTTATTATATTTGGAACAGGAAGTACAGGAAGTGACATAACTAAGTAAAGACATAAAACCTTAATACTGTAAGATCGATAATCAAATACTTTAAAAAAAAAATTGTTAAAACATTTAAGAATAAAACTAATATAAATGTCTTTATTGGGAAAAACGTTAGAGCTTAAAAATAAAAATAAGACAGAGGTTTTCAACAGTTTTAAATGATTAAACCCTTTCGGTTTTAAAACAGAGCACAAAATGTGTTTCCGAGGCCGGGATATGCACGTGTGGTAAAAGAAATCGTAATATTTCGGTCAGAATATTACAAAACAATATTAGGCAAAACCAGAAATTGAGAATAAAAGTGAGATCAAAAAACAGGAAAACGAAACATAAAATGCAAATAGCTCAAGGCAAAATTGATCACAATAGCAAAACGGAAAGATTGGGTATATTTAAAGATGTGAATTAAACACACCAGTGGAGACACCTGTGAGTGAACAGACAGGTAGAGACAAGAACTAATAATGGGATAGGAGTGGCGACGTCACATGAATGCTAAAAGCTAAACGCTGCTATTCCACACTATTCCAACTTCTGACAATTAATAATATATTACAATAATCGGGTTTTCAGTTTAAAGATCACAGAGTGCATGTGATGATTGTGTTCTTGATTGTGTTCATTAAAGTGAAATTGGCATTATTTATATATATATATATATTATAATATATTATATAATATATATATATATATATATATATATATATATAATTATACTATAATACTATAATTGAGTGAAAAAGGACTTGTAATTATCAATGGTAAGACATGTTGTCAGATAGGAGTGTATTCTTTGAAAAATAATACGATTATTATCTGAAATGTGTGTAATAAAAATGCTGTGTGAAACTCATGGCACTCGTATCACATGTAACTCTCAGAATGTGAAATACTTTCTTAAGCGGAGTTTTAACCTAAGAGGAAACCAAGTCTTTCCATTAATTGCCTGAAAGACCTCTCCGGAATCTTTTTCAGCAAATACTTTAAATGGTAAAAGTCTTTAAAAATGTATTAGTACTTTTAGTAGCAAAAAATGAATAATTAAATAAACAGATATTTCCACTATAATGGAACGGATGCTCCACTAAAACATAAAAAAAAACTATCCATGCATTTTTAACTTTTAAATGTGTAGAAATATCAGAATAATGTGATAATTGTTGTAGATTTGAAGCTGTAGCGGCGTACTCATTACATACAAATACTTGTTATTTCAGAGATACACACACATACCATGTTACTGTGGGAATAGGCGAGCCAAAAAATGCACAGTCCAAGAGAGCGGGCTTGTTCAGGATGACCTGGTAGACTTTTTTGTTGGGAGTGAGCACCCTGGGAGGTTCGGCTGTAAAAACGATAGTAAAGTGCACATGCAGAGAATAAGAATTTGAGAAATTCGAAAATTACACAGCAATTTTTTTCTGCTTTATTATAATCAACGGTCATGAAAGGTTATCCGTATTCATTGTGCTGCGCCTGTGAAAAGCTGTTTCAGTGTTTTTGAGACACATGCATGTGCCAGATGTTTTTAACAACAATCTAGGTAAAAGGTAAAAAAACAACTGCACAGTGAATGTAACAGCTGAGTGTAAATTGTGTAAATTGGACACTTTTAGTTCAAACAGCAGACTTTATGTAAGACGAAGGACAGGAGGGAAGAGAAGAGGTTAACGGACTGCCGAACCCAACACACAGTCAAACACTGAGGTGGTTAATGGTTTGGAACAGGGAAGCATTGAGTCTTATTCCAGGTGAAAGGAAAACTAAACCAGGCACAATTTACAGAGTAAACAGTCAGCTAGAGTGTTATGGATCGGCTATGGATGCTAAGGAACGGCTCGCCCTGCTCTGAGATGAACTGAATCAAAAATACATATAAAAAGAATTGCCGCTTTATGTTCAGAGAAACAAATGTACAGATGCCAAGAGGGTGCACATCTGTATTCATGCTAAGGGATGATTTTATTACATTTTTTTCTATCATCTCTACAGTATATATTCGTAGTTACATATTTTATATCGTTATATCTAAACGGATCATTAACTCAATGATGATGTGTTTGCTGAATCTACATGATATTTAATTGATATAATTTATTGTGCGTGAATCAAGTTTCAATGAAAATTTCACCTATACTGTATAATTGCACTTAATAAAAATCAACTCCTATAATTTTACTGGATCCGCAAAAAGAACGTTCACTTGAGTTAAGCAATTAGATTTCACAGTGCAATCGTGAGAATAATAATCATAATAATAATAATAATAATAAACAGGAATAGCAGAAGCAACGTCATAATTAAAATAATTGTGTTTCGTTCGAAAAATAATCTGGTTTAACACGAGCATATTACCCAGCACATTGACGAAGGCATTGGCGAGCAGATAGCCATATTCATTAGACACATTGCACTGGTACACCGCACTGGAGCCTGTCTGAATCTGAGCGAAAGTAATAGCATCATCCTCCACCTTCCTGCTTGGATCTGCAGGAGCATCTGTTCGAAAACAAAACACACATACAATTGATAAAATCACATTTTGTTGGACTACAGTAAAAGTTTCATGCATTCAGAACTCAGAAAGGTTTCCTACTCAGAATTCAGTATGTATATATAGTCAAGATTTAACCAACATCAGATCCCAGACACAAAAATACTGCCAAAAGTTACTTAGACGTTATGACGTCTAATATATATAAATATAAGAAATTACATTTGAGTAACCTGTGATTTGACTTCCTGCTGTGATATTATCTCATTATTATTATTATGTCAGTCAGTTAAATTATCAAAAGACATGCTGTTATTTTTGTTTTTGAAATTTTTAATACATACATATTCATTATATAGCATATGTATATGTTTGTGTGTGTGTGTGTGTGTGATATTAATTATTCCTTCAAATCACAGAGGACATATCTAGTCATACATGCCTCTATCTCAAACTTTTACCACAGAATTGGTGATACACACTTGTATAGGATGTCTTTGGATGTGGCAGCATTAAAATTTCCCTTCCCCTGAATTAGGAGACCTAAACCTGTTTCACTATAACAGTACACAAAGTAATCTCTTTAAAGATGTGTTTACATGGGCTGGAGTGAAGGTTCTTGAGTGATCTATAGGACTTGAACTATTTTCAACATGTTTGGGATGAACAGTGAACCTTTGAAATCAGTGCTAATGCGTGTGTGGCGGAATAAACACAAATCACATCTAGTACACTCCAGAATTATATCAACAAATGGGAAATAAATTGGAATGGATTGTTAAAAAAACTCATATTTGATGACCAGGTTCCTGCCAACCTTATGGTGTTTTCTTTTCGTATAGAGTTCTAACCTTAGAAGTAGAGTTTTTGATTACCGTAAATTCTGGACTATAAAGCGCACCTGCATATAAGCCGCATCCGCTCTATTTAAAAAAAAACCCAAAAAAATAATAAATAAGCCGCACCTGAATACAAGCCGCATCCGCTTTTGAATTGTAAATGTACATGTATGTACCTAAATAGATCCTTTCCTAACCTGTATTTTAACACGGTGTAACGGTGGACGCTGCACAGAGACGCGGAGATCCGGAATTCATACAAAACAGGATTTATTAGAATAAAGAACTCAGGAGACGCCGCTCATACGGAGCGGCCAGACAGGCTAGGGAGCCTTGCGCTCTGCGCGCCGTGGTACCGGGAGTACCGGAGAGCAGGAGTCCGGGAATCGGGAACAGACAAAGGTTAGGCATAAACATATATCGAGCATCCGTGTCCGCGACACTAGGTATGTGCTACGAGCCCGGAACGGGGATTGTAGGGTGAACTGGGCTTATATCGGGAGAGGGAAAATCAAGAACCGCTGAGGCTGTATTGTGTGTGTGTGTGTGTGTGTGTGTGTGTGTGTGTGTGTGTGCGTGTGGGGAAAAGAGCAGGGAGGAGAGAGAGAGCACCGAGCAGCAACTTTGCTGATTAAAACGGGACAGAACCAAGAGAAAATAAGCGCTATTTACAGTATTTATCTTCATTTCTCCTGTGTGTGAAATCACGTCACCTTAACCTTGTAAAGATAGAGTTTGTCCTCCTTCTATCCGCTTCTACCCACTTATATCTGCTAAAGAGGAACTAGCGCATTCTTCTTCTTTGCATTTATTTTGTGTTAGTTTTGATTCTAATTCCGGTTAGAGCCCCTAGCGGTCGGGAAAAAATCTGCAGAATAGCCGCACCTTATTATTAGCCGCATGGTTCAAAACCTAGGAAAAAAGTAGCGGCTTATAGTCCAGAATTTACGGTATCTTAGAATTATTACATACATTTTTACAGTGTATATAATAGTGAGGTAACTTGTCTCTCAGAATATGGCCTACTATGAATATTGCAGTTAGCATGTATAATAAGGAAAGTTGCTGACTCTCAATGGGTACTCCGTTCATGAACCAGGCGACGGTGGGTTTGGGGTTTCCTCTTGCTAGGCACGTTAGCACCCCGCTCTCCATCGGAGCCAAGATCAGATTACGCGGAGATCCGATCCAGTACGGAGCCGCTGGATACCAACAAGCAAGAACAACAAAGAAACTGGATTAGGCACATTTTCACACAATATAATCTGCTCTCGTTTCTCTGCAGTCGTTTCGAGAGCTAACAAGATATTTAGCTGTGTTCAAATTACGGAGACAAGCAAAACATCTGACTCATAGTGCCCAAAAGATAGTGTCCTACATTATGCAAAAGCTTTCCATCCGACAGCATTTGTTTACTGTATACAACGCACATGCGAGCTTTTAACGCCGTGAGTGCTCGGAACCTTTTTCCTGTCCTGCACTTTTCATGAGACAATCGAATAAAGTTTCTCACTGATGTTTACTAACAGAGCATCAGTTCCCCTGATTATAAAGTCCTGTGCTGCATTTAAAAATCAATAGCAGGAAATGTACAAGAGAACAAATACGATCCTTCTCACTTTTCACCGTTACGTGGATAGTGTGGTGAACCGAGCCTAGGTTGTTCTTTGCAGTGCATCGATAATCCCCAGCATCTTCCTCAGTGACGTCCGTGATCTTCAGTGTCTTCTGAAAGTTCAAGAAGTCGCTTCTTGTTGCGGGGAGCTCGCCGTATAGCTTAGCCCAGGAGATCTCTGGAGTGGGGCTGGAAGGGGGGGGGGAATAATTAATTAAAGATGAGAGACCTGATACAATACATTACTCTTACCTTCACTCGCGCAACAAATCATGACACAAAACAAAAAGTCAAACCCCATGTTGACTTACAGTCCTGCGGGAATGCACTCCAGCTCCAGAACCTGTCCTCTAAGAACCATCTTTGTACTCGTAGACCCACTTGGAACCAGAAATGAAGGCTGCGTCTCCCCGACGTCTTCGTCTAAAGCAAGAATACTCACAGTAAGAAGCCCAAATATAAGCAGTTAAACATCTTCATGGTCACACTTGTGAGAATAAATAAAAATACTGAACCTTGCACACAATATTCCGACTGCAATTTTACTCACTAATAATAAAACTTTACAGTCCTGATCCATATCGCTTTAGAAACAAGATAAATATATAAATAAATAATTTGCTTTACCTTCAGACAGGCCTGTAGCCACTGGGTATATAAAATCCGACATTAAGCAGGAACATGAGAATCAAATAGCACCTATAATACCTTATTCTAAAACCTTTAGTAACCTTTACAAAGTCCCGGATATGAATTTTGGGGCATCAATGAGAAATGAGCAAACTGAGGGTGAATCTCAGAATCGCTTGAATGAGATGGATAGAGATATCAGTATACAGTGCTATGATGTTATTGGATGCTCTGGTTATAATATTTATACAAAATAAAAAGATCGACAAGCATGTTGAAATGATCTGAAAGTAAATGCTAATGAGTCTATACGAACATGGTACAATCCTGAAGAACTACTAAAGCGATTGTAATGACAGGAAATCTAGAGATCTTGAGCGTTCTTGAACTAATTTCTTATTTTTCACGAATAAAAAGCAGTCATTAACAATTTAAATGAACAAGAATAATAAAGAAATGTATGTATCAGCAAGAGAAGTTTGAAAATCAAGAGGAAATCGCACCATGCAAAGTTATTGTTTTCTTTGATTGGATCATGTAAAAGATCATACAGGAAATATATGAAAATATTAATAAGAAACAAGAAAAGTACAAGAACATTTGAGAAGGTGAGAACCCAGGGTTGTTTTGGAAGAGCGAGGAAAAGCTGATTGCGGTTTAAGTTAGTGAGTGATTCATGGTTGGTTAAGGAAAGGGGTTAATCTCTAAGGGTGGATTTATGTAAAGAGGGGCAATCACTAGGGGGCGGCATCACTCACCACCAAACAAATCAGTCTCATTCAAATAATCTGCCATTGTCTCATTGATTGCATCCACTGTAACACAACAAAAATTCACATGCATGTAAATTCAGGTGTTTTTCTTTTAATTCAGAAAAATAAAAATAAGTGGGAAAACATGTGGCCGTAAAATGAAAGCTGTGGATAAACAAGGACAAGAAAGAAAAACATGATTAATGAAAGGGTTAACATGTTGTGCTGCCTGTGACTTTTCGCAAAATACATGCCACCATGAGTACTCATTGTCCCTCAGATGGACAGGACAGGACATTACCGTGATGAATGGTGGTTTGGAGGCTTCACTGCAACCTCCTCAGACAAAAACCTATATGACTTCACACAAGGACACCCATTCAGAGCGGGTGGCATCGCAACTGTGGTTATCGTAATCATAAACTACTGCAGGAAGCTTCCCCCAGCTTTTCTCCTACAGATGTACGCAGCACTCATAAGGGACTCACTGTTGTGGACACGGACGCTGATGGGCTGCTTTTGCTGAATGGTCTGTGTGTGGGGGAAACGTGCGTAACAAATGTAGTCGTTTCTGGAATCTTCTGCCATCACGTTGGAGAAGTAGAGGTCACCGTTCAGGCCCTGAGAGACACGGCTGCTCTGTGGAAGCCTCTGGAAATCTATGAAAGAGAGAAAGAAAGAGAGAAAGAAAGAGAGAAAGAAAGAAAGAAAGAAAGAAAGAAAGAACGACAGAAAAAGAAAGAAAGAAAGACAGAAAAAGAAAGAAAGACAGACAGACATAAAAAGAAAGAAAGAAAGACATAAAAAGAAAGAAAGAAAGAAAGTAAGAATAAGAAAGAAAGACAGAAAAAGAAAGAAAAAAGAAAGACAGAAAAGGAAAGAAAGAAAGACAGAAAAAAAAAAAAAGAGAAAAAAGAAAGAGAGAGAAAGAAAGAAAGAAACAAAGACAGAGAAAAAAATAAAGAAAAAAAGAAAAAAAAAAAAAGAAAGAAAAGAAAGAACCAGAAAAGAACGAAAAGAAAGAAAGAAAGAAAAAGAAAGAAAAAAGAAAAAAGAAAAGAAAAGAGAGAGAAAGAAAGAAAGAAAGAAAGAAGAAAGAAAGAAATAAAGAAAGAAAGAAAGAAAGAAAGAAAGAAAGAAAGAAAGAAGAAAGAAGAAAAAAAAAAAAGAAAAAGAAAGAAAGAAAAAAAGAAAGAAAAGAGAAAAAAAAGAAAGAAAGAAAAAAAAAGAAAGAAAGAAAGAAAGAAAAAAAAAAAGAAAGACAGAGAAAGAAAGAAAGAAAGAAAGACAGAAAATGAAAGAAAGAAAGACAGACAGAAAGACACAATATGAATATAACAGGTGTGGTTATTATATAAAGAGAAGGATCAGAGTGAACAGGTAGAAAGAGAGATATGAAATGAAGAACGGAGGAACAGAATCAGGTTCTGCTTAAATGAGTGTAAATCAGTAAAACATAACCATTCTAAAAGAAATCTGAAATATCGAATAGTAACACAAATCACCAAAGTCTGATGTTCTTGTTTACGTCAGTCCATCATTTTAAACCTATAATAGTGTACAATTCTTTTTTTAATTAGTTGATATTTTAAGACTTTAATTTAATAATCATCATTTAATTAATATAAAAGGATATATGGACAAAAGTTTTGGTACTCTGGAATTTTCCAGTCATACAGTATATTGAAAAAAGACACACGGTCATAAATTTGCTGTGAGCACCTTTTTAAGGATCAAATTTAACACCCAATTTGCGCTCATACTTCTCTGCACTCTATCCACTGTTCCTCAAGAGTTTGGAATGTGTTTCTGGAGATTTTTGTTCCTCAGTCAGAAGGATATTAATAAAACCAGGTAGTGCGGAAGCCTGGGGGGCATGTCGGAGTTCCGCTTCATCTCAAAGGTGTTCAGAAAGGATGACATCGAAGTTTGATAGAAGGTCACTAAAGATCTTCCTCTCCAAAGCATGTATTAATGGAGCTGGCTTTGTGTACAGGGATATTGTCATGTTGGAACAGGTTTGGGTTACCAAGTTGAAGGAAATGAATATATATTGTAATTGTATGTCAGTTTTGCATTAACAGCCTGAAGAAAAAACAAATGTCAGGCTGTCATGGTGAATGAATGATTGACATGTCATGGTTCTGAAACAGCCAAGCCAAAATTGTTCCAGCATGAAAATACACACCAGCTCCATACAGATGTGGTAAGTAGTTTGAAAGGCAGATCCTGTTATTAAGCTCCGACCTGAACCCTACTGCACATCTGTGAGGTGAAGTGACACGCTGATGGCACCCAACGCCAAACTCAACCTACATCAATGCCTGGCTTTATTAACATCTGAATGAGCATGATCTACTGAATGATCTACTTCACAGAAAAGTGAAGTTATTATAACAAAATCATGGAATTAAATGTGGAATGGGATGTTTAAAAAAGCATGTACAAGCTTTTTATCCATAATGATGTGTGTATTAATCACATCTGCCAAGCAGCGCCTGGTTCTGAGAGTAATAATTCTCATCCTCCTTTGTTCTGTGTGTATAAGATTCAAGATCCAAGTTTTTATTTGTCACACACATGGTTATTTTTATGTGGCATAAAAACTTGACTCTTGAATCTTATACACACAGAATGCAGTGAAATATAAACCTAGAAATTGGTGCCTAGAAAATTGTACATTAGATAAAAGGGACTAAAAATATAAATTGCGAAGATAAGAAATAAATTGTGCAAATAGAATTAGATGTGCAAAAAAGAAGTACAAATTGAATGAAATGTAATGAGGTATAACAATAACAAGGCAAAAAGAGTAACAGTGACAATGACAGTGTAAAGTGCTGTGTGCCAATACAGACTGAATACAGACTTTTAAGAAACGATTAGTGCTGATGAAGTGCAGTGGAGGCTAAAAAAATAAGGCTTACTGTTGTCCATCCAGAAGACAATAGGAGGAGGGAGTCCTGCAGGAGGTCTGCACTGCAGCACTAGAGATCTGCCTTCCTGGATGATGATTGGTTTGATTCTCTCCTTTGACCACAGAGGAGATCCTACGCGACACAACACACAGCATATCAGTTTTCAGGTCTGTACATTTAGCCCGCTATGCAAATTACCACTTTTTTTTTAGTTGCTTCTGGAGCGATGAAGGGAAGAGCGAATAGGAAAAACGTAAACATGAGGAGGATATGATGGGAATATCGAGGATCCTTTGCATGCTCTGTGTTTTAAGTTGATGTACCTTCCAAAATAAGTGCTTTGATGATGGCAGGCATGACTTTTTGTTCACAAAAAGAAAAGTTTAATGTTGACTTCAATCGCGCATTCAAAATGAAAAGTACAAGCCAAAACAAGCGAGTTAATGAGCGACGGATTCAAACATACGAGACTGGCGAATGACGATGTTATTCGAGACAGCTGTCCCGTGCTCGTTGCGTGCGGTGCACTGGTAGACGGCCTCGTAATCCTCAGCTCGCTCTCCTCCGCTAATGTCAATCACCAGAGTCCCGGAATGAGGCTTCATAGTCACTTTAGGATCCTTTTCGACATCGAAATGGATGCCGTCTTTGGTCCAGGAGAAGCTGCTCGAACACAATGAACATTTTAGCCATAGCGAATGAACAACGCTGTGTTAGATGTGTGTGGTTTGTAATAGCACCACAACGTTATAAGACATTATCAAAAACATAATTAAAATCAAACCCAGTGGTTCTTAACTATTCAAGTGATATACACTGTATTTATCCGTTACACACTATAATTGAGGGAGGTGGTGGCTTAGTGGTTAAGGTGTTGGCCTCTGGACCAGAAGATCGCAGGTTCAAACCCCACCACCACCAAGCTACTTAAGGCCACGTAAGGCCCCTTAACCGTCATTTGCTAAGGTGTAAATCGCTCTGGATAAGGGCATCTGACAAATGCAGTAAATGTAAATTTACTGTAGGAAACCAGAACATCACATTTATTCATGTGATGTGATTCATGTCAGTATGTCCCAAAGCACAAAGTAACACCATTAAATTATGGTTTGCAGAAGTTAAAATCCTGCACATTTTCTGCTCTGTGTCCTGCACAGAGAAGTGACCGCAATCCCATAGCACATATGCCAAATGTTCTCTTTATAGATATACTGAAATGACTAATAATAATAATAATAATAATAATAATAATTCATTACATTTATGTAGCTCTTTTCTGGACAGCTTTATACTATGAGAGAGGGATCCACCTGGATGATGCGACAGCAGCCATAGGGAGCCAGAACGGCCACCACACACCAGCTGAATGATGAAGCCAATCAGTAGATATGGGGACGGTTAAGAGGTTGTGATGGTCAGAGGCTAATGGGTGAATTTGGCCGGGATGACGAGGACACGCCTCTACTCTTTTTCCAAAGACATCCTGGGATTTTTAATGACCAAAGAGAGTCAGGACCTTGGAAAGACGGTGCTTTTTGACAGTATAGTGTCCCCATCACTATACTGGGGTGTTAGGACTCACACAGAACACAGGGTAAGCGCCCCTGCTGGCCACACTAACATCTCTACCAGCAGCAGCCTAGTATTCCCAGGAGGTCTTCCATCCAGGTACTAACCAGGCTACTCCCTGCTTCAGTGCCAGTTCACCACAATGCCAGTCTTAGGCTACATGGTGATTTGGCTACTGGCATAAAAGCTACTAACTCTTCTGTCAACGTCACTGTTCAAATCACTTCAGTTTAACATCAGTGCATCATTTCACTAGAATGGATAAATAGTGACTCGGTCCTTTGAATCTCATTCTTCAAAATGAACAAATCTTTATCTGAGTCGTTTACTTTATGACCCGAGGACTCGTGAGATGAACTACTCAAATCCGCTTCATATGACATAAAAATGATTTGGTCTAGAAGAGTCATGCGGTAAGCCACTCAATTCCGTTTCCCACGCATTCAAAACGAACGAATCTTTCATGAACGACGAATCACTACTCACTAATGCTCTTGTATGTTAAAAAACAGCCTTCCTAAGAAATCTATATTTATAAAAATTGGCAGATGCCCTTATCCAGAGTGGCTTATCTTAATTATATTAATGAGTAGGTGAGGGTTAATACCCAAGGACTCAATCATGGCAACATGGAACTTCTGGGATTTAAACTAATACCTTTCTGGTCAAAAGTGTGTTTTAGAAGAAAAGCAGTCTTTCTATCTTAAATCCTTATTAGAAAAGTGGAGGTGATTAAAAATAGGGATTAAATCTGGAAATTGATGTTCAACAGGCACATGTGGGTGTAACAGTGAGGTGTCCGCACACTTGATGGACATTCCGTGTACTTAATCATCAGACGATTCCATTGCAACAGTCACATAATTTATGAGCAGACGAAAAGATTATTAAAATAGGATTACACAGAGTTAGTACAGGGTTTCTTTCAGCCCAAAGTTGGTCCTCAGAAGTGCTAAATCTGGGCTCTTTGTGAAATGCATAGATAACAAACCAAAGACTTTTCATATCAGGATTAAACTCTATTCTATATCTAACTGACACATTCCCTCAGGTCACGGGGAGTCTGTGCCTATCTCAGACGTCTATGGGCATTAAGGCAGGATACACCCTGGATGGAATGCCAACCCATCGCAGGGCACACACACACTCACACACACACATTCACACACACACATATACACTAGGGACAATTTTCCAAGGTGCCAATCAACCTACCATGCATGTTTTTGGACCGGGAGGAAACCGGAGAACCCGGAGAAAAAACCCGGAGACCCTGAGAAAAACCCCCTGAGGCACGGGGAGAACATGCAAACTCCACACACACATGGCCGAGACGGGAATCGAACCCGGACCCTGGCAGTGTGAGGCGAACGTGCTAACCACTAAACCACCGTGCCCCACTTCATGCTGTTATACTGTTGCATATTCTCATGTTATATCTCTGACTCAAAGTCACTTAGATACATTGCCTTTTCAATTACAGTGCTTGCGATTCATTACAGACATCATAAAATAAAAAAACAGTCAGTTATATGTTAACTAATCGATGCATAATAAATCTCTCACCTTGGATGAGGTTTTCCTTTAGCTTCACACTGAATGACAATATTTTCCCGTGGATCCACAATGTAATCTTTAGGAGACTGGTGTGTTATGGTTGGAGGCTGTGGCACTGAGGTGAAACATACAAAAAAATACATTTTATTAATAAATCACTATAGCCATTACTTACTCTGTTCAATTTGCTAATGCACCGCAATGTCACAAGCACTCGACTTCAAACCTTATATTACACAACCGCACACAAAACTGGAAAACATAATGCCATGCGTTAATTTTTCTATTTCTAAATGGGCAAAACAAAAGCAGGCAAACCAATGAATAAAACAGAATCACAGCACACGGGGATAACATGCAGTATATAACCGTCCTTACAACAGTAAAAACATGTTTTTTAAGGATGTATATTTTGATGAACATCATGCGGGAAATCTTTTTTGCACTGTAGTTTACTTTATCATCTCCGAAAAGAACTAAGTAGACTAAGATTGAATCACAGCACGGTGGACGCAGGTCCAAGTTCAAGCATTGGCCATAAGTTATATACAACACAAAAGCCAACAGAAAATTCCAACAACAAATTCAGGACTTACATCCTTCCAGAACTTTAGCTTTAATCCCCAACAGAAGAGAGAAACGTAATGACAAGTATAAAAGAAAATCAAATATTAGTGTAGTTTTAAAGAGATGGGAATCAAAGCTAGAGATGCATTTCCATTTATTTACTTTTATTACATATAATGAACCTATGCTCTGGATCTGAGTAGATGGATTGATTACCACAATGTAATGCTGTTAACCACTTTATGTTGTATAATTTATGTTGTATATTTCATTCACTAAAATTTATGAGCGATTATGCTTATAGATACAGTAAATATGCCCAACAGTCACAAGAGTTTTAATGCAGTCGGTGTTACTGTAACTGCTCCTCAACCACATCAGGTGCAGACAACTTTACTTAAACCAAAAAGTTATTTACTTTTATTATAATTAGCTGGAAAATAAGCAGAAGAAATCAAATAAAGCCGAAAAGCATCTACAAAATAAATTTTAAATTCATTTAAAAAATCAAATTCAAATATCATAATGAAGAAATCATGACCAATTCTATACTTCCTATCTACAAATGATTTAAAAAATGTAATATAATGTTGATTCCTGTCTGTATATCATTAAATAAATCAAATATTGCTTTAATAAAATAATATTATTGTACAAATATATTATATATATATATATATATATATATATATATATATATATATATATATACACACATATACATATATATATATATATATATATATATATATATATATATATTTACATTTCATTTGAACATGGACGAATAAGTAGAATTTCAATTTGAATAATCAGCAGGATTTTTACAGACTCGTTAATTAAAGCATCTTTAAAATGTAAGTCCAGATCTCGCCTCTTCTTCAAGAAATAACACCATCATGTGACAGATTATCTTACAGATTGGGACCTCTCATTTTTAAACACTGCAACTGTAATACATGAATTATTAATATTATTCTAATTTGCATTAAGTGAATACAACATTACTTCCTTAGTCCATGCTGGAGAGATATATTAGTGCCTGACGTGAACAAAGAAGCTATGCTTAATGATACTGTAGGCAGTGTGTGTTTGTGTGTGTGTGTGTGTGTGTGTGTGTGTGTGTGTGTGTGTGTGTGTGTGTGTGTGTGTGCACCAGTGTACTCACGGTCGAGGGGGACCTCCAGTGCCGTGAGCACATGACCCAGCAAAAGCACCAGCAGCACCGCACAACAGTCCCTCGATTTGTCCATCGTGAGTATGGGAGACGACTACCGGGGTCACCAGAGCATCCACCACTGCAACCAGATACAACATTTATTCGTTATTGACAACAGGAAGTAAAAATCAGACATATGAAGCATTCAAGAGGTGCAAAAAAACATCATGCATCATCCAGTATATAAATATTATACATATATCTATAAATGCATGTGAATTTTGAGGGATACAGTGGAATCCTATTCTGTAATACATCTCGAATACCTGTTTAGCAACAAATAGGCTGCACATCTAAGTACTTACAATGCATAACATTTTATAGAGGCATTATAATAGAAAGCAATCCCAATACCATATATTTAAAACATTTGTGTGTCCATTGCACATTTAGATAAGAGCATCAGCCAAACATCTTTTTTTTTTTTTGCATTTAACGCATACTGAGCTCTGATTTTTGAAAGCATTCAGGCTTTTATCTGTAAATTAATCTATTACATAATATTGTGCTTGAAAAATGTACATATATATTAGATTAACTGTGAGAAGAGACCAGGAGACCAATAAGAAAAAAGACAAAGACACAGTGAAGAAATATTTACAATAAAGTGCTTTTAAGATTTTCAGACAGTCACAGACTTTTGTTACACACAGTACGACTCAGTGCTCATTTAATTTTGGCTCAAAAGTACACAAGACAGTTTCAACAGGCAATTCTCTCAGAATATTGAGGCTTGTATTGAAGGACTTTTCCTCTGCTTGTAATCCTCTGAACACTGCAAAGTCCAAGAAATGAAACGTATCTAACATTTACATAGCTGTGCTGTTGTGTCGCCTGGGAACCAAACAAAAGTTTAAGCGTTCAGTCAGTCTGTAATTTGACAGTACGCACACAGCAACAGCAAAGGAACTGTTCATTCTGTAGGGTATTTTCCCCTTATATTGCAAACTTTCCTCTGGATTGTCATTGAACACGTTTTGTTAAACTTTTAAACAGAATGAAGATACAATTATTTAGTGATTCATTCATTCATTCATTCATTCATTCATCTTCTACCGCTTTATCCGATCTTCCCTCGGTCACGGGGAGTCTGTGTCTATCTCAGGCGTCTATGTGCATTAAGACAGGATACACACTGGATGGAATGCCAACCCTTCACACACACACAAACACACACACACACACACATTCATACACTAGGGACAATTTTCAAAGGTGCCAATCAACCTACCGTGCATGTTTTTGGTATAGGAGGAAACCGGAGAACCTGGAGAAAAACCCCCTGAGGCACGGGGAGAACATGCACAAACTCTCACACACACATGGTCAAGACGGGAATCGAACCCGGACCCTGGCGGTGTGAGGCGAATGTGCTAACCACTAAACCACAGTGACCCATTTTATTTAGTGATATTTCTGCTAATGATAGGTTGGTATTCCATCCAGGGTGTATCCTGCCTTAATGCCCATAGACGCCTGAGATAGACACAGACTCCCCGTGACCCGAGGGAAGATCGGATATAGCGGTAGAAGATGAATAAATGAATGAATGAATAAATGAATGAATCACTAAATAATTGTCTATACCTTTGTATTCATAACATGCCTATGTTTTATTAGCGTACTATGAGCTCCTGGCCAAAATGCATCAGGAAGTCTGATCTAGTAATTATCAGACTTCTGCTCTGGTAATTACTGTATATTTTGGAAATGTGATATTATGTAGCAACAATAAGACCATTGTATCACACAAGCACAACATTTAATACAGAATAACGAGAAGCAAAATTATTTATGGCAAAATGTTTGGAACGAGTGCTTACGAGTAACTCTGATACATTAAAGCATTTTTTTGCAAGGCATTGGTTATTGCGTTTAACTACACACGGAGCATTGTGTTTCCCCATGGACCGGTATTAATGACGCACCACACACTGAGCTCGGGCGCTCCGGACAGGTAAACACTACAGCAGCCAGTTTACGGCACATAAAAAAATACTTATAAAAAAGAAATACATTTGCAATTGGGAGAAAATGTTGGAATTGCGAGGAATAAAGTCAGAATTGCAAAAGAAAAAGTGGAAAAAGAGAAAATGCAGCAGAATGAGAAACGGAGAAACAGAGAGAAATAAGCGAGAAGAGAGGAAACGCTTCAGGCCAAAGGAAATGACAGAAAGTTTGGGATCAGAACTAAAACATAAAGGAAACAGAGTGCATTTCACCTTTTTCTAAGCAATTATATTTTAAACTAATTAATAAATAAGGCAATTAAATAAATTAAATGTGTTTTCACAGATATTCTTTTATACAATTTCAGTAAAAGAAAAATTGTAATATTTTCAAAAACAAATGACTTAAATATTAAAATGAAAAATGTCTTTTCTTGTCTTGTTAGCTGTGCGATTACACGATGAAGATAATGGATAGCTGCGGCCATATTTGGAACACGTGTGAATCAGCAGCGAACATCTTCCAAATCGTTCCATCACAGTGGAAATGGAAAAAGCATCAGTAACGTAACATGAAATCCGGCGATCGCTTGTGACTGGTTACCATGGATTCAGAAGCCCATTCTCCCGCAAGAAAAACTCAGCTCTTCAAAGTCAAATAGAGGGTAGAATGCAGCTGCCAATCACGTATGTGCCTCTAAAGAGCCTTCATTGTTGCCAGGCAGCATGAATGCCCCATTAACCGAGAGAAAGCAGGAGAATTCACACTAACTCACCTGACGCTGCCTATTCGCAACGTCTGGAGGATTCGATGTGGACGAATGTCAAAACAAGATGAGACAGAAATATGGAGAGATGAGAAAAGTGTGCGTCAATGTAGCTAGTAATGGGAGAGATGTGTTTACAGCACTCAAGGGATGCATTAGGTACTGTTCCTGTCTTCTGTTATTTATTATCTTTACTTTAGCGAGAGCGCCTTCCAGTTAATGACGCGAATCTGACTTACAAGTCTGTCTTACAAGTCTGTCTTACAAACCGTCTCGTCTCCTAAATTCTAAGTGCAATAAAAAGAGTAATGTTATGTTGCGGGTCAATTCGATTCTGAACAGGTTTTCTCGTATTAAGTGATCAAACAAATAAAATTACAATTGAAAACATCAATGACAAGTAAACAAATGACACGTTTTTGTTCCTTGTGATTTTTTCTCACTGAGCCATGATGTGTAAGCTGTAAATAACACCACTGCACTGATTGAAATGGTTAAGTAATGGAGTTAATAATGAGATATAAACAATGGTTTGGAATTATTATTATTTTTGTTTCTGACACGTCTGGATAATTAAACATGAGCCAGGGGATAGTGACGCAGGAACGCCATTGCTGTAAGAGGTCAGTTAATAAAACAGTCCGGTATCATAAATAGCAATGGACAATAATGAAGTTAATATAGTACTTAATTTTCTTTTTTGAGTGTCTTTACTTCAATGAAGTTTTTCCATTTGCGGAGATTTGTACATGAAGTGCTCTACATTTACGTGCAGATATATGTCCTGCACTTTACTCATTTAACTATACTTTGCAAAATCAGTCGTTCCTTTTTACGAGTGGATGGAAAACAAACACATTTTTTTAATCCCGCTGGTTGATGTTTACTTATCACTAAAATACAGTTCATCGTCAGTTCAACAGCAAACAGAACATTTTAAGAGGAATAAATAATGGAGGAATGTCTTGGCTCTAACTTCTCACAACATCTGTGGTCTTTGTATGATTTGAAGTAGCTGAAAAGAAGGTTTTGGGCTCAGGATCATTTTAATCGAGTGTTTGAATCCTTAATATCAATCGATTAATAGAAATGTGTGCGATGAGTAACAGAGTCTTATGGATAGTTAAGTACACTTTTGAGGGCACGGGGGTTTAGTGGTTAGCACGTTCGCCTCACACCACCAGAGTCGGGGTTCGATTCCCGTCTTGCCCATGTGTGTGTGGAGTTTGTATGTTCTCCCCGTGCCTCAGGGGGTTTTTCTCCGGGTTCTCCGTTTCCTCCCGGTCCAAAAAAAAACATGCACAGTAGGTTGATTGACACCTTGGAAAATTGTCCCTAGTGTATGAAAGTGTGTGTGTGTGTGTGTGTGTGTGTGTGTGTGTGTGTGTGTGTGTGTGCCCTGCGATGGGTTGGCATTCCATCCAGGGTGTATCCTGCCTTAATGCCCATAGACGCCTGAGATATGTACAGGATCCCCGTGACCCGAGGGATGATCGGATAAAGCGGTAGAAAATGAATGAATGAATGAATGAATGAAGGAAATACACTTGAATGTAAAAACACTTTTACACTTTTACTTAAGGAAGCACTTTTACTTTTACTGGAGTAATATTTTACCTATTTTAACACAAGTACACAGATTGGTGGCGATTATGCTCATATTTCCCCTCACCAAAAGCTAATCCCAAGTCCATATGAAGAGATGGTAAATGATGTACACAGCCCGCACAGCCCCAGTCAACTCGTCGAAATGAATTTCATTCTCCCAATTCATCAGCTTACAAATATCCAGTGACACGTCCATTACGCAGCGAAACACAAGGGCACACAATGAAATCCAACATTTCAGGAAACAATTACGCTGGAACAGAATGGGCCCTTCTTCCTAAAACAGCATCGACACATCATATTGAGCGATCAAGACTAACCAGCCGAGAAGCTAATTCGATTTGTATTATGCTAATAACGACGCATAAAACAACGTGACTTTGTTTCTTGCAGCTGAAACCCTTCTGCTCTGCCTGCACCATTAAAATAACAGTCATATTCATGCGGAAGAGACACACGGAATAAACTGCACCAGTACAGATGCATTTCGAACATGCTCTGTAAATCTATTGTATCGTGTGCTAGAAGAGTGAGTTTTAATATGCGGCGTCTGGTAGGATGGGAGGCGGACTGCTTGGCTCCTGATCACTGCGGGGCATCATAAATTTACAGGAGCAGGTCTTGGGTTCAGAGGGTCCTCTGGGACTTTATGTGTTTGTTGATGCTGGTTAATTTAGAACTGGCTCTGAAAGCAAACCGGAGTGTAGGCTGAAGGCATGGGTTTACTGTGTGGAAATGTTGCTAGCCTGAGGCATTGAATCAGAGACGAGCAATAGTTTTGACTCGGGGCGGTGGGGAGGGGGGTGGATATTCACAAACACAAGATAAAAAAAAAAAAAATTATATAATATATATATATATATATATATATATAGATATATATATATATATATATATATATATATATATGAAAAAGATTTGCTTTTTTGTCTATTAAACCACACAGAATTTAAGCAGAGAGTATATGAGTCCACAATGTGTATGTATATATGAGTCGTCCTTACTGCATAATTCATAATATCAAAATCATGGATGCAACACTAATCATGTTTCTTTGAAATAACTGAAGTGTTGACCAGCAGTTTTCCAGGAACATGTTCGTATTTAACCAAAAAATAATCCAATATTTAATTCAAGAAATGAGTATTCGATCTGAACAGTGCCATGTGGCCTTTCTCAGGGATCTAATCCCTGTGCATTTCATTATCAGATGTCTTTTCGGCAAGGCTGTGATAAATCAGTTCAGAAAGAAATGCGTCGAGGAGACCAGAGATTGATTACGCTGTGCCTCGTATCCCGTGATCACGAGATCGTGCTTATCACTTATCGGAAAACAGGTTTGCATTCGATGGAAAAATGCTTGCTATAGTGCTGCTTTAAAGCTGGTTTGGAAAATGCTGTTACGCTCTTCCAGTAATGAAGTCATTGTCATTTCCCCGTGCTGGCTGTACGGCAGGTTTCTGTATGTGCATCTGTACACTATTTAAATGAGTGCACATGTCAGACACATGGCTCTATGTGTTTATCAGAGCAGAGAGTCATTAGGGCAGAGTCCTCCGCTTCCGAAATCAGCAGGGAGGCATGTTCAATCAGAACTGAAATCAGAAACACTGTCTCTCTCTCGCTCTCTCTCTCGCTCTCTCTGTCTCACACACACACACACACACACACACACACACACACACAGTCTGGCTTTCATTACCGCTACTATTCTGATATCATACTGCTGACTCTTCTACCTGTAAGAAAGGCCCATGTGAAACTCCTATTGTATTCTTGTATATGGATAGTTGTGGTTATTATGGTTATACAGAAGGGTATTACGGTCAAATGTTTAAGCTAAAAAAATACTCTACTGCCACTTCTGTATTGATTTAGGGTGCATGTACGAAACTCAAGGCCTGCAGGTCGAATGTGGCCCACTACGGCATTTTATGTGGCCCTCAAGAGTTTAAAAGATGTATGATTGTCTTAAAATAAGGTTATGCTGTTCTAAAGAATTAACTGACAATAAACTACATTACTAATGAACTACAACTCCCACAATGCATGCGACTATGTCACCTGCGAAGTGACGGCATACCGCCATTACGTTGTATGTGTATCTCACATCAGTATTTACAACAAGCGGAATTTTGGAATCCCAAAATGTCCAGGAAGCGAAAAATGGATGCAGATGGAAGGAACTACCAAGAAAGATGGGAACGTGAACACATGTTTGTGCTTTAAGGAAGGAGAAAGAAAAAAGGAAGGACAAAAACTGGTATGTCTTTTGTGTTATGATGCGGCGTCGCTCATCAAAGAGTATTTACAACTGGCCCTTCGAGGGCAACCATAATGCCGATGTGGCCCACAGTGACAATGAGTTCGACACCAATTCAGTTCAGTAATTCCATTGACTTATTCAAAGCCTTTTTAGATGTATAGTAAATAATCCAAACACAAAATCAAAGATATAAACATTTTTAGAATACAGTATAAGTATAATAATACAGAATAATAAAGAATACAGTAACAGTACAAGAAGCTGCTTAGAATCCAAAGACAGACCTGCATTTTTTTTTATTATTTAAATCTTCCTGGCATAAGCCTCTTAAATTATTTAACATCTTCATTGTGAATCAAGCGTATCTTTTTTTTTTTTTGGAAAAGATCAGAGCTGGTCCCTTTGAAGATTCCATTAGTTCAATCTTCTCAATGTTCTTTACTTCTTCTCTTATCTATAAAGACGGCTGCACAAAAGCATTCCAAGAAGCGCAGGCCGAGCGTACGTCTCTCATAAGCCTCTCATTAGATTTTATAATTTCAGAGGGGGGTATGCAAATCACAGAAACGGTTAACATATGAATCGGGGTCCTGTAGTTTGTGGAATGTGTTTGGCTAAAAACAAGCTGGAGTCGTTTTCATGTGCACAACAACATCACAAAAAATGCATATCGTACAAATGAACGATGATCAATTTTATTACTTTTATTTATTTAACTCGTAAATTTACAGGAGAAGGTCTTGGGTTCAGAGGGTCCGTCAGTAAAAGCAGTCACAGTCGCAGGGCTTTTGTGAAAACATGATTCATCATCATCAGAGCTGACGTCATTTGCCAGAAAGTGTTTGTGATTCAGTGTTTTGCATGATGTGAAGTCTGTTTCCAATTCACTGAGGTCACAGAAATCAGATAAGTCATATCATACTCATAAAACCCATGTGTTACTTCACTAGCTTAAAGGACTGCTCATGAAACAGAAACCCCCCCCCCCAAAAAAAAAAACAGGCATTTCACAAATACTGATTATTATAAACGTTCTCTCAGTCGGTGAATTCATTACTGCACTTAGTCTCATTCATTTTGTCAAACTTTCTTCCTGCTTTCAGAGGGGAATGTGTTCAAATCCTAATCACTGGAACTGTATTAAACAAAGTGCCTTGTTAGCATGCGAAACAAAGCGCTAAATCTGCATCGTGCCTATCCTGCCTAATCAGATCAATCACCTCGAATACAAAGCATGCTTTTTCATCACAACGCTCATCAGGACATATTCATCAGTTCCCACATAGCATAATCAAATCCACTGTTGTACCAACATTCTTCAGCAGAGAAAGCCGTAGAGCGACGCAAAGCACTTCATAGGACTAATTGGAATGAAAACCAGTCCTAGATCCAGTCCATCATGTCCAAACCCATGCTGACACGAGTTTGATACTCTACAGTGATCAGGTAGAAAGACTGCCGACGCCGACCTTTAAAGCAGCAGATCAAATGCGGGATTACGGCATTTTAGAACTCATTAAAATGAGATCAAGGACAGGCAGGGAGCCGAGAGAGGAATAAAACTGACCTTACAGAGCTCTGTGACTTTTATTTTCTTTTGCGCTCATATAAATGAGAGTGCCAAGGGTTACTGACAAATACAAATCTACAAATACAACCGGATAGACTTTGGAGAATCATAGAGCAGGGAATTCCTATATATTCCTAGCGTCAACTTTGCCTAAACATGTTATAACACCAAAAATATGTACAAAAACCCACTATGCAGGATAGAATCAAATCCTAATACTAATATATACTAAATACTAAATATACACTATAGGGACAAAGTGCTGGAACATATGACACATTGGAAGTGTACTGTGTTACTGATCAGAAGGTCGGGGGTTCGAGCCATGGAATCGCCAAGCAGACACTCTTGGGTCCTTGAGCAAGGCCCTTAACCCTCTGTGCTCCAGGGGTGCCGTATCATGGCTGATCCTGCGCTCTGACCCCAACTTCCAAACAAGCCGGGGTATGTGAAGAAAGAATTTCACTGGGCTGTAATGTATATATGACAAATAAAGGCTATTCTATTCTTTTTTATTGTTGGGCCATATGTGATTCTTCCTCAGATAATTACCACAAAACTGAATGGGTGTCTTAACAAATTTGTTCCAGAATAACAAGTGTTCCTGTACCCAAAGCCAGCAACATAAACAGATGGCTTATATGAGTTGAAAATCTTGAGTGTCCTGTTACACTGTAGAGCTCTGACCTCAGTTTGATATACTCCTCTGAAATAATAAATTTGAATTAAGTTCTATATATATTATTATTGATTAATACTCGCTTATGGATGTGAAGACACTGATCACATTAATGATTTCTCCCAATAATTATCAACAAGGGCGTAACAACATTTTTCATTTTAGATGTGTCTCACTGATGAGTTGTACATTTTTTAGAACTGGCCTGTGGGTGTCTCTTGAGGTCTTGGAGGCGACCCCATATTAATAATAATCTATAATAACTTAATAACATAATAATAATCTAATCTAGAGTCAGGTAATACCTGATGTAGAGGAATATCTTCCCAGAGGAGTGGAACGGAATTATGAGGGCAAATCTGGACTAAATGTGGAATACGATCCTCAAATAACAAACATACCAAACTTACGTAATAACTGTTGCCAATATAGTCTACACCATTACCTGACTTTTCTAACACCCATGTGGCTGGATGAGCACAGATCCCCATTAGCACACTTCAAAATGTCCATCCATCCACCCAAACATCTGGGGTTTAAGAATGGCATGGCTATGTCAATTTCAACAAACACTCTGGAAAATCCAAAATCAGAAAATATCTTCATTCACTTATTTCCCAAAAAATGGAGCATCAGCCGAAATCAGACGGACTGTTTTTAGTCAGCAGGTCCTAAATCACTTTTAAAAAAGGCCTAGTGAGGGAAGGGATTACAATGATGATACAAACTACATTTCTATTGTGTGTGTGCATGTGTGTGTGTGTGTGTGTGTGTGTGTTTATGTGCTTGTTCAGAGATTTCTCTGTATTCTTCATGTCCATTAAGTGTATGTAATCTCCCCATTTGCCCATTAGTATACTTTGAATTATTTCAGCATGTATGGGACGATGATTGTGATGCTAATGTGTGAGTTTGTGTGTGTGTTGGGGGGGGGGTGTTTGTGTTTGTGTTTGGAGGGTCATACAGTGAATCTCTGCAAAAATCAGTGACCTCAGGCCTTTTAGAGGAGCCTATTCACCACACCGCCTGTGTCATTCCAGCACAATCCCTAATCAATGGCCCTTTTTTCTCATGAGCTTTAGGATCTGCTGACTAACAGCACTGCCGGTGCTTTCGGCCTGCTGATGCTTCATTGTCGGGAAATGCAATTGCTAATCTATTCTCACACAGGAATATATCACAAAGAAAAATGGACAAATGAGTGATAACTTGGTAGTAAGGGGAAAAAAATATGGTCTGAAACAATACATCATGATATACCATATATTCTCTTACATATACAAATGCATATACAAAAATATAGTTTTATCCACTACCAGTGGATCGCCCCATACTAGTAAATCATTTAGCTGCTGCATATATGCAAATCAGCCATACAGAACATACTATGGTTCCAATTAATTGAAGTAACCATGGCAACAAACAAAACAAGAGAGAGAATCTGTAAAATGAATCAAAGTGCCCGTCTGGTAATGTCTTTGTCGCTAAAATGAAATCGCCTGTACATGAAAGAGAATATGGATATACATTAACCTTGTATTTCACCATGCTTTCATTCATTCTTCTGAATGTCAAAGCCTTTTTTTTTCAGGGCCCATTCGCACCTGTTCCTCTGAAAGGTCGCCCTGGAGGTGGTCTACAGCCCATGCTTCCACTTAACAGTCAAACAGTATATTCCTAGTGCCAGAAAATACAATCACATGGAGTGCAGCCCTCTGAAACCCCTCTATTGTGAGCAAGAGCTCTCTGGCACACAGGGTAGAGCTATATGTAACAGTGGAAGGCGGCGTTCTCTCATTAGCTTCTCCCCATTTCATCCCTGTCTCTATTGTGCCTGGCTTTCAAAAAAAAAAAGCAGACTCCCTGATGAAGAATAGAAGAAAAGACTGTGAGAACTCAATGAGCGAGAGTAAGAGAGAGAAATTCATTAGAGTAAGAGTGGGAGTATGAAAGGAGGTGCACTGTTTCGCCTTTAATTTCCTTAAAATTAGCCAAATGTGCGCAACAATGCCGTTGTCATACCGTTGCTGTCGCCGGGGAAAAAAAGGCACAAAACTTAGTACACGTCATCAATCACACTGCGAGCACAGAGTGTCACTGTGTTTGTCTTTAAATAATCCAATATCCAGCATGAGAATCAGTAAAGGTCATGGCACAGGGTCAGTCCAGACACTCCTTAAACTCATTCAGTTCCTGCAGGTGAATACAATCCGTTTCCCTTCAGTGCTTTCAGGAAAAAAAGAGCGGCCATTCATTTTTTTCTTTTTTTTTTACGCAAGCCTACAAAAAAACTCTTTCAAATGGTGAGAAAATTAAATCAGTGCTTTCTGTGGCCCACAAGTGTGAGGAAGGATCATCTGACCTCCCAGTGGCAACACCTCATCAAACATATAGGATTAGCCATGCAATTAATGGCAAAACTTTTCCCAACACAAGCACTTTACTCAAATCGTTTCCGAATTGCAAGTAGGATCGGAGAAGGTTAAGCCAAGTGAGACCTCATTTGCCTCAAATCCTTAACTAATTACAATCCGTAATTACAATTTGGGAAATTTTCTTGTGGCAAGATTCGGAGCGCTTTAGTTCAGGAATCATTTCTTTGATTTCTTTTTTTTCCATGGTCTAATAACGCTCCACATTTGGCGCTGATTATTAATTGCAGGAAAGCAACCGACACACAATCTTTCATATGCAAAACATTTCCGCACTGCTGAGAGAGCCTGGCAAAACCTTATTCATTGATGTGCTGTTAAAAGTAAACACATTTTAATTGCGAAGTAAATAAATAAATAAAAACGTCCGATGCTAACCACTAAAGTCTGTGGTTTTGAGTGTCGAATGTGCAGGCCGTACAAGATTCCCAATTTAAAACAGAATTCGTCAGTCTGCTGATCCGGAGGCTTTGTTGTGCGACGGTCGGTGGCGTGACCTTGTCTAATGTGCATCTATTAGCCAATGAAGCGTTCAGCCAGTCATGTCACTTAATGGACATTTCAGTGGCTGTGGGTTTACTCTCTGCCCAGTGGAAATTGATTGACACTCAACAAGCAAACGTCCATCAGTTTTTTTAAGGTCATGTCTGCAGAACCACTCACGCATTCTTTAAACGTGAAACTGAGTTTCTGCTTTAATGGTGTTTAATAAGAGGAAAAGGAAAAGCGGTTCGAAAGCGGTAAACCTAACAGTCTCTGGAATCATTTATAGAAAGCTAAAATGGCTCAAAATTATCGACTGAAAATCATGATATACAGAGGATATCTTTTATTTTCGGATGCATTTTGCCTCAGTTAGTGAATGAGAAAGAGCTGCAAGATTGTAAGACAGTTATCGACAGGTATTCTTATGTGTTGTATTGTTTGAGACACCATTTCAAACACATCATGCCACAAAACTGCGATATCATTATTAATAAAGTTAAAACCACTGACCACTGGTGTTAAGAATAATTCAGATGGTGGCGTGCGGTTAGAGGGAAATGGTCAAGCTAAAATTGTTTTATTCCTCTTTCATCACACATTTCTATTTTTAATTTTACCATCACTGGTTATTAAATGGCAAAACAGATCCTGTTCCTTAAACACTTCCTGGTTTCACTTACAGCTCCTATTAACACTTCTTCCATCTCCGGTATCCGTTTTTGCTCCGTAATAAAGATAATTAGACAAAAAAGCTCTGTGTTACTGAGTAACTAGAATGCACAATGTTTTCTCACTCCCATGACTCTAAACTTACTGACAGGCTCTACAATGTTTCACTCTTTCCAAAAAGAAAGAGTTTCAAAGAAACTTTACAATATTACAACAATTTTAATCTGTTTACAAATGGCCTTCTCATATATTCTGTATCTAAACATCCCTTTCTACAGACAAAAAAAAATAACATATTAGAACAAGAACATTTATATAATATATACATTATGCTATAATATGTATTATATGCATACACTGCAGCGAGAACGATTGTCAGAGCAAGCAGATTCAAGAACTCAACAATACTGTGGTCTACTGTTGTAATATTATTGTAAGTACCACACAATCTATTTTAGTTATTTAGTTATTTTCTATTAATATACATACAATATTTTTTGTTTTTATTGCCTGCTAGGCTTCTGTTCAAAACCTAGTCAGCTAGGCACCTCAGTACTCTTATTCTCCACCATTGCCGAAATCATCAAGATATATAAATGCAAGGATATATTCACAAAAAAATGATTTTATCTGATTAAATCAAATTGACTTGTAACTGAATGTTCAGACTGTATGTGTCTCTTGCGAATGAAGCGAATGAATATGCATTATGCATAAAGCATATGGTACATTTGTAACTCGTCAGCAGATGTTAATTAGTTTAGATGAACAGTATATTGTGACACTGTTGCTAAGCTGAAACAACAATGTCCCTTTTTCGATTACATTGGAACAAAGAATAAAGTTTAAGTTATAGCAAGGAGGAATTGTGCATTGTATCAATATTTGTATAGTATTTGCAGAGAAGTCAATGTTAATTATTGTTATCATATTAATGTTTCAATTCAATATTAAGAATTTGGAGATGCGTTCACATGGCTCTATCATAACTTGATAATACATGGCCATGGTCCAGTCTTCCCAGCAATCTCAAACAACGGTTAACAGTATGGACTCGTATTCTGTCATTTGTTAATAATTTAATAATTTATCATAACAAAACAATTTACAGTAGCGTACTGTATAAAATATGCAATATATATTTGTGTGTCTGAATGAGTGGATTTGTCAGTAATGTGTGGAGAAAACGCTGCTAAAAAAAGAAAATTTTTACAATTTTGTTGGATTGCAATTGTGATCGTGAAATTGAAAAAAGTCGAACCATCATCGATATATATATATTTACAGTAATCATACAGTAATCTGTTTGCTAAGTTGCTCTGTTGAGCAATATATGTGGACACTGTCTAATACAAATAGATATAATGCATGAAAATGAGGCATGAACATGCAGTATAAAGTATCTCTATGTCTGTCTGTCTGTGGAACTAATGTCTTTATCTCTTTGCTTCTGCCTGATTATGTCCTGGCCTGCTCACTGTGGAAGAGCTCAAGCTTCTTCCTTCTTATGAAGAAATGTAATGCCTTTTACTGAGATATGATAACACTACACAGCACCCGGATGGCTCCTGAATCCTCTTTTCTCTCCGCAGGCTTTGTACTCACGGCTGAACCTGCTGGGTAATCGTATTGGCTTTTCACCTGCAGAGACCAATCTGCCTCCTCATCACTAGCCTGTGTTTGAAGGACAAGTTATGTGAACGCGGAGAATTTCTCTCCCAATTAAAAAAGACTTTGCTTTATAATAACAACAATAAAAATAAATAAATAAATAAATAAATAATAATAATTAGTTAATATTGAAAATCACTAATTCAATCATTCTACATTTATGGAATTTGGCAGAAGCCCTTATCCAACTGGGCAATTGAGGGTTAAGGGCCTTGCTCAAGGGCCCATTAATGGAAGCTTGGTTGGTGGAGGGAACTGAACCTGCAATACTCCGGTTCAGAGACCAATGCTTTAACCACTGCACTGCCACCTACGAACTCAACCCGGAGTCATTTTCCTAGTTTTGTATGGCATTATAATTTTTCCCTTGCATATTGTCATCCTGCAATTGTCATATCTTTATAATAGATGTTTACGCTTGTAAAAAGACAGTATGACCCTCGATAATGTTTTTGTTTCTCATGTACTAATATATGTAATGCAATGGTCTCATAATCAGCATACAGGTCTATATATACATTCTCTCTCTCTCTGTCATTAAACTTTTGTTATCTCTCATACACGTCACCGTGTCTGTGCGATTGGTAATCCAGACTCCGTATTGGAGAGCATGAACAATAATGCATTGGTTGAGACTCTTGTCTAGATTAAGAATGCATTTCCTTTTGGAATTCCTTTTGGTTTATTTTGCATTACGCTGCGTATTTCAGATTTAAATGCAATATAAAATGCTGATTTCCAGCATATCTTTTCAAAATAGTAATAACATCCAGAAAAGAAAACAGATTTGTCCATTTTTTGTCCAGTATAGAAGTGAACATCATTCAGCCAATATTGTAAGGCTTCCTAAAGTAGAACATGTACTTTTCAATATCACGAAAACTGATTAATAGGTAAGCAGTCATGCAGATTCAACATCAGAGTAAGCAGTGCTATCCTCGCCCCCACACACACACACTGCACAGAGACACAAAACCACAACTAAAAAAGACGTCACAGACAAAGTGAGGCACTAAACAAACCGAGACTACACAAGCTCTTATTCTGAATGCTGGACTGAACAAAGACACTGGGCCTAGAGGTCGGAAGTAACCGAATCAGATACAGACATTCACTGTGTCTTCTCTCTGCGTTTAATGACATTTTACTGATGCATAAAATGGCTATGAGTAATGCTGCGTTAATATCGACTCTCCTGCATAAAAACCAGTCCGAGCAAGGCAAGGTCACAAAACAGATGAAAGAAAAAACTAATCAATATGTTCTATAAAGTAAATAATGCAAGCCCAATCACGCTACCTCACTACATGCTCGGTAAACACATCACTATGCGGCTCGAACAACAATCTCAGTAACACAAATAGTCTGGATCTCTCCACATGTTTACCTGTACATCAACATCCAATGAGTGAAGTCCATTTAGGACCAGGAAAGGATTTATTCCATGTCTGCCTCAGGACATGCCGAACAACCGACATAACTTTTCTCACAAAGGACAGCAAAAGGCATCAGCTATCGTATCAAATATCAACTGACACAAAATAATGACACAATTTCAGAAACGTACCTTTTCTCCTCTTCTGTCTTCTCTTCTTAATCTAAGCGTGAATGCAGCACCTGAAATTAGACAGAAAAATACACATTGAACAAATTGCACTTGTGTCTCTAAGTGAACTGTAGTAACATTGAGCTCTGTGGCAGAGATGCAGGTCTGGTGACAGTGTGCAATGCATAAACAGCAGCAGAGAGGAAGCAACGCCTGTTACGTGTCAGACTCCGACTCAGACTCCACTGTCTATTGTGAAAATGCTTGGAGTTTGACTCAGAGCAATGAAGATATTATAGAAGAAATCAATACTGTCTAAATCATGTAAGATGTAGAGAAGCCAGATGGAGAACCCTGAAGGCCTGGTTTGGAACCTAGATATGAAGATATGAACATGTATCTGCTCTCTCTCTCTCTCTCTCTCTCTCTCTCTCTCTTATTGGTATATGTTCTCTTGATTTCTAAAATGATGTTGCTTTCTGTCCCTGACATGATTCAACTGCTTTGACTCCTCTCGGCCCTACATATGTGCATGACGGTCGATCCACATGAATCACCAAAAGATTTCCCATAACAATTATGTATTCGCTTTGCACCAAAGAACTGCTACTGTAATCAAAAAGCGTTATAAGGCGTAGCACATGAATCATTCATATCTATTTTATCTGAGGAACCCAAACAGAAATCAAAGAATAAGCTAATAATCTAAACCCGCAGTAAGAAAGTAATTCAACGTAATTCCATTTAGTTTGTCGTCTTTTGTGATGAGAACAAAATCCAAAAAGTGTCGCTAGAAGAGGAACTGAGAGAGCTGAGTTTCATCCTCCTGTTGTTCCTGGGAGTTTCTTTTTTTACTCTTTAGGGATCTAAACATAAAACTACACGGCAGCTTTGGGACAGATCCTATTGTTTGGGCCACACAAATAAAACTGCATTGAATGGATCTGAATAGAAGGTGGGTTTGTGTGTAGAGGAGTAACGCAACTTTCTCACAACACTGTCAGAATGATGATATAAAAAGTCATCGGAAACATTCAAACTACTGCACGTAACAAGGTGAAGCGGGTATAACAGAACAGTGCACGATGCCAGAACGCCACGCGTATCAGAATCCCACACAAACCAGGGAGAATATTTACTCAGTTATTACAAGAAGCGTTAATAATTGTTCTAGGATAAAAGAAATTGCTGAAAAAGTAACTGAAGTTGACAAAAGCAATCAGGAGGTGTGTGTACAGCACCACACGAGAAGTTGTGTATTTAGAGATCTCCAAAAGTAGACAGAGATCCAAATAAACAGAATACGATTGTTTACTTTTTAAAAGAGTTAGTGAGTGGAGATCTTACCTTATGTTTCACGCCAACATGCACATTATTAATCCTACAATAAAGCTGAAAATGTTCAGTGAGTTTAGAGCTGCTTTGTGCTCTGCCCTTTCCTTGGTGCTCAAGAGACAGAGGAAAAGAGTGTCACATGTAGGCATGCACACACACACACACACACACACTCACACACATTTCCATTCAGGCAGTGCACCACCCCCGACCCTCCCCTTTTTTTTTTTAAACAATTGTATTTACTCAGTGCGCATTTTTATATACCTTTATTTAGACATTACCAAAACTACAAAAGCAAGTTTTACTACACATATATTACGAGATTACCACACACAGATTCTGACATTATAAACTTTTAAATATACTTTTAAATAGAACTAGGATGCTAATCTAACAAAAATGTCATTTAGCCTATTAAAAAAGGACTTTGATTCATTTGAATCATTATGCAATCAATCATTGAACTGCATAACATTTTGGATCTAAAATTAATTTTTAAGTGCACTTTTTCATTAACATACTTCACACTCCGCAATCCTAAAGTAAACACCAGACCTATAACGTGTCCTATACGTTTTAGTATTGTCCCTGCTCTATCACCCCAGAGTCAATTACCTGATAAAGAACCTTGTGAGCTATGTACTGAGCAGGAACTCAATAGTACCTAACATGGGGTACCATCGGGGTTATACATGTAGTTTCACAAACCAGACTTTCTTATCACTAAACCTCACCAAGGCCTGTTTACTTCCATAGAAGGCTTCTGACTGACAAACTAGCCAACTGATCTAAGGCAAACTGTATATAGCTGCATTATATGGAGAAACTAACAAAGACTACTAATACAGATAAGCAATAATGAAAGATCCAAGAGATTATTCCAACTTGAATTATCCTGTCAGAACTGTGTGAAACGGATATATAAAGATCAATGTAACACCACAGTAATATTTAAGGTTCCTCAATAGTTTTATCCCCTGTAAAGGCCTCTCCAAAACCTATTCTTCATCAAGGTGTGTAGTAAAAAGTTCAAGCGTTGCTTTTATTGAAATGCAAATAAGCCCACTTTAAATACCATTACATTCAGGGACTGATCCATCCCATCATCATTGTACCAAGCAAGTGAAAGTCACCAACAGGACACATGCTGTTAACGTGAGAAGAAATGCCTTGGGCTAGTATCCAGACTTCCTTTCCCACCGGGGTTGCCACTTGCCGCCACAAGTCAGACTAGGCCTATATCTGAGCCCACAGCAGATGTTGTGGGGAATCCGGCCCTGGTGATTAGGTGCTTGGGAAGGCTTTATGGGGAGACCGATTCCTCTACGGTATTATTGCTGCCGTTAAGAGGAGCGAATTGAAAAAGTCTTTTGACGTCCGTTAGCTATGGTTGCATGGAGCAACAATGGTGGGCGATTTCCCTTTGAAAGTGTCTCTATTCTTCTTGCCTGGCCCAGGATAATACTGCCCTTTACAAATGCACACAAACCTGTAACATAATCCTGTTCAAAGCACAGTGTACATGGACTTCCACAATGAGCAGAGCTCTAAATAACCAGATCCTGAGAAGATCCTTTTTTTTTTGTATGTCTTTTCCGCTTTTCCACCAAGCCACGTCTCAAATGGTCACACCGACATCTCTGATGGTCTCGCTTCAGAGCAACATTGCCTTTTGCCTTTTGTAAATCTCCTGGGAAAAAAAACCCCTAAAATAACACCAGCATAGACAAACAACAAAATACCAGCACACTAAATACCTTCATATTTCCTCGCAGGTGTACAGACACTACACTGTACCACGGTGGCAGCAAAGCAGCTGTGTTTGTCTAATTATGGTCCACTGATTGCATTTATCAGATTGTAATTCAGTGAGAGAAAACCGGTTCAGTGAACATTGCAGACGATTACCCACGCAAATCAAACAAATAAACCCGATTAAATCGTATAATAAGGATTCCGCTCCGGTCTTAGGCTCATGCCTCGTTAAGCTTCAGAGCGAAACAATAATTCGCTAAAAAGCATTTCTGACGTTTCTGGCATATCTGATAACGCTGGTGGAGAGACTCTTGATAGTGTGTGATATGGGTGTGGTGGGTGCATGAACAGTGAACAGTGGGTGCACATGGAAAGGCTTAGAATGATTGATGTCATTATTGCAGCACAAAGATGTGCTGAGGTTCATTCCTCCTCCTGTGACTCACACACAGAGCTGGATGACATGCAGCGTGTGTGTGTGTGTGTGTGTGTGTGTGTGTGTGTGTGTGTGTGTGTGTGTGTGTGTGTGTGTGTGTGTGTGTGTGTGTGTGTGAAGGAGATTATGTGAGATTGATGGAGAGTGCTGGACTGAAATTTTATTTCATTGCATGTGTGTCTGTGTGTCTCTAAGTATGTGTGCGTTTGAGTACTCTACATTTTTTCTGGTTCAGAGGTGCTGCTCTGATAGTGGGCTCCTATTCAGCCTCGTAAATAGACCAGGCTTTTGATTGGCCGAGAGACAGAACAAGAGTCTGAATGCTCTCAAGTTTGCTGGAGTGGCCTGTGGAGGGGGCATATCCCTCGCCGGCTTTTTACTCCCAGGCTTCATTGCCTACAAAAGCAGGTTTGGTCACGACACCACAGTTTGCTGTTTTTTTGTCCGGTTGTCACGACATACAGACAACCCACGGACTGTGCAAACAAGGCTAATATCCATTTGAAGAGATCTACTCATAGTTCTCCAGATGTTTGCTCAAAACCAGTTCATTAATTATTTACTCAGCATCAGTTAAAGTCCTTTGGTAGAAATCCTGTATGTATTAAACACGCCCATTCAATTCAGAGTATTCCCGTTTGAACACGCACTTATTAACCTTTTTATAACCGAATCACACCAATTCCGTGTCTGTACGACAGCTGCTGTTTGGGAGGAGTGTTCCAGCTCACAAATTGCCTATAAAATTGGATGCTTAATGTAGGTTAATTTCGAAGGGATTTAGAAAGATAATAGATTTGTACCTCTTGTAATAATAATTCTAGCTCAGAAATATTATAATAAACTAGAACAGCTTTTGGCTCACAGGAAATAGTGACACAAAATTTCGGTGCCCAGTTGGACCACCTAGAACATGCGCCCTGGTGACTGGTAAAAAGTTTCTTAAGGGAATTACTACCGACATCTCAAAGATGAGACAAGGGAGGTCATCTAAGCTCAGTCTGCCTTTTAAATGTAAACAGTAGGTTTTACACACCCTCTTGTCCTCTTTGCTTCAGTAACACACATAGATGTTACACACACACGCACACACACACAAAGAAGAAGAAGAAAGGGTCATACTGGTTTCCATGGCTATAAGTGGGTCATTTACCAAATCTGAGGATTTAAGTGACAGCGAGAGAGAGAGAGAGAGAGAGATAGATTGTATGTCCTTGCAGTCTACAGCCTTGTTTTACCACCCACAGTATATTCTTTCTAAGAGGTAAAACCTTAACAACTTGGTATCATATTTTACCCAAAACGCAAAAGAATAACGGTAGGAAAAACACTCAACAAATTATTGCGTGTGTATCAAAATGGTACCTTAACCATTCGTTCACTCACCAAGGACAGGAGACATACTGTAACTGGACCTGTACTGTAAGTAACATTATATACATATCGCCACATCAGTGAGTCAGTTCCAGGGCCTTTTATGTGGTTTACAAACAGCCCAATGCCACAGAAACTTGGTCTCATTCCAGAAAATGTCAGATGTTTATTCAGATGGTAATGCAATGGGAGATTTCAATGGCGTGCGGAGCCTCTTCAGGGCCTAAGTCACGCTCTTTGATCTGTCCCTGCTGCCGAGGGAGAATCTTTCAGTCCACTAATTTATGTGCTAAATGCATAATTGGACAAGCGGTCCAAAACTCCGCCTGTAAGAGCAGAGTGTGTGTGGGACACTACTGTAGATAGCCACTGTTAATCATTTATTAGTCTCCATTAGAACAATTAGAATTACTAATAAGAATTACTAACTACATTAGAACAATTAGAATACTTTCTAAGTACCATTTTTGTTTAGTTTTTTCTCCTGCCATTTTGTTTTATGTGTCACTTGTAGACTCTTAATCTCAACAGTATTATGATAGTAAAAACTTAAGGCGTCTGAATTATTCTGCGGTTCTCTATTCCGTTTTTTAGCCTTAAAAAGGAAACGTTTCATTTTGAACCCGGGGATTACAGAATCTCTTCATTTATTAAGTACACTGCATATATGTGTAAATTCATTCATTCATTCATCTTCTACCGCTTTATCCGATCTTACCTCGGGTCACAGGGAGTCTGTGCCTATCTCAGGCGTCTATGGGCATTAAGGCAGGATACACCCTGGATGGAATGCCAACCCATCGCAGGGCACACACACACACATTCACACACTAGGGACAATTTTCCAAGGTGCCAATCAACCTACCGTGCATGTTTTTTGGACCGGGAGGAAACCGGAGAACCCGGAGAAAAACCCCCTGAGGCACGGGGAGAACATGCAAACTCCACACACACATGACCGAGCCGGGAATCGAACCCGGATCCTGGCGGTGTGAGACGAATGTGCTAACCACTACGCCACCGTGCCTCTATGTGTAAATTAAGTGTTTTTAAATAATAGCACTGTTTAGAAAAATAGTTCAGACAGAGGATAACTGGTTATGATATGCTTTGGGCAAAACTCCAGCTAACCCTAGATTTATAAGTGAGCTATCTTCATACTGGTTTAGTTTAGTTTGAAGCGCACAAAATTATATCAAAACATTTCAAGACTAACTTTATTTATCATTGAACAACTCGTAAAAGCATGTTTGCTCTTTGTTATAATTTGGTGTCCATTGATACAAATCTCCATGTGGTAATGAACACGGTGGGAATGGCAGCGTTTAGTGTTGTTAGTTTTAAAACCTTTTGATACAGTGCTAATCTCAAACAATGCTAACACTGTCTGTCCTGCGTCTGTGACGATATGTGGAATATATGGATATTTTACTGTGCTGTGTTAAAGTTGCTTTGATAAGTTAAATATAATAATAATAATAATAAATAATAATAAATAATATATAATAATAATAAAAATAATAATAATAATAATAAGACAAATATACTTTCATCATATAAACATATAATTTCAAAAACAGTACAAATGATTTTATGGAAAAGTCTTATTCGTGGACGTATTTATTAATGAGTGAGTTTATTTGAAACTATATAATTTTTATCTGTGGAAATACCTTTGAAGGGGCACGGTGGTTTAGTGGTTAGCACGTGCACCTCACACCGCCAGGGTCCGGGTTCGATTCCCATCTCATCCCATTCTCAGTTTGTGACTGTTCTCCCCGTGTCTCAGGGGGTTTTTCTCCGGGTTCTCCAGTTTCCTCCCCGGTCCAAAAACATGCACGGTAGGTTGATTGGCAAATTGTATGAAGTGTATGAATGTGTGTGTGTGTGTGCCCTGCGATGGGTTGGCATTCCATCCAGGGTGTATCCTGCCTTAATGCCCATAGACGCCTGAGATAGACACAGACTCCCCGTGACCTGAGAGAAGATCGGATAAAGCGCTAGAAGATGAATGAATGAATGAAATACCTTGGATAAAAGCCATCAGCTGCCCCCTCCATTAAAACCCACGGCTAAACGTCTGTAGTAGGCCCTGCCTACTGGGTATGATTAAAACAAATATTATTATTATTAGCAAATTATATTATTAGCAAATGATATTATATGAATAATTCTGACGCGACACTCTATTCCAGACATTTTAGACATTCAAACATTCAGTATTATGTAAAATAGATTTAAAATGTTTACACAGTGCAGTGTAATTCTTTCCATTTTGCATGATCTGTGAATTAATTGCGTCCTTGAACGAAAAAAGAAGTTTAAAACCTCAGTCACGGGCCAGCCTGAGCATTTTAAATAAAGTGTTTTTCTTTGTGCCACAAAGCAGGCGCACATTTATGCGTCTGCACGAATTGAACGACAAAGATTAGTACAAACAGAATGATCTTTATTGGATTTACGTGAAGGGGCAAACACACGGCGCAATTCCCCTCAGCCGCTGAAAGAGCTGTCTGACAGGAGCGTGATTTAATAAGCGTCACCACGGACAGGCTGTGTGCAGGCAAACAGAGGCGACTGTGGGCACACTGGAAACAGCCAAGAGGCCTTACAAAGGAGGAAACACACTTTGGAGAATCAAACTAACAAGGCTGAGACAAATCATATACACTTTAATCTACACAATTTTTCTACACAATTATTAATGCATTCACAAAAAAATGTATAATTATTGTATTGTATTTCTTAAAAAATATATATATATTTTTTTTTTGTTTTGTTTTGTTTGTTTGTTTGTTTGTTTTTTGTTTTGTTTTTTAGTTGGTGGTTTAGTTTTAGAACGTCCACCTCACACCGCCAGGGTCCGGGTTCGATTCTCGTCTCGGCCATGTGTGTGCATGTTCTCCCCGTGCCTCAGGGTTTTTTTCTCTGGTTTCCCCCGGTTTCCCCGGTCCAAAAAATATGCACGGTAGGTTGATTGGCACCTTGGAAAATTGTCCCTCGTGTATGAATGTGAGTGTGTGTGTATATGAGTGTGTGTGTTTGTGTGTGTGTGTGTGTGTGTGTGTGGGGGTGTGTGTGTGTGGTGTGTGTGTGTGTGTGAGTGTGTGTGTGTGCCCTGTGATGGGTTGGCATTCCATCCAGGGTGTATCCTGCCTTAATGCCCATAGACGCCTGATATTGGCACAGACTCCCCGTGACCCGAGGGAAGATGGGATAAAGCTGTAGAAGATGAATGAATGAATGAATATAACCACAATAATTATTATTATTATTATTATTTGTAATAATCTTTTATATTTCTTTAAATCCATTTAATGTTATGGATAGTGATGGGAAGATCAGGCCATTTTAGTGACTTTGTTCTTTGAATCGCTTCATCAAAATTAACAAATCTTTTTTGATTCATTTAAGTTAAGTTTCGCTCCTCTGATCAGAAATAAAATGGTACATTTTCAATACGCAGTTCCCCAAACACATTTATGTACTTTACACAAATGATGAACTCAATTCTGTCTCCTGTGTAATGCATAGCACGTATGAAAGTCATGTGATAAAAGAAGGGACGACTCGGATCATTTGACTTATGACATGAACAGTTCTGCTTACACTATATGACCTACAGAGATGCTATTCTCATACGCATGTCTACATTTACATTTACATTTGCGGCATTTGGCAGACGCCCTTATCCAGAGCGACTTACAACTGAGCAATTGAGGGTTAAGGGCCTTGCTCAAGGGCCCACTAGTGGCAGCTTGGTGGTGGTGGGGTTTGAACCTGCGATCTTCTGGTCCAGAGTCCAACACCTTACCACTAAGCCAACACCTCCCTAGGAGGTGTCTAGGAGAAAATGGACGAATCACAACTACTAATTTTTCTAATTTCTATCAGTACAATTAAAGACTTATAAAAAAAGAAAAACTCCTTGATGAACTATACATCACTAGTCATGGATGAGTCATAAAAAAAGCATTTCACCGCCTGTCCTACTCATGGTTATGTATGTGACATAAAAATGTGAATATGAATTTGTACTTGTCCACAGACCCCATGACTAATGGGTCAAAATGTTAGTCTTTCTGTCAAGACAAAGACATGTATGAAATAGGTTATTATGGAAGGCACACGGATTCATACATTAACGATCTCATCACAAGAATTCCTTATCATTTTAAACAGAAAAGCTGTTCAATTATTACATACCAGTACGGCTGGGTATCATTTTCATTTTATAGATTCTGGTTCTTATCAATTCCCAATTTCGATTCCTAACAGTGAACCAACTGTAGATGCTTATTCATGTTGGTCATGACACCTTGCTTACAACATGTTATTGTAATAACATGTTATAATTACACTTTCGTTTTTTTCAATGTGTCACGACACTTTTGAGTGCTTCCCACAGTCCATCTTGTAAACTGATCTTTTGATTAACCCATAATGTCCTGGCAGATTGGATATGCGGAAGGCCACATGGACACATGGAAGGTACTGACAGTTTGGATGTGTGGAAGGTCCTGGCAGATTTCCAGATAAAAAAATGCGCCCAGGAATTGATAAGAAGGCTCAAAATGTACATTTTATAAGTAGTCCAGAATCAGAATTGATTTTGGATTCCCAACCCTACAGACCATGCATTCAATCGTAAAGAGCAGCAAAAATTGACTGGCGGATGCAAGACGCTTGGGAGCGAACTGGAAAAGTCATTCGCAACGAGATGTTTGTAGCCGCTAACATATCATTCCCATGGCAGCAGCAGAGTGAGAACAAAATGTCATCAAGTGTGGGGGGGGCACTGAATCATTAACGACCCAGTTACACTCACTCAATGTCAAATATAACGCGTGTGTGGATCTGTGGACCCCTCCCACACTACCCCCTACCCCCACATACACACACACACACACACACACATACACACACAGACTGTAAGTATATCCTCCAGTGAATAACCCCAATCATATAAATACTTCAGCGTGTGTGAAAACTGTGACAGGGTCAGCTTTTGTTGGTGTAGCAAAAATGACTGTTCAACAAGTCTATTCATAAGAGAGAATGTGGATGTATTTGTGGGTGTGTGTGCATGTATGACACACACACACACACACACACACACACACACACACACAAACCTATACATCCCTACAGAGACAGATAGCACACCTGCAGACTCACAGTAAATGCAAACACACCCAGTCCTTAATATAAACATCCCCCCTCACCTTTTTCCTTTCTTTCTTTGAGACCAATGCCAGCTGGATTTCACCCACACTACTCATTATTCCTGTGATCCGGAGAGTTCCTGTACAGCCACCACAAGTGAAGCGCCCTTCAATCTTATCAACAAAAGGAGGTTGTAGTGGCAGGTTCTCATCAAAACCAAACACAACAGATTCCACTTGTTGAACTACGCTATGCTTCAAACAGATATTAGGTGTGTCTCTTGTTCGCTCTGTACCGGCCTTTTGTACATATGACTAAAGACCCCTGTATTAGTCACAAACACAAAAGAAAAAGTCTAGGAGGAGCTTTAGAGATTTTCTTAATGGTATATAGTATGAACGGTGGACATTTAAATGTGAAGTTTAAATCTTTCATTTACCAAATTCGTTTCTGATTCAAAATTCAACAGAACAGAAAAATGGCTTGTCTGTGTTTTTACTCTCTGCTGACCTGAGTGTGTGTTTTTTTTTTTACAAAATATCCAGTCATTATTTCTCCTTATTGTTCATTTCTGTTTCTAGTTTCTATGTCTGGTATTAGTTTTACTTCTAGGAAATGTATGTTTTTATATCTGGATGTCTTTGTAGATTTTACTATACCTTTAATAATTAACTGACTTTTTTTTTGGACTTTAGACATGGTTTATGATTCTTTTAATAAAATTCAGTGTAGTTTGTAGCATTTTAGATGTAATGTCTTCTTTCAGACGGTAAAGTACAGGGTTCGGGATATGACCCTGTGTCATATTCATAGCTTCCAACTTCCATGATGTCCAAGTTTCCAAATTTTCTGATCTTCGAGTTCTCAGGCCTTTTTTCTAAATGATCCGCCCGCAGTGAAGTTGTCACCAAGGACCCACCCTCAGCACATGCGATGGCTTCTGTTACGGACTCTGACTAAACCTGTAATCCCTTTAAGCAACTAGTGTGTCTATTCACATGCTTAGTTCTGCTTTTATTTCTCTTCAGCCCACTGACTCTGTCTCGGTTTGCTCTTCTGTCTTTATCTTGACCTTCAAGTCTCTGTGTCTTTACTCTATAGTTGTTCAGAGGCCAAAGCTCCAGTTTTGACTTCTGTCCCTGGTTCTGTGGGTTCTTTTCCCCCCAGTTTCTACTCTGGGTCCTGGCTTAAGCTTTGCCCAAAGCCATGAAATACTGTATCACGGCAAGTCCCGGCTCCCAGTGTGCACTTTGGAGAACCACAAATTAGGGGGCCTGTGAGAAGAGTTAATAATAAATGTACTTTAAGCAAGCATTTACATGTCCTGAACCTGCTTATTACAATGTACATAGAAAGACTGACTTTCCAGTAGAATAAACACGCAAATAAAAAAATATTTCAAGAGATTGAAACTAGTGCAGGGCTTTCTTACCTGTACTTATTTATTTATGACAGTAGCATGAATGACAATCATTATGTGCACACAAACAGTACATTGGCAGGCCAATAAAATTCATGGTTAAAATTAATGGTTTAATAAAATAAATATAACACATGTGATGCATTTCATTGCTATGTTCATGTGTGAATGGTAATTCATAAATATGAGGCCCTTTACTCTAGATTCTATAACTGGGTAAAGAGCTCTCATACCAAGTATTTTCCTCACTGTCTCCTTGGTAACACAATTCTGAGCCAAGAATGACACATAAGGACACTGAAACATTGGTGTGTTTCAGTTCACAAACAGATACAGGAGTCTCCTTGGCAACCCTTTTATTTTTTTATAGAATTGATAAAAAAATAATAATAATTTTTCCATTTGTCTCACCCATAATGACGTATTCCCCCCCTCTCTCTCTCTATCTATCTATCTATCTATCTATCTATATATATATATATATATATATATATATATATATATATATATATATAGTATAGAGAGAGAGAGAGAGAGAGAGAGATAGATAGAGAGAGAGAGAGAGAGAGAGATATTAATTCATTCATCTTCTACCGCTTTATCCGATCTTCCCTTGGGTCACGGGGGTGTCTGATGCCTATCTAAGGTGTCGTATATGGGCATATATATGGCATATATATATATATGGATATATGGATATGCTAACACACACACACACACACACCACACACACACACACACACGTAAATATACGTAATCAAAATGAAAAAATTTCCTGGAACTATGATAGAATAAAAAACGTACTTGAACGATGGTCTAGAATAAAAATAGTCTTATGTTTATGTCCAGGGTTGATATATTACACAGTACATGTTCTGTTCTGCCTATGCTTCCTCTCAACATAGTTCCAGAAAAAATATGAGTAACAGGATAAAAATAGAATGAAAATGATGTGTGTAGTAGGAAATATATTTTAATGTGGGGGGGGGGGGGGCACATAAACATAAACCTGAAGATTCTAGGAAAAACTATATGACAATTTCAGTCAGATAACCATATACATCACGTAAAGCTGCTCAAATGTTTATGTATGCTATGATATTATCTTATAAAGAAATAAATGAACCTTAATAAATGAACCTTACATTTCTTGAACACTAGGCAACACCTCACCAGCATGCAGAATTCAGTGAAGGTAAACCTGATGAGATCTCCATATTGTATATTCTATATCCATAAAACACACACGTTAGGAGGTCCCTTATCTCAACAAAGACTAGGCCACTGTTACATGCACGTCATCACTATGGCCCATAGAGGCGCTGAGTCCCCAACCACTACTGTGTCATGCCACTAAACACATCTTCTCCTTATGGACAAGTTACATTTTTCACACTCCATGATGCCTGGGCTTCTGCTACCTAGGCATCAACATGAGCCTTAGAGGATTCATGCCCCAGTGATGTAAGTGAAGATGTCAACACCTTTCCATCAGGTAGCCAGCGTATCCCCCATGACATTATGGGTTATGACATCCAATAATCAGTGGCCTTGTGAGAAACACACTGCTAGTTGTGTGGAGTACTAAAGTACAAATACTTGTTACTGTACTTAAGTAGACCTATTTCTTGTCTTTGAGTAGCTTTTTCACCCTACCAGTGGTGTGTAGTCTCCTGGTTATCTCGCACCACAGACGAATGGCAGCATATGAAGCTAACACAGCTCAAGGCAGGAGGCCACAGGAAGTCTGGCTAGTGTGGATGAGACAGAGGGAGTCAGTGATGTAAACATGAGCAAGAACTGAGAGATTCCTGATTATCATCACATTTTCACTGCTTGTGTTGTATATGGTGGATGTTCAGCCTGGGTTCATTCATTAGATAACAACACTGAGAAAATCATTTCGTATTAATGTATTGATATGATGTGAGGTTCGGTTAGTAGCGTTTCTTTTGCTTAAGTACTTACAACGTTTACCTTGAATTAAAAAAGTGCAGTCAGTTTTTCAACTTTAACTAGAATTAAAACATGAGTATCTGTACTTCTACATGAATGAAGGGTGTGTGTACTTTTGCCACCTGTGTTTGAGGTCATATCAACAATTGAGAGTTGATATAAAAGGAATTTCCAGGGAATTACGGCTGAATGACAATGACAATTTATTGATTATACGTTTATTTATTTATTAAGTTGGAAACTAGCAGGTAATAAATCATGCACTGCCACCCGAGCATGCTTTTGATGATTTGATTAAACCAAAAAGAGCTAAACCTCTCTGGATTCTCCATCGCAAAAATAAATCTGATTAAATGTTTTGTGCCTTGAGTCAGGTTCAACGGGATTACACATCCCCCCAAAAGTGAAAATGTGAAATGTACTAACCTGATTTACCTTTAAAAATTCATATAAACACCCTGAAAAGTATGACTTATTTATGTTCAATTCTGTTTTTGACCAAACATGCAAACGTATTTATTCCTGGTCCTGAACCTCTCCTATATAAGGATATAGTTTTTTCGAGGCAAATATAGAAGCTTAAGCAAGACTAACTAAAACTTGTGACGAGTCAAGCACTCTTTCAGAGTTGAAGTAATGTGAACGATGAATCGCCATGGATTCACAAATCTTACAACCGATAACAGTCACAAATGACTCAATTCCTTTATTTAAAAAAAAAAGTCTGGGAGCTATGAATAGGGTGTAGGTTTTAATATACTTCTCTTTGATCTAGACTTGATCTTCTCCCACAGCCTAGACCTCTGATATTAACCTCAGCCCACTGCTCTCTCTGTCTGGTGCCACTGCTACCTACAGCACCAGCATTTCAAAGCTTCTGCATCAAGCGGCTTCACACGAGCTCGAGATTACGGCTGGAATCGCTCTGATGAAAGTTTCAGTGGAACAGAAAAGGGTATTGAGCACTGAGATCAATAGCAGCAGTAGTTTGTTGCTCAGAACATTGTGCTGTGCTCCAAATAGGTTTCAGTAGAGCTCACATACACTGATCAGGCATAATATTATAACCACCTGCCTTATATTGTGTTAGTACACTTTTGCTGCAAAAACTGTCCTGAACCTTCGAGCATTAACAGTAATAACATCTTCAGCTATTTAGGGTATAGTAGTAGTATAGTCTGTTGCATGGGAACACGCCTCTCCACAGACGCATTAACGAGTCTTGGTGGCCCGTGACCCTGCGAGATAACCAAGAGATGTCATAATGTTGTGCATAGTTCTAAAATGTGACAAAAGAACAGCATCATGACAGTTTGTAGAGAAGTGATTGCTGTTGTGAAAAGAATCAATAAATGATAGCACACACACACACACACACACACACACACACACACACACACACACACACACACACACACACACACACACAGCACTGCTACTGGACCTGTTAACAGACAGCCCTAAATGGTCAGGGTTTGTGCAGATACACTACATTTCTGAGCAGTTCTTGCACATCACATGCCACTCATCACATTCACTTGGGTCTTGTTAAACTCCCTATAGAAGTTCTGTGTGTGTCTTTGTTAAGCTTTGTGGTTGTTTTTTTTCCAGTATTTTTGGTCATCATCCATATTAAGTGAATTTAAATATAGGTTGATAGAGTTCATTTGGCATTTAACTTGCCAGAAAATGAAGGAAACATCTTTCAAATGAGTAAACAAGGCACAAGTTTACAAATGTTTGCTGGAAGGTTTTAATATTGAAGAATTTATAATAAAAAAACCTGTGCGATCTCAGTGTTTATGGGGTATGTGAAGAACAAAATGCACTGTGCTGTAATGTATATGTGACAAATAAAGGCTCTTTTATTATTTTCAGTTTTTTACAGTGGGAGACTGTTCTTTTTCACTGTTCTTAACTGTTCGTACCAAACACAACGTTTGTTGCATACTCTTACATTTCATTCAGTTAAATAATCTAGTTTAAAGAATACAAACAAAATGAATAATATTCATTTTAAACAGTTTACCATTTACCATTGAAAGCCCTTATTGTCTTATTTAGTAGTCTTTGTTAATGATTTTAAGCTTTATAGACTGTGAGCCTTTTAACCCTAAATAGAAGTGCACATGCAAGCATTCATTTTCCTTTTCCGTCTTTCTTTAGAGATCGTGGCTCCCTATGATGTAGCTTTTCACCGATGTTTTATGGTGCTGTTAATCTAATATTTAAACAAAGGTTCAGGTTAGAGTGGAAGAAAAGCTATGCCTTTAGTCTTAAGGAGACATGCTGTGCCACACTTGGCCTGCTGACAGTGAAATACGGCTCTCTCCTTTAATGATGCAAGCAAGACGCTGCAGCAAGGACAAAAGGCCAAGAACCAGGTTTTGTTACACTATTGTTGTAAAATGTGTAAAAACCTCATCAAATGTGACAAAAGCCAGATATGGAAGTGTGTTACGACTCGACCCAAACCTGAACAAAGCTGTAATTATATCTACATATAATAAATATATAGTAAATGGACCTAGAATTATCCTGTTCTGATATTTAAACATTATAAAAGCAATATTTCATAAAATACAAATTAACACAATATTTAGAGCAATGTATTGTCTTAAGGGGGCACGGTGGTTTAGAGGTTAGCACATGATCACCTCACACCGCCAGGGTCCGGGTTCGATTCCCGTCTCGGCCATGTGTGTGTGGAGTTTGTGCATGTTCTCCCCGTGCCTCAGGGTTTTTTTCTCCGGGTTCTCCGGTTTCCTCCTCCGGTCCAAAAACATGCACGGTAGTAAATTTCCAAGTACCTTGGAAAATTGTTCCTAGTGTATGAATGTATGTGTGTGTGTGTGTGTGTGTGTGTGTGTGTGTGTGTGTGTGCCCTGCGATGGGTTGGCATTCCATCCAGGGTGTATCCTGCCTTAATGCCCATAGACGCCTGAGATAGACACAGACTCCCCGTGACCCGAGGGAAGATCAGATAAAGCGGCTAGAAGATGAATGAATGAATGAATGTATTGTCTTACTGTAGTCAACATGTCTGTCATGATTAATTAATTAATTATAAATTAATTTATACTCATTGGATCATTTTTGTTACATTTGCAACAGGATTTTATTGCCATGTTTTATATTCTGGCATTAATGTTCAGATTCTCCTGTTATTTGATAAGAATTGCTTTATCCTGCATGAGAAATGGATTCTCTTTACGATGCAATTTAACTTCTGTATCTATTATTTAAGCAGATGTCTGTGCATAGCAAGGACTCCTCCCATCCCAGGCAGAAACTATTCAACGATCATCCACCCAAGACGAAATACAGGACTAGACGCACCAGCACTCGCAGTTTCAGGGCCTGTTTTCTCTCTACACTCATCACCCTGCTGAACACTACACATTTAGGACACTGAAGTATAAAGTTCTTTCTTTCTTTCTTTCTTTTGTTTCTATCCCTCCATTTATCTACAAGTACCATGTTTTACATTTGTTAAACAAACACAAGTTTAACCTGCTCATCTTCACACACATGCATGTTACTAAATAACCCCATGACATCATGACATAAACATATCTTTAACATATTTTTTACCAACTCGGACAATTCTGTCTTGCAGCTAGAAGCATGTATCCTGAAAAGCATCGGAAAAAGTAATCCATAACAAACGTATAATTGATACGAAAATATGAAAATGAAACCACTATAAACTTCACAATAACTGCTAAAAACTATTTCTCATAATATAATTCTGTCAGCCTGACCTTTTACACAGGTTCATGATTCACATAGTATGTACTGGTAAACAAAATCATTTGTTCCTCTTTTTCATTGAGACCACATAAAAGGATTTTATGTAATATATGGACAAACGTTTATATGGACAAACCCCTGACTTTTCCAGACATACAGTATGTGTGGCGTTACAAACAACCATGTAGCTGAATTAGCACAAATCCTCACACTCTAAAACTGTAGGGGAGCGTTCAAAGCCTTCATGTTAATGGGACGTTCAAAAAGCACATACTGTAGAAATCTAGTCAAGTGTCCACAGGTTCCCACCAAATAATTTCCCAGCAATAATACTTCAAAAAAAAAATTCTTGCCAACTGATTAATTGAAATACTCCTGATGAATGTTGGGAAAGATCTTATCTTTCCTCAAATGCTAAAAAGTCAGTCATGATTGTGGTGTGTTTGTTTAATTAACAACCAGAATTAGCTTCATTCGTCTGTGAAACACGGAGATTCAGATGGCCATATCCACAAACAAAATCATTATGTCAGCTTAAATGGGAAGAGTTTACATTCTTGAAAATGTATATATTTTTGATTAAAATATAGTTGTTTTTGTTTTTAGGGACACGGTGCTTTAGTGGTTAGTACGTTCGCCTCACACCGCCAGGGTCCGGGTTCGATTCACGTCTAGGCCATGTGTGTGTGGAGTTTGTGCATGTTCTCCCCGTGCCTCAGGGGGTTTTTTCTCCGGGTTCTCCGGTTTCCTCCCCCGGTCCAAAAACATGCACGGTAGGTTGATTGGCACCTTGGAAAATTGTCCTTAGTGTATGAATGTGTGTGTGTGTGTGTGTGTGTGTGTGCCCTGTGATGGGTTGGCATTCCATCCAGGGTGTGTCCTGCATTAATACCCATAGACGCCAGAGGGAAGATCGGATAAAGCGGTAGAAGATGAATGAATGAATAAATGTTTTTGTTTTTAATGCTCAAAAACATCCCTCAGCAAAATATACTGTAGTGCATGGCTAAGAATGACCGTCTCACTGCCTTACTGATCTGGAATGCTTAAATACTGGAAAACTCCTCTTCATCTAAATTTAGTAAACGCCTCGATCATCCAGATAATTCTCATATGAGCAAAAAAAATCTACTCTACTTAAAAAAAACAAGAAGAATAATTAAAAACGTAATAAAACCAGAGTAAGCAGTGTTTTTTTTTTACAAGACAGAGGAATTTATTTCTGGTAATAAACATCAGAACTAATTCAAGATAAATAATTCAGATAGATGCACTGTAGTACATATGGTTTTGTTTAGTTTTTTTTTGCTTTCCATTACAAAGAAAAAGGACAGCCAGGGCACAGACCATCTTCATTAAGTATTACAAGTGGATTTTTAATGTGTTTCAAGTGTCAGTTTAGGCTTTCAAAGAAGAAAGCCAATGGTCTGTATTACAGCTCGCAATGCCAAAATGCTGAAAGAGCTGAACGATAAAATGCTGAAAGTGGTCACTGGCAAACGGGAATACTGTTGCCATGAAGGGCTGCACTTGTTCTGCAACAATGTTTAGGTAGTAAAATCCAGATGAATGCCAGGACACAGGATTTCCCAGTAAAACCTTTCCTATGCCGACTTTCCTTCATCTCATATTTCATCCTGTTGCCATCAGATCCAGTCATCTACATGATGTGAAAAAAAAGACATGACTTACCAGACCAGGTCTCCTTCTTTTACTGCAGCAGAAACCAAGTGTTAAATGTAGGTGAATTCACCAGTGGACGGGGATGTGAACAGAACCTCTGACCAGTCTGCAGTTATGGAACCTCATACTTAACAACCTGTGATGCATCACTGAGACCGTTCTATCATAGCCAACATTAAGTTTTGTTTTGTTTGACCAGACCGGACAAGCCTCTAACTAGGAACACCTTCTCATTGGGAGATGCGCTGACCCAAATATCTATCCATCAAAAGCTTTTCCAAGACATCAACATTCAGAAATTTAATGTTGACTTGTTGCAAATTGCCTTATATCACTTTAACAGTGTTGTCTCACTATAACAGTCTTGGTCTTATTAGACTAAGAGGGGGTTCAGTGTACAATAACAGGACTGTTTATTCAGAATCTTACTGATTTACCAGACTCGGATGTTTCTCTGGCTTCTGCGGACTCTCACTTGAGACAACATGAAGCAGAATGAGCACATTATTTTGTAAAGTGGATTACTGAGAATAGTTAAGAGTCTGATTGGGCTGATTCCTCTCTCACCCATTACTGACTTTTACCGCCAAAATAAAATAGATTGCTCAGCATAGAGCCTAATACAGGAGATAAATATAACCCTTGAATTCCATTTGAATTATAGATGAGATATGCTATATGTTTTTATCAAAGCGTTTGTGTATTTGCAAGAGGAAACACAGCTACTGCATGAAACAAGCTCAAGCCTATGATTTGCAATGTTTTTATGCTTTAATAGTTAATCCTTTAATACTTAAATAAAGTCCATAGATATACATTTTATAGCACCAGTATTATGTTTGATACTTTAAATAATGATAAATTACTTATACCATATATGTTTTTTTGTTTGTTTGTTTTTTTGGCAAAGCGACTTGGCTGTGTTCAGACTCGGAAAAGATGCTGAATAGATGTCCTGCTGCGATCAGAAGACTGTGGTTCTATTGTATAAGCGCCTATGTGAAAAGACGTATACATGGCCTGCAGGACCCGAGGATGGTTCAGGGTTTCATGTCGTGGCCAAAATCTCGCCTTCCCAACCCCCTCTATTTTATTTTCACTTCTCCTAGGGACAATGCGGTTTTACCATGCCATAAATCAGACTTCCTCATGGCACCTCGGTGTAGGGGCATGTCAATGAAAATTTTAACATAAGAAAAGGGGTTAGGCCTGTGCATGCTCGACGCTGTGTGGGCCTTCCCAGAACTCTCACACGAGTGTTTTGACCTCTCGATTGCAGGGGCTTGGAAATGCACTGTTTACCTCCCCCTCCAAGGCTGGCTCAATTTAAAAGTTATTGTGCCCCCTTTTGATGACTGATCAACACAGACAGGTATTGTGCATTAAGAGGAAATAGGATTTAGTCAGTGTGACATGCAGAACACTTTCTCTGAAAGCAGAGTGAGGGGTTACTGTAAAGTTGAGACATGTCAACTACGGCATTCTAACAGCCTGGAATGTTAGTGGCAGATGATGTCTTCAGGACAAGTTTTTTTTTCATTCTTCTAATAGCTAAGCCTACAAAGCAAGTGCAAATCTATTGAAAAGTTATTAGTGGTTTCTATGTTCCTATTTAAGTGCTACTGTATTTTACAAAAGCACGATTCCAAGCATCGTTTAGACTTGCCTGAAAATCTGCCCCAAGTCATTAACTACCATCTTCAGGAAGTCATTCAGACAATAAACATTTATTCATCTTCTACCTCTTTATCCGATCTTCCCTCGGGTCACGGGAAGTCTGTGCCTATCTCAGGCGTCTATGGGCATTAAGGCACGATACAACCTTCCGTGCATGTTTTTGGACCTGGGGGAAACCGGAGAACCCGAAGAAAAACCCCCCTGAGGCACGGGGAGAACATGCACTCCAAACACTCCATACACACATTTCTGAGATGGGAATCGAACAAGGACCCTGGCGGTGTGAGGCAAACGTGCTAACCACTAAACCACTGTGCGCCTCCGACAATAAACATATGACATTTAACTTAAATTAGGCCTAAAACCTAAAATGAATGCTTCAATACATTCAAGATGACAGAAGCTTACTGGAATGATCAACTTTACAAGCCAGGAAAAATATGTATTTATTTATTTATTTTAAATAAATCCAGAGAATTCAGACAAATGAAAGCACCAGACAATTTAACACATTGTGCTCATGTAGTGGACAGATACAGAGAATAATAGAAAAATAGCCCTTTTAAAAGTACTCTAATGATCCACATTATCCACGCAAATTAAAAATGTCGCTTACAGTTTCATTCTCTTTTATGGATATTTTTCAGGTAAAAAAAAATATATATATATATTTGTGCAACGCTTTTATATTTTAACGCTGACACTAAAACTTTACGCTTATAATGTTTGACAAAGTGACTAATAATCAGGAATGTTTACACTTGTTTTTTTACACACCATGACACGAGCTATGGATGGATCTTCCATTATAAAGGTTATAATCATCACCCCAGAATAAAAGTAGAGAAAGTAGAGAATGGGAAAGTAGCGCAGTAAAAGTACTGATACATCACTAAAAATGTACTCAAGTAAAAGTAAAATTACAATGCTTATAAACTACTTAATGAAGTACAATTCATTATCAAATCTACTCAATTACAGTAACGAGAGCGTCATTTGTTTATTTACACCACTGAGTGTTGATGTACAGGTTTTGAGGCTTTTGACCCTTTAAGAAAAAAGGTGGATAACTTGAGCAAAAGTTGATTCATTGGATGATTTACATCATTTAGACATTTCAGTAGTGTTAATACGTTGGCACACGGACACACTTGGCACTTCTCACCATTCTTGACTAAAGAGTTAAGCTTGTAGTAATTAGGCATATTTTTCCCAAAGCCTAGCCTAACTTAAAAAACAACTTTCACCTCCTAAATTAGTTTACCCAAAGCTTGGGCCTCCATGTTCTTTTTCAATTATCTTCTTAAGACTAGCTGAAGGCGACAGAGCTTTCAGACCAGCCTGCAAGACTGATTGAGGCCCTCTCCATATTTGACATGTGGTCTGAAACAGGATGTGGGGTCAGTCTGGCCTTAATGAGCTTCTCTTTCTCCTCAACAGCTGATCAATTCTAGCAAGAGGTCTTAGTGGTTTTGCTGCACTTCAAGATGCCAGATTTGTCTTTACTAATGCAATTAGGGTCAAAGAAGCCGTGATGGTCATTTGAGGAGTTTGGGTATTGTAGGGACCTCGCTGGAGAGGGTCAAAGAGCTGTGATGGTCATTTGAGGAGTTTGGGTTTTAGAAGCTCCTAGCTGGAGAGGGATTATTTAGATTTACCATGGCAGATGTTGAAGCCACCTGCTCGTTTTTATTGTTTGAAAAAGTCACTCAGTAAATACCTTCACAGTATGTTGTTACACTGTCGTTATTGGATTTGAAAATTAAGAGTTTTTCATGTCCCTCCTCCAAACATACTCTAAACCTTACTGAGATACATTCATATCGTATCCGGGACAGTTTAATAATACATGAAAGTAAGGTTTCAGAGCAGACATGGGGGTTGATGTCTGTTTCCTCACTGGAGATGGAAATATAGCATATAACTCGCTGAAACTTCTCTGTTTATTGTGTATTCACGCCTGACATGAGAAATGCTCAAAATGTTCAGGTAGAGAGAATTTTCTGAGGAAAAAAATCTAGAACCAAAACCGAGAAAACATCCTCTGTCTGTTCTTTTCCTGATTTTCATTTATGAAAGGCAGATCATAATGTCTGTACAGTGAAGAGCTGAGACGCTACAAGCTGTCAGTCACAATGCAGATTTACAATTTTAAAAAATGTATGTAAACAATTAATGTAAGGACAAGAAAACGGTCTTAACTGCAAATAACATGTCATATTAGAAAGGTTATTTCTGTTATATATCCACTCTGAAACCTTTATATATCCTGTTTTCACTCTTAGCAGAGCTTAATGTAAACACTTTTGTGGATCGAATAATGCTAAAAAAAATCTCATAAAAATATAAACGTTTCAGTAAAACCAGCCAAAATAGTGATTTTCGTCTGAACTGTTGATCAGAGCCAATAAATCAACTGTCACTGTGGATTTGTGTTGACAAAAAGGGTCACAGAAAGCAGAAAATGAGAAAATGATGACTTAAACAACCAGTGCTAAATCTTCCAAAATGAAGTTCAGCCATCGCAGCGCGTCGGGAACTGCAAACACGCAATAACTCTTCTGTCCTTTTATACGATGCTATTTCATTTGCCTTAATAGAAAAGTGGGTCTTATTGTCTTCATTTATCGATTTAGATTAGATGCATTTATTTCATTATTTTAATAGTCATTAATATGAAACAAGTATTACATTTTCACCATTGTTTTGTGTAGCACCAGGGTCCTGGAGAAGCGTTGTTTCATTTCACTGTGTACTGTGTCAGCTATATGTAGTTGAAATGACAATAAAACCTCTTGACTTGACTTGACTTGACCAAAAATGGAGAATGGTGAGTTAAACTTCTGGGATTTTAATCTGTTCATTGCAGAAGCGTAAGTGATTGTGAATCACTTATTGCCACTTATTGTAATCTACTTTTATGTTATATTAGGGTCATTTTCAATACTAGCATGACAAAATACCTACTATATAAGTTGGGTCTCTAGATACTCCAGCTCCTTTAGATTATCCATATGTGCTGAAGAAGGTATGGTGTGCTAGCTCCCACACCAGTTTTAAAGTTCAAGATTCAAGGTTCAACATTGTCACAGACATATTTATATGCAGAAAGTATGGAGAAGATACCAAAAAGCTCTATTATACAATAGTATAGTAATATAATACTATATATTATAGAATAGGTCTGAAGGCTCCTTATATATACACTTTAGTATGTTTGCATCCTTTATCTGAACGAACTGGATTTTCATGACTACCACAGTTCTTGTACAAATGTTCTTCCGCACATTCTGTGCACTACTGTTGATTGCACCGTTTAAGTGATATCTTTCTATGAAGCTTTTTTTAAATCTGTAGAATCCTTTCAGCAAAATTCTCTACAGTGTCCAGTAAAGTGTCCAGACGCTAGCTTAATGGGAATTTGATCAATAGTGCAAATCATTTTCAGTCTGAAAGGGAAAGTGAAAAACAACAATGTTCTAGTGCACTACACAGTGCGATTGTTCTAGAGGGAGAAACTATTTTTATTCAGGAAACAGTAGCTGAAATGCCCTTGTACATTACACAGGGGCATATAACATATTGGAAGCTTATTCTGTTATTGTGTTTTTACTGTCCCTTTCCCGTAACTTTATTTGTTTTTTTAGAATAAAGCACATTAATCATACATGATAAACTATAACCACTTGAGAAAAAAGTATAAGGCACTTAGAAATAAAAATATGATGTAATGGTGAACTGTGACTCGTTAGGTAGTAGTACTCAGGTCTGTAATTCAGTAATTAAAACAATAGTCAAGCTACTTCATACTTCATACCTCTTGTTCCATCTGCATAATTAACTGAAGTCATTTGTAAGCAGGGTGACTGCTGACGCTGAACCCAACCTCAAAAGCATGTAAAAGATAATAATAATTGGGTATCATTTTATTTAAACAATATGATTGGTTGGTAGAAATGAACAGATCATTTACATAAGTGAAAGCATCTCAACTTAAGAAGAAAAATTCAAACTGAATTAAGCATGATGATATAAATAATAATCTATATAAAACAAAACCTTGGAAAATTGTCCTAGTGTATGAATGAGTGTGTGTGAGTGTGTGTGTGTGTGCCCTGCGATGGGTTGGCATTCCATCCAGGGTGTATCCTGCCTTAATGCCCATAGACACCTGACAGGTGTTCCCCGTGACCCGAGGGAAGATCGGATATAGTGCTAGAAGATGAATGAATGATTAAAACAAATAATAGCTAGTGAATGACTCTCACCAAAGTACACGTGCCAATCTACACTAAAAGTAGCTGTCAGAAGTTTAGACAGAATGGTATGAAATTTGAAAGATCAAGATAAATCAAGAAGAAAAATACATGTTTATCCCTGTGAGCGTAGCTGCAATGGATCTTACAATATGAGCTGTAATAAGGAAAGCTACAGTAGGATTAACCCTCCAGAGATTAAGCTGCCCAGGCTGAGACCTCCATCACATCAAAATTAAAACGGATTTGAACCTTTCCAACCCCCAAATAGCACATAATACAAAACCTTATGTAACTCAACATAAATCACTCAAATCTCAAAATATGTTTTAATGTGTGCTGTAGTGGAATTTAGCACTAACCAATCTGAATTCATTGAAACCATTCGGACATGAAAATATTTCTGACGTAACATTTTGAATTGAAATATTTCTTTTTTTTTATACTGTATTAAATCTAGTGTATTAAATTTTATTACAATTGCGTTATTCTAATAACCACAATGTAATGTCATTTGTAATGTCCTTCATCGACAAACAATGGTCTTTTACTCTCCTTTTAAGAGAAATTCTTTAAGCTGGACATAAAATGCGGAAGAATCCATGCTGCTAGCATTAGCCGCTAGCAAGTTACTGGTTAGTGGCTAATGCTAGCACTATGAATTCTTTAGCGTTTTCATGCATGAGCAAAATAAATCTTATTTTCGGTGTGCAGTGAATAGCCACAATGACACTGCGCTAACTCTAGTTTCTTTTTTATACTTCTGGCATGTCGTAAATGATTTCAAGTTTAATGATAATATAACAGTGTAGCAGTGTGTACACGTGTAAAGCCAACCAGTAGCCCAGAAACGCATCCTAGAAGTATATAGCATTTAGTGCAAGAGCCTAGCATTGCCAATGGATGGTAATAATATAGTTAGGGGCCAACTTCAAATGGCTCTTTTGTTCTCTTTTCCATTCAAAGCAGTAATTCTGTGTATATTTTGTACAAGATATTGCAGAAAAGTCTCTGCAATTCATGTTGAAAAAAGAAACTCTTTCATTATTACTTTATATAACCAGAAAGTCTCAAATGTCCTTTGTTACTGTTTTTCCACATACATCATATAGAATTGCCATTCGGGAGAGAAGCAGCCAAGTGAAAAT
>JACRUU010000005.1:13653627-13751127 GCA_030449085.1 Kryptopterus vitreolus | reverse complement strand
TTTTTATTTGTATAGCATTCTTAACAGTAGACATTGCCTCAAAGCATCTTTACAAAGTTAATGCGGTTATAAAGAATTAATATGTTTCTTCCTTACTATACAATTGTCAGTATATAACACAAACAACAATTACTATATGTTAAGCAGGTCTAACTGCCAGTGTAACCCTGCATCTATGAACTGCATCTATGAACTGCTCTAATATTAGTTATGCTGTTAAATCTAATTAATTCTATCATAATTATCCAAATCAGTTCAATTAAGACAGATGAAAGTAATTGGTGTCACTGACGCTAGCTCTGAGCCGCTGCCTGCTCAATTTAACTAAATCCCGATGAATTACATGCTTTATTTGTAACCATAAAGCTTTATGCATTGTGGCATAATCAACATGCATAATGTATTACTGTATACAAGAGGTTCCCAGTTTAGTGTAAATTCTTTAGGTATGTATTCATTGTCCGTATCGGGATAAACATCTTGAAATGCTAGAGTCACTGCATTACTAATAAAGATACATTTCAGGTGTATATGCATAGAATTAGGAATCAGTGCATTTTTACACTAGATATTAATAACATTTTACATGTGTCAACTGATAATTATCTCATTCATACAACAGGGAAGTTACATTCAGTCCCAGCAGCCATGGTGGGATTTTAACTCACAAAATACTGACCAAAATACCAACATGTTAACCACGGAGCTACAGTGCCCCTTCCCCCTTAGCTCATTTAATCAACTGCATCTATATGTAGAAATAAAACATGACATGGCATCTATCATGCCACTGAGAAACTGAAAAACACAAAGACCTCATCTGGGAAAATATCCAGGGGTGGAAAAAATACAGATCTGACGCCCAGATGCCCTGACAACAGAGTTTATTTCCAAACCTTCATTAAATAAATATTCTAATTAAAGATTAAATCAATTCCTGAATAAGTTGTTATCTGTTTTGTTAGTAAAGCTCCACCTCCAGCATTCTACACTCACCCATGTAGGAACAGCGACACTTTACTGACTGACAGCATGTGCATCCAAACAAAAACACACATTCCGGACCAAAACTCTCCAAACGGGTTTCCTATCATGTGTACGAGGACGAGGAATAATTATACTAATGTTGGTTAAATCGTAAATGATTAGAAACCAATTTAAAATATGTTAGTGACAGAACCGTTTAAACACAAAATGCATTAACACTGCAGTCATGTTGTTTACAGATTGGACACTGAGCAGGCCAAAATAATAATAATAATACTAATACTAATACTAATAATAATAATAATAATAATAATGAATAATAATAATAATAATAATAATAATAATAATAATAATAATGATAATAATAATAATAATAATAATGATGTAATAATAATAATAATAATAATAATAAATAATAATAATAATAATAATAATAATAATGAATAATAATAATAATAATAATGATAATAATAATAATAATAACAATATTAATAATAATAATAATAACAATAATAATAATAATAATAATAATAATAATAATAATAAGTAATAATAATAATAATAATAATAATAATAATAATAATAATAATAATAATAATAATAATAATAATAATAATAATAATAATAATAATAATAATAACCGCGGAAGCGCGCGCGCGTGCACCTGCATTAAACATTCAGCAGCTTTATTTCATCCATGCAACATTTTACTGCATTGTTTATTAGAGTAAAACAACACGACTTGCATCATACAAGCATATTTCATGAATCTATTATTGATGTAAACATGTTGTATAAACCTGCCACATGTTTAATCGTTGCAGGACAAATCAAGGCTGACAGCGACAAAGCGGATGAGAATGGAGGTTTAAAAAAAAAAAGAAAGAAAATGCATAAATGAATAAAACGATTTGGCCTTTAAAAAGAATAAGGTTTTGAATATGCTTTTGAAGATTAAAAATGATAACAATTTATATGCGTTTGCATGAGAAATTATTCAATACATTTGGCCTTTAACGCTGCGCTGCGCATTTGCGTTGCCACTTGCATGCGCACCCGCTAAATAACGGAGTCAGCCTGCGCACTAGATTAATAACACCCAATAATATGATTAGCTTTAGTAATAATAATAAATAATAATAATAATAATAATAGTAAAAGACCAAGCGCTCATTTCCTACCTTAAGACAATCTCGTTGTCCTTGCTTTCTGCCCGTATCGGTCCCTGGTATAACACAGGCTGGATGTGCGATTCTGCGTCTCCTGTTTCTGTCACCGATTCCAACACCGAGCGGCGTTTCTCCGCGCATGCGCACAGCACGGCGCGACTGCAGCGATGGGGAATAAATCGAATCAAAACCACAGAGCAAAATAAATCCGCATATAGCAAAGGGATTCCCCAGACTGACCAGAAACACTTATTTCTCTCTCTAATACGCATAAATACAGTCTCTCTCTCTCTCTCTCTCTCTCTCTCTCAGTCTCTCTCTCTCTCTCTCTCATAAATACTCGCTCTCTCTCCCTCTCTCTCTCTCTCTCTCTCTCTCTCTCTCTCTCTCTCTCTCTCTCTCTCTCTCTCTCTCTCTCTCTCTCTCTCTCTCTCTCTCTTACACACGTTTTCTCTCCGTTAGGTGGAGATCCTCTCTTCAAACTAGAGTTGCTTTATCATAATGACATGTAACCCTAGTATATTGTAACTAGAATTTTTTTTTTAGCATGGATTGTTTTGTTAAATATAGCAACACAATGCTTTAATTCCTCAGTGGTCTATTAACATTTACAGCATTTGGCAAACTGAGGGTTAAGGGCCTTGCTCAAGGGCCCACTAGTGGCAGCTTGGTGGTTTCAGGGTTTGAACCCATGATCTTCTGGTCCAGAGGCTAACACTTTAACCACCTCCACTGGTCAGAATGTCCAACTGGTCTAGCAGTTAAACAGTTCACCCTCTCATTTCTGCAGCCTAGAATCGATTCCTGGGCAATGAAAAAACCAAGACAGGGAGGTTTAGGGAAGGGGGTGTGCACAAGCCAACAAGCCATTCTGTAATGTTATGCCTGGTCTGTGTATATTCAAACCCTCACACATGCATACTGTACACCTTCTTGATCTCAATCGAGCTTTAGTATGTTTTTTGTTTTGTTTTTTTTGCTAGTCAGAAAACCCCATAGAAACCCACACAATCACAAAAAGAGTATTTACTGAACAGAGATAGTAACCAGAGATCAGCATCAAAAACTGGGTCTAAAGAAAAAGCAGTTCTGCACCATTATGTCACCTGTGCTAGAAATAATTTAAGCCATATTTTTTTTTCATTTGCTATAAATATACTATATACCACAGTATGCAGGAGCTGCTCAGACTCATTCGTCAACATAAAAAGCCTGTAACTCTTATTCAGACGTGTCAGGTCGAATTTGACCACAGATATCAGATACATGCTCCATCTCAGATATGTCAAATTATATCATATCCTGCCTCAGGCATGAAGAAGCTCGGCTGCACAGTGCCAGAGGTGACAGACAGGAAGTATATATTCACATTCAAGCATTAAGAAAGGGCTAGAAACCAAGCTAATGCTGTATAAACAGAAAAAAAGATACAAGCTATTATTTTGCAGATTGTCTAGCAAGTCTTATCCAAATTTGTATTATGTGATGCAAAAGCTGCTTATGGTTTGGCATGTTTCTCTGTATTATTATTTTTTACTTCAGAAGAAGGAAGCAGTAGATTTGTCTCAACTTGTGCTTGCATGTAATGCATTCATTTCATCCATTGACCATTTTATGCTAAAATGCTAAAAGAGCATGTCTGGGCATGTTATTGCATGTTATGTCTTTTTTCCTCTTGCTTTGCACGCCAGCTTTTTATTATATCTGAGACAAATGAATCAGTGAAGGATTCTGTTCACCGGCTGCGTGTAGATCTTTACTAATCTTACAGCTGTATGAACTCTTTGGCCTTTAGGCAGAAAGCTTGTGTTTTAGATGGCTGTACTGTAGGCTGTTGTGCAGACTGTTGTGGGATCAGGTCAATGATACGGGGTGAGATCTCAGCAGAATCGGAGGCTGAGCTCACCCAGCTGTCAAAGGGAGTTCTAACAGTCTTGTTAGAGGTAAAGTCACATTGATTTTACTCACTTTATTCACGTTACATAACGTACACTTTCACTTCCGTATCATGGAGATGGCAGAAGCACATATCATATATATCTTAGATGGAATAGTTTGGCTGCATCCCAAAACCATATCTACTCTTCTCATATTGCTAACGTTACTCGCTCTGGTCGACACTTTCTCTACAACATCAGAAGGATTCGACCGTTTCTATCCATACAAGCTGCTCAGGTCCAGACTGGACTACTGTAACTCTCTGCTGGCAGGTTCTACCTCAGAATGCTATTCGTCCACTGCAAATGATTCAAAATGCAGCTGCGCGACTTCGTGTTCGACCTGCCTAAATCCTCTCTCACCCCCCCGACACTGCTGCGCTCGCTCTACTGACTTCCTGTATCTGCTCTCACGCATCACATTCAAAACACTGACGCTCGTCTATAAACACCAAACATGGATCTGCACCTTCATACCTCAGAAATCTCCTCATTGTGGTGGTGGTGGTGGAATGGACTTCCACTGGACGTCCCAATAACAGAGTCACTGCTGCATCTTTAAACCACGACTGAAGATCCCGATCTCTTCCAACAACACCAATACTAACACTTCTTCCTCCTCACTGTCCAGGAAAACATCAAAAACAATCCCTTAAGTGTGTCTATGTTTATTTTCTTAAGTTTGTATCAATCATACCTGAATGAATTTATTCTTAGATGGAGACCCAAAGCACTATTTATATGTCGCCCTGCATAAAAGTGTCTGCTACATGCTGTAAATGTAAATATATACAACCAGTATCGCTGTTTAACCACAGGTTCCCTCAGCACCTGGATCTCAGGTTACTTCCTGTGTGGTGTTTCACATGGGTTTCTCCTGGTTTTTCTTGTTACATATCCCTGTGTGTGTGTGTGTGTGTGTGTGTGTGTGTGTGTGTGTGTGTGTGTGTGTGTGTGTGTGTGTGTGTGTGTGTGTGTGTGTGTGTGTGTGTGTGTGTGTGTGTGTGTTTTTTTTTCTTGTATTTTTTATTTCATTTCACCTCTGCCCTCGCACATCCACACAACACTGATGACAATCAAGTGTGACCAAAATGAAATCTTTCTTCTCTCAACCCTTCTACCATCACTACCACTCAGACCAGAGACTGATAATGATCAAGTATGAGGGAGCGCCAGAATGATCAAACTTATCACAGACATAAGCCGAGACGCAGAAAATGGCACAACAAAAATGGGTCTCGCTGTTCACATGGCCCACATCTCTTCTAACTGTTCCTATTAGTCTGTATCCCCCCCCCCCTCGCCTCTTTGTGTCTGTGTCTTATTCTCACTACCATCCCCTCAGGCCCCTCTCATTATCAACTCCAAGGGGCTCATGGGATATGTGTCTATACCAGCACCAAAGAAAGAACCACAAAAGAAAGTATATGAATTATTCCTGTCACTCATCTCACACACCATGCTGCCTGTATATATATATATATATATATATATATATATATATATATATATATATATATATATATATATTTATTAACCATGATAACATATACTCTGAGTGAATATAAGTGCATTTGTTTATGTTAAGTAACGTTAAATTTAAAAGCGAGGTTTGAATATAAAGCGCTGTTGAGTATCAGATTTAACAAAAAGACTGGAAAGACGGCGTCTGAACCATCATTATTTCCCACTTTAAGTGTTGTGTGTGTTCACTGAATCTCTGTCGATCTCTCTTGAAGCTTCGAATTTGATCAAACTAAACGAGCCTTCTTCATCTGCCATTTTATGTAAGCCAGACATTACACAGCTCTCAAATACCCAGCGGTACAAACCATGGCGAACTGAAGACCACAGTGCTGCTCAGGTCTTCTTTTTCATACAGCATAGCTTTGACTTTTCACTGATTACAGATTTAAATGAATGCACTAGACACAATATGTTGTAACTACTAGTTGGCGGTATGGGAGAGGAGCCATAAACACTATTTCTATTTTAAATCTATTGCTATTTACCAAATGATTAATTATTTATATGCAGAAGTTATATGTAAGGATATGTCCTTTTAATGCATATTAAATGGGCCTTTGAAAGAGTTACACGCAAGAACGTCATGAAAACCTTCACAATCTTCACCAGACTTCACCAATGTTTAGTTTCTTTCTTTCTTTCTTGTAACTTTGTATAACTTCATAAAACAGAGATAAATAGAGCAACTGGCAATCTGCTTTAACGTAAATGAAAGTTTAAAGTTCAGAGGAATTAACTATACGACAGAAACCACAACATTAAATGGTTTTATGATATATTAAAGGATATAGAATGGAATATCATTTTCTTGTCACATATATATTATAGCATAGTGAAATTCTTTCTTTGCACATCCCGGCTTGTTTGGAAGGGGTCAGAGTGCAGGTTCAGCCATGTTCACCCCTGGAGCCCCTGGAGCACAGAGGGTTCCTCAAGGACCCAAGAGTGTAAGCTTGGCAATACCGGGGCTCAAACCCACGACCTTCTAATCAGTAGCGAGCGCCTTAAACCACTCAACTACAAAAAAAGCTAAACATTTTTGTTGTTTAAAAAGCATACACATTAAAGCAGTGAAATTCTTCTGCACACAACAATAACGGAACTGTAATAAAAGGACATTTGGTTTCACCCAGTAAAGAATGTGACCCATTTTGAGTTTGGTTCCTCTCAAGGTTTCTTGTTCATATCATTGCAGGGATTTTTTTTCTTGCCAATGTCACCACTGGCATACTTATTAGGCATGAAAGCTCAATTGTTAAGGTTTCTCTTGGTGCCCTTGAACAGGCTCTTAACCCTATGTGCACCATGGGCTCTGTAATGGCTCAACATGTGCTCTGACCTCAACTTCCTAACATCAATAATATACACAATGAAAGAATTGCAGTGTTATGTATATGTGATATGCATACAACATCTTTCTTTTGCTTATAGACACAAAATATTTAATAGTGTTACTTTATAAACTCTTTGTATTCAACTTTTATGAATTGTCACTAGATCATAATAAATTTATGTGGATAATCCACAGAAATATTGTAAGAATAAAGTCAACACAAAGTGCTGGACTAAATCCCAATTTCAGGAAATATTATAATTAAATGGTGTAACATTTGCGAGCCTTTTTTGGAGCCTTGTACATGAAATCAATTAGGAGGATGAAACTGAACCCATTAAACATCCATTCATTCATTCATTCATCTTCTACCGCTTTATCCGATCTTCCCTCGGGTCACGGGGAGTCTGTGTCTATCTCAGGCGTCTATGGGCATCAAGGCAGGATACACCCTGGATGGAATGCCAATCCATCGCAGGGCACAAACACACACACACACACACACACACACACACACACACACACATTCATACACTAGGGACAATTTTCCAAGGTGCCAATCAACCTACCGTGCATGTTTTGGGACCGGGGGAGGAAACCGGAGAACCCAGAGAAAAAAAACCCCTGAGGCACGGGGAGAACATGCACAAACTCCACACACACATGACCGAGACGGGAATCGAACCCGGATCCTGGCGGTGTGAGGCGAACGTGCTAACCGCTAAACCACCGTGCCCCATCCATTAAACATCCAAATAAAGAAAGATCTAAATTTAATGGTACATCATTTCAACAGTGTGAAATGATTCATATACAGTATCTGAGGCATCGTTATTAAGGTAATGATGGACTCCTGGATTATTAACACAACTCTGGACAGAACATTAGAACATCTCGGCCGATCTGTCTGTAATATCACCATCTTTTTTGGAACAATAAAAAGAGAACATTGCGGAAACACAGAGAATATTTGGCACACAGTAACTGCAACTGGACACTCTGCAGCTGTGCCTGTGCCACCCCGAACCATGTTCTCTCTGTGGTAATTGTATACTGCACTTCCATGTGAGCATGAATGTGATTAAACTCCCATTTAATTTAGGAAAGTCCATTAGTTTTAGCAGCTCTCAGATTTCAGTTGTCGCAATTACAATAAGTACCTGCTAGAGTTTCAGGTTTTGTTGTGTGTGTGTGTCTGTGTGTGTGTGTGTGTGTGTGTGTGTGTGTCTGTGTGTGTGTGTGTGCATGTTATCTGATAGATACACAGCTCCCTCAGGTCATATATTAAGTGTTCGTAATTCGGATGGTGTTTTAGTTGGTGTTGTTTTCCTCTAAAGGACAAGCTAGAACCACAATGGCACATGTAAGTATTAGTGCACGTGACAATCAAGTTTAACAAAAGTTTTTTTTATTTTCTCACTATTCTCAGAGATTTTCGGTAAAGGGTCCACACTGCAGAGGTGAGGTAACTCAAGGTCAATGAAAGTGTTGTCACAGTGTTTAATTACAGACAGCGCCACTCGTGTCTCGATGGATATTGAAGTTAAATTGCAGCGAGGGAGAACAAGTGGTACAAATAAAGTAACCTGCAGGATTACAGCACAGACAGCTGTGTTTGCACATGTGATGCGATCTATCCTGGGAACATGGGAAAGTCACTTTCCGAAGAGGACCAAATGCCTGTTTATTTCCTAAAACTCTGAGAAACCTGCTGTCTGTTTGTCTCACGCTGTCTCCTCTCTCTCTCTCTCTCTCTCTCTCTCTCTCTCTCTCTCTCTCTCTCTCTTCCCAGCTCCAATTTCATCTCTCTCTTTCTCTCTCTACATCTGCATCTTTCTGTCTGTTGTACTCCATCTGTCTCTCTTTACATAAAGCACGCCTCTGTTTGTCTCTCAGGCTCGAAATGTTTCACTCTCACACAGTAAGTTTTCCCTTCACTTGGAATAAGAGACCCAAACCTGCGCTGCTACATGCTAAAGGCCATGTGCACAAAGCAACGTCCCAGAACCTCTGACCGAACATATCTGGGGTGAATGATGTAGAGGATATTATAAAGGAACTAAATGTTGAATGGGATGTTGAAATAAAACACAAAATCTCATTTTCAGTGGCCAACAAACTTCTGTGCACGCCCATTATACGTGTGTGTGTGTGTGTGTGTGTGTGTGTGTGTGTGTGTGTGTATACATATCTGTGCATACATAAATTCATTCATTCATTCATCTTCTACCTCTTTATCCAATCTTCCCTCGGGTCACGGGGAGTCGCTGTCTATCTCAGGTGTCTATGGGTATTAAGGCAAGATACACTCTGGATGGAATGCCAACCCATCACACACACACACACACACACACACACACACACATTCATACACCAGGGACAATTTTCCAAGATTTCCAATCAACCTACCGTGCATGTTTTTGGACCGGGAGGAAACCGGAGAACCCGGAGAAAAACCCCTGAGGCACGGGGAGAACATGCACAAACTCCACACACACACATGGCCGAGACGGGAATCGAACCCGGACCCTGGCGGTGTGAGGCGAACGTGCCCCACCATGCCCCCCCCATACACATATTAGTGCTGCAAAATTATATATAAAATTGGTACATATTTATGGTAAAATAATTGTAGTAATGTAAAATTAATGCAAAGCAAATTCCTGTATGAAATTTTTTAAATTAAAATATTAATAAATATAAAAGAGGTCAAATTAAAACATCCAACGCAACACATCGCATGGTCATTCCTTTACCCAGAAATAAATGAATAAATAAACTTCTCCCGTTTTTTAATCCCTGAACATGTTTTACTGATGCACCAAGTCTCAAATAAAACAACAAAATCCACCATGATGCACAAATCCAGCGATTAAATCCATCCGGGTGGAAACATAGCAAAAGAAATGACACTTTGTATTGTACAGCTTGTGTAACAGTTCTGTTCCCTCAAAATAACTCAACACACAGCAATTCATCTCTAAACTGCCGATCACAAAAGTCAGTACAAGTGCAAGTAAATTACAAGTGCATTTTTAAATTGGCTCAAAATGTCAATATTTTGTGTGGCCACCAGTATATTCCAGCACTGGAATATACTGGTGGCCGGGCACGGAGTTCACTAGACATTCACCTTGAAGACATCACGGAGCTGCTGGGAGTCAGAGACCACCTTCCACTCTATCACCTTCCACCTGAGGATGTCCCATACATACTCAATATGATTTAGGTCTGGAGAAATACTTGGTCAGTCTTTCACCTTTTATCATCATGTCGGAATTACGGAATACATGTCGGAATACGGCCCGGAATATGTGTCGGAATACGGCCCATGTCGGAATACGGCCCATGTCGGAATACGGCCCATGTCGGAATACGGACCCATGTCGGAATACGGACCATGTTGGAATACGGCCCATGTCGGAATACGGACCCATGTCGAAATACGGCCCATGTCGGAATACGGCCCATGTCGGAATACGACCCATGTCGGAATACGGACCCATGTCGGAATACGGACGGCCCATGTACGGCATAAAGACCATGTCGGAATACGACCCACGACCCATGTCGGAATACGGCCCATGTCGGAATACGGCCCATGTTGGAATACGGCCCATGTCGGAATACGGCCCATGTCGGAATACGGCCCATGTCGGAATACGACCCATGATGCGGCCCATGTCGGAATACGGCCCATGTCGGAATACGGCCCATGTTGAAATACGGGAAATACAACCCATGTCGGAATACGGACGGAATACGGCCCATGTCGGAATACGGCCCATGTCGAATACGACCCATGTCGGAATACGACCCATGTTGGAATAGGCCCATGTTGGAATACGGCCAATGTCGGAATATGGCCCATGTCGATGTCGGAATACGGCCCATGTTGAAATACGGCCCATGTCAGAATACGGCCCATGTCGGAATACGGCCCATGTCGGAATACGGCCCATGTCGAAATACGGCCCATGTCGGAATACGGCCCATGTACGGCCCGGAATACGACCCATGTCGAAATACGGCCCATGTTACGGATGTCGGAATACGGCCCATGTCGGAATAGGGCGAGGGGATCGTCACCTGCTTCAGGTGGTTGGTATTCATGGTTCTCTCTATGAACTGTATCTCTCCAGCACCCGCAGCACATGCAGAAGCAGACCATGAAACTTCACCACCTTGATCGGCAATACACACTGGCCTTGTATTCCTCACTTGGTTGTGCCACACATGCTTGACACCATCTGAACCAAATACGTCTCGTCTCGGTCTCATCAGACCACAGGATTCCAGTAATCCGTGTCCTTCAGTCTGCGTGTCTTCAGCAAACTGTTTGTGGACTTTCTTGTGTATCATCTTTGGAAGAAGCTTCCTTCTGGGATGACAGTCGTGCAGACCGATTTGATACAGTGTGTGGCGTACGGTCTGAGCACTGACAGGCTGACCCCCACACCCCTCAGCACTCATACATCTATTTCCCAAACACAACCTGCTTTGGTTGAACAAAACTGCTTTGGTTGACCATGTGTGTTGTAAGGTCTTGGCCACTGTGCGGAAACTCAGTTTCAGGGCAATCTTCTCAGATCTTACACCATCTTTATGTAGAGCAACAATTCTTTTCTTTTTTCAGATCCTGAGAGAAGTTCTTTGCCATGAGGTGCCATGTTGATCTAACAGTGACCAGTATGAGAGAGTGAGAGCAATAACACCAAATTGAACACACCTGCTTTAACACACTTGAGAGTTTCTTAACACTAACGAGTCACATGACACTGGGGAGAGAAAATGGCTAATTGGACCCAATTTGGACATTGTCACTTAGGGGTGTACTCACTTTTGTGGCCATCAGAGTTATTTTGAGGGGGCAGCAAATAGACACTTATATAAGCCGTGTACACTCACTACATTACAGGTGTCATTTCTGCAGTGATATCACATGAATAGAATAGAATAGAATAGCCTTGATTTGTCACATACACATTACAGCAGTGAAATTCTTTCTTCGCATATCCCAGCTGGAGCTGAGGTCAGCCATGATACGGCACCCCCGGAGCACAGAGGGGTTAAGGGCCTTGCTCAAGGACCCAAGAATGGCAGTTTGGCAATACCACGGCTCCAACCCGCAACCTTCCGATCAGCAGCCCAGCGCTTTAAACCACTGATCTGCAAAAAACGCTAAAATAATAGCTACAAAAAAATGCTAAAAAAAAAGATATAAATTAAACAATTTAATAAAATATTTAAACAATATACATACAATTCTGTAAGATATTTGTATATATTATATATATATATATATATATATATATATATATATATAGGGGGGGGCACGGTGGTGTAGTGGTTAGCACGTTCACCTCACACCACCAGGATCCGGGTTCGATTCCCGTCTCGGCCATGTGTGTGTGGAGTTTGCATGTTCTCCCCGTGCCTCAGGGGGTTTTTCTCTGGGTTCTCCGGTTTCCTCCCCGGTCCAAAAACCATGCACACTGTAGGTTGATTGGCACCTTGGAAAAATTGTCCCTAGTGTGTGAATGTTAAGTGTGTGTGTGTGTGGTGTGTGTGTGTGTGTGCCCTGCGATGGGTTGGCATTCCATCCAGGGTGTATCCTGCCTTAATGCCCATAGACGCCTGAGATAGGCACAGGCTCCCCGTGGTGACCCGAGGGAAGATCGAATAAAGCGCTAGAAGATGAATATATATATGAATGAATATATATATATATATATATATATATATATATATATATATATATAGTGTGTGTGTGTGTGTGTGTGTGTGTGTGTGTGTGTGTGTGTGTGTGTGTTGTTGTACATGTTAACCTTTTCTCTCTATTTGACTTTCTCTCTACATTTCTTTCTCTTGACTGTGTCAGAGAGCGACAGACGGAAAAACCCCAAAAGATTTGTGTTTTAAATATTTTAAATACAGACACAATTTCTAGATTTTATCAGATGTTTAAAACATTCCTAGTCAGAAAAACATACTGTATGATTGCTCTATTCACTAAATACAACTTTTATCACTGGATACAGTTACAAACATTCAGACATCAACACATAAAATGTAAAGAAGCACAATGGAGACTTTATAATTGTAATTTTTTTTATTACATTACTCGTTCAAAGTGAGCAAGGGAGCACTTTATTCACACAAACGACATCAAGCTTTTTATTACACACGTTTTTCACTCTATTCATCACTTCCCTTTAAATGCCATGAAGGCTCTTCATAACACCACTATAACACAGTGTACCAGACGCCCTTCTTCGTTTTTATATCTCAGGTAGGGAATGAGGAGAGTTTAAATGAAAATAATCAGATCTGTAGATCTGTATGGAGAGAAAATACAACCTGCTCAGAAATATATACCCCCCCCATGCTGATCAGTCAAATCAGTCAGTCCAAACATGTTGCCGATTGCATTTATCGTCAGTCAAGCATAAGGACTAACACAGACACAACCACAGCGCAAGGCAGAATTGAAAAAGGGTTTAGAAATGTCATGGCGTAATCTACAAATGTGTTTTAGATAGGATTTACAGATTTGATGTGATTCGAAGACCGAGAGTAATATCTTTAAATAAAATGTGCAGATAGGTTCTGCAATCCAAAAGAAGCATTGCTGTCATTTTATTATACTGGAAACCTGACTAAGACTAAGATGCTTTAGTGGAAATAATCTTTTTCTTTGTAAATGATCCAGAATCAGAAAAGCAAGATGGGTTTAAAAAAAAAAAAAAAAAGTTCCATGCCTTATAAACACTTCACACTTTCTTGTTCCTTCTGTTAGATTAAGCACACCTACCACCCATTCCAGTCATAGTATCAAGTTAGTGTGTATGAACAGCATGACATGTTTTACTTTTAAATTAAAACACAACTGAATGATAAATATTTGTAAATTAACAATATCTCTAACATCAATGGAAATATATTTTTCCACTGAAGACCCAATAATGATCAACTCTATTCGTCCTGATGGAAAATACTATACGGACAAAAGTTTGTAAACACCTGACCCCAAGATTCATATGTGATTCCTGAACATCCCATTCCACTTGCAGTCCTCATTTTGCTGCTGTAATTCTGGACAGATGTTTCACCTGAGTCTGGAGTGTATTTTCTCTGACACATTAAAGTCATGTGCACGACGGTAGGCGAGCTGAGGAGGCAGGAAGACTTACAATTCATTCCAATAGGGTTCAATAGGGTTGAGATCAGAGATCTATCGCAGGTCACACGAGATCTTCCACTCCAACCCATTTAAAGAATATATTAATGGAACTTGTTCTTTGTTTCGCACAGGTTTGGGTCATACTTTTGAAAAGTCAGGTGTCTTTATACATTTGTCCATATTTTACATGTATATGTACGACTGCACAAATGTCGTGAAATGAAAAACACACTAAAACAAAAACAGCTCTGCTTTCATTTAAAAGTCAGGAGAATGACTGGAATACCTGCAACATTCTAAGTGTATTCATCACAACAGTATAAGACTGTTTTGATGCTAAGATTTGTTTACAGTGGTTATTCTGAAAAGAAAAAAAAAACACTACAATTTACACCGTAAGCTCTGTATGAAGCAATGTGATGTTGACAAACACAAACAACAATATACGAGGTCGATCCGGTTGTTTAAATATTAAAAAAAAAAAACAGCCGAAATGAAAGTAGCTTGGCCTCAGTCTGCGAAGAATCAATACTCCAGATTCACCTTGCCAGCACGGATCCGAGTATAAATGTCGTTAAAATGTTGTGTACGTTTATACTGAACGTAAACCTGTGCAAAATTGTCTCGATTCAAAATCTGTTTAAAAAATCCTGACATGATCATTTTGCAAATCTAGCAAGCAGAGATTGAAGCCATATTACAATAAGTGAAGTGAACTATTTATGGGATCATTTGTGAAAGTAGGCAAATATTTTTTCTCCTTACATTGAAGTTAAATTATGAGTAAAATCATGAGCATGCATTTATATAGCAGCTGTGCTATAGATTCAGGGTCAAGTGCGTCTTAATAAAGTTTAAGGCTAGACTTTTTACATTTTTTTATTATTACATCGTGACGTCCTGCAGATTTTGTCAGTAAGTGCTTTTACCGTTCTACAGAATGTATGTGTTTAGAGACACCATCGTAACAATTTTGTCTATTGAATCAAAGCATTTCAAAAAAATTTCAAAAGTAATTCATGACCAGGACACTGTAATCATATACACAACCTGACCGGCTACAGAATGACTCCTCAGTTTTGTTTATTTCTCTATAGTTTTGAAAGTAGCGGAAGGTCGGCGTACATGTGTGATTTGAAACGGAGCCATTCGACCAGCCTCTGAGCCGAGCCTTTCTGCCGGGTGAGCGCATGCACGGCTCCTTTCAGCTTCTCCTCGTTACGCTCGAGGTATCTCACGCCTTCCACCTGCATCTGGTTCAGCTTCTCGCTGCGGCTCTCGTCCAGAGCCACGTCTTCACTCATGTAGGGGTTGAAGCGGAAATAGGTGTTGGGGGGCAGCAGGGCGTCCAGCATGGTGTGCACCTCTGAGAAAAAGGAGAGACAGAAAGAAAGAGAGGTGGAAAGTGAAAAAAAAAAAAACTGATCAGGAAAGGTGTAAAACTCCTGTGATGTGCTGTAGATCAAGTCTCATCAAAAATGGCAAACAAATAGTTGGTAGCTTAGTGGTTAAGAAAAAAATCTAACATCAAATCTTAATTATTGCACTATTGGTTAAGATATGTGTACAGATATGATCAGAATCATAAAGTATATACGATAATACAAGAGAAACACAGCAGGAAACACAACAAGGAATCCAGGCCAGAGAGCAACTAATGCTATATTTATAAATAACCTCTATGCTTAAATCCTATTTAATCCCTAATATAAGGCGTACACTTCTACCCATGCATGCTTAATCATGTGCTGAACACTATTCCTCCTTTGTCACTTTCCATAATATGCATTATAGCGATCAAATCGAAATGATTGTGCACGTATATTTTTAAACAGTGATAAAAATAATAAAACGGGCAACAAATTATTGTGAAAACTTCCCTCACCCTCTGTGTCTGTTGCGCTGCTGATGACGTGGGTCAGTTTGGTCTTCAGACTTGTATAGGTTGTGGTATTCTTGCCGACCGACTCGAAACGTCCTGTGCCCAAAGAAACGACACACTGCAGCGGGGTTCCCGGCCACAGGCACTGGCATTCGTGGATCGCCAGCGCTGTTGGGTTGTTTATCAGCAAACCGCCGTCCTATAAAGAGAGACAGGTAAAGGAAAATGTTGTTAAAACGCTGGAGGCACACAGTTGTATAGGATGCCTTTGGATGGAATATAATAAGATTTTGCCTTCACTTGAACTCGGAAAACAAAACATGTTCCAGCATGGCAATGCCCATGAATACACACTTTATGCTTTTTGGTTTGGAATGGAAGATCATGAGTGCCCTGATATAGAGCACATTTGAAATGAATTAGAAGGCTGACTACACACCAGGCCTCCTCTCCTTACACGGGTGCTTTGTGGCTGATAAACGAGAATGTCCAACAAGCACACTCCAAAAGCTAGTGGAAATATTCCCAGAGGCATGGAGTAAATTCTTAGAGCAAATTGGGAGTAAATGTGGAATGCGATGCTTAAAATGTGTCCGCAAACTTTTGGCAATATAGTGTATAGAAGGTGAAAATGTGTGCATTTCAGCATCAGAAAATAGATGCCCAATTAATATCCATTCATCCATCCATTTATCCCAGGACAGCATGTGCACACATTCACACCTAAGGGCAACTCGGAGAATCCAACCACTGGCATGTTTTACGGAATACAGAGAAGTCCCATATGGTAGCAGAGAGATAAAATGAGGACCTAGAGACAGCTTCGACAATAGTAATGCAGTGCCCCTCATTAATGGAGTAAAGGTCATGGGCAGGGTATTCCACGTTTGGTGCTTTTTCTCAAGGCATCTGTTTTAAAGGTGGGGTTTTGGGCCTCTGGAGTGTCAGATCTGTGTTTTACCCCCACCACTCCAGGCTGGGCATAATGAGTTTTCTCGCCAAGCTAAGATCAATGTTTCCCTGAAAGGGGGTTTGGCAGTCAATATGAAAAGCGGGTACAAGACAACAACATCCTTCATAGTAAGAACCCAGACTATTCATCAGTGCTGCAAGGTGTTTCAGAGAAAGAAAATTGGCAGGCGGAATGGAGAGTGGATGCATGATGGGAGAAGCAATAATCCAGATCCAGAAAGCCCAGCAGTACACCATCATTCTGATCATTCGATGGTGCCTGGAGAATGGATCAAAAGTAATCGGACAAACCAAAGACCAAGATTAATATAGATAAAATAGATATTAGTTTATTCATTATAATTTTATCTTCAGTAGCTGTTTTATTAAGTACATGTAAAGGATCGAGAACATATCCTGGGAACACTGAGACAGTGATGCAAGTACGTACTATCAATGGAAATTGCTAGTCCATTACAGCCGATACCTCATGCAAACACACCAGTTCACATCTAGCAACAACTCAGGCAATACTACCAGTAAGCTGCTGGTGTGTTTCAGGGAGGTAAAAGGAAAGATGAGAACAATAAACAAGCCAATATGAAGATAAGGAGAATGGGAATCAGTAGTGAATCAACTTCAGGATTAAACCACGACCCCTGGAGTCTCACACACTGTTAGGCAGTATAAAAAGAAATGTAGCTGCAAAGGTGGTGGAAATTTTACGGTAAATATAAAATTCTATGGGAATTTCATCTGGTTAATTATGGATATATTCCAAATTGGAAGCTTAACGGAAATGTATGAAAACTGAACAATTTAGATTTTTCATAAGCTGAGATGCAAACCAATTCAGAATTTTACATTTTTTATTTTTACTTTATATACAATTGACAAATTTGTGCAATATTCATGTCGCCATATAAGTGAATGATAGCGAAGATGGACATTAACATAATCTTTTGTGCAGGATGCAAGAAATGGTGTGTGTTATGTTATGGTATGTACTCAGTGCATGTAGGAGCGTGGCCTCAGTAACCCTGCACTAAACGTTTGTGTGTATATGATTAATAAATGTTCAGGGTAGAAATTCAACTGAAACTGCATTACATTTTTGTGCTTTAATCAAACTTATCCTACAAAAATGTTTCCATTTAATTTAAGTTCCCTGTTCTTATATATAAATATAAACACTAATTCCCTTTAATTGCAATGGAAAATGTCCAGTATTGAAAATACCTGAGATTTTTGCATAAATGCATAAAATGCAATGTGCAATGTATGTGCATAATGATAAAAATCTTATTTATAGAATAATATAGTTTGTGAAAATTATTGTTCATTTGCAAGATCAGCAAACTATCAACACTTTGTAAAAGCACTAACCACTCTTTTTTTCTTTCCTTCTCTCTATCTCCGTTGAGTTCCATGTCCCACTGCTGAGCTGCCAGTGATCCAGATCCCCTCTGCACTCTGGTCCTGTCTGACCCTCATGGCCCCCCACCCCCCGCCCCGGTTGATCACGCCTCAAACAAAGTCATGGTTACACTCCTCACTCCACAATAAACATCCTCAAACCACAAACACAACACACACGACCCAAATGAGGATGAGGTTCTCTGGTTCTCTGTTGCGTCTGGTTCCTCTCAAGGTTTCTCAGGGGTTTTTTCCTCGCCACAGAGGAATTTTTTTTTCATTTTTCATACATAAGTATTATATAAAGCTGCTTTAAGACGATGAAAAATTGTAAAAATAAAAAAATAAACAATTGCGCTCTACAAATAAAATTCAATTGAAAAATGTAACTTAGTTTAATTTGTGTGGGTTCTAAAACAAGGCTTAATCTAATTTGGACCAAACTAAGTGGAACAAAGTCCTTTCTAGAAGTTTAATAGCAGTATGATAGGCGACACCACAGAATCAATATTTAATTTACAAAAGAACTGCAAGAAAATCACAAGCGCATGACCAGGACAGAGGAACATTAAAGAACAAATGGATCTGTGCGTTGACAGAGACTTGAGTGAAAGAACATAAAAAAAGGAGTTAAAGAGAAACAGAGCCCGAGAGACAGAGAGGGTGAGAGATAAACAAGCTTGTCACACTCGCTGGCAGACTTGAAGACCAACCAATGCATGTTACAGCTTTTTCTAACTCGCCTGCTGAGATCCATATCTGGACCGATGCCATATTCTCACTCTAATGGAGAAATATTTAAATCCAATGGATTGAGGTTTGAAACAATAGTGTGCTTAATGGCAATGTGCAGGCTGAAAGCTGGATTAAATCATGGACTACAAAAAAGACTTTCATATAAATACCCAGCATGCTATGGGGGAAAAGGTCGGTTTCTATCAGGAAACGATCTACTAATTTTACTCTTTCTTAAATCAAGCAGAGCGAGAGGTCAGGTTACTTTCCTTATTCTCTAAAGGGCTCTGGCTAATATTCTGGGTGGAATTTATTGACAGAAAAAAAAATCTGATTATGTTAACACACAAGGTTATGAAAAACAATAATGGAAATGTTATGAAGGTTATGAACATAAAGTTATGACGGTTATGAAGAGTGCATGAAAAACAATAATGGAAATGTTATGAAGGTTATGAACATAATGTTATGAAGGTTATGAAGAGTGCATGAAAAACAATAATGGAAATGTTATAAGGTTATGACATAATGTTATGAAGGTTATGAAGAGTGCAATAATGGAAATGAAAAACATAATGTTATGAAGGTTATGAAGAGTGCATGAAAAACAATAATGGAAATGTTATGAAGGTTATGATCATAATGTTATGAAGGTTATGAAGGTTATGAAGAGTGCATGAAAAACAATAATGGAAATGTCCCTTGTTTAATTAAATGAATGGGAAACTAAGGACTTCATTTTAATGATGTCCCAAAATGTCATTCCATTACCAAATTATATCTCCGTTCAATTTACTGATTTGATCTATATATTTTTGTCTTGAGGAAAAAAAAGAGACCCAAAAGATTTTACTGTTTCTAATACAAAGTTGTTATTGCGTTTATGAAATACAAATTCTTGTATGTAACCTAATGCAATCATTACATTTTTAAACAGCTGGGGATTTAATAACATTGTTCATAAATGTTCATACAGTATGAGATTCCTCCAAACCAAAGTTGAAGACACATAAATGTATAGATGTGATGGCATTAAATTTTCCTTTTACATGAACTAAGACACCGAGACCTGTTCCAGTTCCATGAAGAGGTTCAAAAGTGAAAGTTTTGAGGTTCCTGTTATATTTTGCCCTGAGATCCGACATCAAACCCACTGAGCACCTTTGGGATGGTTTGGAACAACGATTGTAATACTTGTGAACACAAGGACCTGACTTTATTGACATCCTTAATGAGTATGAATTTTTACACTCCAAACACTCCACACATTTGGAGTCTGTCTGTATAGTCTACAAATATAGAACATGCAAACTCCACAGACACATGGCCGAGACGGGAATCGAACCCGGACCCTGGCTGTGTTAGGCGAACGTGCTAACCACTAAACCACCATGCCCCTGCTGAAGCGTCATAAATATCCAAATTGAATGGAATAGAATCACCAAATATAGACACATTCAAGATTCAAAAATTGTGTCACATCAAGTGGAGACTTGTGGTTCTCAAATGTATGAGGGTGTAAGTATAATTTTTTATTGTATAGTATCTTGTTGTTCAGGCAAATGGTACTATTTCTATATCTTACATGTTTTCCTGATATTTGCTATCAAAATCACACCCTTCTACATAAGCATTCATTTCCTATTCATGCCATTCCTATTACCGCATATCTCCAGTTGTGTTTAACATGACCAGTTCGTCTCTATAGACAGTAGGCTCTTTGAGGAGTTGCAGAGCATGTGCAGATGTCCTCTATTCACCCACACCAGCACCCACACCAGCACTCCCAGGCATAAATCGAAAACCAACCACAGCTATTAGGCAAACATCTGCCAGTGACTTCACAGCAACAGTAATACATTGCTGCAAGCCTGTGGTGATCAAGATCATAGTTTTAAGACCAAGTACTCAAAGAGGAGTTTAGAATAATGGCGTCAAGTAGAAAAGCTTTCTTTAAATCCTACAGACAAAAAGACTTTCCTTGCCCTGTAAAGAAAACGCACACCCCAGCCGTATTATAATAGAGAGCCTACTCTATATTCTGTGACCTTACATTCCTGGGATTCCTTGCCATTAAATTCAAACAATATTGATCCATAATTCACAAGTTATAAACATTATCTTAATTAATAGAACATAATACTGTAGTATAATCTAGAATGGATTAGTAATGAGAAAACAAACGCATATATATATATATATATATATATATATATATATATATATATATATATATATATATATATATATATATATATATATATATATATATATATATATATATATATATGCACATGCATGTGTTAATCCTAATTCAGGCAAAGGATCGACATCATTGGGCTTCCAGCCACCCTTGGAAACTGAAGAACCGATGTTTGGCTATGATGGACAGCCATGACTTTCACTTGATTGCTCTGGGGCGAAAGGTCATTATGCGCAACATTATGCAATTACTCTGACTTGTTCTCCATCGTAACCTTTGACCCGATGAGGCAGAGCCTTCAAATGAGGTTCAAGTTGTCATCATAAAAAGTCAGACATGTAGGTCCCCATCTGGACGAGGCAGACCTTATCCTCAGGCTAAGACCACACCAGAAAATAAAGCTCAACCAAGAAAGACACCAAGATAAATATATGTGCATGAGTAAATGTGATTATTAAACTCTGATCTGTTAGGATTAATCCTAAATGAATATTTGTAGTGTTTTCTTTTATGATTCGTATAAAAAAGTCTACATAATAATAAAATGATTCTTCAAAATGACCAAATCATTCCATCTCCTTTGTGTGTGTGAGAGGAACCATATGGGTGATAAGTTTTCACCATGCCCTTAGGCAGCAATATCATTAACAAACATGTCTAATCCTTACGGGGGTCGTAGCAGAGCCATCAAGCAGCACCGCTGGTGTGTTTTTAATCCAGTAAACATTCAGCTGGCAGCCATGAGCCTTCAAACATTCAACATTCAATGAGTATCTAAAATAGAACTTGCAAAATGAAGTAGTAAAACTGGAACGCAGCTTTTTAAATCTTCTTCCTCAAGTGGCAACCAGACATCATATCGAGACTATTAGACGGTTTTCCTTTCTCCTGGGCACTTTCTAAATGCTGCCTCGAATGTCTTTAGGCTACTCACAAACAAGCAAACAGCCTTCATGCCTGGATGCCACCATGGCAGAGTCCATGGCAACCCCTGAAAAGATGCCATGCTTGGGCATTCAGAGCCGACTTCCTGCCTCTGGGTTCCACCATGGTAGAAAGCTTGGATATGTAAATGATGGGGGAAGATGACAGTCTGGCCAAGCCGAATCTGCCCGAAAGGTGATGAGACTTGCATTCTTTGATGTGTAGGTAGGACAGAAAGTGGCCTCAGTGTTAACAGTGTTCGGTCTGTTACATTTCAACTGCCAATTGTGTGAAATACTACAAATGATAGACTGTGCAGTTATAAAAAATATTCATAATAATAATCCATGTTGGGGTACCACAGTGAACCTGATCATTTCCATATAAGTCCATGGTCTCTGAAGTGGGTTGTTCCACTTCTACAACACCAATTTGCCAATGATTGCAAGGTTACATTCATGTATGCATGACTCATTACACAATTTTAGAATGTACAGCTAAATTATGAACTCCTTACAACAGTAAACAAAACAATTTCATATACTTTCAGTTGAAACTCTATGCTGCATAGCCATCGTTTACATGCACCCAGCACACGTCATGCTCCCTACATCAACTGTGCATTTTCCTGAGTGTTTGTTCGTAGGATGGGTGTATGTGTTTGTCTAGTCTTAGACAAGTCTCTTATACTTGTCTCAAGTATTTCTCACAGAAAAGTATGATATTAACACGTTTTTCTATACACATGTTTATTCCCTTTGTGTGTATTGGAACAAAACAAATAAAATTGGAAAAAAAAACTACTTTGGCATAATGTCATAAAAAAAATCCAAAAATGTGCTGGACAAAAATGAAGGCACCCTTAACTTAACATTTGGTTAGACACCCTTTGGATAAAATAACTGAAATCAGTCTTTTCCTGTAACCATCAATAAGCTTCTTATACCTCTAACCTGGAATTTTGTCCAATCTTTATCCAATCTTCCCTCGGGTCACGGGGAGTCGGTGTCTATCTCAAGCGTCTATGGGCATTAAGGCAGGATGGAATGACAACCCATCACAGGACACACACACACACATTCACACACTAGAGACAATTTTCCAAGGTGCCAATCAACCTACCGTGCATGTTTTTGGACCGGGGGAGGAAACCGGAGAACCCAGAGAAAAAAACCCTCTGAGGCACGGGGAGAACATGCACAAACTCCACACACACATGGCCGAGACGGGAATCGAACCCGGACCCTGGAGGTGTCAACGAACGTGCTAACCACTAAACCAACAGTAATTTTAAGATCAATTGGATTTAGATATGGACTCATTGCTGGCCACTTCAGAACTTTGTTGCCATACATTTCTGGGTGCTTTTTGAAGTATGTTTGTGGTCATTGTCCTGCTAAAAGACCCAATATCTCAGATACAATCCCAGCTTTCTCACCCGGGGTACTACATTGCGACCCAAAATCCTTTGGTAATCCTCAGATTTCATGATGCCTTGACACAGTCACAGTCACCCAGTGACACAGTCACAGTCACCCAGTGCCAGAGGCAGCAAAACAACCCCTAAACATCTATGAACCTCCACCATATGCTTCACCAAAAAGCTCTATCTTGGTCTGATTTGTCTACACAATGTTTTCCCTGAAGGGTTTTGGCTTACTCAAGTACATTTTGGCTAACTGTATGTCTGTGTGTCAGCAGTGTGTCCTCCTGTTTCTCCTCCATAGCGTTTCATTTCATTTAAATGTTGACAGATAGTTTGCACTGATAGTTTGCACTGACAAGGGGACTGTTGCACCCTGAGCCTGCAGGACAGCATGCATTTCTTTGGAACTTGTTTGGGGACGTTTATCCACCATTCCTCACTATCCTGCATTGCAAAGTCCCCAGACAATTCTCTTCTCCTCTTTCTGTTGTCCATGCTATGTGTATCACACAGACACACAATGCAAAGACTAAGTCAACTTTTCTCCTTTATATCTGCTTGCAGGTGTGATTTTTATTTTGTCCACACCCGTAACTTTCCCCAGGTGAGTTTAAAGGAGCATCACATGCTTGAAACAATCTTATTTATCCACATTTTTGAAAGGGTGCCTTCAATTTTGTCCAGCCCATTTTAGGAGTTTTGTGAGGCAGTATGTCAAATTTAGCTTTTTTTTTCAAAACACATGTTAATTCCATACTTTTCTGTGAGAAATAATTGATTTTCTGGAAAAATGTCAGGGGTACACACACACACACACACACACACACACACACACACACACACACACGTTTTACACACGTTTATACGTTTATTTATATATATATATATATATATATATATATATATATATATATATATATATATATATATATATATATATATATATATAGATATATATATATAAATAAGTTCACATGTGCTGTATGACGCTGAAGGCATGACATGGCCAGGGCAAGACAAGCGGCTCATTGTGACAGGACTGGAAGGGGGCAGATCACTCTGTGGGCGTCATTGGATGCGTGGCTTCATTGGAAAAGTTCACCATATGAAACATGGCGTCAGAGCTTTTGCTGCGCTGAAAATCAGTCGGATGCTTTTTAAAAAGCAGCAAACAGAGAACAGCAGGGTCCTTCAGTGTCTGCACCTCAGAACTAAACTGTGGGTTTAATAATAAAGTCGTCATCGGAATAAAAGGGAACTCAGTACCATCTGACATAGCATCTAAAGGAGCATGGGAGGGCCCTGGCACCAGCAAAATCAGCCATTCTGTGTATAGACGTGTAGTGGGAACTATGGGAAGGTGGCACTTTTAAAAATGGTGGGTATGTGAATATATCACTCGTATATGTAGTCATTAGAATTAATGTCATGTCAGAATCATAAAACCATTGAAACAAAGATAAAGTAATTCGATGTGAAACCTAAAGAAAAAGAATACAAGTCATGACCACATACGACCTTTTATGATCATATTTTAACTTTGAACAATCCTCAAGAGAGCTTAGTTTGTTAAATTGGTCTTAATTGACAGTAAAGATTAATAAGTAAATAAAATATGTTTAATAGAAAGGGGTTGTTGAAGAAGATACTTGGGGTTGGGTCTTTAACAGTGAGCTGTATTATACAGCATCTAGAGTAACTATAATCTTGTTATTTTTTAATATATAGTGATTGAGAATTTAATATTTAAGGTTTGTATTGCCTTCTTTGCATCCCTAGAAGCTTGGTTATTTTCTGATGGACCATTAGATGACGATACCAAAGGACTGATTCTGTAAGAGGTGCACTTTAGTTAAAGTGCAATGTAAGAAAGGATGGTGAGTGTTAGAAGCTTCCATTGCTTGAAGACACGATTTGGAGTCAGCAGAAACGAGAAAAAAATTCTTTGGTTGTGCTTTTTTAATATATTCCAGAGCAATTTCATGAAGGATTTTTCAAGTGGCTCTAAACTGCGCTTTAAAAATGATGTTATCTTTTGAAGAAGCCAAAATGTAGACTATAAACACTAACACATAAAAATATCAGTTTGAATTAGACTGTCAGAGCAGTGTTCAGGAGTTTACAAGTTAAGTCCACAAGTCAGACTACATACTTGAGAGAAGTAAACATACTCACACATGGATTAAACCCATGCATTAATCGATTTTCAGATTATGCAGAGCACCTGTGTATATTCCAGGTCTGTTCGGTGTTTACCAGGTTTTGAGATGAACATAAGAGTAGCATTTAAGCCTCAAGTAAAGTAAAATAAATAAATAAATAAATACAAATCCATAAGGAAATATCTTTTCCCCTATGTGCACACAAATAGTTTACAGGATAAGATTTATCCTCTTACAGGATAAGATTTCTGCCACCCCTTATAAAGGAGCAATTTAGAACACATAACGCACTATTATTAAATAAAGTTCACTAAAGTCGCAACATTCTGAATGTGGGCAAAACTGCAACGAGTATCTACTCTTATTTAGAAATTAAATAAAACAATGCTAAATGATTTTGTTGGCTGGATGAAATGGGAAAATAAATGGGAAAAAAAACATTTGCTGGACCTTAAATAGATGATTCTGTGATTGAATTATTTATTTAATGAACAGTGTATTGCTTATGAATCAGTTATTGGCTGCTAATTACATTTCTTTTAAAGATTTTTTTTACTGTGACTTTCCGTACTTATAGACGGGATGGGATGATGAACTGGTCTGAATTGGAATATTGTTTTTATTGGGGCGATAAAAAATTATTGTTATTAATTATTATTATTATTTAAAAGCAAATGAAAAACATATTGACATATATGAATATCATAGAAAATGGAGAAAATATCGACATTTCATTTATATTCAGTGCAGTTCAATTTTACTTGTATAGCGATTTTACTAGTAAACATTGTCCAAAAGTAGCTTCACAGAATGAAATAGTGACTCAACTGAGATAGTATGATGAGGAAACAGACTCAAAGGGAATTCGCCCGTGACACCGCGTGTCTATTCATTATAGTTCCATCATGTTCACTGATGAATGCTTAAATGCAAAAACGGTTAATGGCAATTGCATCCATTGTAGCAGAAACTGCTCCACTTATTCGAAGGCAGAGTGTGTGTATAATGCACTTAATGTGTGTATATCTACATCACACAAGGAGGAAATCCCCACTCTGCAGGGACCCATCAGCAATTCCCTTTCATTCCCTCTCATCCTTCTCACATGCTCTAATTAAACACAGAGATCAGTGAGAACACCTGCTCTGTGACAATTTAATCTATGATTAAAAAGAGGAGTAAAAATGCATTTTTTTTAATTCAATAAGATTCTTTTTTGTTTACAATGCAAAACGCAGAATTTTGAAATATGTACTCGATATGAGAGTAACAGACAGTAATAAATAAATAAAAGCACATAGAGAGCTGAAATTGTCCAAGTGGGGAAGAGATTTGCAGACATGTCTTAAAACAAACACAGATATGAGATCTTTTCTGTCCAGTCCGAGATTTCTCGGTCAGTGCTAAAACTCCTAATGGACTAGAAGTGATGGCGCTTTAAGTGCTCTGTCGTTTCAGGGTAATACATGAACCACGTCATGTCTGCAAATCTCTTCCCCACTATCTATATCTCTCTCTCCCTTACGCATTCATGTCTTTACCATTTGCTGCAGGTGCTGACACTGCAATAAGGACCAGATCCAAACGATCAGTGAAGGGAAGCCGTATAATGTAAATACCATGAGCTACGTCAATCATATATGATGAGTGAACACCAGCATGACTTTATGACTCTTTTGAGAGTTTACTGAAAAGCCACTTTTGTAGGTATGATTTTTTTTCTTTACATGCTAATAGGATTTGTTTCTGGCTATAGAGAAAGAAACTCGTAGAATTAGATCGCATTTGAAGTTATAGGAGCACAATAAGTTATAGCAGTAAAATGGGGTTGATGTGAATATTTAATTGAATCAACTGCTTTAGCAAAATGCTACCAAAAATAGTCTTCTATCCAATAGTCTTCTATAGGGTTGTGATAAGAGCTCTACAGTATCGGCCACCTTGACTCCATGTTTGAAACCAGGTTTGGGTCTTTCAGTTCAAGTGAAAATAGAATTATACAATATTCAAAACAATCCTATAAAATCAGGTTCCTGCAACTTTGTGGGAACAGCTGGATTAAAAAGGATGGAAAAGTCAAGTTTATTCATATAGTATATTTTACTTTGTTACTATTTTTAAATATTTTTATTTTATCAGAGTACTTATTGATTTATTATCATTTTGGGAAATAAGTGTACTCAAATAACGGTGTTAAACAATAACCTGTCATTAATGTTCGACAATATAAAGGCCCTTCACTGTGTGTCTGTCACATGAATAAGAAATAAACAATAAAATGACTTGTTATCATACCTGATGTAAGTCGGTGCCCAGAGCAAACTCCTGGAAGTATCCAGGAGCAGCTGAGGAAGCTCGAATGGCCTCCCAGAGTTTGTGTTGGCAACCGCCTCTGTAGTGCGAGCGCACGCCTACTGGCAAGTTATAGTTCCTGAAGACGTATGCCTTTAAAGGTGTGCCCTTATTTACGACCGTACTCACTGCTGCCACCTGTAAGAGACGATAAACAATACAGCAATGCCAAATCCGGGTTTAAGACAAATCACTTCACTCTGAATATTATCTTTTCATTTACAAACCTTAGGACAATCTGGGTTTCTTGAGGTTTCTACCAGAAGGTCAGAGCCCATTTTTTCTCTATATGACAATAAAAAATGTTCAGTAAAGCAAACAGTAGCTTAATACTAAAAAAAAAGAAAAAGAAAAAAAAGAGAAGTTCATTTGTCAATCCATTCAAATCATTTGGACATAATTGGGTTTAGATACTGTCAATGTGACACTCTCTGCCAGTGTTGTACGATATACCGGTTATAGAAAGGTATTGCAATACCTTTTCCTGTATTATTCCTGTAATACAGCTTTTAAAAACAATATGATTCTTCATTTTATTAATACATCCTAAAAAATGATAGTTCCAAGTGTTGGACTATAGGTGCACACTCTGTGTGTGTGTGTGTGTGTGTGTGTGTGTGTGTGTGTGTGTGTGTGTGTTTGTTGAATTGTATCCCCCCCCCCCCCTCCCCTCTCGGATGCACACGACTTTTATACTGATGAAACTCATGGCATGAATATTTGTAAATAATATTCTATTTTTTGTTTAAATATTTCTACTTTGTTTCAGCAGGCAGCAAACATCTGGTGTTTATTAATAAATAAAAACAAAGTTTCATTATTGAATTTCCGTAATTTTTTTGCCATAGTATTCATTTGTTATCGGTATCATGATATTTAATCTAGGTAACGTACCGAAGTAAACATTTTGGTATTGTTTACTTTGGTATGTTGTTTTACTTCCATGTCCTAGTTACTTGTTTTTGTTTCACAGGAGCAAATGACACTACTCACTTCAGAACTTTCTCCCAGACCTCGCTGTCATAGAAGGCATGATTCCAACCCATCTTCACCGTACCCACAATGACATTCTGCCTAAAGACGTCAGAACCCAGCTTTCTGTACAGCTCCTCACACTCACTCAGGGGAATATGATATACACCCAACATGAAGCCTAATATCGCACCTACGAAGAAACACACACAAAAATACACTGTCTGGAACATATAAAGAATAAATAAATAAAAATAAATAACCATTGTTGTTTTGAGTCACAATCACAGTTCAGCAACAAAGATAAATCTCTGTATACCAGGGATTCACAACAAAACACACACACACACATATATATATATATATATATATATATATATATATATATATATATATATATATATATATATATATTATAGATAATTAGAAATAAGAAATAGATATTTCAAGCAATCAACTATCAGATCTCTTCTAAGAAAGCTAAACTTGCAGAATGCAGAAGTAATTTAACTAAAATGACCTTCACATAAATGATTATGGATCACTGAACTACACACTATTATTAGATTTGCTTGTGGGTCATATATGAAGCCGTTTGCTTATATCCAGAAGGTTACAAGTAATTTAAAGTAATTTTAACACACCAGTTGATCCTTTGATCCAAAAAACCCCTTGTGTGACCAACTGCCACTCCGAGACTCAATTCCAGCACCCCTGTAGGATTAGCCTTCACAAGAAGCACACTAGCTACATCATGAAGTCTATGTACCTCTTAATCACACATGTACACACACACACACACACACACATCATGGCTCTAGTGCTCTACCAATGTGGTTGAATGTGCACAGAAAATCCCTAAAATGTCTCCATCCTGTCCAAGCAGATTATACAGGCTTTGGCAGGTCGGCCACGTTTTTGGAAAAGGATGAACATAGTATTAAAATAGATGCTGAATTCACTGCAAAAATACACTTGGGATCTGGCTAATGCGGATTTCCCTCTTCCATTTCCGAGGGTAACAGACAGGATAATCTGAGTAAGATTAATTTGACATGAACGAAGGATAAAAGCTCCCCCTGGTGTTCAGAAGGTGAACTGAGAGAGCTCAACCAAAATGACAGGAATATACCACGCGCGCACACACACACACACACACATCATATATCTCCTCCCTTTTGGCTGCTCCCATTAGGGGTCCCCATAGAAAACCACTGTGTTTTAGTGTTCCGCATATTTGGCTTGGCACGTTTTATGGTGGATGCCCTTCTTAACGCAACCCTGCCCATTTATCTGTGCTTGAGGCTGGAACTAGGAATGCACTAGCTTGCGCAAACCTACGAACACACATGCAGGCTGATGTGCAGGGCTGATGTGCAGGGCTGATGTGCAGTGTTGTTTTTACCATACACACAGTTTTGCTTGTACGCCAAAAAATGACACAGCACCTTCTTCCACACGTTTGCCGTGTCCCCTACATGCATTGTGGGAAACTCCAAATGTATCAGATTCTTTTTTTGTAAACATTGGCTTTCTTCTTGCCACTGTTCTATAATATCCAGATTGGTGGAGTGCAACTGTTGTCTGTTGGACAGACTCTCAGAGCTGCGGATGTCAGACTTGGCATGGGCCTTATATCTGCTCTGGATCAATGCTCTCCTTGGCCAACCTATCAGTTTAGGTGGACGGTCATATCTTGGTAGGTTAGCAGTTGTTCCATACTCTTTCCATTTTCAGACGATACATTAAATAATGCTCAGAAAGATGTTCAAAGCTTGGGATGTGTTTTTGTTGGGTTACAAAAACACATCCCAAGCTTTGAACATCTTTAAACTTTTCCACTACTTTATGCCTGACCTGTCTGGTGTGTTCTTTAATCTTCATGATGCAGTTTGCTCACTAATGTTCTCTAACGAACCTCTAAAGCCTTCACAGAACAGCTGTAATTATACTGGGATTTAAGTACACACAGCTAGACTAATTAATAATTAGGTGACTTCTGAAGGCAGTTGATTGCACTGGATTTTACTTAGGGGGATCAGAGTAAAGGGGGCTAAATATATATATATATGGCATATATATATATATATATATATATATATATATATATATATATATGTTTATTTGTAAAATATCTTCACGATTATGTGATTATAATTCATACTAAGGAAATCGTATCTCACCTGTACTCACACCACAAATGTAATCGAAAAGCTGGTAAATTGATTTTCCCGACATCTCTTCCAGCTTTTGTAAAGTCTGGAGTGCCACCAGTCCTCTAAAAGTAAAACCACACACACACACACACTGTAAAAATGCAGTACACAATGCACTGATCAGGCATAACATTATGACCACCTGTATAATATTGTGTTGGCACCCATTTAACTGCTAGTAATTTGAGGTACATGAGCTCGTCGGTGTGATCGGACCACACGGGCCAGACTTCTCTCTCCTCCTGGATCACTTTTGATAGATACTGACCACTGCAGGCTGAGAAAAGCCTACAAGAACTGCAGTATTGGAGATGTTCTAGCCATCATAATTTGGTCCTTGTTAAACTTGAACAAATCCTTACACTTAACCATTTTTTCTATTTATAACACATTAAAATTTGAGGACAAAATGTTCACTTGCTGGCCAATATATCCCACCCACTAGCAGGTGCCATGATGATATTACGTCTGGTTGGTGTACAGTCATGTGAAAAAATTAGGACACCCTTTGAAAGCATGTGGTTTTTTGTAACATTTTTAATAAATGGTTATTTCATCTCAGTTTCAACAATACAGAGAGATTAAAATAATCCAACTAAACAATGAAAACTGAAGAAAAGTCTTTTCAAGATCTTCTGTAAATGTCATTCTACAAAAATGCCTATTCTAACTGAGGAAAAAGATAGGACACCCTCACATGTATTCCCTCTTAAATTGGCTCAGATCTCACACAGGTATATCACACATAGGTGCACATAACTAGTAGATCGTTACTCTGCATGTTGAATGAGGCTTGCCCTATTTAAACCTCAGACATTTAGTTTGGTGTGCTCCTGACTGTTGAAGTCAGAGTGAGCACCATGGTGAGAGCAAAAGAGCTGTCAGAGGACTTCAGAAAAAAAGATTGTAGCAGCCTATGAGTCTGGGAAGGGATTTAAAAAGATCTCAAAAGATTTTGAAATCAGCCATTCCACTGTCCGGAAGATAGTCTACAAGTGGAGGGCTTTCAAAACAACTGCCAACATGCCCAGGACTGGTCGCCCCAGCAAGTTCACCCCAAGAGCAGACCGCAAGATGCTAAAAGAGGTCTCCAAAAACCCTAAAGTGTCATCTCGAGAACTACAGCAGGCTCTGGCTACTGTTGATGTAGAAGTACATGCCTCTACAATCAGAAAGAGACTGTACAACTTTAACTTGCATGGGAGGTGTGCAAGGAGGAAACCTTTGCTTTAAAAGAGAAACATCAAGGCCAGACTGACATTTGCCAGAGATAAAGTTGACAAAGACCAGGACTTCTGGAATAATGTTCTTTGGACAGATGAGTCCAAAATTTAATTATTTGGACACAACAGCAGAGGACATGTTTGGCGTAAACCAAACACAGCATTCCAAGAAAAGAACCTCACCAACTGTGAAGCATGGAGGTGGAAGTGTCATGGTTTGGGGCTGCTTTGCTGCAGCAGGACCTGGTCAGCTCACCATCATAGAATCCACCATGAATTCTACTGTCTATCAGAAGGTGCTTGAAGAACATGTGAGACCATCAGTTAGAAAATTAAAGCTGAAGCGGAACTGGACCATGCAACATGACAATGACCCAAAACATACTAGTAAATCAACCAAAGATTGGCTGAAAAAGAAGAAATGGAGAGTCCTGGAATGGCCAAGTCAAAGTCCAGATTTGAATCCCATTGAGATGCTGTGGGGTGACTTGAAAAGGGCTGTACGTGCAAGAAACCCCTCAAACATCTCACAGCTGAAAAAGTTCTGCATTGAGGAGTGGGGTAAAATTTCCTCAGACCGATGTCGGAGACTGGTAGATGGCTACAAGAACCGTCTCACTGCAGTTATTTCAGCCAAAGGAGGTAACACTCGCTATTAGGGGCAAGGGTGTCCTATCTTTTTCCTCAGTTAGAATAGGCATTTTTGTAAAATGACATTTACAGAAGATCTTGAAAAGACTTTTCTTCAGTTTTCTTTGTTTAGTTGGATTATTTTAATCTCTCCGTATAATTTTTTCAGATCAGCACAAGATAGGAGGGGACAAATGTAAATACCTTGTGCCTCCACCATCGATGGACAGTATGCGAATACCCTTGCTTCTCACCGGGTCAACATAGCCCACCAGAGTCAAGGCCTCTCGGACTGCCGCCTTCAGAGCCGGATCATTGGCCTGCCTCAGGCGCAGCAAGCAGGGAATCACCTTCTCCTGAGAATAAAAGCAATACCATTATTTTAAAAAATCCATACATGGCTCTTCATAGGGAACATCAACATATTCTGTGATTATCTGATATGATATGAAACTTATTTCCTATAAAGGGCCAAGAATCAACCTTGAGTGAAATCTGTATTATATCAAACTATCTTCTTCTTTTTTCTGTTTCGGCTGCATCAGTTAGGGGTCCCCACAGCGATTGTGATCTGGTGTGGAGCATGTTTTATGCTGGATGCACTTTCTAACGCAACCCTTGTCATTTATCCGGACTTGGGACTAGAACCAAACTATATTATATTAAAAGAAAAGTTGCAGTAGTTCTCCTTATATATTTATTCCTGTACCGTCAACCTTTTAGTAATTCCCACTCCATATTTAATTCCATATTCACACTTAAAATAACCTACAATCTTCTGGGGAGATGGACCAATAGATTTTAGAATGTGCTTGTGGAAGTTTGTGCTCTTCCAGACTAAAGGTCAATGGATCAGTTTGGGCGGTTAATCAACACTAATAGTTCATTGCTCGAATTACTGAAAAAAAAATCTACTGCGTCTGTTGCTGGAGCATCTGGTGTCACTATATTGTATTTATTATTTACTATTTATATTATTATTATATTATAGTATATATATATTATATATATATATATATATATATATATATATATATATATATATATATATATATATATATATATATATATATATATATATATATATATATAGTACTGTGCAAAGGTTTTAGGCAGGTGTGAAAAAATGCTATAAACAAAGAATGCTTTCAAAAATGGAATCATTTACTTTCATCAATGAACAAAAGAGAAATGAAAATCAAATCAATATTTGGTGTGAACACCCTTTGCTTCTAGGTAGGATGTAGACGTGTCTTCATGTAACCCCAAACACACTCGATGATGTTGAGATCAGGGCTCTGTGGGGGTCGTGCCATCACTTACACTACTTCTTGTTCTTCAAAAGGTAGTAACACCAAATACTGATTTGATTTCGATCATTATTTATATTTCTGAAAGCAAACTTTTGCACAGTACTGTATTTTTTTTTTATATACTGTACACAGTTTTGCACAGTACTGTATTTATATATATATATATATATATATATATATATATATATATATATATATATATATATTACACACTGTACACAGTATATATGTATATATAATATATATATATATATATATATGTCAATATATTCATATTGATTTAATTTAGCACATTTATATGTTTCAATTATTAATTTTTGTAATGACGTGTATTTCAAATGGAGTGTAATGTATGTTTGATTGTTTTGCAGTTATCCATTTTAAAAGATGGTTAATCGATTATCCGCAAATATGGTCGAACATAGCTAATGATATCAGTAAAACAACTGGTGGACCTCTAATTCAGGAACAAGTGTGTTAGTAAAGTCAGGAACTGATGAGGGTGAGGTGAGGAGGTCTGAGGTCTGAGGTGCAGTCAGCATTAAAATTTATCCCAAAGGGGAATAATAGGATAAGCTCTATAGCAGGAAACTCAAAATCTTTCACGCCAACCCATATAAAGCACATATGATTGGGTTTCCAAGTTGAAGTGAAGGGTAAATGAAATGGTAGCACAGAGGCATTCTATACAAATGCGACCCTCCAACCTTTGGGGAAGAACCACATATGGCTGAAAAAGTCAGATGTACCCATACTTTAGTCCAGATAGTATATGTAGCAGCTAGCAGGCTCATAATGTAGTAATCCAGTACATGTATCTATCGGCTTTTACTTATCTGGTTGTGTAAACTTCTACTGAAGAATCTTCTCCCTCTTTTGGCTGTTCCCATTAGGGTTCGCCACAGCGGACCGTCCTTCTCCACACTACCCCTGTTCCCTCACCACATCCAAACCTCCTCCCCAGCCTTCCCCTTTTCCTACTGCCTAGCACCTCGTTCTCATCCTCAGCATTCTTATCCCTATCTACCCCATGTCCCTCCGCTACACGTGTCTAAACCACCTCACCTCGTCTCCAAAACATCCTACATGCACTGTTCCTCTAATAAACTCATTTCTAATCCTGTCCACCGTCGTCACTCCCAATGACAATCTCAACATCTTCATCTCTACCACCTCCAGCTCCATCTCCTGTCTTTTAGACAACGCCACAGTCTCTAAACCACAGTCGCTTTCACTCTAGCAGATAGCCTTCTAACACAAATCACTCCTTCCACTCTTCTCCACCCACTCTAGCCTGCCTACTCTTTTCTTCACTTCCCTAACACATTATTCAATACTTTACACTGTTAAACTCCTCCACCTTCATCACCTCGTCTCCCTGCAATCGCACCTCTCCACTGCCTTCCCTCTCATTCACAGACATACCCTGTCTTACTTCTACTGACTTTCATACCTCTTCTCTCCAGCATGTACCTCCACCTCTCCAGACTCTTCTGCTCTCCTAGCTCCCTACTCTCAACACAAATCACAATATCATCTGCATCACAGTCCATGGAGACTCCTGTCTGCCCTGCCAACCTGTCCATCACCACTGCACACAGGAAAGGGCTCAGAGCCGATCCTTAATGCAATCTCACCTTCATCTTGAAAATGTCTGTCGTTCCTCCCCATTTATCTGGGTTTGGAACCGGCAGCAAGAGTGCACTGGCTTATGCAACCATAATGGCTGGGTTTATATTTATAAATAATAATAAAAAATAATAATAAAAAAATAATTAAAAATAATCTATAATAATATCCAAAACACACATATATCAATGAAAACATTAACAACCATTCATTTAAGAAAAATAGGTGGTGTAGGAGGTCTCTTTTCATTTAATTTATCATTTAGAAATGCTTCACCTGTAAATTATTGCTTTCATTCATTCATTCATTCATCTTCTAGCACTTCATCCGATCTTCCCTCGGGTCACGGGGAGCCTGTGCCTATCTCAGGTGTCTATGGGCATTAAGGCAGGATACACCCTGGATGGAATGCCAACCCATCGCAGGGCACACACATACATTCACACACACATTCATACACTAGGGACAATTTTCCAAGGTGCCAATCAACCTACCGTGCATGTTTTTGGACCGGGAGGGGGGAAACCGGAGAACCCGGAGAAAAACCTCCTTGAGGCACGAGGAGAACATGCAAACTCCACACACACATGGCCGAGACGGGAATCGAACCCGGGCCCTGGCGGTTTGAGGCGAACGTGCTAACCACTAAGCCACCGTGCCCCTTATTGCTTTCATTCACTATATTTTATGGACTTTATTGGCACAACTAAGAACACATCAGGTAAAGCAGTGTACTTTGCACTTTATAGGCATGTGGCCTGTGTATGACAGCATGAAGTAAGAATTTGAACATTCTGCCTAAGAAAACATTTGCACATGACAATTACGATGCACAAACTCATATCTGAATGACCTACCTTGACAGCCACCAGTCTGGTCTCAGGGAACTCTAGTAGATGGTAGCTCAGCTCCTCCACCCTGCTGATATAGAGCCTCACATCGGATGCTCTGCGCAGGGCTTGGACTAGTGCTCGGGTTCGATTATCCACACTCACCCGGGCAATTATCTGACAAAGGGAAGAATTGTTACAGACACTAATATTATCATTTTAGTAACTAATACATTTACAGTGACGGCAGACGTATTTACATTTACAGCATGTGGCCCTTATCCAGAGCAACTTACACCTGAGTAATTGAGGGTTAAGGGCCTTGCTTAAGGGCCCACTAGTGGCAGCTTGGTGGTTGGGGTCTTTGAACCCGTAATCTTACGGTCCAGAGGTAAACACCTTAACCACTAGGCTACACCACCTCCAGCTATTTATCAAGAGAGGTTTTTTATCTCATTCATACAGTTGAAATGCTATGGGGTAAGGGTCTTGCTCGAGGGCCCAGAAGTGGCACCTTGATGTGGTCGGGATTTGAACTCACTATCTAAGTCCAATGCCTTAACCACTAAACCACCACCCTCTGAATACAGTGCTTTCAGTCTTTTACATTAACAGCTACAAAGCATATCGCATTTAAATTATAAGGATGTGCAACTTCATATCTGATGCAGATGTAATTAATATCTCAACGAACAGTAAAGATACGATACATTACAGATACATATGAATCATGCAATATGATTCATCCCTATTACAATGCAGTGCTGTACAGTTTGACATGATTCCGAAATCTGAGAATGCGCGGGAGAAACAGTTTAGAGGGGAGAAATAATCGACATATAAAACATTGGTCAGAATAAAATAAAAGTAAAGTGCATCTACTAATAGTTGTATACATAAACTGTTTATCAATGTAAATATGTTCAAAATGATGTGTCTCGATACAAATGCCAACTTGTATTCGAGGCAGAATTGTTTTCATCAATGCATCACATTGTTCATTTGTATGGCGTTTTTATTCAGTGGATGTGAGTCAGTGAATCTTCTCATCATTAGTGAAAAAAATCACTGATTCAAAAACTGTGTTATGTATAATTGTGGATGGATTTAGCAGCGACATGTGACATGACGTGATGTGAGGCACAATGGTAATATATATTACACACACTCCATAATGAGTCCACAGTAAGAACTGAAGAAGAGCTCACATGGCAATGTGGCCATGACACAAGGCTGCTATCCGTTTCCATAAGGGTGCGATTTTAACTTCTTTACACAAAACAGCACGAGCACCATGAACATGAGGGTTTATTCTATGATGAAATAACAAATATTATGGCTCTGCTCCATATAGGATACTACAGTGCAAGTTTGTGCTTTAAAGGGGAGGAGTCGGGGGGGGGAATGACTCCGAACAGTCACAGATTTGTACATTTCCGCGGTAGGGTTTAACTAATGTTGAATCGAGCTGAATAATAATTTTAAAAAAAGAAAAAAGAAAACAACAGCATTAACTAACTGGTTTCAAGGCATTCCAAAACATAAAATGTAAATTCTAAACAAATTTTTAAACATGACACACTGATATTTCATTCTCAATTGTAGTTGTTATTTGTAGCACTGTTATTGGAATGTAAAAACACCTGCATAAGTCGCTGGACGTTGGATTTGTCAACGGAAAAATGCGAGTTCAAATTCCAGCACAGTAATTCCACAACTGCTATTAACTCTCAACTGTACAGTAATAATATATAAGATAATCACAAGTCTGGATAAGGGTATCCACCAAATGCTGTAAATGAAAGGTCATTCAGTACCTTCTCTCTTTGAAGCAGAAGTCTCCTGGCCTTTTCCTCTGCCGCCTTCTGCTCTTTGCTCTCCATGATCTCATTGGGATTTGAACCAGGGTTTTCCGCTGTAAGAGTTTTGTCAGTTATCTGGAAGTGTGTGCTTTGGTTCGGTCCTAAACCTAGGGACTAGGGGGGCAATGTAGTTCCCTACGAATGCCTGGACGGTAGGCTTGTACGTCAAGTAATGTCCTAGGCCTTTTTTGGGAGACAAGGCAGAACCTGGGTCAGAGACGGAGATCTCAGATGGTGTCTGGTCCTTTACACGGACGGGCGTTTCGGCACTTTGGTGGCACGGGTCAGGTTTCGAAGTGGTCGAGGAACAAGAGCAATTTTTTGCGTTTTCCTTTTTTTCTTGATCCATAGCAAAGCTGCTAAAGTAAGAGTTCACGTGGTGTGCTAGGGAATTATAGGTCTCGTCTAGGTTGACACTGAAAGAACCTGGGTGGAAGAGATGCGTAGACTGTCGAGAGGACGTAAAGCTAGTGGGTGGAGGTGCTGATGCAGATGCTGTGGTTGTAGCTGCTTGGGTCACTTTAGAGGCGAGTGACTGAGCAGTCTTGGATTTCACTTCCACCTGGACAGCTGAGGTTTCAGGAAGGTTTGTGTTGGGTGGTGAAGCTGCAGCCGATGATGGTGGATGAGACACAGGCTCTGGCGATGCAGACAAAGCTGATCCATTGCGCTGATCCTGAAGAGCCGTTGTCTCCGCACTCTCTCTGGCACTTGGTTTGAGCCGTGAGATCTTGGAAAAAATCTCCGCTTGAGTCCCGCTCACGGCTTTCGATACAGAGTCTAAAGTGTTCTTAAATCGGGACATGCGATAACCCTGGTTGGTCGAACCAAGGCAGGCCGAGGTACTGAAACTAGAAACGCCAGTGTACAGCAAAAACTTGTGCTTGAAGAACTGAACTCGAGCAGGACAAGGTGTCAGAATGCTGCTCTTCTGGCTGTACTTACAGTTATGGCGGAGATCTCGGATCCTGTAACTCAGAGGTCTTTTGAAATAAAGCTGACCAGATGGATTGTTAAACCACGTTGAGACCGAGAGAGTCACAAACCTCTGGCCTCGTGTACACCACAGATGGATTGCTTTGTACAGAGAAAGTAAATATGAATCTGAAATCCATATACAAGTCATGCCTTAAGTTCAGTGAAGGTATAGGATCAGGAAAACATTCCTATATTTCCAAAAATCTAGGGGAGGAAAAAAAAAATCTCATCCATGATCTTACAAACACACACAGACAAAATTATTCAGTAATCATTAATAATTCATTTTCATATTTAGAACATTTTCAGATTTAATTAGAAACTAGTTGTTTAACATTTTTATATCATTGGTCAACATTAAATATGAGGCCTTTATGACTTACATATTACTCTTTTTTTTCATTTAAAATCAATCAAGTACAAGATTTATTCAGCAAACAAATATCAGGTTAACTTATAATAGTTATTATAATAACTTATAAAAGTTCATGATACCACAATGCCTTTTGACTTCCTACTGACACCAGACCTAACTAAATCTCTACCTAAATACAGTCGTAACCCAGCTCTCTCACATTCTGTACACTCTGGTTACAATTCAATAAGTTTCAATGCAAGTAGCTTGAAATGTCCAGGTTTTATATATTAAAAGTGTTATATTAGTGGAGTGTTTTAGGTAGAACACCACTGAAGGCCTGAGTGTGGAATGCACGGACTTATCCAATGGCCAGGTCGGTGTTAAGTGCCATTAAAACATCTATGTAAAACATTATATAAAATATTATGTGACACAACATGTGAAACATTTGATAAAATAGCACTGTATCATTTCAGATACACACATATCATTTCGCACATTTCAGATGACGTCATAGCCTTATCAACTCGGATCATAAAGTGAAAGTGTAGGAACAATAAGGTTACTTACAGTAAATAATAAACAAACCGCTTCAGTCAGAAAGACACTGAGTTATCCATGCTATCATGTTACTATGTACATATCAGTTCACAGAAAATAATAATAAAACCTGCCTATATTTAAATAAATGAGTTATAATCATAATAATAATAATAATAATAATAATAATAATAAAATCCGTTGCCTAACTCCCTAACTCTGACAGTGCAGTGCTGCTAAGCTACACGGTACAGGCCACTAGCTAACCCAAAGTATAAAAAATAACTGGTAAATAAATATCTGTATATTGTGAGAATAGGGAGAAATGACACAGACCTGCGCATGGAGCGGAGCACAGCCAGCGTTACAGCGCTAAAGCCGCCATACTGAGGTCACTCAGTGTCACTACTGTCAGTATTACCACCGAAAAATAACATCAGAGGAAAGAGAAAACAATGGTCATGTGATTTGTATTCGAACACGGGATTGGCTCGTGAAGACGCCTGACTCCAGGGTCGAACGCTGATTGGTTTAGAGTACACCTATACGTATGTCATAGACCATAGGCAGGATCGAATGCGCAATCCAAATAACACACGAATATATATATATATAATATATCGAGGATATATATATATCCCGATATAGATAGAGAGAGAGAGAGAGAGAGAGAGAGAGAGAGAGAGAGAGGAGAGAGATTTTGTGTTTTGTTTGTTTTACAAAAGTCATGCAAGCCAGCCACAGCTATAACACAAACCTGTTTCTTGTTCAAAATCTCTTGTTCTAACTATATACATATATATATATATATATATATATATATATATATATCGGGTATATATATATATATATATATATATATATATATATTTATTTATTTTTTTTCCCCCCCCAAAACTGTTACCGCAAACTTTGAATTCTTTTAAAAGCGATATAGCATTTCCTATTCAACCCATCACAGGACACACACACACACACACACACACACACACACACACACATTCATACACTAGGGACAATTTTCCAAGGTGCCAATCAACCTACCGTGCATGTTTTTGGACCGGGGGGAGGGAGGAAACCGGGGAACCCTGGAGAAAAAAAAAGCCTGAGGCAAGCCAGACGGGACGGGGAGAACATGCACAAACTCCACACACACACATGGCCGAGATGGGAATCGAACCCGGACCCTGGAGGTGGTGTGAGGTGAACGTGCTAACCACTAAATAAATTACCGTGCCCCTTATATATATATATATATATATATATATATATATATATATATATAAGGGGCACGATAATTTAGTGGTTAGCACGTATATATAGTTAGAACAAGTGATTTGAACAAGAACAGTTTGTGTTATAGCTGTGGCTTGCATGACTTTTTCTGGAACAAATTTATTGATGATCTAATCAACCATTAACTATCTCATGATAGAAGCAGCAAAATAATATTCAGAAAACTGTAGAAATATTTTGTCTGTCAAAGAGTGCATTTAATCTCATTTGTAGATAGTTTTAAAAAGGCCCAAAACACAATGGCAACAGAAGAAATGACTTCAATGGAGAACAAAAGTGTAACTTAATCACCAGACCTCAGCCTACTTGTAAATGCAGCTCACATCCTGCAAAGGAGTCTGCAGAAGGAGGAAAAAACCCAAAACAAACACCAGCTGAAAGAGGCTGACTGCAAACCATTACAAATGATGAATGCAACAGAATGATGATGGTTTGTGTGTTGCTGATGTAACGCAGTAAGGGATACGCACGCATGCACACTTAACTAAAGATTCTGTTGATCAATTTTATTAACCATGTAAATAAAGATTTCTTTATAGAAGTGATTGTGTGAGATAATTCTATGTGGATCAGCTCACACCGGCCCATCTGTTACCAACAACCACGTCACTGAGATCACACTTTTTCACATGTGATGCGAACATTATTCCTTGTGAAGCTCTTGACCTGTATCTGACAGAATCTTGCTGGTTTCATGTGCAGACATACGTCATAATGATTTAATGATTTTATCTGAATTCTAGTCATATTGACCAAATTATGTTTTGGATAATGTTAAGATTTATTTTAATTATTAGTAGTTTATTTAGTGGTACATGGTCAAATGAAAAGTGGAAAAGCAAGCATTATTTAATTTCATTTTTATTTTGACACAATATTTGCACACATACAGCATAAAGGGTGTCAAATGGCAAAACAGATTATGTTTGATGTGTGTTCCTTAAAATTTTGTTCCATAGTCCATACAAATATGCAAGAACTGCATGAAATGTAGCTTTGTGATTTTTCTAATCACCGATAAAACATTCAATAAAACCCATCATTTGTTTGCTAGTTACTTTCAGGAGATCGGTGTGTATTTTCTATTACTGATTTGTTGCATTTTACATGTTGAACAGCAGAGGTCCTGCTTTTCTCTGTATAACACTTTTCTCACTTTATCTTAAAAGAAATGAGACTGATGTCACCCTTGATACGAATATAAGTGATGACCTCCAGCCTTTGCCTATTAGGGAAGTGAATGATATGTCCATCAGGTAGCATCACCTCAAACACGTCTCCTGCATGCTTCACTACCACCTACCAAAACAGAGGGTAATGCTGCTAAGGTTACACATCCTTTACACACACACACACACACACACTCAGTACACATTAAATAAAAAAATTTAATCAAAATTTTGCTTTCACTGTTGTAAAATCTGCTTAACTGACACATTTAATTATATACTAAATGATATCTGTAATGGTCGATGCTTTGTGAATACTAAGACAGGTTTTAAATACAATAAAGATATATTTTACTATTTAATTTATTACCTTAAACGTGGAGCCTGGTTGGAAAGTGTTGTGGCTTTCTCTTTGCTCCTGGTTCCAGACACCATCGCACAGTGAATTACACACCAGCACTGGTGTCATTTCATCACCATCCTCGAAACGAGGGTTGAAGTGAAGAGCTAGTTGACTGGAGCTTGAGCCCATGTCAACCTGGAACCTTCGGAAATATCAAATATAGATATGATTAGGTACATAGTAAATATGGCTTCATGAGCTAAACAACATATTCTTAATCTCTTTGAAATAACATCATGTAAGATTGTGAGCAAATATATAATCCATGCTAAAAAAATCGATGTTTTATTTCTAGCTAACAGGCAGAATAATAAATGTGCTTTATTTTCTATGAAATGATAACAATTCTCCAATGATTTAAATAGTTATAGTAGATTGTTAGTGACTGTTAGTGTCACACACTGGTTCTCTTTACACACATTCCTGTGCTGTCTGTGCAGGGTGCACAGGGTCTTTTCTCACACATCTCTGGTTACCATGACTTATCCAGGAACAGTTTTAGGTCAGGTTTTTTCCAGTGTGTGTTTTTGGGCTGTAACGGTACACAAACTGCAGGGTTCAATGCTTGGTACAATTTCAGTATATTTAGGGGACAGAAATGCAAAACATTATTATTCTTAACATTTGTAATCATCAACAGTTTGCACTTTAAAAACAGCTTTAAATAAAATGCCTGCTTGGTGAAATAATAATATTTAAAATATATTATCTGACTATATACAATTGAATAAATCAAGTTCATTTAAAAAAATATTATTTGATGAAATATAGTAATCATTTTAAGAAAATTGATTGAAGCTAGACTTTAATCACAAAATAATAAATATTATTTATTGTTATTGTGACAAACTAGCATGAGCTGCTAACCAGATAATGACTAATGGCTAGCACTAGCCCTATGCATTCAAGATTCTTTTTCCAGCTTTTAATTTTACTGCAAGTTCTATCTACCATATGTTGTGACAAATAAAAAAAAACCATGAATCTTAAATACATTATGGAATATATCCACTTACTGTTACTTAATCGTTTTCATGCATGCAGGAAATAAATCCTATTTCAGTTACGGAGTGAGAGACAAAGTGACACTGAATTCGGAATATATATATAGATATATATATATATATATATATATATATATATATATATATATATATATATATAATATATATATATATATATATATATATATATGGGGGCACGGTGGCGTAGTGGTTAGCACGTTCGCCTCACACCGCCAGGATCCAGGTTTCGATTCCCGTCTCGGCCATGTGTGTGGAGTTTGCATGTTCTCCCCGTGCCTCAGGGGGTTTTTTCTCCGGGTTCTCCGGTTTCCCCCCGGTCCAAAAAAAAAACATGCATGATAGGTTGATTGGCACCTTGGAAAAATTGTCCCTAGTGTATGAATGTGTGTGTGTGTGTGTGTGTGCCCTGCGATGGGTTGGCATTCCATCCAGGGTGTATCCTGCCTTAATGCCCATAGACACCTGAGATAGGCACAGGCTCCCCGTGACCCGATGGAAGATCGGATAAAGACAGGTAGAAGATGATTGAATATGAATGAATGATATATATATATATATATATATATATATACTATATATATATATATATATCTTATATATATATTTTGATAAAGATCAAATGCGGGTGCCCTTTTTCCTGATTGCAGAACTAACAATAGTCCGAGTCCAACCAACAAACAAAATTGTTGGTTTGTTTCTTAAGATTTTTTGTTATAAAAGTCTACTTTAATCATTTTTAACGTATTATTATTATAGTAGATAGAACATTAGGGTTAAAATATCAGTTTTGTTAACATTTATTTACCTTTTAGCAGCAGAATGAATCCTCCCTTTGACTTTCAAACGATCTCCAGCTCTGAAAAGAACATTCTTCAGCTCAGCCTCCTGCAAAGGAAATATTATTTATTCCAATTATTTTAAAATGTCTCTGAGCCGCTCCGAGCAAGTGCGACAGAAAACAGCACCATGTATTAACGGCATCTACTACCATGTTTTGATCCACTGGTGGCCGGTTCAAATGAGCAGAACCTGTTTCAGACAATTCCTCACATACTCTGTCCATAATCATCCATTTAAATAGCACTGGATCTTTAATGCTATCAGATCAACATTAAACACAAATCACATTCTACACAATAAAATTGAAACAGACACGAATAAAGGTGTGGATTATCTGATATAATCAATCTCTTGTCATCATGACACCTAATTGGATTTAAAGTGATTAATCCTTTTTCTTGCAAATTTAATCACTGAACTAAGAAAAGTGGAAAAAAAACGAAGCCTGTCCTGAGTGAAACTGTGGGATTCCATGAGATTCAATCTCGTACAAATGTAATATACTGACAGGTAGCATTGCCATCTCAAAGCTTCTATTCACCTCAAATGATTCTATTCTAGTTCATTCAATTTAATTTGTACAATTTGTACAATAGACATTTACATTATAAATACAAATTATACCATCATAAATTAGTCCCTATAAATGTATGCCTTATAAGTTTATCCCAAATAATCGAGCCAGTGGTGAGAGTGGCAGGGGTGAGATGGAATGGGGAAGAATTGTAATTGGAACCAGACTCGGTGGGGAACCCGCTCCCATCTGGATGGCACAGAATGTCCTTTCATTATAGTTCCATCATTTTTTTACGGTTATTAATGCACCATTAATGGCATGGGGTGGACCATTGTGGTGTGAGGACAGAGTCATATAGTAAAACACAATAGGAGTCTCACCTAGGGTGCCGAAAAGACTGGAGAAACGGACCTGGGTTAGAACATCTGCAAAAGTTCTTGTGGGGTGTTCCTGGTCTGCAGTGGTCAGTGTCCATCAAAGTGGTCCAAGGAAGGAACAGTGGTTAACTGGCGAAAGGGTGGCCAAAGACCATTGATGCACGTTGAGAGTGAAGGCTGGCCCGTCTGTTCTGAACCCGCAAAAGAGCTACTGTAGCTCAAATTTCTGTTTAAGAAAATAAAATGAGCAGTTTAATGTGTATTGATACACTTATGCACAAATGCTGTGGTTTAAATACAACACATAGACATCCAAGTCAAACCATGATTATATACTAACTGGTATCACAAGGTCTATTTTTATACCTACTGTAGCCTATTTATAAAGCAGTTGCAATCCCCTCCCAGCTGAGGATTTTGCAGCCTACACCAACATCTCGCAGAAACGCATTCACCTCCAGCAGCGCTAAATCAAATTGCTGCCGCCTACAAAAATCAAATATTTTTGCCCCATCCATTTAGACACACACATACTGTACATAAGACCTGACTCGGATCCAATTTCTGAGTATACATCATTCTGCCAGAAACCTTTTATATCATGTTGGCATTAGAGCCAGAGCCAACTCTATGCTTTCTCTGGCAGGGTTAAAGAAATGTCTATAGAAACACTTCTGAATCTACCCTCAACTATAGCAATCTTTTAGCCTATAATGTTGGAAATGATAAGAAACATTTATATTGTCTTTATGTAGCTCTTATGTTGTATCAATACAACTAATTTAGTTGTGATGACAGTAAAAATGAAAAATCCTACATACCTTGTAGCGCTCTATACTCGTTATATTAATGATGCATCATATCTGTATATCGTTTAACCCTGAGCTCTGAGAGACACATGCATCTTCTCCTTCTTTTTATACAAGAAACTATGTCAGTAACACGGGTATTGGAATGAAATACATGCGGCTCTATCACAAACGTTTCTGTTTATATTTGGGAACATGTTAACTCCTTAAAGAAATGGTCGAATGGAAAAGGTTTTATCTAAATCCCACGCGGCTGCCATTTTATAATTTAGAACCACACAATTCTATACTGCATCTATACTGCAGCTATTTGGAACCAACTTCCCAAAACAAAGACACAATGGACCATAAGCATTCATTTAGAGAGCAAATACTTGGCTGAAGTGTTATTTATTTCTGTGCTGAATTTGCTTATAAGGTCAGGAAGAAATCTCCAACTTGTTTAGAATACATTTAGGAAGTTTAGCAAGAGGCAGGGCAAAGTATTTCAGCCCAATGTTTGGAGAAAAACACTGTCCGGATGCCAAGAGTTGTTTTTATTCATGTCAAGGGAGGGTTTTCCAGAAAAGATAAAGTTTTACATCTCTTTATGTAAATTTGTCTTTGGTCACACTAATTCTTTATACTGTTAAATTACCAAGTCTGTCATAAATAAACAATAGAAACATTAATATGTCTCAAAATGAAGAAACAATAGTTCATGTGTCATGTCAAAAGGATTGATCCTTACATTAAAATATCAATCCAATCTGAGGTTAATATTTACCTAATGTCAACATGAACTATTTAATCTTCCTCTCTACAAACAAGTCTGCGTTCTGTCACTCACTGATTTAGCTTGGGATGACTGCATTAATTGGACCTTCTGAGAGCATTAAAATCAGTTCTCAAGGGTTGATAGGTGATCCTGATATTGGAACTATCAGAACAAAACGATAGGGAGAGAAAGGGACATTTAACTGGAACAATAAAGCACTTTCTGTCAAAGTCCAGTCCATTTTAGTCTTTTATAAAAGAGAAGTGTCACATGAATTATTTGCATATTCATTACATATTGTTAGAAAGCTGGGATCAGTGTGCAATGAGTGTTATAGCACAACAGCCACCTCCCTTATCAGACCTTCCAACAACAATCCAGGTCACTTACTCCTCTTCATATTAGCATTGACAGCTTTAGAAAAATGCTGGTATTGATATCATTATGGGTTTTTGCAGAATTGAAACAAAGCTGGGGTAAGACTGCAATGCCAGCAATGAATAATACAGCATCTCTGGAGCCCTCCGACCCTTCCCACATCTATAAATAACAACGCTCACCACTTTACCTAACATTAATCACGACTTTCAAAAATACTGAGCGGTATTGGTGATCGCGGTATCGGAATGATCGGATCGGGGAATGCAGTATCGCCCATCCCTGGTGGATGAGTGTTGCCCCCACATTTTGCTGCGAGGGGCGGGCAGCGGTGCCGTTTGAATCTCCGTGCGTATGACGTCATGACGTTGACGGCGAGCGTGTAAGGAGACAGAGGGAGAGGGAGAGCTGTAAACACAGGGGACGGTCTCACGTTCAACCGGGACAATAAAGCGCTTTCTGTCTCAATGCACTAACCATGAACTTATGCGGTATGACTGTGATTAAACTGCTTTGCCTATTGTGCGCCCTGAAATCCAGTCAAGGTGAGTGTGAACAGCGCCGTGATCTCAAAACGAACCGGTGTATTATTTAGCACAGAGGAACGCGAGGGGGAGGGGGAGGGGGGGAGCGGGTGAGGGAACGGGGAAGAGGGGGAACACGGCTAACCGTGCTAACTGCCAAACTGCTGGGGTCGAAAACACGACACTTATCGTAAAATGTACATATATGTGCTTTCGGACAGTCTATGAAGCAAACGCCACGTTTTCAGCATGATAAAAACAAGCGGCTGTTGATGCTGTACCAGGCGCGTCCTGCTCCTCCGACTGACGAGCTAACGGAGCCTCACTGAGGCGCATTATTAGCCGAGAGAGGGAGCTAGCATTGTCCAAGATGGAAACACAGGAGGCAGCCGGCTGCGTTTCCATCACAAGCCCGGCCGCGTAACAAAATCCAAAATAACACGAAATATCAGTGTTATTCATTTGTATATTATTAGGTGTAAATATGTAATAAACGATTTATCCTGAATAAGCGGTTTTGCACAGATACACTGGCCGTTTTTTTTCCACCCAGCGGAATCCCGTTTGACACCATAGACGAAAATACTCCATATAATCCTTTATTCGTGTCACCCAGTAGTAAATATTTCCCACTTTACAAATCGTTATTAGACACACAGCTTTTCTTCTGTATTGTCTCATAGCCGATTGATGATGTATTTATTTATTTGATTTGCCTGAAGCTACACCTATCAGCGTCTCCGGGTTTTATTGTGTTTGGGCAGGAGATGTGAGTGCTTGCTTGTGAAGGCCTGTGTTTGTGTTGTATTGTGTTTTTATAAACATATCCAGGGTTTATAGGGTTTTAAAATCGACCTGTCATGTCGTATAAGGATGTAAGTGATGAATTTCATCGGCGTGATTTCTGTAATAGCCTCTCCTCGGAGAAGAAGAGGATAGAAATCACTGTTTGATGTTAAATAATGATATTTGGATGGGCTTGTTTACAGAAGATTGTTTTTATCCTTGATTTGTTTGACTTATTGACATGTAAGGTGCAAATTTCACTGTAGAAATTAATTTTTCTCTTATTAAATTCAGTAAAAGGGGTTTTAATTATTTTTTTCAAATATAATTTATAATTGATAACTAATATAATTTTTTTCACCACCTGAAGAAATTCATATTTGGTTCCATAACCCTTTTTTTACATTGGCTTACAAATGGATTAAAAAAAAAAGTTAATAGTATAATTGACAGATTATTACAGATGACAATACTGACAGATAAGATAATTTCACATTTGGTTTCATTTACCCTTTTTACATATAGATCAAGATGTGATTTAAATATTGTCTTTTCTCTGCTGTAGAAATTCACGTTTGGTTTCTTAACCCTTTTATGTTTAGTTCAAAATGGATTTTTCATTTGTATAATTGTCTTTTAGGATGCTTAAGATTTGGTAGATTTGGTACAGCAGCAAATTTTGGCTTTCTTGGACAAGGAATTGAATTTGAAATGAAATAAGGCATTTGTATTTCAGTTCTGTTTCAAGCAACACAAAGCTCACATTCTGTGGCACGCGTTTATATTTCTCCTAGATTCTGTGAGGTGTGTGTTTGTTTGTGTATTTGTTTGTGTGTGTGCATGTCAGTGTTCAGATGCTGCACCTCAGTGAATTTTGACATCCATGTGCCATCTGTGTTATAAATTTTGTACAGTTTTACGTGTTGATATTATTTGTTTGGGTGCTGCTTTCTTTTTCTCAAACACAGCAGGCGTTGTGTGTGTCTTAAGCCGTAATCCTTAAGGCATTTAGTTTGTCTTCAGCATGACTAAAGAGTTAAAGAATAATAATATTTGCAGAGAGAAGAGAAAATATTTCTTGGCAAAAAAGTGGTCAGGCTGAAAAATGACAAATACGAAGCTTTTATGGTCTTAACAACAGCTCATCGGTTAGAGTGAAACTCGAGCAGCCTTCAGACTTCCAACGACACCATTTACTCAATTCATTTTGCTCTTTATTGGGCAGAAATAACAAAAAAGCTGGAAGGTTATTTGTTAAATAATGTGACAAATGAAAGTATAAATATTTCCAATAAAGCAGAGGACAGAGTAATTTTTGTAAATGTATTATGTAATCCAGACTGCATGTAGTCAGTTACAACCTAACACTGAAGTCTAATCAGAATAAGAGATGTATATTTCTCTGAAATAAGGTGTGTGTGTGTGTGTGTGTGTGTGTGTGTGTGTGTGTGTGTGTGTGTGTGTGTGTGTGTGCGTGCGTGTGTGTGCGCTCGTGATTCACTGTGTTCAAACACAGTGAATGTTGAGCATTTTCTTCCTGGCAATGGAGAATCTGGCATCTTTTAGGCGTCTGTTATCCCAGGGGGCCATCGTGGGCCGATATGTTCTCCGATGTGTAACTCCTGTGTAACTGAAGTTTGGCTGGATTTTTACATTAGGAAACGGACAGAAGGGTATGGGTTCTACTGAACCATTCACTCATTACTAAAGTTGTCTCTACTGCTTCCTCAGAGGTTGATAGTCTGTCACACCTGCGTGGGGGAAAATAAGAGTTATAATAAGAGTGTATGGTCAGTAGTCTTGCATTACTGCAAGTTACAGAGTCTGTGGCATTATATCTCGCAACCCCGTACTAATAATTGAATTAAAATGCTAATCTGTGCACATGCCTAGCAGAGACCTATTAACACACACCTGACTCGTAAGCTGCTTGTACAAAGTGTTACCCTTGGTTTAGCGATTATGCAGAAGATTTTAGTGTGTTGCTGTGTTTGTTGAGTGTGAGGCAGGTTGATACCTATATTCCTGAAAATGCGCACTATTAAAAATACATTATTCAAATATATTATTAGAAACTTGAATATATCTTGGATAGATTTCCAGGAATATAGGGTAATATTTCACAAAGGAAAGGCTGCTTATGCCTGAAATCATCTTGTCTTGCGATATATGTCACAGTCATTGGGTTTGTCGTCGTATGTTGTTCATCCACCCCCAAGCCTACGATGCGATTTGTCTCTCTGTAACTAATAACCTTTTCATTTACTCATGGAAAGTCATCTCATTCGATTTGACTACAGAACCGAACACTCGCAACATATCACATTGTTTGCAGTGAGCATTGTGTGCTATAAACCTGCGGTCACTTTGTTTAAAAAGCCTTGCTGCGACCACTATTTCAAGTCGCAGTGAAAACCTTTTTATGTACCAAACAATTTCTATTCATAAGCCATTGAATGGATTTTTGAGAACACTGAATATTTTGCAATTCAGTGTGATTTTTTTTATTTCAATGCAATTGCAAATCGATGAACAAAAGTCCTCCGTAGCTGATTTATAAGCAATTCTAAAAGCTATAAGCTTCCGTTTCACATTATTATATTGATTAATTTGACATTAATTGTGATACACATCATTTAGAAAAGACAGTTGGGGTTGTTTTCCAGGGTTTACATTATTGTACACAACTTTGTGAGATGGTTTCACTATGTTTAAGTGGCAACTGCTTACATCCCATTGTGCCTTACACAGGTTACTATGGCAACCCACTGAACAAATACATTCGCCACTATGAGGGACTGTCCTACGACACAGACTTGGTGCACAGCAGACATCAGAGAGCCAAGCGAGCAATCTCGCACGAGGACCACTTCCTTCACATGGAGTTCCACGCACATGGGAGGTTTGTTTTCCTTTTGTCTATCCAACATACAGTCGCTGGGGAAGTGTGTCGACACTTTACATCACAGATGCAGTAAAGGTTACTTCCAAAATCACATACATTTGTGGAATTAAACTATTGCTGAAAAAAAAAAACAATTGTCTGTAGTAGGCATTTTATTTCAGTTTGTTTTGCTAAGTGAGTAGTTTTTTTCTCACTGGACTTTTAAGGAATTGAATTTCATGTTAATGGCTTTTAATTTTTCCAATTACCAAATAAAAAGACTACAAGTCAACCAGTATGGGCCAGAATGTCATGGGTCAAGTGGTCCAATTGCTTTTCCTGAGCCTGAATGTGAAATTTTTATGAATAATAGGTTACTAGGTATTTCCTCAGCATGGAATCTTTGTTCCCTAGATTTGTAACACATTTACACTGACCAGACATTACATAGTGACTTATGAAGTGAATAACACTGATTATTTATTCACAATATATTATGCAGTAAGTGAACACTTTGTTCTCAACGTTAATGTGTTAGAGGCAGGAAAAATGGGAAAGGGTATGGATTGGAACAAGGTTGACTGGGTTAGAGCTAACTTCAAAACTGCTCTTATGGGGTGTTCACAGTCCCCAGTGATCACTATTTACCAAGAGTGTTGTGGGGGGGGTGAAGACTGGTATGGTCTGATCCAAAAGATGAACTCCGATTGCTGAAGAAGTTAATGCTGGATCAGGAATGTTTTTGCAGTAAAAGTGAGATCAACAGAACATCAGGACAATTATCAGGCATAATATTTCTCCTGGCCAGTGTATAATCCTGTAGTTTACTGATTGATTATGTACTTCATAACATATATATATATATATAGATATATATATATATATATATATATATATATATATATATATATATATATATATATATATATATATCTTATATATATATATATATATATATATATAAATAATTGTCATTGCAGGCATTTTCAGTTAAGGATGAGGAGGGACACAAGACTTTTTTCAGAGGATTTTAAGCTGGATGTGTCTGGAGAGGAAATTGACTATGACACTTCACACATCTACACTGGAGAGCTCTACGGTAAAAGACATGACGGCCTTTAGCGGAACTCGGTTGTTATAATTTTGAGTTATTGGGAGAAATTTTTTTGAAATAGTCCATGTATAATCTAATCCGACACTGTGTAATCTCTTCTCACCTTCAGGCGAGCAGGGCAGTGTAACTCATGGTTCTGTGATCGATGGTAAGTTTGATGGCTTTATTAACACAAACCAAGGGACCTATTATGTGGAACCCGCTGAGCGCTACTTGGGGGACAATATGCCGTTTCACTCTATCATCTACCACGAAGAAGATATTGGTGAGAATTATTTGATTGTTTATGACTAAGTTCAAAGTAAGTCAGAATGGCTTTTATAATGCATTTCTCAAATGGGATTCTTTCTAGACTATCCTCATAAGTACGGGCCTCAGGGCGGCTGTGCAGACCACTCCGTGTTTCAGAGGATGAAGAAATATCAGATGTCTGCTGTGGAAGAGCCTGTCAAGGTCAGCCATGCTATTAATGTTCATTTTCTTGACATGAACCATGTGTGCATTTATATATTTATTTTGGGTCAAAACAGTGGTTTCAAAATTCCCGGGAAGACTGGAAAACTTGCATGGGAATAAATGGAAATTTACTGTGTATCTGTAAAATGGGAATAACTGTAAATCTACAAAATTGCAGGTTAGCATATATTGTCAGGGTAATGTATGTAAATTTATATTGCAGGATTATTCGCTCTGTCACAATATATTAGAATACTGTGTAACTTTTTCTTCTTTACATTACAATTACAGTATAATAATAATAATACTGTTGAGTAATAAGTTCAGTAATACTAATAATAATGTAATAATAAAAAACATTGCTGTAATTGGTTATAATTAATGAAATTATCCTAGTCATTGTATGAAGCTTGTTTTCTTTTTTCCCCTTACAGAATGCAGAAGAATCAGAGAAGGCGTCATCTGATTCTCATGTGTTGCAAAGGAAAAAGAGAATGGCACAGATAGAAAAAAATACATGCCAGCTGTTCATCCAGACTGACCATCTCTTCTTTAAACACTACAAAACAAGAGAGGCTGTCATTGCTCAGGTAATAACTGTTCACTACACTGTTTTTATACCCTTGTAAATTATATTCGTGTAGGTTATGAGTGTTTAATAAACAGTTCCAGTTATACATCTCAAGACAATCTTATAGACGGCCGCAGAGAGACGAATGGCCTAGGTTGTATGTATTGTTCCTTTGTTCAGTCTTCATCGCTGTGCTCATTTATCCTTCAACACAGTTTCTTCTCAACCCAGATAAAGGACTTGCAATCTCCAACTCCCACTTCTACTAGTGTAGGAGGGTGAGCTTCTTGTCTTGCAAGCAAGTATATAACAGCGTGAAGATCACTGATGGTCACTCCAACATTGGCTTGCCTTTGGGGACTTGAGAATAGTCTAACAATCTAACATTCACTTACAATTAAAGGGAATCACAAGGTCATATCCTGACCATGCTATGGCGGTGGTTTTGTCAGGAGAGCAAACCAGGTCGTGAAAGGGTGCAAAGAATGGCCTCTCTGTCATTTACTGTGGATGTGAGCAGAACAGAACAGTGCTTCCTCTGAGTGTGTCAAAGCATTTGTAAAAGATGAAAAGGTTGGCATTATGTGTTTTTGAGGAAGCACATTTTTCTCTTATCATCCTCAGTGTGTCCTCATGTGATTGTGAAAGTTGACTTATAGATAGAAGTTGAACCAAGACGAAATTGGTTGGAAAATATGCAGATCTTGCTTTCCCAGTGCAAATTAATCTGCCAGAATATTTTGCACTGTAAGAACATCAGACAATCTCCTGTCCCGGCACATCTGCTGATTACTGTATCTAATTGTTGGCCAGCCTGTGATCGCATGTCTAATCTTCAGCCAATCTTGGTGACACATTTTCGCCCCTTTCCTTTCCATCTCACTTTGATGGCTACTTGGTTGCATCAGGTTCAATTTTCTGATGCTTTCCACTGAGTAGCCTGTGGACATTTTTTTGTCATTTATCTGGACCCACTTATACTTTGGTCTGCTTGAATGCAGTGTTTTAGAATTCCACTGTCCTTATAGTACAAAGGATTGAAGAAAAACCTTTGTCTTTCTTTGTGCACGTACACCGATGAGGCGTGCCTGACTACTGACCTTGGATCAAATACCTAATATTCGGTTGGTCCACCATTCCTGCCAAAGCAGTCCTGACCGTAACAGCAACTTCTTCAGCAATATGAGATACAGGATCTCATCTATTGTATCAGACCACACGAGCTGGCCTTCTCTCCCCATATGCATCAACGCTTCATGGCCGCTCATAAACCTACAGTTCACTACTGTTCCTTCCTTTCGATAGATACCTACCACTTTTCCTGATTCTAACATGAGAATTTTTGAGGACAAACTATTCTCCGTCCCCCACCTACAAGCAGGTGCCTTGATGGATATAATGTATTATTCAGTCACTGGTCATAATGTTCTCCCCGTGTCTCAGGGGGTTTTTCTCCGGGTTCTCCGGTTTCCCCCCGGTCCAAAAACATTCACGGTAGGTTGATTGACACCTTGGAAAATTGTCCCTAGTGTATGAATGTGTGTGTGTGTGTGTGTGTGTGTGTCCTGCGATGGGTTGGCATTCTATCCAGGGTGTATCCTGCCTTAATGTCCATAGACGCCTGAGATAGGCACAGACTCCCCGTGACCCGAGTGAAGATCGGATATAGCGGTAGAAAATGAATGAATGGTCATAATGTTATAATGTAGAATAGAATAGCCTTTTTGTCACGTATACATTACGGCACAGTGAAATTCTTTCTTTACATATTCCAGCTTGTTTGGGAGCTCAGCGCCCCTGGAGCACAGCAGGGTTTAAGGGCCTTGCTCAAGAAACCAAGAGTGGCAGCTTGTTCTATACCCCATACCTTCCGATCAGTAGCCCAGCGCCTTTAACCACTGAGCTACCCCCTCCCTTATTATGCCTTGTCGGTGTATATGTGAAATAAATGTAATGTAATACTTTTAATGTAATTAAAAAATCACATTAATTAATATAAAAAAATGTTTCTTCTCAGATTTCCAGCCACGTTAAGGCTATTGATGCAATCTACCAGGGTACCGATTTCCTGGGTATCCGCAACATTAGTTTCATGGTGAAGAGAATTAGAGTGAGTTCATGGTTGTGTTTATTTGCTTTACATTGGTTACAAACCATTTATTCAAATTTATTAATGCAATGTAAATTGTTCTTATGCAAACATCACAGGCGATGATTTCTATCTTTTATTCCCTCCAGATCAACACAACTAATGATGAGCGGGACCGGTCAAACCCTTTCCGTTTTGCGAACATTGGTGTGGAAAAATTTCTGGAGCTTAACTCTGAGCAAAACCATGATGATTATTGTCTAGCGTACGTCTTCACCGATCGAGATTTCGACGATGGTGTGTTGGGACTGGCCTGGGTGGGGGCACCCTCAGGTACGTGCAGATCTGTCTGATTGTGTATATAAATATCATTGGTTAGTTTAGGTAGACACAATCGCTTAGTGGTTAGCACGTTCGCCTCACACCGCCAGGGTCCGGGTTCGATTTCCGTCTCGGCCATGTGTGTGTGGAGTTTGCATGTTCTCCCCGTGCCTCAGGGGTTTTTCTCTCGGGTTTTCCGGTTTCCTCCCGGTCCAAAAAACATGCACGGTAGGTTGATTGGTACCTTGGAAAATTGTCCCTAGTGTATTGAATGTGTGTGTGAATGTGTGTGTGTGGTGTGTGTGTGTGTGTGTGTGTGTGTGTGTGTGTGTGTGTGTGTGTGTGCGATGGGTTGGCATTCCATCCAGGGTGTATCCTGCCTTAATGCCCATAGATGCCTGAGATAGACACAGACTCCCCGTGACCTGAGGGATGATCAGATAAAGCGATAGAAGATGAATGAATGAATGAATGAATGGTTAGTTTAGAAGATATTACTGCCACAAAGGAGGAGTGAACTGCTAAAATTGTATGAAAATTTTCTTACAAACTGGCAGCAATAAATTTGTGTTAGAAAATAGGAAAAAAAAAAGATGACCACACACACACACACATACTGTATAGTACAGGTTTACAATGTGATACAATAGTTTTTATTTTATTTTATTTTCTGGTGTAATTATAAAAATGTGATCTAAAAGAAAATACAACCGAAATTTGCAGTGTTATGTTCCTAGAGAATATGGTTTAAGAAAAAAGCCTATTTTTATAGTTTAAATCTTCAATAAGCCCAGAAAACATGTATAAATATTATTAATATATACACGTTTAAATATGAGTAATACAGAAAACTCACTAATAATGAATGATCTGAATGCATTAACAATTTAATGTTAAAATGCATGAAGAATTATATATTATCATGAAACAAAAGGCACAAAAACATTGTAGAGGGTATCTGCGCTTTTTGTGTACAGTTATTTATGTTCTACGCTGTTCGGCGGAGGCCACAAACTCTGAACGGAAGTCAAATAATTCTCTTTGTTTTTGAAAAACAGTGGAGTGTTAAAAAGCAATCCTGACCTTTTGATGTGTGTGTGTGTGTGTGTGTGTGTGTGTTAGTGTGAATTTAAAAATCTTAGTAAGTTGTATCGCATGAACTTTGAGAAGTTTTCTGATGATTGTTCTTTCAGGAAGCTCAGGTGGTATCTGTGAAAAGAGCAAGCTGTATTCTGATGGAAAGAGGAAGTCGCTGAACACTGGGATTATAACCGTGCAGAACTATGCATCACACGTGCCTCCAAAGGTCTCCCATATCACCTTCGCCCATGAAGTCGGACACAACTTTGGCTCTCCAGTAAGTTTGGAATGTGTTTGGCTTTACACAAACCAGAATGACCTTTGATACTGTGTCAGTTTCACTTTTCAGAGGAAAGAAAACCTGCTGTAATGCACATTATTTAATGTCTTTAGCATATTGAAGCAAAAAGTGTTGATAATGCACATTTTCTGTATTGCAGAACTGAGCATTACAAGCAGCATTTTTTTCTGTACACCTTCCCTGCTGAATTTATGCTTATGTCTTCCATTTAGATGAACTCAAAACGTATTTCTTATCATTAATTTTTTCATAAAGAAATATCAAGGATAGGACAGAAATGAACACAACAGGTGTAATACATGGTTTAGTTGTCTAGTTTGATAGGGGATTGTTGATTTCTGCTGAAAATGATGTATGTATGTATGCAGCTTTGTTTGTTCAGGAGATTGCAAACATTCACATTGACGTTTGTCATGACGTCTCTATTAAACTCATCTTTTTAGACTGTCATTCTTACAATATTATTAGGAAATGATTTTGCTCAGAAACATATCTTGAAGGTATTTTTCACAACGTCTCACCAGAACATGTTTTTTTTTTTTTTTTGCTTCCTGTCGCAAACAAAAGTGAAACATCTTATATAACAATACAAACACTACAAACTAGATGACACAGTTGCATATTGCTTGTATGTGACCTCAAAGCTAAAACAGTCTAAAAACCCAACAAACCAAACATTCACATTGACAATCACCAAAGCACATGAACTAAAGGCCAGCTGACAAATTATCACATCCAGAACTATTGTTGCCATTTGACTCTGCATTTGCTGATTTTACTTGTTTAAACTACAACATTTTAAACCAAACTATCCTTCTACATTTTACTGACAAAAGTATTATTATTTTACTATCCTGGTACATTGTTGTATGTAATGTTTAACATTTGGAAACATTAGTTGTGTATCGAAAGCCTTAACTTTGTTTCATATTTCCAGCACGATTCAGGCTCTGAATGCACTCCAGGCGAGTCGAAGAGCCAGGATAAGAAGGAGAAAGGCAACTACATAATGTATGCCAGAGCCACGTCAGGAGACAAGCTGAACAACAACAAGTTCTCGGTGTGCAGCATTCGCAACATCAGCCAGGTGCTAGAGAAGAAAAGGGGCAACTGCTTTGTGGGTAAGTCTTATAGTGTTTACTGCAGATATCGGCGGTGCAAAGAGACGGGGTTTCACATAAAGCTACAGGAATGGGTACTATGATAGCATCACTTTTGTAAAATGTCCCCTTTTTTTCTCCTTTACCCGTTCATGCGTTTCCCTTTTGCGTCGGAGGAGACCAGTTAAAAAAAAGGTATTCTGCAAGTTAATATAAAAACACATGTTTTTACATTAACTAGCAGAATACCTTTTTTTTTAACTCGATGCCATATTTATATATTGTATGTGTATGTCAAGTTTACAAAGATTTTCAAGATTAGGGCCTTCAAGGCTCAAAGGACAGGTGGTGATGTGTGTGTGTGTGTGTGTGTGTGTGTACTACAACAGAGTCTGGCCAACCAATCTGTGGTAATGGCCTGGTAGAACCAGGAGAGGAGTGTGACTGTGGGTACAGTGACCAGTGCAAAGATCTGTGCTGCTATGATGCTAACCAGCCAGACAACAAGAAGTGTAAACTCAAACCTAATAAAGTCTGCAGGTACTGTGTTTTTGGGCTTTCGTTAAAATTGGAATGTGCATGCAGGCTACTTAATGCTACCATTCAGCATAATGTATAAAAATCATTTAAAATGTTTGAAATGATCTAAATTGGTTTGTTGTGTGTCTATATGTGATTCATCAATCCAAATCTCTGCTCTGAACCTCCTGTGGTGTCTCCAGTCCCAGCCAAGGTCCATGCTGCACGTTTGAGTGCACGTACAAGAGCCGTAACGAGAAGTGTCGTGATGAGTCCGAGTGTGCCCATCAGGGCATGTGTAATGGAGCCTCAGCCCAGTGCCCCACCTCTGAGCCCAAAGCCAACTTCACCGCCTGCCATAATGAAACTCAAGTCTGCCTTAACGGGGTAATGACCTGCTATTTGACGTATGAAAGTGTTAACAGTTTGTAGGTTGCAAAAAATTGCGATAATGTGGAAAAAAATCCTGATATTCAATATTATTTAACTGATATTATCTGATGAAAACTGATATTCGAGATTTTTTTTTTAAAGTTAAATTAAAACCACCAGCAAGTCTCTGTTAATAAGTTAGAACATTATAATATAAACTAAAAAAATAAACGAATGACTCTAATATAGTCATTATAATAGAACTAAATCTTTAAACGACCGATTAATTTAGGAACTAAACACCATCATGCTGCTCTGAGAAGTAAAACTATGGCTTCGTTTGAGTGATTTTCTTTACTGCAATAAAACAAAAACGAGTGTTTAATGTGGTCTTTCAAATTTCATCTCGCTTAATATGAACCTGTTGATTATTAAACTATTGTGTAAAATCAATATAATATTTGTAATCGTGCCTGTTTTTGTAGGTGAAAAAAATACACTGTTCATGTGATATTGATACACTCCATGAAATGTACTAATTTACACATTTTTCGCCACCTATCTTTAATATTGTGCTCATTCTAAATGCATTTAAGACTGATTAACTCAGTGAAGAACGCATCCAAAAAACGGCAAGGCATGCTCACGTTCTGTGTTGTTTTGTGGTATGCTCACATCATTAAAACAACAATTGCGATTTTAGCGTGGACTATAAATATTGTACATTCCAATCACTGTAGGTAAGGAATTTAAGCTGAAGTTACTGTTGTTTTAACGAGAAAAGGATTCCAATGAGTTTGTTTTTCTTTCTCAGGGCTGTTCTGGCTCTATCTGTGAGAAATATGGGCTGGAAGTGTGTACCTGCGCTAGTGGAGATGGCAAGAATGATACTGAGCTCTGCCACGTTTGCTGCATGGAGAAAAGTCAGTACATTTTTTTTAATGTCCTATAAACAAATCTTTTTCAGGCCATTTGATCCTGTATTATATCACACTCGAGTTTCTTAGTAAGTAACTTGCAGCTGGTTGTCGCACACAGACATCTTTGGCGTTGAATCTCCTTTTTTTAGTCTCTGCAGTGGGTTTCTTCCATATTAATTACTACACACCCACACAGTGTTCTAACATCTCTCAGTGGTAGTCATGTGACGGCATGCTCGCAAGTAGATAATGCAGTGCCATCATCCTGGGAATTGCTCCATGTTCTCGCTTCCTCCCACAGTGAACCCCAGCACATGCAGCAGTACGGGCTCTGAGCGCCTGGCCCAGTTCTTCAATAGGAAGGTGACCACGCTGCAGGCTGGCTCCCCCTGCAACGACTTCAAAGGATACTGTGACGTTTTTAAGAAGTGCAGGCTGGTGGATGCTGATGGGCCATTGGCCAGACTGAAAAAAGCCATCTTCAATCCTGAACTTTATGAGAACATCGCTGAGTGGATAGTGGCAAGTGTCACACAAATAAACAACTTTGTGTAATGATAATACAGTGTTATAAGCACTGTTCATTTTTTTTTAGTTTTATTTATATATATATATATTTTTTTTTTTTAACCCTCAGGTTTACTGGTGGGCGGTGCTTCTGATGGGTATTGCCTTGATCATGCTCATGGCTGGATTCATCAAGATTTGCAGTGTACATACTCCCAGTAGTAATCCCAAACTACCACCACCTAAACCTCTACCAGGTAATTTATACCAAGTTACATTTCTTTCTCTTGTGGTTCCAGATAATGGATTTCTAAATCACAGCAGTCTCTCTTAGGGGTGTAACGGTACACATATTCCTGCTGAACTGATTCGTTACAGGGCTGAATTACTTCATGAAGCATATTCAAAGTCATAGACCTGTGAGAACAGTGCCACAGTGAATTATTATTATCATTAACATTGTTATTGTTATTAAACGTGATACGATATGTAGGGCAGATTCAGTTCTGCACGTGATTTGAAATCTTCGCCTTCACTTCTATTTTGCGACAGTCTAGCGATATAGATTCTATTTTAGAAGGAGAAAATCCTTGTAATTAAACATATTGAGTAAATGCAGAGCTTTGTTAAAGTATGCTGAAGTAAGTAGAAAATATTCATGCTTATATACATGTCTGCACTCCTTAAATGGACTCTTGTGAAGAAATGTACACTTTAATACCTTTTTCATTCCATTTTATTTAATCTATTCAATTATATCAATTTAATCAATTTCATTTTATATAACATAAGATATTATTATTATTTAATCAGACAGGCAATTTATTTAAAATCAGTTGGAAAACTTGATGTTTAGAGAAATGTCAATAATTATTTATAGATCAAGAGGCTTTACAGAAAAACGTTATACATTCCCCCAAATTGCAAATTTGAAAACTAGCTGTCGATGTGCTCGATCTGCAGGTACTCTGAAGAGAAGACGAGCCCAGCATGCTAGCCAACAGCAACAGCAGCAGCAGCAGCATCAGCACCACCACCACCACCACAACCAGAACCAGCACCCTCACGGGCATGGCCATCAGAACCAGCGCCCTTCCCAACGCCAGCCTCAGCCCCCACGCCATCACCGCCAGCAGCGTGAGAATTACCAGATGGGCCAGATGAGACGCTGAGCTCCCCCGATTGTTCCGCATCGCACCACTACCACACCCTGCCAGTGCCTGCCTACATTGGGATAACGGTCACTACACTACACTGCTTCACAGCCGGACGCTGAGGATTCTACTCTCAGCCTGCCTGGAAAACACGAAATCATTTCCAGTTGTCGAGTATTCTTCACCACCATGTGCTGTTCTACAACTCCAGTTTGGTTCAATCAGGACTTACATGTGACCGTAGAGCAAGGCATTACTCCAAAGAGTCCACCTGGACCAGCATATGAAATCCTAACTACCCTCTCAGTTTTCTTTAGTTTCTTTCATTTTTTTCTTCTTCTTTTTTCTTTTTTTTCCCCCGCTGCATACCGCCAGGACCAATTTTAACAGCTACACACAAAAAATGTGCAGTATGTGGCAACACAAGGCAGCCTTTGTCAAAAGTCATACCCGAAAGCAGGAATCGTTTACAATAATACTCCCAGCTCTCTGTAGAGGAAATCTGGGCTAGTCCATTATGCTTCCGTTCATTCCAGTCTTTATACTGAGCCACTCGAACATAGCGAAGAACATCTCTGCTCCTCCTTCGCAGCAGTGAGCCAAACCGCGTGGACATTCGGGTCTCTCCCTGTCTGGTAAATCTCAGCACAGGAAGACATTGGAAAAAACATCTCCAACATTTTGCTTCTTTCCCTTGAGAAAAAAAAACCTTAAACAGCTGACAAAAAGCATGACTTTTCAGTTCTACTAAGATATATTATATATATATATATAGTATATATATATATATATATATATATATATATATATATATATATATATCTCTTTTTTATATATATATATATATATATTTTTCCCCTTAATTTTTCATAATTTTTCCCCCTTCCCTCTTTTCTCATTCCTTTCACAGCTGGTAAATCGGAAGAGTACTAAGGTTTGAGAGACCAGGTATAGTTTGAGTATTCGCTGTCATTTCGGTTGTTTTCCTCCATCGGTCCCTGCGTGGTTTTGAGATGAAAGCATCTATTTATTCTTCTGATCGAGCAAACGATCAAGGCTGTTATTTTTTTCCTCCATGCGACAAATGCAGAACTGCAGCGTTGTACAGATTACAACTGTATAGAGAAAAGAGATTTGTATTATATGTGAGAAATATTTCTTCTACTGCTCAGAACAGAAATAAGTTGTCGCTTTGATCAATATTTCTCAGGACTTGGACAGACATAAAAGGCACTGTACATGATTGAGTATGAAGGGATATGCCATGTGCAGGAGGATAAGAGCAGGTATACATGAAGTCGAGCTGATTGTTCCACCCTTTTGTTTTTTATTAACCCACTGGAGCGGCGCACACATCTTTTTTCCAAAACTCTGACGAAATGTTATTCTCTTGTTTCCGCTGTTTTCTCGTTACCCCAGATCTCATGCGGTGTCATAATCCAGCTGATCAATCTGCACCGATTAAACGCGAATAATGATGGTGCATGCTGCAAGTGCTCTAGGAGAGACCTCACGGTTAAACGTCTACATTTCATGTAAAAGATACTTGTTTGGGATTTGATTATCCGTTTACAGTTTACACGCACGGGGACCTCGATTCGCCCATTCAATCCCAATCGCAATGGCATTTCCAGGTGAACAACGTTGCTAATGGAGACACGTGTCAAACCTCGGTGAATCAGCCGGCGTCTTTTATCAAATACCAGCAGCTACAAATAGTCACGTTGGTCTAACCATTTACCGTTAGCCTCGCTTAGATCACATTAGATTTGACAAGCCGGATTTTAATCAAATCCACTCTTAATATTACAATTGAATGAGTAGGGTTACTAAATGTTTCACTTAAAAAGCAAACAAAAGACGTTTAAAGATTGAAACATTCCGTTTTATTTCCTGAACGTGTTACGTGAGCGTATTATTTCCACATTAATCTATGAATCCGATTGTTTAACGCAAGCGCTATTCAAATATTTATAGCTAACACTGATATTCATAGCACAATTTACTTGAATTGTAAGGTGTTTTTTTTTTGTTTGTTTTGTTTTTTAAGGCTAATCAAATTCTTTGTGGAAAATGTTTGGTTTATTTGTGTAATAGTTTTAACAGCGAGTGACAAAAGAACGATTCTAATTCATAACACAGACATTTTTCCTTTACATAACTTGGCTCTTAAAAAAAAAAAAACTTGACACACCGAGTTTACAGTAGCATTTCTAATTTGAAATTAAGAAAATAATTGATTTCTGAAACGCGGGCACGTTGGAGAGGTGAGATGTCAAGGCCGTATGTTTCGCCAACATTTCCGTCAATACGACTCCGGTACGCGCGTAAAAACAGTGCATCGTGTTTCAGTAGTCATGCTGTAAGGTGGGAAACTGGGCAGCGATGATGAGTTTCAGTGACTGATCACAAAGACGGCAAGGTTCGACCTCAGGTCACCTCTCACTTTCACAATGAGAGTTTCACCCAAACAGTTTTTTTTTTTGTTAGTCATTGTGTTTGTTCCTGTCAGTACGGATTTTATAGGTACACAGAGGTTCGCATCTCAACCTGTGGCCCAAATTGTGCTTTTCTGTCTTTTTAAATGCATTAAACAGAAATTGTGCTACATGGAGTGACTGGGCTGCATTTTGTGAGAGCCACCGATGTGGAGATCTCTGTCTTAAGGATCACGGAGCAGCTCGGACGCCATCAGGAAAGCTGCTCCGTGCACAACATTGTAAACTGTTGTATACTATGTACAGTTCCTGGAGCATTTCTTTTAAAATTTGAAGATAAATATGAGATTTTGATACGTGTCTGTCTATTTTTCCTTCTTTTTTAACTTTTAATGTGACCATATAGTGTTATTTTCTCTTGATTCTGAAAGTTTCTCTTTTTTTTTCTCCTTCCTCTTTGGTTTCAACTACATGCGTCAGAATAGGATATTATGGATATTAGAACACTACTCTTCCTTTATGGCAGCAATTGGAATATTTAAAATACAACAAAGTGCATAGGGTTTTTTTTTCTTTATTTGTCTGTTTCTCATGTGGTGTGAAATGGATAGAGGAGGAATATCTGCCTGTATTTGACATTTTCTTTTACTGGTTTTTATTTTGTGTAGTCTTGGTGAATCTTTATAGAAAAAAAAGTGCACTGAAATTGTCTGAATTGAGTCAAAAATTATTGTAGGTGGTATCGGCAGAACGATCACAAAAGTTAGAAGCAAACAAACAAAACGAGAAAAAAAAAAACTACTGTCTGTTAATGTTAACTGTGTTTTATACAGTACCTAAATTTTTGTTCACTTTGAACATTTTTACTTAACATTTCAAAACGTATTGTGCAAAGAGATGTAATTTTGAGTACTTGAAATGCATTAATAAAAATGGTCAACCTAAATAATAACATGTAACATCCAGACATTTCTTTTGAATCAAACATTTTAGACACTTTCTTTCTATTTATTTATTTATTTCCCCCTTTTTTTTTTTTAATTCATCCTGTTTCCGAGTCCTCTAGTCCATTTTTAGTCTGACGTGGCACATTGTTAAATCCTTGACCTTGAATGGAGTCTTGAAGGTTTCTGCTGCTCCTCTTCTTTTTTTTAGACTGTTGGCAACGAACAAACTCATGTTCTTTTGCAGGTTTAATGTGTGTTACAGATGCAGTTTGATCGCAGAACCACGTCCTGAAAGTAGAATTAAAATATAGTGTGTATTCAAAATGTTGTCAAAGCAATAGTGCTTAGTGGTGTAAAATCCAGAGATTTCACATTGCAGTGAGTACAAAATACCACTAGAGGGCAGCACTGGCCATGTAATATTTCTATTTCATTCCAGACAGAAAGGGAAAAGATCAGACATGCTTTTTACACTCACTTTTCTTGGCTCTCGCCGGATTTGAGTCGGATTTTTGACACAATAATCTCTGTCTCTTTTGAACCTCCGTTTTGGTTCATGATGTTACTGATTCGGCTCCACCAGCTGCTCCAGTTCTCCACCCCTGTCATGCGTAAATGCACCGCTTGCAGCTCGCCCAGCCACGAGTCCACTGCGACCAGAGCTGAATATGTCTTGTTCTCAGGATGTTCCAGGGACCTTGAAGAAAATGTCATAGACTGGGTTTAAAACATGTGTAAATAAAGGCTCAAGACAGATTAACTGAAGCATTTTAATCCTGTCTCCCAAAAGCCTTAGAGTTCTTGCTGTTGGATTTCTCCTGATGTACACTGACTTATGAAGGTCGGTGCTCCCTGTGACACTGTGTTCAGCCTTGTGCTGCCATCTGTTACAAAGCGTCTTAGAAAGCTAGTCTCCAAAATGTTCAATACCACCCTCGTTATTTAGCAACATTGCTTCGGGTTTTCCAGCTCATCCCTCAAATCTATTACAAATCCTAAAGATGTTCTCTTGTATGTAGTTTGGGTTGCTTTGGGATGCCGTTGGAATACACTGAGCCCATTATAATAGCAGTTTGAGGCGAGTTGTGCTTTGCCACATGTTAACTCTTATAAAGAGAATCCCACATGATATGATATTTCTTTGATATTAATGTGTCCAAAGTGTGGCAAGAAATCATTGCCCACACCAATTCATCACTTCACCTGCTCTGAGCTGCTGATACAAGTGAGATTTCCATGGAGATACGTTATTCTGTGCATGCAAAGTAATCTCCCAAACATCAGTAGGTTGTAGCAGGAACTCAGAGCTTTGTGGTCGACGGTCACCAACAGAACATGTTCACCTAAACATGCAGTTCTGAGATGGTTAGGAAACAGTTACATGAGATGTCCTTCCTATCAGTGTGTAGGAAAGTCTTTCTATTTAACTGTAATTGGCAGTATCAGCCAGGTTAAGCAACTCTGTGACATCACAATGCAATCAACGTCTAAGAGCCAGAATACCAGGAAGCTTCACCTCTTCACATGGACTCTGCCGAACCGAACCCAAGATCTGAAGTTAATCCTGCCGGAGTCCACGTCTGCACTCGACACTAAATATACACACTCCCATACTGCAACCATGACCGTTACTAACCACTCATTCCTCTCCTTCTCTCTCTCTCTCTGTTGAGTTACATGTCCCACTGCTGAGCTTTCAGTGATCCAGACCACTCTGCACTCTGTTCCTGTCCGAACCTCCTGGTGACTCCGCCCCCAGTTGATGATGCTTCAAATTCATGATTACACTCCACAATAAACATCCTCAACCACACACACACAACACTAACAACACAAATGAGGATCTCTGTTGAGTCGGGTTCCTCTCAAGGTTTCTTCCTGTTCCCAGGGAGTTTTTCCTCGTTACCGTCGCTTCGGCTCAACAAGAAACAATTAGTGCTAAACTGATTTTCACTTTTCACACGAGTATTTTATAAAGCTGCTTTGAGACGATGACAAATTGTTAAAAGCGCTTTATAAATAAAATTGAATTGAATCTGCATGCAAGCAGAAGACTACATCGGAGTCGTCTTCATCAGCATCACGCTTCAACATCAACCACTGACACATCCATACTGCTAATCCACATCCACACACTCCTCCACTCCACGCAAAGTGTGAACGCCATCAAGGGACTCGATTTCTCATTAAAGTTTTGTGGACCAAACCCTCCGTGCCGTCACCTCTCTAACAGGAGTCTTCACTGTCTATTAGAACTCAACCCAAACTACACATGCCCAAGTTTCTTTACACATCGGATGTTTTAAAATAATCTGAAATACTAACACAGAAAATGATCAACATCCACGATGCTGCCAAAATTCCCAACTATACAACTGAAGCTCACAACAATGATTTCTGCAGGATGATAAGCTGTGGGTATAAACTGATCAGCACGTTCGCCTCACACCGCCACGGTCCGGGTTCGATTCCCGTCTCGGCCATGTGTGTGTGGAGTTTGCATGTTCTGTTCACCTCCTCCTCCACTTCCCCTCCTCAGGTTCCTTTTCTCGGGCCCCCGTGCCTCAGGGGGTTTTTCTCCGGGTTCTCCGGTTTCCTCCTGGTCCAAAAACATGAACGGTAGGTTGATTGGAAATATGGAAAGCGTAAGTGATCGGAGCATCTCCAAAACTGCAGCTCTTGTGGGGCGTTCTCAGATTGCAGTGAGCAGTATCTATAAAAGGAACAGTAGTTATCGGGGGACAGGATCGTGTGCGGCCAAGGCTCACTGATGCACGAGGGGGTGAAGGCTGGCCCGTGTGGTTTGACTACCAATACAGTTGATATGCTGAGACTCATATTGCTGAAGATGTTAATGCTGCTAATGCTTGCTGGGTCAGGACTGTTTTGGCAGCAAAAGGTGGAGCAGCAATCAAATCCATTAAGCAAGCATAGATACATGCACGATTCACATGCAAACCAGAATGGACACATGCCACAGTATTTATCAGTAAAAGAGATCTGTAAGCGAGTCTCTGCTCCGCACGTGAATACGTTGGATGTGCTGTATTATATAAAAAGCAGTGGAGCATGAATGGGAAATGCAGGCCGCCTGCGGCACTCTAGCATCGACTCATCCAAGTGTAGTGTTCCATAATGTTAGTCTTACTGGAAGATCATACTGAACGAGGCCTTGAGCAAGAATCCGTAAGAACCTGCATTGCAACTTATTCACATGGAGATCCCAGAATGTACTTACAGAGCAATGGGGATATGTGGGCTCTCTCCTTCACTTCCATTAAGAGCAATGGAGATAGAAGCTTTGTTCTGCTCGATCAGATTCATCACCATGACCTTTAGCTGGTAGTGATACACTGTGTGGAAATTAAGAAAAGTATTTTCAAAGATAGGGTTTTCACCAAAGGTTGAAATGAAAGCCCTGAGACATCCTCCATAAAGGGTGTGGTGGTCATTACAGTGTACAGTTACATGTGCACCACAGATGTAGTAAACCCTAAAGAAAGGAAGCCACTTGGGTGGTACCATCATGAGTACATGCCAGAAGAATTAGTTTTTTTTTGTATATATATGTTTGTAATGTAAATGTAGTGTAACTTTAAATAAGCAAAAGAAAGAAATGTGTTTTTATTCTTGTCTTGTCTTGATTCCTGTTTTGATAGCACAGTTAAATTCTTTCTTTGTATATTCCACTAATGTATGGAAGTCACAGAGCAGACTCAGCAAATATACAGAGGCTCTGGAGCATTGAGGGTTAAAGGGCCTTGTTCAGGGGCCCCGTGGGTGCAGGCTGGGGGATACCAGAGTTTGATCCTTAACCATTGAGCCACTGTACCTATGTATCGTTTCCACATGTCTGTACTTTACTAAAGCATTTCCATTTAGGGAGACGTTTTCTTTAACCTTCCTAAATTTCAAATATCTTACTTTACACTCAGGTACATTTTGCAAAATCAGTCATTTCTTTTTTTATTTATGAGTGGATAAAAATGTCAAGCCACCAATCAGGATAGAGCGTGCTCTGAACTTGTTTTGATTGCTGCTTGTTGATGTTTACTTGTCACCCACATGCAGATCAACATCAGTTCAACAGCAAGCAGAACATTTGGAGAGGAAAATAAATGATGGAATAAAATCTTGTCTCTCTCTTGCCACAACATCCGTGGCTTGTAGTTACATTAAGTGTCTGAAACGAAGGTTTTCTGGCTCATGATTATTTTAATAGAAAACAATCAGTGTTTGAATCACTCGTATCATTCTATTTATAGATTGGTGTGCTACGAGTAACGTTACACAGTAACACAGCAAGGGTCTTGTAACAAAAATGATAATAGAAACATTATAGTTCCTATAAATAAATCCTTTTGCTTAAATTTTACTTTTGCTGAAATGAAAGTTTAAAGGGAGCACTTTTACTGAAGTAATATTTGACCCATTTGTATCTCTACATTAAGTCAAGGACATCTAGGGACCAATATTTGACTTTATAGTTAACTGCATTACATGCATTATAACAAGTAAAAGTCAGCTACAGTATGTACATTCGAAAGTAGTATCCTGCTAATATGGAATTATTTTTATCTTTATTATTTGAACTTTTCCTGAGGTTAGCTTTTTTCCCATTCACATTACAAATCCATTCCTCTTTTATGACAGAAACATTCAGAGGAAAAATGCTATTAAATGAATAGACTGACCTTTGAAAGGTGTTTGTGTACCCGTTTTCAGATACAACCCTTTGCTAAAGCCTCCACTGTACACTTTCCGCACCCAATAGCCCAGAGTATTACAGCGATCCTTTCTGCAATCCAAACACAGGCCTTGGTCAAACGCACTGTCAGTTCGACAGCGGTAAGCCGTCATCTGTTGGTCCGTGTTCAACAGGGAATCAATGAAGAGGTGAACAGCTCGCTGGTGAGCACATTTGATAGTCTTTGGGACACCTGAAAGGTCATAATATCAGTGGAACAATCTGTCAAGATGTAACCTCTAAAACTGTATAATGCATATAGATCCGATTTACCTTCCAGGCCAAATTTATAAATATTGTTGTATATGTCTGACATGTGACAGCCAGGCTGGAAGTAGCCTCCGTTTGGGTAGAAGTCGACGTGTCCAACAGTCTGCTTGATTCCCACCGCCAGCCCGATGCTGGACTTAGCAAAGGTATGGATGACATCTACGAACTTGGCGTCATCAGGAGAGAGTCTGTCCGAAGCAGGAACACCCTCGAAATTGGGACCTGCAGGATCCAGACCTACCCAGGAAAAGATATATATAGTGTTTTACCCAGTTCAAAGTTACTCCACTTTTAGTATTTTAACTCGATATGAACACACACAGTAACAATACTTACTGTTATAAATAACATTTGATTTTGGAATAACAGGTGTTTTATTTTCACCTGCGAGGCTGATTTTTATTCCTTCTGTTTTTGATAGGAATTGTTACAGAGAATATGATGTCCTGGTTTCATTCTCTGAGAAGTCAAAATGTTACATGATCTTAAAAATATTTAGATTTTGTGTTAAAGGGAATTAAAAAATAAAGGGAAACCATTTATTAATCATGGAAAACAAAGTTGTTGTTGTATCTATCTATCTATCTATCTATCTATCTATCTATCTCTCTATCTATCGCTAGATCTATTGATAGATTTAGAGCAGGGGGTCACCAACCTTTTTGAACCCGAGAGCTACTTCATGGATACTGAGTCATATAAAGGGCTGCTAGTTTGACGCACTCTTCTGAAATAACACATTTGCCTTTAGTTATATATTATAATTAATGACACTGATGATTTCAAACAATAAGTATTGTGAGTGAACTATTGCGAGTTCACAATGAGATAAATAACATTTCAGATGGATCTCACTGATGAGTTTTTAGAACAGGCCTGAGAGCTGCTCATGTGGTCCTTGGGGGCGACACGTTGGTGACCTCTGATCTAGAGCTAGCTGTAGGTGATATATTCAAAGATATTATATGATATATTGGTCCTTATATTATTAAAAGGTAAATTTCCTGTAATGTTACTTATATACTTGCAGAAAAAAGACAAAAAAAAATCTCATTTGTGTTGGTCCATCCTCCAGGTTTAAATAGTCTTTGCTTCAAAATAAATAGGCTACGCTTCCAAAGAGAACATTCTGGTGCCTCTTAAGCTGGAAATAATGTGGTTTTTCATTTGCTTTTAATTCCTTGCTTTATGTCGATTCTTTTTTTCAGTGTCTTCACACAGAAGGACCGTGTGGGAAAGGAGGGTGGGGTGTGGGGGGTGCAATTTAATTACAACCATTGTTGTCTTTCACAATGTTGGAGAATGTTTAAAGAGGAGCATCTGGATGTAGAAGGGTTTTTCCTCTCTCAAACTCGAGACATTTTAAGGAAGCCATTGAATGCAGAAATGTGGCGTTATGCTTGAGCACTGTGCAGCAGCGTTCATTAGTGGAGCAAATCTTCGGATGAAAGAATATGCAGGAAAGTGTTTGCTGGCTGTGTTTTATTCACAGTTTATCATGTCGTTCACAGACTTGCCTGGATTCGGTGCTGTTTCCATGTTGTTGTTTGTAAAAAGTTCATTGTCTTTTAAATCTTGTCTGATCTGAATTTTGCGTATCTGTAAAAGGAAGGTAAGAAAGGAAGGTACCTGTTATTCGGCCCAGCTTTTTGGCTTTTGTAAAATGGCTTCCTGCAAATCCAGCCGCATGTGCTCCTAAACTGTAGCCAATCAGGTGCACCTTATCCATGGAGAGCTGTGCGGTTTCCTGTTGAGAGAACGGTACTTTTGTTTATTGCTTCATAAACAAAGATAGCAGTTCTCCACAACACAGAAGAATCTTCCTCAGTTGATGTCTATTCTTTTTCAGTGTATTCATACAGAAGGACTGTGTGGGAAAGAGACTGGCTTCATGCTAAAGCATTAGTTTTGGCAAAAGTCTATGCCTAGCCCCCTCCCCCCATATTGGGAATCAATGGAGGTTCTAAGAATATTGAATATACAACGTGTCCTTTTAATGCCTTTTAAATTTAAATCCTGATTAATGTTTGTCTTCACCTACCCCTACCTCTACTAATATAAGCATGTTTGTATAATTACAAAAATCCTCTAGTATATGGAACATCAAGCAAAAATCCACCCCCGTGACTTTCAGTCTCTGCCGACACCATGAGTCTGATGTGTGGAGTCTTTTCAAGTTCTACATTAGATTTCTCAGTAATCCGATAATGAATCACATACATTTTAGAAGCTCACTGTGAAACCTAATCATTACGCATAGGTATTGTCATGCTGGAACATGTCTCGGCTCATTTATTCCGGGGAAGCGAAATTGGAATTCTACAAACATACTAAACCTATTCTATTCAATAGACTGCTTTCAATTTTGTGCCATTGATTTGGGAAAGTACCACATATTCATGTGATGTTCAGGAGTTCCGGTACATCATGTATGATAGTGTTTGTTTTAGTTTCCTGTTTTCCCCACCCTTTAAATTCTCTTAAATTCAAAGTTGGCACACAATGTCTTCTTTCTCACAGGATTAATACTGCATCGACACAAATCAGGAATCACTGAATCACTAAAGAAAAAAGGATTTAATCTGGGTTTCACTGTGGAGGGATGATTTAAAACTCATTTATCGTCCTCGGTGCAATTTTAAACGTGTTATTGTGCCACAGTGAGAGTTTGGGGTTTCTTACCTCAAGCCACTTCAGGAGATTCGTCACATCCAAGCCAACCTGCCTGGCGTTCTTAGCTGCAGTTGGATATGGCTGGAAAGCTAACGGTCTCCAGTCAACGATCAGCACGTTCACCTGCGCTAACCTGGTCTTGAGGGCTAAGGCAAGACTGAATACCCATTCCTCCATTTTTCCATTCATCTATACAGTGGGAGTGGAGGTCAACACAGGTCAATGGAGCACATAACAGTATTATGAGAGACTACAGGTATCACATAACATGTCTTCTTAAGCGTTTCTATATACAGTCAATACCTGCAGTCAATGTACACTCTACCTTTCAAAATTACTTTTATGGCATCAAAAGAATCAAAACATGTAAGGAATGTGGAAATAAAGCATTTCTTTATCTGGTCCGGCAGAAGAAAAGGTTTCAATTTGTCCTCACCGTCCAGCCGTGAATAATGATGATCAGAGGGCTGCTTGTGTTGTAGCTGCACATGTCCAGCGTGTCGGATTGAAATGGTTTGATAGTACAGGTTTCTTCAAACAGACTGCCTTGTAAATGCATGTGAAAAGTGGAATTGACCGCCGGTAGCAGCCTCAATTCGTTCTCCAGCTCAAGTTCCCCAACATGATCTAAAGAATAAAACCAAATATAGCATTTTCCAAAACCTTCAATCAGCCTCTTTGCCACGTGTAAGTTTCCTCTTCGCTAATGCCGTTCAATTTCTCCACGGTATATGTTCAAAAACCATAGAATCTAACATGTCATTTAAAGAAGAAGAAAAAACAGGCAGCATGTGTCGGCATAAAAGGTCTTTCGGTTTCTTTTTGTAGTCAGGAACATCTGCTCGTATTCCTACACTATAATATAAATACAGAAGGAACTGTGAAGGAATGCAAAATATTTCACATACCTGTAGAGTTTTCTTTGGATTTCACTGCCTCAATATGGATTAAGAGGAAAAAAGAAAAGATTATAGCAATAGCCTTCTTCATCACTAGAGTAACTCCAACGGCATTACAAAGAAACGAGGGACATACAAACATCCATAGACCTGTCTCGACTAGTGGAGAGATACTGAGAATGAAGTTGAATCTACAGCCAAGAAAGAAAGAAAGAAAGAGAGAGAGAGAGAGAGAGAGAGAGAGAGGTGGGGAGGTGTGGTGTGGTGTGGAAAGTCTAAGGCAGAAGAAAAGGGCATCCTCTGATTGGCTGGATTTTGTAGCTGGGAGGAAAAAAACATGAGGATATTCTCTGTATCGAAGGAGAGAAAAAAACAAGGAGAGACAGACAGAATACTCCTGTACGCTTTCGACTGATTCTAATCTGCAGCTTTATAAACCTGTAAAATCTGCTCCATGATTGTAACATTTAATCTAACAAAATGAGCTGAAATGATGTTTCGTTAGTAATATTGCTGGTTTGTGAAACAGATAGAAATAGCTTTATATATTATGACTATTCAATAAAGATTTATGGGAACATTTGACTGGCTCATAGAAAAGTCATAAAATGTTTGAAACTACGACTCTGTTTATTTTTGTATAGCTGTGGTCAATTAAACCAAAAAAAAACAAGACATTTGGAATTTACACAGAATTTAATGAATGTAAAGATGAGACGGTAAACAGTTGGAATGAGACATTGTGGTATTTTATGGCACACGCAAACCTAAAAAGAAAGTTCTGTCGAGCAAAAATAGAGCGTGTGTTAAATATGGTCTGCCATTTTCAGCTCTGTTAAACACACTCATTTGGAAACGCTAAAGCAATGGAAAACATGCAAACTGTTTTCAGGTTTAAAGTCAAACTGTAATACATGTTACTCCCTTACAAAGTGCACCTACACACCTGATTGCAGCCTTTGTCAGCCTAATCCTCTCGCTGAATGCCGTTTGTTTTGAGTGAGTGAATAATTCACTGTTATTAGCAGGTCCTGGATTACTCAAACACACCTTTGGGATATGGGTCTCAGTGATGGCTTCTGCATGACATTGTATTCTGAGCCATGTGTGACATTACACACGAGTGTAGAATTCTAGATTGTGATAAGTCTTGTTTCATTTTCTATAACATCATGACACTGGCAAGTCCTAGAAAACATAACAGAAATTGAAATGGCTTTCAGCACAAATCCCATTGTAATCAATCAGCGTTTAACTGTGTAAACAATTACCAAATCATTTCCAACAAATTGCCAGTCGAGAGCCATTACAGTTTATAACCATTACAGCCATTCACACTATTACACAAATACACGATTCTATAGTAAAACCTGAGAACAAACAGATTCAATTTTAGTTGGTATTTATTTAAAATTTTTGGAAGGATTTTTCTCAACAGTTTTAACGTTTCCCCAGAACTTTGGGAGTCAATCGGATCAAACAGTGTTTATTGTCTAATGATCTTTTTTAACAGAGAGGTAAACAGACGTGTGAGGCAACAACTGATTTTAACTGCTATAGCAGGAATTGTTTTGTAGATCTGCTGCAACATTAAATGCAATAATGGTTAAAAAGCAGAATTTGTTCATTACTACACAGTTGTTTCTAACTGACTGGCTATTATCACTTTTATTTATTTATCTTTTTATAAAAGTGTTTTATGTTTTATTTTTTAATGGACAAACAGCGGGGCACGGTGGCTTAGTGGTTAGCACATTCGCCTCACACCGCCAGGATCCGGGTTCGATTCCCGTCTCGGTCATGTGTGTGTGGAGTTTGTGCATGTTCTCCCCGTGCCTCAGGGGGTTTTTCTCCGGGCTCTCCGGTTTCCCCCGGTCCAAAAACATGCACGGTAGGTTGATTGGTACCTTGGAAAATTGTCCCTAGTGTGTGAATGTCTGTGTGTTGGTGTGTGTGTGTGTGCCCTGCGATGGGTTGGCATTCCATCCAAGGTGTATACTGCCTTAATGCCCATAGATGCCTGAGATAGACACGGACTCCCCGTGACCCGAGGGAAGATCGGATAAAGCGGTAGAAGATGAATGGACAAACAGCTTGTTTGTGAAAATTGAAGAAGCTTCTTCTGTGTCCTGGAGAACGGTTATCTTTTTTCCTCAACACTCACACTGTCTTTCATGTTGTGTAATCTCACATCAGCCTTCTATCACGTCAGTACTGAGATCAGCCTTCAGCCTGCATCCACATCATCTTGATCTCCCACGTCAGAAACTTCCGCAGACATAATAGTGTTTTCAGTATTTCAGAAACTGCTGAGATCTTTTTCTAGAGTTGCTTTTACACAAAATGGTGCAATAAACAAAAAACATTCCATGAAGCGAGAGTTTGTTTGATGAAACGTCTTCTTGATGAGAGATAACAAAGGTACAATTAAAACAAATGGTTTAAGATGAATTATTCAAAAGTGGTGATTTTTTTATCATGTGCTGTAATTTTGAGTGATTATTTGTGTGATTATGTTTTTAGGCCGCTGTTCAAATCTGGGGTTTTTTTCCCAAAGTGATAACTCTTTTTTCCACATTCTGGTATTCGATCTGAACTTTAAATAAAGCTCTTGGTAGGTGTATGATTGAAGGCTGGTGCCACATGACTGACTCCATTACAGTTTAGCTGTACCCACGAAGGCATTCGCACGGAAGTGGAGTGTGAGTTTATATAAAGCTCTAGATTTCCTTGCAATAAATGCGAAACTCTGGAAATGCCTTTTAATCAGTAGACCATTGAATACGGCTTTGAATTTGGAGTGAGGATTATGTGCAACCACGTGGAAAACAAATTAGAACAACTCCAGTGCTAATATCAATAATAATGGTAGTTCTGAGAACTTATATTGGACTGAATAGCATGCAATTGATAAGTTTGATAATCAATGAGTAAATGTTTATTTGTACCTTTAGTAAATAAATGTTTTATTTCAATCTGAATAAAAGACCTTAAATACATAATCGAACACATGGGAGCTTTATTATAAAATCTCTATAAATTACAAAGCTAATTAATGGCATGAAATACATATAAACAGGGATTCAAATTTACAGTATGTTTGTCGTTATGTAGCATTTTCATCATACCATAAAAATTATATATACTTTTAATATTGTATTAACTTTTTAATGGCTAACTGTAATCTATTGTATATTCATTTAAAAAGACAAAACATACAAAAAATGCATGATCTATGAAAAGTAGAAATAATAAATACAGTTCCTCTACAATGCCAAATGTCTCTCCTACATTTCCTACATTTTTTTATCCGGGAAAAAGAAGTTTTTATTATCTTTGTTTTTTCAGTTTACTCGGGAAAGATATTTAACTGCAAAGGAATTTCTGTATAAAGGCTTATAACAAATGGATTACCAAAAAGCAGCCGTTAGATATAAGCCGTTAAATATATGGCTGCTCACTTTAATCCTGGTCTCAACTTGCTTCCTGACTACAAAGAAATGAAAGTCTGAGAGCTATAGTGAGAGTAAAGAGACGTTTTTTTAACTTTTTTTTCTTCGTTTGTGAGCATTTCTAATTTGCTTCACAGCTAGTGATAATCTGTTCAGCCCATTGTTATCATTTCATATTTGTCCCTCAGACTACTGTCCTCGTCCTCTTCTTCATCTTCCTCTTCCTCAGGCTTTTGCTGCGGTTTCTCAGAGGGATCAGAGTGATGAAGCTCAATGAGGAGGAAATAAACTACAGCACCGGTGATGCCTCCTATCAAAGGTCCAAACACTGGGATCCACCACCAGTGATGTGCAGTGCTGGAGAGGAGAGTGTACAGTATTAGACAGAAAGTGTATATTAATCAAAACATAACGCATTTAAATAGAAGGAAGTCTACAATAACGGTGAAGGTGTTCTTAGCTGAAGGTGAGTTTAAGGAACTCAAAGCCAACTTATTATGTCTTGTCCTTTAGAGCTACATCACACACTTTAGATAGATAGATAGATGAATGGATGGATGGATGGATGGATGGATGGATGGATAGATAGATTAGATCAATTTATACATTGTCATTGGAGATGGCACAACAAAATTTGGTTATTTTTTGCAGTCCTTGTGGTGCATTGCTTTATACAATCATTCATTCATTCATCTTCTAGCGCTTTATCCGATCTTCCCTCGGGTCACGGGGAGTCTGTGTCTATCTCAGGCATCTATGGGTATTAATGCTGGATACACTCTGGATGGAATGCCAACCCATCACACACACATACACACACACACTAGGGACAATTTTACAAGGTGCCAATCATGCCAAGCATGTTTTTGGAACCCGGAGAAAAACACGTTGAGGCACGGGGAGAACACACACACATGGCTGAGACAGGAATCAAACCCCGAACCTGGCGATGTGAGGTGAACGTGTTAACCACTAAATCACCGTGTCCCCTGCTATCGATAGATAGATAGATCGATAGATAGATAGATAGATAGATAGATAGATAGATAGATAGATAGATAGATAGATAGATAGATAGATAGATAGATAGATAGATAGATAGATAGATAGTTGTATATAAACCATGTCATAGAGAATCATAGACAGGACAGGACAGTAGGACAAGGAGGACAGTTTTGAGAAATAAGGGTGCTACCTGAACACCTCCATGCCCCAACCAGCCATAGCAGTGAAGAGTCGAGGACCAAGGTCTCTGGCAGGGTTTAACGGGTATCCACAGTTCATGCCCATGGATATGCTGATACCCAGGATAATCAGGCCAATGGCCAGTGGCTCTACTCCTTTAGGAGCTCCAATATTCCTGTTATCAGTTATGGCCAGGATACAAAGCACGAGCATACCTGTTCCAATCACCTGCAACAGGAAGACACACTAATCATTCAGACTGTATTGTACTTTGAATGTATTACTGCCATTATTTTTGCATCCTATTAGAACAAGAATGGTCAGTTACACACTATGAAGTGAGTGTGTAGAGTACGAACAGGCATAAGTAGGTCACTGGGATCTCAGACCTGCTAATTGCTGAATAAAGAAGTCAATCGATGCACATTAGCTAATTGTATAACAAACCAGAACAAATCTCAGGAATTGTCTGAGGTTAAAATAAATAAGTTACCATGATGTTAGGTTAACAAATGTTTGTTTAAGTTATAATTATTAGTAATAAAAGTAATTTGGTTTGAATTTAAAGATTTGTTGTGCTCTAAGGTACATTTTAGATTTAGAAAGTTTGTGGTTTATTTATTGTCCTTCTAGTGGAAAATGAATACAGGCTGTATAGACGAATCTACGTCAGAGTGAGTCAGTAATGGAGAAATAATAATGTTTAAGAAATAATCTTTTTATGAGTAATGACCCCAACACTGGCTTCGTCCTTGCTGGAGTGTGACGTGATTTGTGTACAGGTGCGATGGATTACATACAAAGCAAGAGGGTGTTTAAATGGTACATGTTTATACTTCTCATCCAAACACAAACAAATTCACTCTATCCGGTGCGATTTATCTGGATAGGACTTTTGTTTGTTATGAACAAACCGGAATGAAAACAAGGCGAAATGTACTAGGTTATTTTTAAAATGTAAGACGTAGAAAGTACAGATAATTGTGCGAAAATGTAAGGAATAGATGTAAATAGTCGGCTAAAAAATAATATAAAATGAAATAAGTATAGATATAGAAAATTTCTACTTAAGTAAGGTAACAAAGTTTTTGTCCCTCATTACTTGACACCTCTGAAAATAAGATAATTTGGCTTGCTGTTAAATAATAATGATAATGATGATGAAGAGGAGGAGGAGGATGAAAATGTTTTAAAATAAAAGCAAAGTTACCTGATCCACAAACCCTCCAAGTATTGAGAGATGTCGTCCAGGGTACGAGGCAAAAATGTGTCCCGTGGCATTAATTCCAGTTACTGACAGAATTCCACTGGTAAATTCCATAAATGCATCTGTGGGAACAACATGCAATGTGTTCTTTCTTATCTGCCTTGTTTGAATAATGTACATAAATACAGCATTTGCACATTTTATATCACATTTCATGAAATAATTCCTACTGTATTTTACTTATATTCACATATATTCCCTGACATCAGGAGATTTAAGAACAATAATCATTCCCTGTATCTGGCGAACATATTTTAATTTAGCATTTAGCATTTTTACTGTGAATATTCTAAATCAGTGCTTCTCAAACTTTTTCTGCAGGAGGCCCCATTTTGTATCATGAATCCTTTTTAAATCCTTTTTAAAATGATTCCAAAAGAAAACTCAGGATGCAAAACATCCTCAAACTTTTAGTTCGAAACTTTAGATTGCATTGTTTTTTTTTCGTGGACGTCTCTGTATTCATTTTAAAGAGTCTTAGAATTACTCGGTGTGTTCAATGTTAATCGTTCTGTGCAACTAGTTTTAGTGTAAAATGTATATAACTTTATTATTTTTTCATATTTATATATATCCTGACATACAGGTAGCATATATTTTTAAATAATTCCTGTAGCTAGAATTTCACTGAGCCATTCCCAGTGTTTGCTCAGCGTTGCTGGGACTCATTAGATATTCTTATTATTCTTATTACTAGGTTTACTTTAAGCTTCAAATGAATATACAGTAGGTTTATAAAAAGTGACTGGTGTTCTTCGGTAGCTGAAGATTTTTTCAGATTGAATTAATCCCAGAACAGATCAGATATTAGGTGTGTTGACTGCGCAGGTCATCGCATAATAGATCACTTTTATCTTTAAATAACGCTTATAGAGTTTTTATGTGTGCTTCAACTCATTGTCTTGTCGTGTTGAGAAGTTGTTTTTCCAATTAGCCACAGTTCAAAAGGAATATTGAATATAGAATATTGATGGAATATGGAAGGCTAGTCGTTATGGAATGTTGGTTAATTATTGCTTTCACCTGTAACAAGCTTCCATCTTTCCTGCTCCTAAACAATCCCAAACCGTTAAGCTTGATTAATGGCTGCTGATAAATAATGATTCCTACGAACCATAAACGAATGAATGCTGTGTTAATAGCTATAGTAGAGCTGTGACTCTAAAATATGTGAATGCCTTTCGATCTTCTGTATGTCTTTACATTCACTGTGTGTGTGACTTTTTTTTTTTTTTTAAATATCCTTCACCATAATACAGTCCAAACACTCCAGCTGCTCCAGCAAAGGCTCCCAGGAGCTGCGCAATGACATAAATTGGAAACTTCCAGATCTTCAGTTTACCGAGGATGACCATGGCTAGAGACACTGCTGGGTTCAGATGCCCTCCTGATAAAAAGAAACAAAAGAAAATGTCAAATAATAATAATAATTATACAGATCATGTAACATCTGGTCTGGAGACAGGTAACCATTTATTGAATAAGATTTAAGTTTGAAAAGAAGAATAAATTGAGATTAACAAAAGGTAACTTTTTATTCTTCACATTGCCTTTTAACCTTTGATGCTACATGCATGACTGTATTCAGTATGACTGTAAATACAGCTGAGTAATTCTCATTGGCTAAAACTATCACACAGAACAGTGAATAGTGATGTGTTTAGTGTAAATATTTCACAATTTTGATTGATGCAGCATTTATGCATTCCAGAAAGTACATTGACAGTAGCAATGCAAAATGTCTGGATTCCTGGAATGATGCAATATTGATACTGCATGTTCCTCTTGTAGCTCACAACAGCTATTCCACATGCAGTGACCATGGGCAGATCAATGTGACCATCAGAAAGCTGAGAGTGATTCGCCTGAGGACACATGTGACCTTGTGGACTTCACAAAAACAGAAAATGGGTTTGACTAAATGATTATTTTAGCTTCAGAGACCCCGACTAGAAAGCTATATAATGTATATTTACCTTAATATTTGATTGCTTTTTATATTTTGTTGAATCTATCTATCTATCTATCTATCTATCTATCTATCTATCTATCCATCTATAAGATAATTTTTATCATGATACACACTGTGATGGTGAAACTTATAAATACTCAAATTGCCACTTTTGATTCAGGTATAGAAATCATGTACAGATTCTGGTATATGTAGGAATATGTATAGAATAAATAGGGATGTAAATGTCTCTACCTGAAACTCCACCAGCGATATAGACACCCATCATGAGTCCGGTGGTGAAGCCAAGGTGGATAGTGAGAGGTTCACCCAGTGTATTCCTGCTTAGGACTGTCTGAGCTACCGAGCCACAGCCAAACAACTGACACACAAAAAGTCCAGCATGCACATGGATTATAGACACTACTGATCAGTTCCAGCTTGCACATTGTTAAGACATGATGCAAAATCTTTTAAAATGTATTAACATGTTAGTTTAACGATTAAAATATCAATACATTTTAAAAGATATTGCATCCTGTCAATTTACATTCATTTTTGATTTATTGGAGCAGAATATTCTGCTATTTGTGACTATGCATGCAAATATATTCCATTAATTTCTATTAAACTGACTTAGATTTACTCACCACCAATACAAACGTCCCAAGAAACTCCGCAAGGAACTCTTTAAAAATGTCGCGTTTAAGAATGCAGTGATGCTTCATGGTTCTCTTGTGGTCCCTTAAACACTGCTCTGAGCTCTGAGCTCAAACACACTCTGTCCAAATATATGCTGAGGGACATTAACCTACCCGTCCAGAATGGCTTATTCTCAGCAGCCTGACCATTGATCTGCCTCATCCTTTTGAATGGTAGGTCACTGGAATCGCCTCCAAAACACTGCTAAAATATACATATATTTTGTGTTCCGGCTAATATGATGTGATTAAACACAACCATTATAAGGATTACATACTGTTCATTTAAGGCCATGAGGCAGTCTTGATGTATAGCTTTCTGTATTTATTTTCCTTTTGTGCAAAAATGCTTTTATTTAGAGACATTTGTAGAATTTAGTCAGCACAATTAGGCCACATGTGGCCAAGCAGATATTAGTAAAAGTGGTTATGACATTCATGTCATTAAACTACACTGAAATAAATTCACCATCAAGTTCATATAAAGATGCAATATGCTTTATATTACCAAAAGGGGGTGGTAGATCGTCAGAAAACACTCTGATAAGCAGAAGATAAAAGTGCAGTGAAGAGCGGCTTTAGAAAAAAAAGAGATTAAAATACGAGTGTGAAATGAAATTGAACAGAAACATGTCTTGGCTGAGTAATAACATAAGATTATATCTTATATCATTGAGTAGTAATCATTCAGTTTGTTGTTGTCTTCACTTTGTGCTCAGATTCCACTGCTCATCTTCCTCATCTTCAGTTAAACTCTTCACAACCGGTTTCGTTTTTCGCCTGTAAGGTGGAAACATGCGGATAATGAAAAGAGAGTAAAGACAGTCATGTGTATTCATTTATTGAGTTGATCTGTGACCTGAGCTCCGTTTTGAGGGCTGAGATCTGGCTATGAAGCTGCTCGTTGATCTCCTGCTGGTCATCCAGTTCCCTCTGTAGCTTCTTTTTACTGTTCTCAAGTCTCTCGATCTCTTCCTCTGCCTCATCCAGCTGCCTCTTCAAAACCTTCAGTCTCAGAGTTAACTGCAGTGTAATGAGAGCAGAGCATTAAAAAAACCCGACATGAACAGATATTCAGTATATACACTAAGCAACTGTTCTTTTAGGGACATATTACTGATTTTCTCCTTATTTTATATTTATGCTTCCCTTATTATTACAACCATTCGGATCACCAGCTTCCCACCTCACAGCCAGTTGACAGCATATGAGGGTTGATATCATATGCATATTATACGAGGGCTACCCAATTTTCAGGCTAGTACCCTAAAGCACAGAATCAAGCTGCCCTCTTCCACAAACATGAAATCGACAAGCACATTTTACTATTTTACTCCTCCTGTGGATTTTGAATTGTGTAGCAGCGTCACTGCATGAGTGTCAGAATAACGCAATATGATGTTCGTGTCAAAAGGTTTCTAGGCTAGTTTTGTAACACACCAATAGATTGCAGCAAAAGGCTCAAGTCACAGGTCAGTGTGCCAAAAGATATCAACCTGTGAAGATTGAGATCTGTGCAACTCAATTCATTCATTCGTTCATTCATTCATTCATTCATTCATTCATCTTCTACTGCTTTATCCGATCTTCCCTCGGGTCACAAGGAATCTGTGTCTATCTCTATGGGCATTAAGGCAGGATACACCCTGGATGGAATGCCAACCCATCGCAGGGCACACACACACACACATACAAACACTCACAATCACACACACACACACATTCATACACTAGGGACAATTTTCCAAAGTGCCAATCAACCTACCGTGCATGTTTTTGGACCGGGGGAGGAAACCGGAGGACCCGGAGAAAAAACCCCCTGAGACACGGGGAGAACATGCACAAACTCCACACACACATGGCCGAGACGGGAATCGAACCCGGACCCTGACAGTGTGACGCGAACGTGCTAACCACTAAACCACCGTGCCCCTGGGGCTATTCAACACATCTCAAAAAGATATTTGCTGAAACGACACTGAAATCTACAAGACATTTTTGGATCCTGCTGTCTGACGATGTGGATCCAGCTCAAAAGTTGACAAGCTTTGAAAAGTAACTTCCAGGACACATTGCAGAAGTGGTAGGAATGCAGGGAATGCTACATTACTGTGCAAGGAGATTATTTTGAAGGTTATATATAAAGAAAGTACTTTTTGTAAGATGAGTTAATCTTGAAACTTTTTGATAACACCTCATATATAACAAAATAAATAATAAAAGCGGTAAAGACTCTGAATCTCACCTGATCCATCTGGTTCTGTAGTGTGAGCTGCTCATCATTCACCTGCAAAGTTATGTCCTTCATCTTTCTCTCCAGTTTACGGTTTGCCTGCTCCAGAGTGTTATTGTCTCTGCTCACAGAACAAAGAACGAGAATGCAAGAACAGAATGAAAAGCAAACGACGGACAGAAAAGTCACTCCATCATTCAGATTAATACAATTGCATTAAATTAATATTACTCAAAGAAAATGAGAACAAATGAGATACAAGTATTTAGAAAGGGAAGTGTTAGTATGCTGTAGGTCAGTGGTTCCCAACCTTTTCTTGTTTGAGGCACCCTTGGAAAGCCTTTCAAAAGTTCCCGGCACCCTTATAAGGAAATAGATATTTAAAATCTCCGTAGCTTTTTTATTATTATTTATTTATTTGTTTCATTTCGAGAGTTTGCATGCAACAACACCTTATACCTAGTCCTAGATGATATGAGAATACTGTTTACACTGATTCTGCCTTAATAAAAAAAATAGTATTACGATACAAATATGTAATTGTGACAAGTTTTACTGTAGTTGCACAATGTATTCAAGTAGTTACAGTGTTACACTATGATACAAGACATACACACAAATAGACCACAGTGCACCATGCATGTATAGTGCACTCAGTGCACTCAGTGCACCCAATTGCACTTGATCACAAATTTATGTGCACTCGTGCACGTGCTGCTTAATACAATACCTTCTGTGTCCTTTGAGTCACCAATCAGTACTGAGGCATGCTGGCGAGTGGCGACTCGCTGTGCGCCCTGTCCTGTACGTGTGTTATACGCGTCAATCCACAACCCTCACTGAGGAACGGGTGGGGTGAGGTGGGGTGGAGGAAGGACTCTCCGCTATCTCGGTAGTCCCCTCCCTCCCTCCCCCTCTCCCGCCAAGAGAGAATGACGTTAGTGCAATTTTTTCCCCGAAATTTTGGCGGCACCCTCAAAACATCTCACGGCACCCCTTAGTGCCGCGGCACACCGGTTGGGAACCACTGCTGTAGGTGTTACTTTATCTCCCACCTCTCCCGTTCCAGAAGTCGATTCTCCAGCTCCTGAATTCGTAGCTCAAGTTTGGTGACAAGTCCCTCCTGACTCGACTTCTGAGACAATTCTAAATGTGACAGTCGGCTCTTTAGATCTTTGTTCTAGATATGAAGAGAAACAAGTATTATTTTTGTACTGAATGTTGGAATTAAGTGAGAAATTCCTTTGTATAAGGAAATACTTTTAGTAGACCTAATTCTTTGTTAAAACAAAATGTATGTTGTTCTCATGGTAGGACATGACAAGTAAATAAAAAGACAAAATGATGTCAATTGGTTTATTTCTTTTGAAGATTATTTCAAATGAACTGTATTTCTTTAATATTCATCCCCATAGACCTTAGCACATTTTGAACAGGGAAAAATCCATGTCATTTGCAACGGATGATTATTTTGTAATTGTAATAACTGACATTATACAATGTAAAATCGAGAATTCACATTCCACCAGAATTCATTTATATTTAGTTACAATTTTATCCATGCACATGAGTTTCAGTAAAGAATGTCAGGTAAGGGATCTGTTCCTGGAATGCCTCAAGACTTATTAGAAAACAAATCTAAAATTAACCTAAAGATATTACGATGCCCTGCTTTATTCTTTTAGTACATAAAAAAAGATGGCTGTAGTTTTGAATGTTGGACTATAGGGGGCAGTGTGTGCACATTGTGTGCGGGAAGGATTTTTTTTCCCTCTCAATTGCACTCGGACTTTGATGCTTATGTACCTTGAGGCATGAAACGCATTTATTCATTCATCTTCTAGCGCTTTATCCGATCTTCCCTCGGGTCACGGGGAGTCTGTGTCTATCTCAGGCGTCTATGGGCATTAATGCAGGATACACCCTGGATGGAATGCCAACCCATCGCATGGCATACACACTTACATTCACACACACGCATTCATACACTAGGGACAATTTTCCAAGGTGCCAATCAACCTACCGTGCATGTTTTTGGACCAGGAGGAAACCGGAGAACCCGGAGAAAAACCCGCTGAGGCACGGGGAGGTAGGAATTGAACCCCCAGTGTTTGCAATGGCCACCTCATGATTTGAACTTTATTTGAAACCACATGGTGGATTTGGTTCAATAGACATCAGCACAGAGACTTGAGATCTCCTATTGTTGTATCTTACACTGAATTACACTGAATCTCTTTTTTTTACTAATGATATTTTAAACAAGTGTCTGTTCTAGAAGCTCATATAATTCACAAGGAAAGATTTACATTTGATCTAATGGTAACTGTACCATCATGTGAAAATATGGAAAGTATAAAATATTTAAAATGACAATACAATACAATTAAAATGAACAACTATCTGAGTCAAATGATTGTTCTATAATTAATTGTATTTTTCTCAGATCATAAGTTAAATGACTTCTCATTACTTTTACAACCCTGTAAATGAAAAGTCCAGAGACACCAACAGACGCCTCCTTGGATGACGGACGTGGGTGACTGAAAGAGACTCTGCGTTTATGAATCACACAACCAGGAGTCACAGCAAGGGCGCCTGGACATCAAGATGACATTCAGAAATCTTTACCTGTCTCTCCAAGCTGATTTTGTCACACTCCAGATCCTGCCTAACTGCTCTCTCCTGCAGTAACTCCGCGCGCACCTGCTCTACCTGTAAGGAAGAAACACTCACAGTGACTTATGTCAGCATGTTTTCAGCAAGGTGCTAACTAACAATGCACTGCCATGAATAAACAGAGGAATTGACCACGAAGGGATTATTTTGTGCACACTGAAGACTTAGAGTTTCTGAAAGGCTACCAAAAATATCCATTTTTAGTTAAATAGGAGCTAAATTAGGTCAGCAGCTTAGAGTCCACCAGCAACTGAACGCTACATCAGATTAACCCTTTAACGGCCTTTCTTTTAGAATCAGACCAGAATGAAAGAGAAAGCGGAAAAGAAAATCGAACAAAAAGGGAAAGAAGAAGAAGAAGAAGATGAGATCTGTATCCACCTGTATTTTTTCAATGTTGTATCAACACATCTATGGATAAGTGAGTCACTGAGTGTGTGTTAGAGCACAAACCGGTACTTCAGACCCTATTTGCTGACTTTGAGCAAACAGTCTTGCTTGAAAGCAAACACTCCTTAACAGTGAGTTCAGCTTAAATGTTGTCAAGTTTTGGTGAGAGTGGCTTCGACTCAACGAGCCTTTTGTGCACTGTGTGTGTGTGTTTGTGTGTGTATGTGTGTGGGTGTGTGTGTATGTGTGTGGATATGCATGGATAACCTTGTACAATGCATACAGGGAAAAACCGACAGTGTCCTGATATTAGAGGCAGAGATAGAATAGCTGGGCACAAAGTGGACAGCTGCTTCCGCTTCTACGCTGCATTCTCACTTATACCACGGCTACATACGTTTTAGTGAAAAAATAGATAATGATGACATGAAATGCAACAAAATCAAGAATCACAGATGTTACACAATGTTATTTGTATACTGTGTGATGTTGCCTGGATAATCAACTGTTTCCATCACATTTCTGACATTTCGGACAAGTGCGGAAATCATACATCAATCAAAATAATAAATAAGTTGCAGCCATTTATTGATGCTCAAGAAGGAAAACATGTCCACATGTAGGATGTCAACTATCAACTAATGATGATTGGCTCTGTGCTCTGACGTCAGCTTCCAAACAAACTGAGATATTTGAAGAAGAAATTTCACTGTTCTGTAAAGTATATGTAACAAAGAAAGGCTATTCTATTCTATTCTGTTCACTTTAATAAAAACCTTCACCCACAAGAGCACATTGTGGAAGCGCTAGGACACCCCTGAGCCCCAGGAGAGGCAGTACAATGCCCTTAACCAGTAAGCTACCGGTTGATGCTCACTTTCTAACTTTGATGCTAACTAGCAACAGAACGCATGATGCTAGTATTTGATTTTGCGGACACCGCTATGGTTACTTATCAGTTCCAACATTAATATCATGTCAGATTTAATAGTAATTTGATAGTAAATTGTGTAGAAAATGTAGATTTCTTTGCTATAACTGTTACGCTCCTTTGCTCCATTTCCTGTCACTAGATATGTGGGATATATGTGTGATGCAATAATCAGGGTGTGATTGTGAACTGATGTGCTGTAATATTAGGACAGGTCTACACACCTGCTCCTTGACTTTTTCCATTCTCTGTACCAGTGTGTCACCACTGCTGCGCTCCTCAGTCAGGGCGTCCTGGAGCTGAGCTACTCGTTCCTGCACACACACACACACAGACAAACACACACTCACACACACAGACACACACACACAAGCACACACACACACGCACACAAACATCCAAATAAAACATGCAAGAATATATGCGAAGGTGGCTGCATCTGATTTACACATGGATGCCTCAGTAAGGTTTTGGTCCCTCAGGCACCACCGGAGAAGCTTTGGTGAGGCTTTAATAGATAGATTTAATAGGTGAATAGACAAAAGGCTTTTTTTCTCAGTGGGTTCAGATCTGGCATCTGTGAAAGCCATCGCATATGATTTTCATAAATTTCATCCTCATCAAAGAGCCCTCACACACATTTGTGTTTGTGTATTATGGGTGGGTGTGGGTGTCGGTTTGCACCTCCATTAATTTGACATGTCGATCCCGATCATCGTGTGCAGTTTTGTTGCACTCTTGCAGCTCCTGCACTCTCATCTCCAGATGTTTACACTTTTGCTCAGTCTTCTCCAACTCTGCCTCACACCGAGCCAACTCGGACTCCAGGCCAGACAGCTGCACGCACACACACACACACACACACACACAAAACCCCGCACACACACACGCGCACAAAACCATGCACACACAGAAAAACACACTAAATAATAAGTCATATTCTCCATTATATATTTAAGTGTGTGTCCATCATTTCAGCACCTCGTTCTGGCATTCTTGTGACATGCGTGAGTGTTTCTCCAGCTTCATTTGCGTGTCGTGGAGCTGCATACGGAGTGCGCTGAGCTCCTTTGAGCTCTGTTCCCTTTCTACATCCACCTGATCCTGCAGTCTCTGTGTCTCTCTCTCTGAGCCCACCAGCACCTTCTTTATCTATGGCCGTAGACAAAGACAGATGGAAGCAGAGAGAAATATATTAGATTTGGAAATCCAACAATATTCAATCATATCTTTAATACATTCATTTTTAAGAGTCATTTCTTAAAGAGGTAAAAAATAGTTCTTTTTCATTTGCACTTCCATCTATTCTTACCTCCTCTTGTAGATTTTCAAAGGCTCTGTCCTGCTTCCTCCTCTCCTGCTCCATTTCCTGTTTGCTCTTACGGAGCTCCTCCATTTGTCTCTCCTCCTCTTTTAGTCTCTCCTTCAGTAGGCGATGCTCCTGGTTTAGCTTCGTTAGCTCACTCTAGAAACAGTGGATGCAGGTTTGAAGGCTGTGCTTTTTGTCTTTGACCACTCAAGATCTTATAATCCAACACAAGTAAAGCATACCTTCAGAAATGTCATTTTGTACACAGAGGCACTGACATGCTGACATAGCTTTGAGGAAAAATGGAATAGTACTGCATCCAAAGGCATCCTATGTGATCCTATATTTCATTCATTCATTCATCTTCTACCAATTTATCCGATCTTCCCTCGGGTCACGGGGAGACTGTGCCCTTCTCAGGCGTCTATGGGCATTAAGGGCATTAAGGCAGGATACACCCTGGATGGAATGCCAACCCATCGCAGGACACACACACAAACACACACACACACACACACACACACACATTCATACACTAGGGACAATTTTCCAAGGTGTCAATCAACCTACCGTGCATGTTTTTGGACCGGGGGAGGAAACCGGAGAACCCAGAGAAAAAGAGGGTAGAACCCCTGAGGCATGGGGAGAACATGCAAACTCCATACATACATGGCCGAGATGGGAATCAAACCCGGTAGATAGATATATATATATAGATATAGAAACCATCAATAGAGCAGATAAGCAAGATCAATCTGTATTATAATATTTTGTTCACTTATTTAGATGTATTATACATTCATTCATTCATTCATTCATCTGATCTTTAGCTTAGCTGATCTGAGCTTTATCTGATCTTCCCTCGGATAGCGGGGACCCTGTGTCTATCTCAGGCTTCTCGGGGCATCAAGGCAGGATACACCCTGGATAATGTACCAACCCATCGCAGGGCACACACACACACACACACATTCATACATATTAGGGACAATTTTTCCAAGGTGCCAATCAATGTACTGTGCATGTTTTTGGGCCGAGGGAAACCGGAGAACCCACAGAATAACCCGCTGAGGCACAGGGAGGCGGGAATTGAACCCCCAATGCTGGAGGTGTGAGGCGAACTTGCTATCCACTAAGCCACCATGTCCCTATGTATTATCTATTTATTTTAAAAATAAATCTGACATGCTGACCTGTGTGTCTTCCAGATGTCGAGTCAGAGCTCTGTTAGCGCCACACATGTCCTCCTCTTGCTGTCTCACCTCAGAAAACTCTTCATCAAGTCTCTGCTTCTCCTCCTAAAATGTTCAAATGAAGAAAGAAATTGAAATAAACATTACAAACATAAATAAACATTAAACATTATTAAGCATCAAATAAATGAATCTTTTATTTAAAAAAAATAACGAATGTTTATTTTAGGAAATGCTTTAGTAACATTTTCTAATTTTCTCTACTTTTGTCTCTCTTTGCAATTTTTGGTGCCTCTTAAGTTTAAACTCTTACCATTAACTTGTCCATCTGTTCTATGAGATGTTTCTCCTGGCTTTTTGACTGTTGGATGATGTTGTTGAGGGTGATGATTTGGGTTTCGAGACTACAGATTTGGCCAAGAAGCTGCTCCTTAGCCAGGCTGAGCTCCTGCACCTGGGCGTGACTATTCTTCTGCTCAGCCTCTACTCCTTTTTTCTTCTGAGCCAAAGCTGCCATACTCTGTGTGGGAGAAACATGAATTCACTTATAGCACGCTAGATCAAAGCCGACGCATTAGAGGCAAAAATCTCAGCTTTATTTTTTTTAAGTGCTATTTTTTATTAAGTACTGAAAGTACTTTTTACTTTCACTGTTTCTTTGGTGTTTTTAAACAGGCAATAAGTACAAGATTCTCTTACATCACTGTTCTCTAACTGTGGAATGAAAAAGCAGAATCCTACCGTCTATTGATAAAATTACTGATGGTATTGAGACAATACATGTGGCTCTTCCTCAAACTGTTACCCCAAACACAAACAGTGTCTTTGGATGCATTAACATTACATTTTCCCTTGACTTGAACTATGAAACACAAAGCTTTTCCAGCATGGCAATGCTAATGAGTACAATGCCGTCTCATCGAACACATGTTTCACATGGGCTGAAGTGGAAGAACTTGAGTGGCCTACTATAGAGCCCATAAGCACACTGCATAATCTAGTGTCTAAGCATACTACCTAATTTAACAACTTCCCAAAAAATTGTAGATTATTAGAATAGTAAATAGGGTGGAATACTATTTTTGAGAAACACATAAAAATCTTTGTCAGGTGTCATAAAACTCTATTTTAAACTATCTAGTAGTTCTACATATAATTATAGTATCAATATTGTATATTGTATAAATATAGTATCAATATTGAACAAGCAATCACAATTATGTCCTAATATTCACCTTAAAAGCATGATTGTGTCTGTTACTTTTCTCAAACAGTCTTTGACTTTTCTACAAGCAGGTAGAATATGGCCAGATCTCTTGTAAAATTTCAATGGTAAAATATATTGTTCGCTAAGTCTGATGTGTGTGTGTGTGTGTGTGTGTGTGTGTGTGTGTGTGTGTGTGTGTGTGTGTGCGCGTATATATATATATATATATATATATATATATATATATATATATATATATATATATATATATATATATACACACACTAAGGGAATAGGAACAATGTCCCAATCCAGTTAAATAAAACTGATGATCGTGATTATTCCCACTTGCCTCCTCAGTCTCTTCTTTGGCCTTGAGTAACTTCTGAACAGCCTCCTTGTGTTGCTCCTTCAGTATTTCTACCTCTTTGGCGTGAGCTGAAATCTCTTCCTGAAGCGCACCTTTTATGGCTATGAGTTCCCTCTCCTTCCAGCACAAGACATCCTCCTGTTCCTCCTGCACCTGCTGCAGCTCCTGGAACTCTGTGCGCAAATGTGCCAGGTCCTACATAAGACACAGGGACAGAAAGTTTACTATTTTACTATTTGTAAAATAGTAAGTAAACTATTTGTTTACTGTGTGGTTTGTTTTAGCAAAATAATTGAATGTGCTTATTTCTTCAGTGATTTTACCTGCAGGATGGTATCTCTCTCTTTCAGCTCTGTGCTCTTAGTGTTGTCCAGGACATCATGCATTTCTGAGAGCTGCTGCTGCAGATTCTTTGCCTCTGCCCGACTTCGTTCTCGTTCCCTTTTGATTTGCAGGACTCTACCACAGAAACACACACACACACACACACACACACACATACACACATATATACACACACATGCAATACTGATGCTTTATAAAAAAAAAACACTAATTCAGCATACAGTATATCCCTATAAAATATCCTCAATAAACAGTAGTTTGAAAATAATTTAAACAATAATTTATGGAATTAACAGTGAGAGAAAGTCAGCACAAAAGGGAACCAATCTTTATCTGAGTGACACCAGATTGTGAATGATAAGAGCAGAAGCAGGGAATCTACTGGATACAACAGTATATCTGTATAAAACAGTTTGTCATCTTACGTTTCTATTGAAACTTGCAATTCTTTCTCCATATCAGTGAGTCTCTGCCGGAGTGAGACGTGCTCCTGCTCGCTCCTATTTAACTTCTCCTGCAGTCGTTTTAGTTCCTCAGAACTCTGCTCACGTGCCTCTGACAGACTCTCTCGTTTCTGTGGAAGCAAACATATATATATATATATATATATATATATATATATATATATATATAGATAGATAGATAGATAGATAGATAGATAGATAGATAGATAGATAGATAGATAGATAGATAGATATTAGGATTTAATCTATGGCGAGTGCAAATTGTAGGATTAAATGAAGTCAAATAAAATCTATATCAAAAAGACACTGTGTTAGGTTTAATGTTAGGCCACATGTTCTACAGATCTTACAAAAAGAAGGTCCTATCATTGATCATTTTTGTGTGTCAGATATTCTTGGAAAATTGCCAAATTTTAAACCACCACAGCAAGCAAGTGTGTAAATACCCAGTGCTATGATCTTTTTTTCATATTTGTCACAGTTAAATAATTGAGCTCATCATGCAAATTTTGAAATACAAAGATAATTTGAATAAATGCACAATGCAATATTTAAATGATGATTAAGAAATGTATAATCAATGATTTAATTTGTTATGGGAAGAACCCTGTCGGAATCTACCTGGCCCTATGTGAAAAATACGAGTGGGCCAAAATTGAGTCATGAAAAAAGACTCATTGCTGGTCATCGGAAAAGTTTACATTTTCACTCAGGTCCAGGCAGGGATGCACAGCTTTTTTATCTTGCTAATTAAAATCTATGTTAAATCTGTATTTTGTATTTACTCAGGTTATCTCTGTGTAATATTAAAATGTGCTTGATAATCTTAGCAAATATGAAAACGTATTTTTTCAGATTAGATTTTTCGCAGCACTGTATGTATTTTTTGTGTAATATTACCTTAATTTCTTCATCTAGTTGTTGCTTTAGTTGAGTAACCTGGCTCTCCAGTGCTTCTTTTCTCTCCTGGAGCTCTTTCACCTTAGCCACTGAGTCAGACAGCTAAGCAATACAATCACAAAATCTGATTAAAGACTAAATCACTAATATCATATTTTTTATATGTTTTGCATCCAACCCAAGAAAAACAAGTGTTTCTAATTTCTAAGAGAAAACTAAGCCAAAGAAACCACACAAATATTACAGTCCATGTTTGTATTAAAGCCCACTGATCTGCCAGTGACAGCAAGCTCCCTCACCTCCTCCACATTCTGGACAGTACATGACCTCAACATCTGGATCTTCTCAAACAGTAGATTTACCTTCTGCCTGATGATTTCATCTCCCTCACAACTCCTATGGATCAATGGATCAACAACATGGTTTGGCATTAAAATGTTATTACTATATATTGAATTAAGCTGTTTCAACACACAATAAAGTACTCTCTTATTCCTTAAAAGTGTATTTGTTCGGGGGTCTGTAAATGAACATCTGGTTTGTGAACTTTACTTATGTTCTAAAAGTTTTTTTTTCATTAGAAAGTAAAATTCTAATATTTATTGTATCATTTACGTTTAGTAGACTTTTTAGGATTTGGCTTGAATTTCCTTCTATTCCAGGACCTTTCCAGCTGAAACAACATTAATATCTCTGCGTTATCATATCATTTAGGGACAGGTTTAAACTTTAGTGGGAGAAGATTCTCACAATGTACCCACATTAGGCATGTGCATCTCCATAACTGAGGATGATGCGTGTTGCATAGTCAACATTGTCAGGCATTAATGATGCATATGAAGAAGCTACCAATATGATTCAACCCTATTACAATGCATTGCAATTCAATTACGATTTGATGCAATTCAATGCAATATCATACAATGGAACAAATGTGATATGCTATGGAAATCAATCTTTTTGGGGGGTTTTCTTGTTTTGGTTCATAAAGACAGCAAATCATATAATTAATATAGTGCCTTCTGACTTCTAATGAATGGCCAACCATATATATATATATACACCTCTAACTTGTTTAAATACATACTTATTTAAATTGGTGCATCACAGGAACGTTTATGCTCATGTACAGAATCTTACCATCTCTAATAGTCATTAAGCTGTTTTGAAATGATCTGTCTAATCAAAGCAATCAAAAGTGATCTGTAGTGTTTATTTCATACCCGTCTTTGAGGTAGTTGAACAATGCTAGTTTAGTCACATCTTCATATGGATGGTCCACAAGCTCCTGCTGTCCATTCAAAATATCAGGGGTAACCTTAAATATATAGACATGTTTATTTGGGCTGTTTGTACATAGAGGAGAGGGACAGAATATGATACAGAAAAGTGTGTGCCCTGATCAATTTAATAATAGTAAGATACATACATACACAGTGATACAATTAAGAAAATTAATTACTTTATTCGGTCTAATCTTTACCTGCGCCTCCATTTCTTGGTTTGAATGAATCCCATTTGCCTGAAGATATCTGGCTGGGTTTACACTATTGAGTCTATTAGTAGCTCTTCCTAATCTTGGGGACATCCATTCATTCCTCTGTCCGTCAAACTGGGATGCAGTTATAGTCCTTATACCTGCTTGGTATATATTCTCTCCTGTCCTTATCTTTGGAAGACTGTCATTTCGAGACATGGTGCCTATAAATGAAGCTGGTGGACCCTGATCTTCTCCCATCCTTTGCCCTCCTGCAGATATTGGGCTTGTCCGCGGAGAGTGACTAGAACTAGATGCACCTGCACTTTGTGATCGTTTTCTCTCTTGTGGATCCACCTGGTTTCTATGTCTACCTCTGCCAACTCTATTTGAGGGCTGCCCGTTGTCCTCGCCAGAGTAAGGTACAGACAGCCTGCAGACTATGTGCGACTGGCGGCAAGGTAC